>CM074751.1:994943-1594943 GCA_037367245.1 Phrynocephalus guinanensis
AAGCAGCGCGGGACGAGATGTACGCGTCAGGGCGCCAAGGAAAATGGACTTTGAGGGATTAAAAACAACCTGGTCTGTACCAAGTGGAAAGCGGCCAGGCTGCCTTGAGCGGCGGTGCTGCGGTGCGGACCCCTCCTGAGCCATTCTGGTGTTCTTAGGCTTTGGCCCGGCGCGTGGGAGTCGGCAGGAACGAGGCCTGGTGGGAAACAGGAATACCTCCTTCGTCGGGAGGAACGGAGGAACCCAACGTTTGGAGCAGCTGGTTGGTCGGCCGCCCGGCTGGTCAGTTCCACGTCAGTGCCAACCACAGGGAATGAGTGGTGTGTTGAGCAAGCAACCCACACCTGGTTTCGACTTGAAGCAGACAAATCCATTTCCTGTCATGGCTCTGTTTAAAATCTAACAGGAAGGGGAAAAAAATTATATACAGTGGTACCCCGACTTAAGAGCAGCTTGACTTAAGAGCAATTCGACTTAAGAGCGGAAAACTCTTGGCATTTTAACTGCCACCTTACAAATTTTAGACATGGTCTGCTCAACTTACGAGTATTTTTTTTTCATTCTTTATCTTATTTTTTCAATTTTTTTAGTTAGGTACCCCGACTTAAGAGTAGTTTGACTTAAGAGCATGCATTTGGAACGAATTAAATTCGTAAGTCGAGGTACCACTGTATATATATAAAATTATATATGTGTACTCTCTCTCTCTCTCTCTCTCTCTCTCTCACACACACACACACACACACACACACACACACACACACACACACACACACACACACACACACACACACACACACACACACACACAAACAGCATTGAAGTTTCTCTTTGTCTAAACCTTTCAGGGTAGAGATTCCTAGTATCCCACATCTTTGGAATATTTCTCCTCTCTCCTGCCAGCATCTCTTGTCCATGACCTTGTTTTTTTCTTTGTTTTTTTGTGGGTTTTTTGGTTAAAATGTTTAGCCTGGCTTCGGAGGGGAAAACGAAGCGCCCTGTTGTTGTTGTTTTAAGGGGCGTCCCTTTCTGAGAACTGTCCGTCAGCCAAATCGGCTTTTATTTCAGCCGCTTGATTAGATTTTAATGATACTCTCGTTGCTTCCTGGTTTTCATTTGGAAACCACAACGGAGAGGGTTTTCTAAAAAAAAAAAATTTAAAAAGGCTGTATGAAATAGTTAAGTAAACAACTTGAAATGGAAAGGTATCTATGTTAAATATTTTTAGACTACTTCTTAGAAAACTCCGGGCCTGTTTGCAGAATTGCACCATGGAACAGGTCGGCTTATACAGGTCGGTTTTATACAAAAGGTGGACACACATCCGATCATGTGTTTTTGGCGACCACACAAATAGGTGTGTAGTGGAGTAGGAACTTATAATTAAGAGCAAGTGGAGAGTGCGACTGTAACGACACAACACACATACTTATAATTAAGAGCAAGTGGAGCCTGCGTGGAGCTAGAAACAGGTGTGATGTCTTGTGTGTGTGTGTGGGGGGGGGAATCTGATTGCCTTTTTAGAGGCAGAGGACCAAATAAAAGACAGGATGGTAATGTCTACTAATGATCCAGCGTCTAGTTTTGTCGATTGGGGTGTCAATTAAAATGTCCTGGAATGAGCTGCCTTCCTTGTGTCCAGAATCCCAGGATCATTCTTGAAAGGCTGACAAATGAACCCCTCAGGGGGAGGTGCAACGTTTAGCCACGGCCCGAGGGATCCCGTCGTAAACTTCATCCACTCTCCTCGTTTTCTGAAAGCCTTAAGCTTGTTTTGACTGTCGAGCGAGGAGCTGGACGGGCTCTTGCACGGAGCGCCTGAAAGAATGCGGCGTTTGGGCGCCAGCTGTCCAAGCAGACGTGGGAATTTTCACGTGAAAAGCGAGGCCTTTTCTCGGGCTGCACGAGATGTTGTCATAGGGCTTTGCTCGAGAGGGTGCCTTGCCCTGCCCTTCTTTAAAGAGGGAGGGGTGGAAGGACCCCCCCCCCCCTTTCAGAGTGTGGCTGGATCTGCCTGGCCCAAGCGTGACACCTTATCTCATGTGCCAATGCAGAATTCGGGAATGAGATGCTGACGAGGTCAGGACAGTCGTCACAGTAAACACCAGGGCAGGCTCCATTTGGCCTTGCAGGTCCCATATCTTCACCCTGAAATACACCAGCGAAGATGGACGGGCTTTGCGTGCTAACAACACCTTCTTCCTTTGCTGCTAGATGGCAGAGATGCGAGGAACGGGCAGAAAATGAGAGCCCCTCTCTGCTCGCATTCATCACATCCCCTCTGATTCCAAGACAAAACCCCACCAACAAACAGATACGCTGTCCTGGATAAGAATTCTGCTGAGCTTTCGAAGCTCTCCCTTGAAGGATGCAAAATCTCAGGGTTTTGCAGATTGGAGTTGTAGTGGTTCAAGCAATATGGAGCTTCTAGAACTTGGTGATGTCAATCAAAACACTTGGGGTGGGTTTAGGGTGGGCGTTTCCCATTCTCTTTGGCACCCGTAAAGACTCATTTCAGACCCATCACTGTCCAGAGTGACCCTTTTGGTGGGACAGTCCTGTCCCTTAAACCAGATCCTTCTTTACAGAGCGCCTGCTGTTTTGTTGTTGCCTGATAAATGTGTCCCACCTGAATGTCTTTGAGCGCTAGAAGATTTAGGGGTGGCTCTATTTAGTGCATCGACGGCCCTGTTCCTCTCAATGCATAATCCAGTTTGAGCAGAACTTGAGCGGCTGACAGCCGAAAGGTGTTGTCTTTGGCCCGGAGAATTCCTCCGTCTCCACGGGCCAACAAAACACTTTTTGTCTGAGTCGAGAGCGAAGCTGAAGCCGCTGAGCCTAGGAGAAGCCATGCTGATGGAACGCAGACAAAATAAACGCCAACGATAACGGGCCATTTTCTCTCTCCTCGCAGGGATCTCTCCAGCAACAGGATCAGCGCTTTGAGCGTCGAAGCATTTGCACATTTAACCTCCCTGACAAAATTGTAAGTATTCTCTTGCACCCTTTAAACTCTCACCACCTTCTCACTGTGCCCCTTGCTCCATTGTTGTGGGCGTTTGACCCGTCACCTGTGGGTGCAACGCTCGGTGTGCTTTGCATCCTTGGTTCTGTCCATGCACCAGTGAGACACAGAGTTCAAAGCCACTGAGGAGTATTTGCTTCCAGCATACACGGAACTGATTTCCAGCATGCTGTCCTGCCCTCCGGCTCTGCATAACGTCTTCATTCCCTGATAAACAGTTGGTGGTTGTGTTCATAAGATGTTGCAATGTACATCATAGAACCACAGAACAATTGAATGGGAAGAGGACTGTAAGGCCAGCAAGCCTGACCCCCTCTTCGATGCAGGACTACAGATCAGATGATCTCTGCCAGGTGGTTGTCCACGTTTCTCCTCCCGAATGTCTCCAGTGTTGCAAGTGCTCTCTACCTCCTGAGCTTACGAGTTCTGTTGTCATACCTCTCTAACAGTTGAGAAGTTTTCCATGATATTCAGCCGAAATCGGGATTCCTATAGGTTGAGCCTGTTATGATGTGTTCTGTACTCACGGATGATCAACAGCAGATCCTGCCCTCCTCTGGATGACAGTTTCTCAAGTACTGGAAGAGTGCTTTCCCATTTCTGCTCAACATGCCCACTCCCTTCATTCTTCCCTCCTAGGGCTTGGCCTCCAGTCCCCTGGTCATCCTGGTTGCCCGCCTCTGAACCTGTTCCAGAACTGGGCACAGGACTCCAGAGGAGGCCTAACCAGGGCCAGAGAGAGTGGATGCTCTGATAAATTACCAGGTTCCTTGGCCTACTGACAGCTTGGGCCTTAAGGGCAGGAATGCATCTCCCCACGTCAGGCTCTGGTGAGCTTCACCAGGTCCATTGGTCTCCCTTCCTAGGAAGGGTCATCAGGACCCACCTTGCATTCCCATCTTGCTCTTTGCTGGTCAGAAGGTGTCGGCATCCTCACTTCTCCCTGCCTGGATCTCCAATCTCCTGCTTGCCATCCTCCACACCAGCTTTAACGGGCAACCCAGCCACACTCCTTGGGGCCAATATTTCTCTTCCTTTCTTCCAATTCGAAGCTAATATTCAGAATGAGATTGAGCAAAGGAGGCAAGGACATTTGTTGAAGGGGGAAAAAACTCATGGTACATTTTTCTTTCTTTCTCTTCTGCAGAGATATAAGCAACAACAAGATTTCTACGTTAGAAGACGGGATATTTGATAATTTATTTAATTTAAGCGAAATGTAAGTGAGCGCGCTGAACACTCTGTTTCGGGAGATGGTGGTGATTTATTATCGTGGCCTATTTTCCATTTTTCATCCTGTTATGAATGTCGCTCTGGAAGGCTTTTCTGACTTCCCGTTTGCAAAGGCTAGACTAGATGTTCCACAAGTCCAGCCAACGTCGGCAGGCTGCTAAACCCATCACCGGCTGTCAGGGCAGCGCTGGTAGCATTCAGTAGAGACTGGCCAGGGATTCTAGTCAGAAGCACCACGGATAAAGGAAGAGCCGCTGGCTTTACAAAAAAACTGCTCCTTCCTTTGTCGACCTGGACTGATCCAGCGGCCTGCGTTTCTGGTGCTAGGGGAGAGGGCGCTGGCTCCTGATCTGGCCAATTTCCCTTTTCTACTGAATGTGTCATTCTCATCAGTCCCAAGTGAGAGAAAATATCGTGCGATCAGAGAAACCTGCCCCATTCTCTGCTTACAGACGTTTGTGGCGCTCTCTAACCCAACAAGCAAAAGAGACCTGTAAGGCGGCAGGGGTGTGTGTGTGTCCAAACTTTGGCCCTCTGGATGTTTTGGACCACAGCTCCCACAGTCCTTTGTCACTGGCAACACAAGCTTGGGATTCTGGGAGTTGTGGTCCGAAACATCTGGAGGGCCAAAGTTTGGACACCCCTGCTGTAAGGCAACCTCAGTCTTTCTCCTCTGTGTTGCTCTGTGCTGCATCTGTTGGCTTTGCTGCGATCCCTTTCATTTGCCTTCCAGTTGCCATCTCAGAAGGCTTGCCGTAAAGTTGCAGGAGTTTTCAACAGACCTGTTTCTAATCCTTCAGATTAAAGGCCTCCTAGAAGAGCTTGGCGAATGGCCGATTCTTGTGACCAGAGATGTTCAGGGCTCTCCCCATGTCGAGTGGCTTGGCCTGCTCTCCCTTAAAATGCAAAACCTACGGTTCCTATGTTTTCTGGAGAGCCAGAGCAGTGGGTTTTGGAGTCGAAGGAATTGTCCGTCTTCTCACCCGGCTGATGCACACTCCCTCTGCTTCCCATCTCATTTCAGAAACTTAAGTTCGAATCCCCTCCTTTGTGACTGCCGCCTGGCCTGGCTGCCCCGCTGGGCGGAGGAAAGGAACGTGAGGGTCGTCCGCCCCGGGGCCACAAAATGCGCCCAGCCCCCTGAGGTGGCACATGTCCCACTCTGGAACGTTTCCTTCGTCGATGTCACTTGCGGTAAGGAGGCAAGAAAGGGGGAGGTCGGAAGTGACAGGGAGCGCCAGACTCGCCCGTGAGCGCTTGGGCCTTTCTCTTAGGCAGGCCATGGGGTTAGGGAGACCGAAGTATGCCCCCCCCAGGTGCAGTGCAGGATGCCTTTTTAAAGAGAAAAATGAAGCGCTAGGTGAACCCAGGGCAAAATAGGGGTTTTTAATCGTATGCTTTATATGACACCCAGGAGATAGGTCTCCAGAAGATCACATCTATTTCCAGGCAAATTAGAGCTCTCTACAGCTCCTCCATCCCTACTGGAGGCTTGGTCTACCTCCCCCAATCCCAATAGGGTGCCTGTCCTCCATACCTGGTGAAGGGCCAGTCTACCTCCTTGCAAACCCTGGGGCAGTAGGCAGAGGAGCTGAACGTTCCAGAGGTGTGCACAGAGATGTCTTTGTGTGTCTCCCCACCCCCTTCCTAGGAGCTGAGTACATTGCATGCCTGACCAACAACCAAACTGGGGTGGTGGACTCGGTGGTCCGATTCCCATCCCACCTCCCCAATAACCTGACCCAAGAGGCGTGCGCAGCCTTCTGCTTTGCAGACGAATTGGATTACGGGGGGTTCAGCCAGGATGGCCACTGTCTCTGCGGCATCGCTCTGGAGCCGAACTCTTCCTCGGGCTGCTTGCCATTCTGTGGTGTGGCCTCTGCCACCTCTCTCTGTGGCGGACCCTCCCTCATCTCCGGCCTCTTCCCCGCCCTGCTGCCCGTGTCCGTGGCTGGCCCCGGCGGCCCCGTCAGCCTCTTCCAAGCGGTGTCCTTCGACCTCCGTCTCCCGCTCAAAGTGGGTGTCTTCCAGTGGGACTTTGGGGACTTTTCGGGGCTGCGGAACACCACCAAGACGCTCGTCTTCCACCGTTACACCTCGCCCGGACGCTACAACGTCACGGCCACCGTCTTTGTCAGCAGCCGGTTTGCTTCAGCTCAGACGGAGGTGGAGGTGGTGTCCTCCCCGGTGGACTTAGAGATGCGGTGCCCACTTTTCGTGAAAACAAACGAAAGCCTGCCGGTACAAATACGGAACCGAGGAGGGAGCAGCCTTTCGGTGGTCTACAACATCACAGCCCAAGAGACAGAGTCTGCTCACGGTGAGTGGACGTCCCCTCCGGGTGGGCTGTAGCCCTCCAGAAGTGTTGTTGGCAAGTCTTTGTGTCCCAAGTCCCACATCCAGGTCATTGGGTCCTCCAAGTCCTAAGTCCAAGTCTTTGGAACCAAGTCCTGAGTCCCAAGGCTGAGCCCCTATTCAAATCAAGATTTCCCCCCACAAAACAAATCCAAACCCAAGTTGAGTTCCACGCTCCGTCTCTGGTGCAATTTAAGTCCAACTTGACGGCGAATCCCACTGACCTGCTGGTGGATCTCCATCTCTGAAGATGACCCTATTTTTTTTAAATGTGCATGACATAGTAAATGAATGCCCCCCCCTGCTTCTGCTGCCCCCCCCCCATGAGCTTCAGGGTTGCAGGGAGATCTGAGCCCAGGTTTCCTGATCCCTCTGGCTGCGACACCAAACGGGTTCTCCATTGCTGGCAGTCCCCAGTGGCGCTTGAGGCAGTGAGACTTAAGGCAGCCATGATTCGTTTGAGGTTCCGCCGGTTTCATGGAGCCTGCCGGGTGCAGGATCGAGGCTAGACCCCCCCCCCCCCCGTTATATGGATGCCACCTTCTAGGGTGGCCCATTTGCCCAGAGCCCCTCGAGTGCTGGGCTTATGGATGAGAAGGCTTGTGCCCCTGACAGACGAGCTGGGCAGACCCCCCCTCAGCCAAGGCTCCCCTTCCTTCTTCCCTTCCTGGGCCTTGGCTCATGCTCTGGAGCTTCTGCCTGCCAACGTGGTCCGTATTCCCACCCCGTCCGTTGGGCTCGTCCCACGAGAAATGCCCCCTTGACAAGCCCAGAGATCCGAGCCCTCTTGGGAACACCCTAAAAGCTTTGCCCCTTGGTTCTTTCGCCCCCCTGGCAGCTGTGTACCCTACGTGTCCTGGGGAGAGCGTGGTCTTCTCCGAGAACACCCACTGCTACTGGCTGGTGGCGGAGAAGGCGGAGTGGCAGGACGCCCAGCGGCATTGCCAAGAACAGGGCAACGGAAGCCTGGTGTTGGTCAGCAGCCCAGAGATCCAGGGCTTCTTGGTTTCTCGTGTCACCAGGTATGCAAGCGGGGGGGGGGAGCAGGGGGAAAGGCGCTCTCTTTTGGTGGAATGGTGGGAATAATTTGATGTAGGTTGAAATGTACCCTGGAGAAAACACTGGCTCAGAACCTCTTCTTTCCAAAATCTACCTGCTGGTAGAAAGAAATAGCCCTGCCTGCCCTTCCTTTGATAAGAGTTCCTGGCTGGTTGTTTTCTGGGCCTCGGCTCTTCTCCGACGCTTCTCCCTCCTGGCTCCTTTTCTCCCTTGCCGGTGCTGGGAGGCACCACCATCCTGTGTGGGTGGGTGGGTGGGTGGGGGACTCAGGGCGAGCAGCTTCCCAGCTGCTGCCCTCACGGTTCCCCCTCCTTCTTTTCTGCCCCAGTACCCTCCTCGTCTCGGCATTGGTTGGCTTATTGGATTCATCCCGCTTGGCAAACAGGGCGGGATGCTTCCAGCTTGCCGTTTCCTCCTCTTCCTCTTCCTCCTCCTGGTGAGCGATGAACGACGAACGGTGCAGGCGTGGACCCTTTCCACGGTTCCAGCTTGCTTGTGGTTGCCGATGGGGCCTGTTTCCTATTAGCCGGCGTGGCTGCAGCCCAAATTCACTCCCTCTCCCTCTCCCTCTCCTAGCAGTTGTCACTGGACAGCCTGGCTCCCTTTTTCCTCTTTCTCCTCTTCCCGGGGCAGAGGAGCCCCCACCCCGCCCCCACCCCTGGGGTCTAGGGCTAAGAAAGGGGGTTCTGATCCGAGGAGCTTCCTGGCGTGAGCCAAAGGGACGTCCACCCAGCCTTATTTTTTTCTCCCTCTCTCTCTCTCTCTCATGCCAAGCTGGGAGGAGGGCTCAGGGGTGGTTCAGCCCATCCAGTCACATATTTTTCAATGACTCGCTGAGTGAGATCATCGCTCGATTTAGAACAGCCTCCCCCCCGCCCTCTCCGTCAGCCTTTGGGGATGGCAGCGAGCAAATTGAGCAAGCGCGCACGTCCGTGAGCGATGCCAGTAGCTCAAAACCAAAACACAGCGGTTATTTGTTCTTGAGATTTTTCCCCCTAGCCTTAAAGAACTCTCTCTCTCTCTCTCTCTCTCCTGGCTTGGAAGGGCCAGTTATTTTTGTCACCGAATTCTCGCTGTGAAAGCTGTTTTTGTAAAAAAAAAAAATGACTTCATCCATTACGACGACCGGGAGGGCGTCTCTGTGGCGAAGGAGCACTAATTATCCCCCTGGCCACACCGGGGTGCCAGCCGGACTCCTCTTTGGCACTTGGGGCACCTCGCCTTGGCACCCAGGGCTGGGACATGCCTTGGCCATCGGAGGCATGAAAAGGAGCCCGAGGTCAATGGTGGGGTGTTTCCTGCAGCAACCCACTGAGCGGCACCCCTGAAGGAGGGAGACTCTGTTTTGAAGGATGGCAGGAGAGAGCATGAACGTTGCCCCAAACGTGGACACAGGGCAAGGAGTTCATTCAACCCTTCTGGAATCTCATGCTTGGAATCGTGTCTTTCCAGCGTGTGTGTGTGTGTGTGTGTGTGTGTGTGTGTGTGTGTGTGTGTGTGTGTGTGTGTGTGTGTGTGTGTGTGTGTGTGTGTGTGTGTGCGTGTGTGTGCAGCTCCTTTTCTGCAAATATCCCCTTTGGTTCTTCCTTCCGAAGCCAGGGAGGTCCCGTATCTCGAAGGGTGTCATGGCCTTCACAGCGGGCGGGGGGGGGGGGGTGCTGCCGCCCCCCCCCCCCCGAGTCCCAAAAGGAAGGCCGCACAAATGAGCACAGCTCTTGCTTCTCAGGCCAGCCAACAAGACGACGTGCCAGCCGGAGAGGGGCGAGGCGCATTTCCCAAGCCCCATGGGACACCCTGGGGACATCCTGGCAAGCCGACATCAACTTTGGCTACCTGGATATGAGTGCAAAAGGAGCTTATTTTCACTTTGGGAGGCCTTTTGGAACAGAAGCAGTTGTGCTAAGGAGGGCGCGTGGGGTGTATCCCCAGGGCTAGCTTTTTTTTCTCCCCTCCAGATGACCGGCGTCTTTACTCAGGAGCCCAAGCTGTCCCTGGTGTCTGGCTGTCATGCTGTCTGCCTTTCCTGTCTCTCCCTGGCCTTTTCCACTGTCAAAATCTGGAGTGTCACCTCCTCGCAAGGGTCTGGACCCTGCCCCCCCCCACCTCCATTGTTTGCCCAAACGTGTCATAACTTGAGGGCCACTCTGGACACAGGGTTGGCGTTCCCGCCTGACGGCCAGCTGGCTGCCTGGACATGGTGCCATTTGGGGGACGTCTCAGGTGGGGTGTCCTCCTCCTTCCAGGAGCTTGGACGTCTGGATCGGGTTCAACGATGCGGCCAATCCCAGCCACCTGCAGGAGGAGGTGGAGGAGGAAGGGTTCAACCTGCAGAGTTGCCAGAACTGGCTTCCGGGGGAGCCTCATCCCTCCAACGCTGACCACTGCCTCCGCATGGGCCCGGCCGGCCAGTGCAACACGGATCTGTGTACGGCTAAGCACAGCTACGTCTGCGAGCATAAGCCGCCAGGTGGGTCCTCTGCGGGGAAGCTACGGGCCACGTCTGGCTGCCTAAGAAGGAGGTTGTTTTCTACCCCTCCAGATCTACTCTTAGCATCACTGGTTAAAAAACAGACCAAATAGGAGAAAATAATAGATAGATAGATAGATAGATAGATAGATAGATAGATAGATAGATAGATAGATAGATAGATAGATAGATAGATAGATAGATAGATAGATAGATAGATAGATAGATAGATAGATATGGACACATTTCACCACAGATGGGGCTCCTGTGTTGGGTTCTTAAAAGTTAGGCCCTTTGGTGTATCTACAGATGTTGGAGACCATCAGGGAGGAACATGGAAAGATATATGGAGTGTTTCAGGTTCTGCACATCCTTCATTTCTTCTTCTCCTTTATGCCACACGAACAGAGATCCTTCTCAACGCTGAGCACTTCTCCCTGGGCGCTCCAGCCTTCGATCCGAACTTGGCCATCGGGAAGGTCACGGAGCGCGATGAGCTGTCGGCCCCGTCGGGAACCGTGGAGGTGAGCCGCAGGCTTGCAGTGTGTCTCTGCCGGACGTCTCCTGCCGAGGGAGCTCTGGGAAACACCTTTGGGCGTCTCTCTTTTTCAGACCCTGGTGTTTCCCCGCTTGGCCTTGGAGCGAAAGGGCTTCCTGGTTGCCCTGGAGTTGGTGACTCAGGACCTGCAGCAGGCCACCCAAGTCCGCTTCCGAGTGGATCGCCCGGCAAGCCCTGAAGGTGAGATGTGGCATCCGCAGCCTCCTTGGAGAGTGACCCCCATCCATCACTTCTGCCTCCCCCTCGCCTCACCTCTCAGCCTGGGCTCCAAGGGCACCTCCCCTGTCTTGAAAAATGCACGTGGAAGCCCCAGGGGTGAAGGGTCCAGGCAAAATGGGAACCAGCTTTCCCACTGACCAGCTGCAGCCCAAGGAGAGAAGGGAAGAATGAAGGGGCTCCATGATCGGAAAAGGAACGCCTTTCTCAGTGAAGCTGGCCAAGGCTGCAGGCTCACAAGAGTCGAGGGAGAGAAGGGGTCGCTCTCTTTCCATGGGGGCACAATGGAGACCTCAGTTCTGTGCCGAGGGGTGCGGAAGAAAGCCCGTTTGACATGTCTAGCCAAGTGTGCGTGAGCTGGAGAGGGAGAGAATGGATGGATTGTATGTGTGTGTGAGTGTGTGTGCATATTAACGTCTGTTCCCCTTGCTATCATGGTTTCTTCCATTCCTACCCGACGCTGGCCCTTGTTCCCCTCCCTGAATGCAGCCCCCGGGGTGAGAAGGTCCCACCACCACCACCACCACCACAACCACCCTTCTGTGTCAAGCAGAAGCAATCCTGGCCCAAGAGAAGACCTTTTCCTGCTTTGGACTCCCCCTCTGGCTGATGGGTGGTCTTGGCTGGAATTGCCTCCCTTCCCCGCTACCTCCCCGACCCCACCCCGATGGCCTCTTCCAGGCTTGGAAAATAGGTTTATCCGGGGCAAAAGGGCCACCCCACCCTTCTTCTTTTGGCAAAACTGGGGCCACCACACTGGTAGGCGGCGTTCCAAAGAGGGGAGCGTCCCATGAGAACAAGGGCGTTCTCACTAGGGATGGGCAGGTCACAAAAAACGAAATGCTGTTTCGTTGTTTCGTTATGTAACGAAACGAAACGAAACGAAACGAAACAAAAGAAAATGAGGAAGCAGCATTTTGTTATAGACAAAACAAAACAGTTGATTTCCATTGAAATGGATCATTTCGTTCCATCTTTTTTGGGTTTCTGCTGAGCTGTCTCTGGCTCGACCCCTTTAAACCTGGCCCAGACGGCACTGGGGGTGTGTGGAATCCCTCTGGTGCCAACTGAGCCAGTTTTAAAGGGGTCCAGCCAATAACAGCTCAGCAGGAACCCTTTAAAAATGGCTCCTGCAGTCCCGGGCACCAAATCTGGTGCCTCTAGGACCCAGGGGAGCAGTTTCGTTTCGTTTCGTTTCACACAATTTTTTTTTAAAAATTTGTAAGAAACGAAATGAAGTGAAATATTTTTCCGTTTCGTGCCCATCCCTATTTCTCACCATCCAAAGCACTTTGGCGGGAAGGACGCTTTTGAGAACGAGGGGGACGTCCTGCCAGCCTTCAGGTCCTCCGAGCTCTTTGTCCGACCAAAAGGTTAACGGAGCGCCGGAGCAACCCCAAACCTTGACCGTTGCCACGGGATGAGGGTCAGCCCCGGGGAAGGCCGTTGTTCCGTGTTGTTCTTCGGGAGCAACGCGTCTACCTTCGTCGCGTTCTGACGGTGGGATATTCCGTTCTCTCCTTTCCCAGGGTGGAAGGAAGTCCTCCGTGTCACAGATGCGCCCCCGGGCTCTCAAGAGAACGGGACGTGGGCGCCAACAGAGTGTCCGCCTGGCCTCCGCTGGTGTCGCTCGGCCAACACCTGCCTGCCGCTGGGGAGCTGCTGCGGCTCGGAGCCCTGCGCCAACCGCTCCATCGCCCCAACCGTTCCGCCTGTGCCTCGCCAAAGTGCCAATCGGTCCAGCCACGAGGACCCCCAAGAGTCACTTTTTATTTTACCACCCGGCCCTTCCACACACTACCTGGTAAGTGCCGAGCGCGCAATTGCATCCCAGTCCGGTTGGGGTTGTTTTGCCCTAGGCCCGGGTGATAACCACCTAGGGGTTCGATTCCATCAGGTTCCTCTTAACCTCTTTCTGCTCCTTGCCCTTGGTTCCTCTTCAGCAGGGAGGCTTCCATTTTTAATCCTGACGCCGAAATCCGTACGCGTTCCTTGCACGTTTTCCCCGAACCTTCCTACCTACCTCTGCCCATCCTTCCCCACTGAATAACTCGTGCTTGTCTTTGACCAGTAGCACGTATTGTAGCATGGAGTCCCGCCTGTTAACTCTGTGCCACCTATTTCTCCTGGCAAATTTATCCGGTATTAAAACAGAAGAAGAAGAAGAAGTTCTGATCCCAATGACCTGAAAGCGGTTTCTGCTTAGAAAGATGCGGGGAATCTCCTGTGTGGTCGCTTGCTAGATGAGCCGCTGCCTTGGCCTCAGGGCTGTGCTTTTGATTTGCTCTCCCTTGGACCACATTATCCAGTCAAGTAGCCTGCTTTAAACCAGTGGTGTCCAAACTTCGGCCCTCCAGATGTTTTTTGGACCACAACTCCCAGAATTCCAAGCTTAGATTGCCCATGACAAAGAACTGTGGGAGTTGTGGTCTAAAACATCTGGAGGGCCGAAGTTTGGACATCACTGCTTTAAACTCTTCCGTCGTTTTATATTGTCCTCGTTGCAGCCTTCTGCGAGGTTGCTTGACCTAGGACAGGCATGCTCAAACGTTGGCCCTCCAGATGTTTTGGACACCAACTCCCACAGTCCTTTGCCATTGGCAACACAGGCTTGGAATTCTGGGAGTTGTGGTCCAAAACATCAGGAGGGCCGAAGTTTGGTCATGCCTGACCTAGGATGTGATGAAGGTACAAGTGTAGGGTTGAAGGCGGCTGGTAGGAGCCCACCGGCTTCAGAGGCCGATTTGGCGGCTCTGTCGGAGCTTTCTGCCTGTGTGTTCCTGGTGGGTTTGGGAAGGGGTGCAGCCAGCATCTAACCCTTCTTCTCTCTGCTGGTGCTGGGCTCCAGCGGATGGTGCTTGCAGGGGACAAAGAACGGCCCTGTGCTGTGGGTGGATTCGGCAGAGGAAACTCATGGGGTTCTGCCTCTTTTCCACAGCTGCTCTTCAAAAGGAAAGACACACGAGTTCGGCCCAAGGACACGATCAGCATCCAGCACGACGCAGGACCAGGCGCTTTCCTCCTTTGCCATCCCGACCAGCAGGCGCCCTTGGCCATGAGCTACTATACCACCGATTCTCCCACGTGGGAACGGGCCACGCCTGCCCCACCCGTGGCCGGCAGCTGGCGGAACGACTCCACGTGCCACTTCAGGGTTCTGGCGGTTGCCGAAGAGACGGTGCCCCTTCTGGGCTGGGAGAACTCGGGTGTGGGACACCCTGGCCTTTACACTGCCAGGGCCACCGTGGACAACGGGGTCTTCCGGGCCGAACTGTCCTGCGACTTCTGGGTGGTTTCCCCGCTTTCGGGCCTCCGGGTCGTCTACCCTCCCGAGCAAGGTGGCACAATCTACGTGGAGGCCAACCACACGTGGCTGCTGGTGGGAATCTCCTCTGGGACCAACGCAACGGCGGGCTGGCTTGGCGGGTACCAGAGTTTCCCCTTTGCAAGGGGCTGCCCGTCCTCGGTCACCCCAAGTGTGCCCAAATGTGCCAGAGAGGCCAATGACACCTGGTTCGCTGTCGTCGTACTGGAGGATCTCGGGGAGAACGCCACTGCGGTTGTGTTGTGGGCAGAGAACGCCGTGAGTCGCCAGAACATCACCGTCATGGTCAAAGCTGAGGAAGCCATCCAGGGGCTCCGTGCGACGCCAGACCCGGAAACCCGGATCCTGCTGCATAACCGTGTGGTGAGTCTTGGAAACGGTCGACGCGGACCAGGGGTGCATCCGTTCCCCAGGCTCCAGGGTGGGACATCTGTGCTCGAATTCACACGGGGTTAGACCTGCAAGGAAGGCCTTTCACACAGTCGCTGCTTGGCAAGGTGCTGATACTTCAGCTCGTTGTTGTCGAGAAAAAAGGCCAGTGAGAAACAGCAGGGACCAAAAGCCCTGGCTCAACACCTCTGCTTCCATTTCCCCCGTTCCTGACAGGTTTTCTTGCTGAGAACAATTTGTAGTGGGTCCCTCCTCAGTTCCGTCTCTTTCTCAGACCAAGAGAGTCCTCAGCTGTCCGTTCTTGAACCGGGCCAGCTTTTACTAAAAGGCTACAGCCTCTTTCTGGATATTGACTGTGTGTCTCATCCCCACCTATTGCAGAGCTACGTCCCCATGATGGACGCTGGGACAGACGTGATCTTTCGGTGGACGGTGGACGACAAGCCCTCCTTCACTTTCTACAATGAGGTCTTCAACGTCATCTACCAGACGCCAGCTGTGTACAAGCTGTCGGTAAGAGACTGCCTCTCGGGGGCTCCTTCCTGTCAATCGAAATGTCTCTTGTGGTTCCCTTTCGGGGGGGGGAGCGAATAAATCCCTCCCTTCCCACTGGTGTTGGGAGCTAGTTTTCTCTATTGCTTCCCCCCCCCCCAAGCATGGAAGATCCTCTCCCCCCCCCATACACACACACACTTGCACACTCGGTCTGAGACCTTGGACGTTGTGTGACTCGAGATGGGCACAAATTAAAAAAACAAATTGCAAATTTTGTCAAAAGTCACCGAATCGTCGATTCGTAGTCATACAAATCTATGCCCCCGACGAATATGAATCAACGATTTGCGGTGCTATAAAATAGCCCCCAAGGCACTCAGGGACTCCAAACTTGCCAAAGGGCTTCCCTTAACTCTCTTCAGCAATCCCTCCAACTTTGGTGAAGAAGGGGCTTCCCTTAGCCAGTTGCAAAAGAGCCCATTCCTGTTGTTGTTGCTGCTGCTGCTGCTGCTGGTGGTGGTGGTGGTGTGTGGGCTCATTGAGGTGCCACGGCTCTTTCCCCCGGTGCTTTCGACAGCTCACGGCCTCCAACCACGTCAGCAACGTCACCGTGGACTACAACATCACTGTGGAGAAGATGAACCGGATGAAAGACCTGGCGCTCTCCGAGATCCCACCGCTCATCCCTCAGAACAGCAGCGTGGAGCTGGCGGCCGTGGTGACCGTGGACACGGCTGTGGAGGCCACCTTCTTGTGAGTCCCCTGCCTGCCCCGACAGGCTGCTTGGACCTCTCTTCCCATGGGATTCCCAAAGGAAGGGAGGGGCGCTCCTACTGGATACACACACACACACACACACACACACACACACACACACACACACACACACACACACACACACACACACACACACACACACACACACAGTGCCACCTGGAATCTCCTTAGAAGAGATCCATGGAAATCATCCGGATTTTGAAATGTAATCTGTGAGGCCCTGGGTAATCTCATGCACTGTGTAAATAAACGCACAAACATTGCCTTAATTTCCCACACATATGTGAAAGGTATCACATTCCTGTGCTGTTTTTCTGACTGCTGTTGTGATAGTAAAAGCATCTAAGTGAACTGCTTTGATAAGAATTCTATCTATCTATCTATCTATCTATCTATCTATCTATCTATCTATCTATCTATCTATCTATCTATCTATCCATCCATCCATCCATCCATCCATCCATCCATCCATCCATCCATCTTCTAAACCACCCATCTCATGGCACACCACAATTCCGGATGGCCTCCAGCCGAAGCCGTACACCCATCTGCCTATATACCATCCACAACCCACACCAAAAAAAGCAAACCAAGGCAAAAAAAAAATCCCATAATGATGGGAAGTCCTCGGGAGCACTTTGGGACCAGAACAGAACATTTTGAACCAAGAAAAGGCTGATGGGAGGGGAATTCCCAAATCCAGTTGTTTTAAGCCGGATTGGGTGAACCCCAGTTTGGAAATCCAGAGAGGGTATTTCTGCACCCTTCCAGGTGAGAGCTGCATGCAGGGAAGACACACTGCCTTTGGGAAACGTGTAGGGGTTTTGACGGAGCATGGGGAGAGCAACGCACGTCCCTCTTTCCTCTCTGGCAGCAAGTCACTCAGGTGCCTTGTCCCTTTTCTGCTCTCCAGGTGGGATTTCGGTGACAGCGACCATGCGTCTTTCCAGTTCCGGCCTCCCTATAACGACTCCTTCCCTGTCCCGGATCCAAACATCCACCAGGTCATAATCGGACATAACGTCTCGCACACCTACCAAGAACCAGGTGAGGACATTTCTAGTGTGATGGCTTGCACGTGACTGAACCAACTGTGTGACCATCTTCAGAGCCCGTGACAAAGCTGCCACGGAAGGGTGGCCCTGTCTTGTTGACACAGGGATGCTGCCATTTTGCGAGATTTTTCAACACAACTTTTTGGAGCAGTTTTAAATAGGGCATTGTTTTCAACAATGTCTCTTTATTCTTTTATTTTTAAATGTCATTTATTGGTCCTCCCACCTCCATTTTTTAATTACGGTTTTGCCTTCAGCATTGTAATCCATCTTGGGTCCTCGGGAGAGGAATGGCAGGGCACCAACATTTTAAATAAAACAAATAATAAAAGGACTTTTCCCTGTTTAGGTGAATATACCCTGACCGTGTGGGTCTTCAATGAATTTGAGAACCTGACTTACTCCATCCCTGTCCGGATCTGCACCTACCTGGTGGATGTTTCCATGGAAACAGACACAGATGTCCTTGTGGTGGGTCGCCCCGTCACTTTCGAAGCTCAGCCCTCGCCATCAAACTACGGGGCCTTTTACATCTGGGAGTTTGGGGATGGCTGCGTGGACCTTGTGGAGGACCAGCCAAGTGTAGTCCACACCTACAACAGCACAGGGATCTACAATATCACCCTGAAAGCCAACAACACCCTGAGTGCCGTAGAGGTCGTCCGGCCTTACCGGGTCTTTGAGGAAGTCACGGGGTTGCGGGTGACTCTCGACGAAGCAGTGGAGGCCGGCACGCCGTTGGAGGTCAGGGCCTCGGTGGAAACTGGGGACAGCATCACTTGGGAGTTCGATATGGGCGATGGGACGGTCCGTACCAGCTCCGTGGGATGCGTGGAGCACACCTACCCGAAAGAGATGAACGTCACCGTCAACGTGACGGCAAGGAATCCCGTCAACTCCGTCTCCCGGGCTGTCCCCGTGCAGGTCTTCGTGCTGATGGTGCTCAAAATTGAACCTTCCGCTTGCATCCGAGAACAACCGGAGGTGGAACTCACCGCTTACGTCTCCGGTCACCCCGAGGACTATTTTTACGACTGGACCTTCGGCGACGGCTCCTCCAACGTCACCGTGCACGGAGACCCGACGGTGCGGCACAATTTCACCCGCGGCGGCATCTTCTCGCTCTCCTTGGTTCTCTCCAGCAAGGTCAACAAAGCGCAGTACTACACCGAGGTCTGCGTGGAGCCAGAGATCACCAACGTCACCCTCTTTGCCCGGCCGCCGTTTGTGAGGCTCGGGAACGAGAGCAAATTCCAAGCCAGGGCTCTGCCGCCTTCCCGCTACCGCTACCAGTGGGACTTCGGGACCAACGACTCCGCCCGGTTTGGCGGCACCGAGGCCACCTATACCTACAGAGCCCCGGGCGTCTACCTCGTCATGGTGACCGTCAGCAACAACGTGTCGTTCAACAACGACTCGGCCTTAGTGGAGGTCCAGGAGCCGGTGGGGGTGGCCAGGATCGAGTACAACGGCTCGCAGGTGCTGGAGCTGAACCAAATCTACCTCTTCTCAGCCAACGCCAGCGGGACCAAAGTCAGCTACCTCTGGGACTTCGGGGACGGCACCAGCCAGCTAGGGATGCTCATCGCACACTCCTACAACAAGACGGGCACGTACGTGGTCAGCCTGACCGTCTGGAACGAGGTGAGCTTCAGCGAGGCGAGGGTCAACGTGACGGTGAAGAGGCGCCTCCAGGGCTTGGCCATCCACGCCAGTCGGACCGTGGTCCCTCTGAACGGCTCCGTCAGCTTCACAGCCACCCTCCTGGCTGGCACGGCCACCCGTTACTCGTGGGTCTTGTGTGACCGGTGCACGCCCATCCCGGGATTTTCTACCATCTCCTACACCTTCCGCTCCATTGGGACGTTCAACGTGATCGTGACCGCCGAGAGCGAGATTGCGTGCTTGCAAGACAGCATCTTCATCTACGTCCTGGAGCAGATCGAGGGGCTGCAGATCATCTGCGGTGACCTCCTGAACGACACCTACTCCGCCACCAACAAGACGCTCTTGCTGCAAGCGGCCGTGAGGGAAGGGACCAACATCTCTTACACCTGGTCCGTCCTAAAGGAAGGCCAGCCTGTTCAGACATCCACGGGCAGGGCCTTCTCTCTCACCGTTCTCGAAGCAGACGTCTACGTCGTCCACCTGAAAGCCACCAACATGCTAGGAAGCGTGGCCCTGAACAAGACTGTGGAGTTCATTGAGCCGGTTGGCCTCTTAAAGCCAACTGCTTGGCCCAACCCAGCCGCAGTCAACACTTCTGTTAACATAAGCATCGGTGTCACCTCCGGGACAGGACTGGTGTACACGTGGTACCTGGAAGAGGGGGCCTCTGTTCTCACCGAGGTCTCCACCATCGCATATTCCTTCCAGAGCCCTGGGGCCAAAGTCATCACTGTGGTAGCCGAAAACAAGCTGAGTTCCACCAATGCGACGTTCACGATCTACGTGCAAGAGCCAGTAGAAGGACTGGGCATCAGAACCATCAGGCCGAACTGTACTTACATTGAGTCGGGTTCAGTCGTGAACTTCTCCGGAGAGCTGGAAAGGGGATCCGACGTAGCATGGACTTGGAGGATGCTGAACAGCACCATCTCCGGGCAAAGGGTGGCTCTGACATTCCCCATGGCCGGCTCCTTCTCCGTCTGCCTGAACGCTTCCAACGAGGTCAGCTGGGAAGTGGCCTGCCACAACCTCACCGTGGAAGACCCCGTCCGTGGTCTGAAGCTCGGGGCGAGCAAAAGCATTCTGGAGCCAGGAGAAGAGGTCTCCTTCGTGATCACGATGTCCTCTGGTTCCTCCGTGAGCTACACAGCCAGCCTCGGTGGGAACTCCTCTGTGGCGCTCAGTGCTTCCCGCTTCACCCACACGTTCCCCCAGGTGGGAGACTACTTGGTCCAGGTGAGGGCCGAGAACCACGTCAGCGTGGCTTATGCAGAGGTCCTTGTTGTGGTGCTGGAGGCCATCCGTGGCCTTCGGGTGGTTGACTGCTGTGAACAAGGCACACCGACTGGGGTGGAAAGGCATTTCATGGCTGAGATTCAGAGCGGCTCGCGGGTGTCTTACTCATGGCAGCTCACCTTAGTGGAGGATGGAGGCCATTCGCCGACAGCTCTCTTGGAAGGCCAAAGGATCTCTTACACCCCAGAGGTTGCAGGGCGGCTGGACATCCGCCTCCATGCTTTCAACCCCCTGGGCAGCCAGGACCTCACCCTCGTCATCCAAGTCCAGGACCGCATACAGCAGCTTTCTCTTCTGCCGGTGGATGCCTTCGCCAACAGGAGTGCCTCTTTTGAAGCCTCAGTGCTTCCCAGTGCCCGCCAGGTGACGTTTTGGTGGCACTTTGGGGACGGTTCTCCTCTCCAAAGGACGGAAGTGCCGATGGCCAGCCACACCTACCGGAGGCCTGGGGAATACCTGGTGGAGGTGAATGCCACCAACCTCATCAGCTTCTCCATCACCCACCTCACGGTCACTGTCCAAGTGCTGCAGTGCGAGGAGCCCGAGGCGGAGCTGGTCTTACCTGCCCAGGTGGTCATGAAGCGGTCACAGAAGAATTACCTGGAGGCCCAGATTGACTTGCGGGGTTGCACCAGGTACCAGACGGAGTACCTGTGGGAGATCTACAGAGCTGCGAGCTGTCTGCAGCTGGGCTCCTTGGACAAAGTCCACCTGGGCCACGTGGACATGAGTCGGCCTCAGCTGGTCATCCCAAAGCTTGCCTTGGATCTCGGCAAGTACTGCTTCAAATTCCTGGTCTCTTTCGGAGAAACCCCCCTCTCCAAAAGTGTTTTTGCCAACGTGACTGTGTTGCCTAATAAACTGGTGCCCATCATCGACGGAGGGTCGTACCGCGTGTGGTCCAGCACCAGGGACTTGATCTTGGATGGAGAAAAGTCCTACGACCCGAACCTGGAAGACGGAGAGCAGACGCCGCTACGCTATAAGTGGACTTGTGTCTCTTCTTCAAAGGTAAGACAAGCGGGCTTTTAGTGGTGTATTTTTTTTCTCGGGGAGGACAGGGCAAATTGGTGCAAAGCATGTGCTGGATTTGTCCTAAGAGGCACCATTTAGAGACTTGGAGAACCTCTTGACACCGGATGGAATTTTGTAGGCAATCTAATCCAGCCTTAATCCCCTGGAATTAAAGGCAAAGGGAGTCGGTATTTTTGTCAGACCACTGAAGTAC
This sequence comes from Phrynocephalus guinanensis, assembly GCA_037367245.1. Lineage (NCBI taxonomy): Eukaryota > Metazoa > Chordata > Lepidosauria > Squamata > Agamidae > Phrynocephalus > Phrynocephalus guinanensis. The sequence goes on from CM074751.1 coordinate 1,016,092, forward strand.
AACAGGACCCCCACTGGCACAGAAGCCGGGGTTTCACTTATTCACAATCTGGAAATATTAAAGGGGAGGAACAGAAAAACTCTTTTCTCGTGTGTTACCAAAACCAACCACTAGAGGAAGCCAGATGCTGTTTTATGATTACTTGTTAGTTAAGAATGCATTGCCCTCTAGTGGCCAGGTCTGTTAATACATGTGAAAATAATTTTTCTGTATTTCCCTTTTCCCATGGTATATATTGCATTTGCGATTATCCAAGGTTTTCATTATCCATAGGGAGGGGGTTTGGAAAAAATCCCCAGCGTATATGGAGGTTCTACTGTGTCAGAAATGTAAACTCACTTTCAACTCCTGCAGCACCCAGGCTAAAAGGGGGCTTTGGTCTGAGCTGGATGTCCTCATCCTCCTGCATGATTCCCCCCCCCCCCGTTCCTTTCTCTCCCCTTCCTGCCTTTGTTTCCTCGTGCACAACAGAGCTCGTCCGCAGGGTGTGCGCTGAACTTCAGCGCCACGGGGGGCGTGGCGACCGTTTCCCGAGCCATCTTGGAAGCAGGCGTGGAATACACCTTTGACCTCACCGTCTGGAAGACGGGGATGAGCCCAGAGTCTACTAACCAGACGGTGCGTATCTTAGGGTGGCGCTTCCTAACCTGGGTACACGCACATCTTGGAGGTAAACACCAGGACCTTGAAGGGGATTTGGATCCCTGGATGTAGCCGCAGAGGGGAGCGCAGAAAGAAAGGAATGCGGCATCCATCCATTTACTCGGAAACGCCAGGTCGACTCCAGGAATTTTTTACGGTGATCATGATCTGATGGATCTGTTGGCTATGAGGCATCTTAAAGTACATGTTTTTGAGCATGTGGCTCCCCCCCCCCCGTTAAAGGGGAAGTAAGATCCGTTCGTGTCCTTCCTCTAAATGAGAGGAAATTCATTCGTGTCCTTGATCTGTTGTGAGACGTCCTCTGCAACTCAAGAGGATTGGGGGGGGTTGCATTGCGTCGCAGCGCACAGAGGAGTTTTGGAGATATCTCCTGAGCCTATTTTCAGGGGAAGGAGGAGGATGAACCATAGTGTTCCCCCCAGATGTCTTTCAAGTGTGCAGAGTGCTTCTGGGCAAGTCTGCTCCTCTGGGTAGCTTTAAAGGGCGACAGGCAAACTTGAAGAGCAGGGACTTCTGCAATGCCTAAGGCTTCCTCAAGCGACTGTTTTTGTGTGGTGGAGGAGGGTGTGGCGCCAAGCGTCTGGGGCAAGGATTCAGGCCGAGAGCTGCGGGGTGGGGGGGTGCCTGGTCCTCAAACTTGACATTGGAGTCTTGCAAAAATATTCCTTCCTGGAGAAATTAAGAAACAGTCGTGTGGATGTGAAGAGAAGGCGGCTGGTGTGGAAGAAGCGTGTATCTTCTGGTGCCGTGTTTTCCTCATAAAAATGGCACCCTTTGCCCAAGCTGCTGTTTTCACACACACACACACCAAACAGCTGGGAAACCACAGTTTGAAGGGTGGCTCTGTTTATATGGGCAAACTGTGGGCCAGAAGCAGGAAATGCAGGGATCTGACTTCCCTGTCCTGCGACCACTGCTCAGATTTGCGCATGCTGTGCGTTCTGATGTGCAGAGGCGAAGAAGATGAGTTCGGAGTTTGTGGTGCCTGGCTTGTATTTTGAGCACACCCTTGCCGGGCAGTGTTGCCTTGGCCCAGCGGCATCCCCTCCTGCTGTCGTTGGCTCCCCTTGCCAGAGGGGCAGAGGGGAGCCCATCTTCTCCGTTTGGAATACTGGGGGCAGCGAAAGAATGAGTGCCCACGCATGGAAAATGCACAGGAAAGGGAAGAAGTCCTGGGGCGTTCCGTGCAATCTTTTCAAAGTGTCGGGGGCGGGAGGCAGGAGAGAAGTTCTCCCCTCCCGTTGCTGCTGGCCCCCCTTCCGAAAATGCCTCCAAAGGAAACCGAGGAGCAGAAGGCTGCTCCGGGCCAACCAAGCGTATGGTTTGTATCAGCCGCCTGCTTCAAGAGTCGGTGGTTGGCAAGGAGGGAGAAGCAGGCCACTTGGTCGGCAAGTCGAAACTCTGCTGGCCTTGTTCGTCCCCTCCTCCCTTTTTGGCTTTTTTGGAAACAGAAGGCTGGGAGGAAAGGGTGGAGGGATTAAAACAGAGAGAGAGAGAGAGAGAGAAATTATTAAAAAAAAAACAGAGTCAAGTGAATAGTCTTCCCAGGACATTCCGTCCTCTCTCGCTCCCAGGCAGGACAGGCAAAAGAAGGATTGTATTGTCCCGGGGAATTTGCAAGCTTCCCGGCTGCGGAGAAAGGCCCGCCCGCCCTGCTGTCTCAAACCTGCCACGTTCATCAACAGCACCTCCATGACTCCTGCAGAAAAACAGCTGTTGGAGCCGGGGCAGCTCCAGGCCCTTCCACCGAGAGGGAACCCCAGCATTTAGAGGCAGGGAAGGAGAACCTGCGTGCCTCGCCTCCAAAACACAGCCCGGGGCTACTCAATGTTGGGGCCACTTAGGTCACCATCCTTTTTTGGGGTGGGAGGGTGACACCCATTAGGGTATTTTTTCTTTCTTTTTTGGCAGCAAAAGTAACAGGGCATCTTGTGACAAAAACTGAAGGTATAGATATATTAAAATATGATTAAAGCCAAGCACTGTGGCAAACGTCGCCGCCTAAAACGAATCTTTTAAAATTTCACTGCATCAGCTCTGAAACTGCATTCAGGAATCCAAAGCTGAGTTGAAACGGAAAGATCGGTCCCAGGGCAAGGAGTTCTGGAGGGACTCGGAGGAAGCCATGGGGAATCCTTCACAGCCAGTGTGGACAACCAGCAGGGGGACGTTCAGCCATCTTCCCTGGTCACCTGTTGGACTACCATTCCCATCGGCTCCGCTGGGGGAGGGTGGGAGTTGTGGTGCAAGGGATCTGGAGAGCACTACTGGGAAGAAAAAGGGAGCAAATCCCCAGGATGTAGGAAAAATCAAATGTGTTTCAGAGCAGGCAGCCTGATAAAGAGTTCCAGCAGATCGATTCTTCACGATGCCACAGAAGTGGATTTGACGAAGCATGGCCTAAACATTCTTTAATACTGCCGTCTTCGGGGGAAACATCCCAGTCTGCCTGTCTTCTGCTGACTCTCTTCTGTTCTCTCTCTTCCTCCTGCCACCCCCCGGCCTCAGGTGCGACTGAAAAGCGGGACGGTCCCCATCGTCTCCCTGCAGTGCGTCTCCTGCAAAGCTCAGTCGGTCTACGAAGTCAGCCGGAGCTCCTACGTCTACCTGGAAGGGACGTGCCTGAACTGCCAGAACAATTCCAAACTGGGGGTAAGGGGTGTGTGTGCGTGCGTGCGTCCGTCCGTCCGTCCCTCCCTCGGCTGTTTCAGCGGCCAGCAGAGCCAGCCTTAGCACGCAGCCCAATGCCTGTTTCGAGGCGCTCTGTGTTCGGGGCTCTGCAGAAGGCAGACATCAGGGTTCTGAGTGCAGGAGATCCACAAGACTTTCGGACTCCGAAGCCCAGAGTTACAGAGCTGCAAGGTGCATCAGCTGCCCAAAATCCCACGGGGAATCTTTCCCCTGCCTGAAACATCTCGAAGAATGTTGCTCCAGCCCCAAGCCTTCCCACCTCAATTTTCTACCACTGCTTTAAAGCTGTGTTTGTCATTATATTTAGTTTGTAGCTAGTGGAGGTGTAGCATAAAAATAATAATTCAGGGACGTGCACCAGCTAGTCCAGTGCGCTTGTGCAGCTCCATTTGACACACAGACACTCAGGGGGTGGTGGTGGTGGTGGTGGTGGTGCAGGATTTGCGCTGGGACTCAGCTGAACGCCACGTTTCTCACCCTGTGTTGTCGCCGGCGCAGAGATGGGCCGCGCAGAGTTTCAAGAACAAGCCGCTGGTCTTGGACAAGAGCACCACCTCCACGGGGGACACGGGGATGAACCTGGTGCTGCGTCCGTGGGCCCTCAAGGACGGCGAAGGCTACACCTTTACCCTGCGCGTCACCGACTTGGCCACAGGGGAGGAAGGCTACGCCTCGATGGACCTCTGCCCCAACCAGCCGCCGTTTGGAGGATCCTGCTGGGTGTCCCCAATGGGGCCCGTGCAGGCACTGGCCACCAAGATCCATTTCGAGTGCACAGGTGAGGTCCTCTGCCATCGCCCGCCTTGGGAGGTGCCTGCTCCGCCTTCCCCGGGGGGGCTCTCCCGAAGGGTTGACCTTTCCCTCCTCTGTTTGGCTGGCAGGCTGGAGAGACACCGAGGACGAAAACACCCCCTTGGTGTACCTCCTCCTGGCCCGGCGCTGCCGTGGGGGCCACTGCGAAGACTTCTCGGTCTACAAAGGGAGCCACTCAGAGCATGCCGCCTTCCTGCCCGTGGGATTCCGGGACAGTGGCTCCTTAGTGTCTGTCTTGATCCTCGTCCAGGACCAGCTGGGAGCCACAGTGGTGGCCTTCAACAGGTAAGAAGTCTGCCTTTTTGGAAGGGGCGGCTGGGAAGGTGCATGGCCAAACACCCACAAATTCTCCCGAGCAGGAGTCAGGCCAGGTCGGCTGTTTCTCGCCTCCTGCCATCAGACGGGCAGGGAGCAAAGCTCATCTCTTGAATGACGAAGCCACGCTCCTTCCTGCTGCCCACCAGGTGCCTTTTCATGCTGCTTGCACATAAAGTCAACGTATTTGGAGGGTCAGCCCGGATTTGATGGAAGTTGACTCCATGAACCGCAACTCTCATTTGGTGGGACCATCTCTCATATTCATCAGCCCTGATGGATCACAAGTCGTGACGCATCGCCATTTTTCTTTGATGCATGCCCCATCTCTGGTCTGTAGGCAAGGAGACAAATCCAGAAATACTTCTTGCTCCCATTTGAAGCAGACCGATTGAGTTGGATCCCTGGCTTTGCTCTCTCTTGGCCTCCCCTTCTTAGCCTGGACGGTCTGCCTCCTTTGGGGCTGCAGCCAAGTATCGCAGCAGGAGGAGAAAGCAGCCATGTCATCCAGAGAGATAACAAACATTTCCCAAAGAAGCCAGGAGTGGTGGGAAGATGGATGGGTTTCAAAGACACCCCCCCTCCGCAGGTCGTTGCAAGGCTCTGTGCATCCAAGCCCATTGCTCTGCTCCAGCTGATGCCTCTCAAAGCAAGTTTTTTGGCCACTGCAGCTATGCAGACACGCTTGAAAGTGTCTGTGCAATGCTTTCTCGAAATCTCAAAAAAAAAAAAAAAAAACCTGGGTGGAGTGGCTGGATCAGTCTCCTGTTTCCTGCAACTGCCGGGTTGGGCTGAACAGCTTTCATTCCTATCCGCTTGCATAGACTCAAAGAATGGCAGAGTTGGAGCGAGTCCGTGTGTCCAACCACTGGCTCAATCTAGGAATCGAAATCAGCGGGGGTCTGCCAGATGTTTGTCCTATTTTCTCTTGAATACCTCCAGCGTTGGAGAGCTTACCACCTCCAGAGGTCACTGGCCCTATCATCGTACTGCTCTAACTAACAGTTAAGAAGTCAGTCCCCACCCCACCCCCACCCCAGTATTCAGCCTAAATCTGGTTCCTGTGGCTTGAGACCAATTATTACATGTCCTGAGCTCTGAGGTGTCTGAGAATAGATCTTGTCCTTCCTCCGTCGGACGACCTTCCAATTATTTGACACGTGCTGTGTCCTGTCTCCCTTCACTCTTCTTTCGTCAAGGCTAACCATGCCCAGTCCTTCTAGCTAAGGGTCTGTATAATCGTGAAGGTTGAAGCACACCACTGTTCTTCCTGTGTGGACCGTGTTATCCGGGTGCAGGAACGTTTGCTGTTCGGCTGCAGGATCCACAGGCAGGGTTTGGGTGGATGGGTGGACGCTCCCACCCGCTAGCCTATTTCTGCTTTTTGCTGTGAACCAAAGTGGTTGCATCGCCCTGCTTTTGGCACGCAGGCCTCCGCAAAGGAGTTATACCTGCTTTGTCTCAATTTACAGCGGGTTTTCAACCAATATGTCTTCTGTCAAGGGAAAAATCAATCCTCCCTGAAAGGCGAGTTTGTTCTTAGAGTGTAAACCAGGGAGGAGGCTGCCGTTGGGGCCATTTTTCTTCCAGAGAAGAATCCGATGCCCTGTTCTCATGGATTCAACACCCTGTTCTCATGAGTAACAAAGAGCTGCTAGTGATGGATGGTTCTTAGCCGGAGACAAATGAGAAACCCACCCCACGCCCCATTTATCTTAGAGGACACTCCTCTCTCTCTCCCCCCCCCCTTGCAACAGAGAGAAATTTTTTCAGGGTGGGTGTTAAGGAGCAGATTAAAAGTCACTGAACCAAGCAACTGGTGCATGGCAGGAGATCAGCTGGGGGCGGAGGGGGGGGGGCAGAAAAGAGAAGCAACTGGGGCCTGCAAAAGAGGGGGGGGAGAACATTAGGGTTAAGTGACTGGATCGCGAGAAACATCCTACAACAGCAAACCTCTGTGTTGCTGTGGAGGAGGAGGTGGGGTATGGAGAAGAGGCACTCTCCTGCCCTGATTTAGAGGTCTTGGGGGGGGGAAGCAAGAGAGTGGAACAGTTAGATAGCTCAGTAGCTTAGCTCTCCAGCTGTGGATCCAGAGGTTGGTAGTTCGATTCCCCCACTCGGCCTCCTTGACAGGGGCTGGATTACAGTCCCATGATGATGATGATGATGATGAAAGGCAAGCAGTAAGAATGCTCACTCAGTTCTTCATTTTTGCCAACTTCAGCTGCCTCCACGGAACATCTCAAGGAGACGTTTTCAAAGCTTGTGGGATGCCTTCCTTCCTTCCTTCCTTCCTTCCTTCCTTCCTTCCTTCCTTCCTTCCTTCCTTCCTTCCTTCCTTCCTTGCTATATTTTATTTTTTCTCTGTAATTTTTGCACATCAGCTTCGCACAGAACTGGCACTCTGTCCCTCTGAGGGTCCAAGGACGCCAAGCAGGAAAGAATCGGGCCGGTGGTTGAAAAAGATGCGAGCAACCCTTCCGCTGCTTCTCCTCCTTAAAGCCCAAACCACGGAGCAGCAGCAGGCATCCTTTTTTCAACGCCTTGCCTGCCTTTTGCCTTAAAGCGCAACTGCATTTTGGGGCAAATCTGCTTCTTTTGTGTAAGAAATGGTTCCTGTCTGCTGCTTCTCTGGCCGAAAGCACCATAAAATACAGGTGACCGGTGTTGGCTTTGCTTCCTTTCCCAGCTCCATGGCCATCACGCTGCCCAGCACGCCGGAAGGGTTCCCCAGCCTCCCCCAGTGGCTCTACAACCAGACCGAGGTGGTTCTGCAAGGCCTGGTGAAGCAGGGCGACCCCCAGCAGGTCATTGAGTTCACCCTGGCTCTCATCACCGTCCTCAACGAGGTAAAAAAGGGGCAGCTCCACCACCACCACCACCACCCACCCCGGGAGGTTGACTTGAGAGGAGGAGAAAGAAAGGGATTGACCTGCTGCTGGTTATCCTTCCAGGAAAAAGAGATGGGAATCATGGGGTGTAGAAGAACATTCCGGCTGAGGAATTTAAGTCAGGGGTTGGCAATGGGGCACAGCTTCTCTGTTTAGAATAACTTGGGATAAAAACCAGATCCTGCTATGGATTGTCAACCTTCTACAAGGACAACGTTCTTCTTCTGGAAGAAGAAGGAGGAGAATAAATAGGTGGCTGGTCATAATGACAGTAGTTCTGGTGATGGTGACGATCGTGCCATTGAAACAATAAAAGCGGGACTGTTTTTGGAGTGACCCAGATGGAGACCAGCTCAGGCAGGGAGCAGGGTGGATCGGGCATCCATCCTTTTGACACGCATTGCGCTCTCATGGGAAAGTTTCTCTCTACCTCCCACCTAAGTCCGAGAGACGCGTCTGCTGCTCCTCCCTCTTCCAATGCCTAGCGCCCCTCCCCCCCAAAGAGGCTAATTATTCCCTTCCCCTTCTTCCAACCCCAGTACGAATCTTCCATGCCTCCGACGCCGGAAGCCGAGAACGACGGCCGCTTGAGAGCCTGGACGCGGAGGAACGTCACCGAGACGCTGGTCTCGCTCAAAGTGAACACGGTGGATGACATCCAGCAGATTGTGGCAGCTCTGGCTCAGTGCACTGTAAGTGGTGGACCGCTCGGCTTCTTGGCAAGAGGGGGAAGGAGCTGGCAGGAGGGGGACAGGAGGGGGGGTCCTTTGCAGAAATATCTGCCTCTTTCTTCAGTCTCTGGGGTTTGGCCGGGCACGGTGGTAGCCCCCCAGTGTGGGCTGCAGCTCTGGAGGTTCTTGGTAGCAGAGCTCCTGGGAAGAAGGCGGACGGCGTCAAAGAAAGGAGGCATGAGGTTTATCAGGAGGTGCACAATCCCCAGAGGGGGGGGGAGACGCCTCCCAGACTCAGAACGGAGCCTCCGTAGCAGCTGCAGCATGTTGGGTGTGCAGGTAGGACCTCCCGATCGGTAGGGAGGCCGTAGGAGGTGGCAGCCACGGAGGAGCAGCCCAAGAACCGTGCCTCCAACAAGCAGGAGGGCGAGATGCCAGGTTGCTCCGCGCGGCCCCTAAGCCCCGTCAGCAGCGCTCGCCTCTTCCGTTTGCAGGTGGAGAGTAAAGGGTTTGTGTGCCGAGCCTGCCTGACGAGGACCTTGAAGAAGCTGGAAGGCATGATGGACATCCTGCAGGGAGAGACCACCCAGGGCACCATGACGCCCACAGCCATCGCCGACAACATCCTCCACATCATGGGTGAGGTGGCGGGGGGGGGCGGGCGTCGGGGTCCATGCCCTCTTCAGAGCCCCCCTCCCCAAGGGTGAGGACCCTTACCCCACAGCCTCTCTCCCAAAAGGAAAACACAGAGCAGTTTCAGGAGTGCTGATACAGATGTCAACTGGATGGTCACTTTCCCTGTTTCCTTTTGTCCCCAGGGTGGAAGGGGAAAGAACTTCGCCTGTGGGTCAGCCCCCCTCCCTTCAATGGTCATGGAAGCTCTGTGTGTGTGTGTGTGTGTGTGTGTGTGTGTGTGTGTGTGTGTGTGTGTGTGTGTGTGTGTGTGTGTGTGTAAAACACCTTTCATTACCAGCGGCGGGCCTCGTGCTGACCCCCCGGAAGGCTGATCTTCAGCCGCCGTCTTCTTCTTCTTCTTTTTTTGCAGGGGACTTGATCCAGCTGGTCAACACCGTTTCCCCTGAATCGGAGCCCCAGAAGCTCTGCAGCGGTGGCCAGAACGCCATCCAAGTGGCCTCCAAAGCCTACGCCCTCTCCACGGACCTGATGCGCATCCTAATGAAGTCGCGCGTGCTCAACGAGGAGCCCCTGGAGCTGGCCGGCAGCAACATCACGGCCAAAGGGAAACGGGCCGAGCCTCTCGGCCTGCTCTGCTACCAGGAGAGCCCCGAGTGCCAATTCTCCATCCCGCCGGCGTTCAACGCCACCTTCTCCAACCTGACGGACGTGGTCCAGGTCATGATCCAGGTGGACTACAACCCCTTTCCTTACGGCTTCATCGCCAACTACAGCGTCTCCTCCCAAGTGGCCTCCATGGAGTTCCAGGACAACAACGGGACGGAGATACCGGTCGGGAGCCTGGATGCAGAGAGGGCCATCACCGTGATGGTGGCAGACCCCACGGAGAAGAACATCACGGTGGGGACCGTGGTGATCGAGGGAGGGAGTTCGGTGAATGTGGCGCTTCGGACAGAGAATGGCAACGTGGAAGCCGGGCTGTATTTCCAGGTCACCTTCAGCGTCCTTGATGGTAGGCATTATGACAAGGCTCTTAGCAGTGCCATTGGCTTCGTTGGCCACATGATCTCCATCTCACTGTTCAGTTTGCACTTGCCTGCTAGCCAGTTTGGGCCAGGTTTCCTCGGGGTCCCTCCTTGGATCATTGCCCCAACCCTGTCAAGCCAGTTGGCCCAGGAGAGTGAAATCTGTGGCTGAAATCACAATTTGCACACCATTTCCACTTCTGCATCCTTCCCACTATGCCCAGTGGGTTCTGTAAGATCCTGCGTCGCATGATGGACATAGGACGGACTCGACAGATTTCCTTATCCTCCATCAAGGTCTGAAAGCAGCAACTGGGAGGTTTTGCGTGCCAAAAAATCTTGCATGATTTTGGTGCACACACACCCCCAAAGCCAAAACATGAAAAGTCTAGAAAAGCTTGAGTAATCCCTTCCACAAGGGATAGGATTTCTTAAATTGTCTTTTCTTGTGCATGAGAATCAAATAAGTAGATAGTTCCCCCCCCCTTCACTCTCTGGCAGGGTTCTGGAATTGCCAGCCTATGTTCTGATAACTTGGCTGAGCTCCCAAGCCATCCAGAAAGCTGTTGGTGTTGTTTTTTCACCTGCACGTACCTTCTCCCAAGCTCTGAGGTTCTGTTGCTGAAGCCGTAATCAGAGTGTGTTTGCATCACCTTAGCCAAGACATTATATCTTTGAAAGACGGACAAAACACAACACCTATGGCATGTGCTGCCTGATTCCTTGGGGGCTCCTTTGGGTTGATTGGAAGATTTAAAGGCCGTGGCTGCTCAAAAGAGAACAGGGAGCACCTCTGGTTTTAAGTGTCCGAAGCAACCTGCATGGATGCTTGCAGCACCAGCGTTACTGACCCCCCTAGTTTGCAACCTTACAGAGAGGGTGCCTCCTTGAGGTCCCTCTGAACAGGGAGCTGGCAGCCCCTGCCTTTGGGATCCGAGTGTTGGCCGCTCTCGTGGGTCCTCACACCAAGCCTGGGTGGACGGGGACCTTTGCCGCCTGCCTTCTCACTTGGGGTCTCTCTCTCTCCTCCCCCCCAACCCCTTTGGGGCCAGAGCGTTACATGTCCAGCGAAAAGGAGCCCTTCCTCGCCGCCTGCCTCTTCCACTCCTCCGAGGCCAACTGCACCGTGGCCAAAGAGATCACCCTGGAGGATATGAATCAGAGGCCGCAGGGGGACCCCCGCCGCTACACCTTCTTCGTTTCACCAGTGTAAGTGGCTCCTCGGGAGTAACCGGACGAGCCCGGACGACCCTCCGGCAGGGGTCTCCTGGGTCCGTGGGCGCACACGTCTGCCTGGGCTACCCAGTTGCATTCAGTTTTTTTTTTTGCAGCACAAGCCGTGAAGAATCGTGAGGGCATCCCACTGGTTTAGAAGCTGATGGTGGGAAGGGCTGCCTGTATTTTTTTTCTTTGTGCCAGGACATCACCGAGGTCCTTCAAAAGTGGCTTCGGTTCCCATCTCCGGCCTCATCCTGCTGGTCTGTTCCCTGTTCCCTGCTTAGTTCTGCTTCTTCTTCTTTAGCAAGGATGACCCCGTGGCGGACTATTACCTGAACCTCACCAACCACTTCGCCTGGACCCCCCTGGAAGTGACGCTGGGCCTGTACAGCGCTCTGTGCCAGTACTTCAGCCAGGAGGACGCGCGGTGGAAGACGGAAGGCATGGCTCCCTTGGAGGGGACCACCCCCGAGAAGGCCGTCTGCTTAACCCAACACCTGACGGCTTTTGGGGCCAGCCTTTTCGTCCCGCCACACTCCGTGCAGTTCATACGGCCGGTGAGTCCAGTCCTTTTTATTCCTTCCACTAGAGAGGGGCACAAATCGAAAAAATGACGTTTCGGTTTTCCGTTTTTCGTTGTTGGTCCCGTTTCGGTTCGTTTTCGTTTTTCGCCAATTTTTTGAAAACAATTTTGTTTCGTTGGTTCATTGCACGTTTTAAGGACACACACACACACACGGTAGGTATTATCAGGCAGAATAAATAATTATCGCTGGGTTTTTACAGATATTCAGGATTTTTTTTAACATTTTAAACAGCTCATTTCATCGTGTGTCGCCATTAACGAAAATGAAACGTAACGAACCTAATTTTTGTGGTTCTGTTCAGTTCGTTCCAATTTGATTGCCATTTTCGATATTTGTTTCATTATGTAACGAAACGAATAACGAATAATGGAACAATTTTTTTTCGTTTTGTGCCCATCTCTACCTTCCACATTTTCTTTGCAGCGTTGAGCCCTGCTTTGGTTCTTTTCGCTGTCAACTCCGGGTTGCCCCTTGAACCCTTTCAGCCGCCCTTTCTGGTGGCGCCAGGGTCTTCTGCCCCCCCTCCCCTTCTTGCCTCTGTTGCGTGGCACAGCTGGTGGCCAGGAGGAGACAACGTAAAAGCCCTCTCTCCCATCCCCGTCTCCAGCCCCCAGGGCCAGGCCTCAATTACATTGTCCTCCTGACATGCACCATCTGCTTCGTGACCTACTCGGTGGCTGCCGTGATTGTGCACAAACTCGACCTGATCGACCTGAACCGAGTCGGGGTGATCCCTTTCTGCGGAAAGAATGGGCTGTACAAGTACGAGATCCTGGTGAAAACTGGCTGGGGCAAGGGATCCGGTAAGCAGCGGCTGCCCTTCTTTGAATTCGCCCACGATGGTGGGAGCTCCTTTGCTGCAGCAATTCAGATGGCAGAATTACGTCTCCCCTTGTGTTAGCAAAGGCAGGATTAATACTGGATTTGTTTTCCAGCGGGCTTGGCTTTTTTTCTAGCGCCTGAATTATATCTATCTCAATTTTGAATATTTTGTGTATTACTAACAAGCCAGAAAATCCCACTAGCAGCCACAAAGCAAGCTATTGTCACAAACAGCAGCTGTTAAAGCAAGCTATGGTCACAAATAGCATCTGTAAAGTAAGTTACTGTCACAAACAGCAGCCATAGAGCAAGCTACTGTCTCAAAACAGCAGTCATAAAGCAAGCTACTCTTAGGAAACAGCAGTTTGGAGGTGGGTGGGCAGGCGTTCTCACTTATCCACGGTTTTCATTATCCACGGGAAGGCCTGGAACCAATCCCCAGTGGATACTGGGGTCCTACTGTAGTTCCATTACACTTTACCCAGGACGTTGTTGGTGCAATTAGTTGTTGAGGTTGCCCAAAAGGGTGAGAGGAAGAGGTGGGTTTTGAACCTTCGAACTTCATTGTCCGAATGGTCCTGGGCTCCTTTACCCTTCCAGGGACGACGGCCCACGTGGGGATCACGCTCTACGGGATGGACTGCAAATCCGGGCACCGGCACCTGGACGGAGAGAACGCCTTTCGGCGCAACAGCCTCGACGTCTTCCAGATGGCCACGGAACGCAGCCTGGGCAGCGTCTGGAAGATCCGCATCTGGCACGACAATAAAGGTGCGTCGGGGCCGGAGCCTGGGCTGAACGCTGGCCATCCTGCGGGCTTCCTTCTTTTGAGGCTGAGCTCCCTCTCCCTTGCATTGGCCACCTGGCTTAGAAGATAATAGACGCTGAGCCCAGATGTTACGAGTGGGCTGAATTCTATAAACGGGTGGCTGCAGAAGGGTCCTTCCCAGGATTCAGGTGCAGGCTTTGTCCAAGTCTGAGCGCTCTCCAAAGTCAACAGAAGAGCCTTTCCCAACGTGGAATCTCCTCCACCTCCTCCTCCCTTTGTCGCTCAGGGCTCAACCCATCCTGGTACTTGCAGCACGTCATCGTCCGAGACCTGCAGACCTCCAAGAGCTACCACTTCCTGGTGAACGACTGGCTGTCAGTGGAGAGCGAGGAGAACGACGGCCTGGTGGAGAAGGAGGTCTTGGCCGCCAGTGAGTCAAGTGTGTGTGGCATGTGTCCACGGAGGGCCGGGGACAGGCTCTGCGCAGGAGGAGGGGAGAGACTGACGGCCGGGGTCCCAAGCGGCGAGAGAGGAGGGGGCTGGGGCCGTATCCCTGTGGGTATAACTGTGAGGGCTGCCAGGGGAATAGCCCCAATGGGGCTCCGCACGGTCCCTCCAAAATGGAGGCTGTAGGGAGCAACGTCGGACTCACCGCAGGCGTTCAGGTGTGGATGGAGCCAGGAGACAGCCTTCCTAAACAACCTTTCTGAGGCGTGGGGGAGGGTCCCTAAACTGACGCCCCCCTTCGCTCTTCCTCCCTCCAGGCGAGTCTGAGCTGAGGAGCGCCGGCCGGATCTTTGTCCAAGAGCTCCAGCGCGGCTTCTTTGAGAAGCACATCTGGCTCTCCCTCTGGGACCGTCCCCCCCGCAGCCGCTTCACCCGGGTCCAGAGAGCCTCCTGCTGCTGCCTCCTCGTCTTCCTTTTCCTCTGTGCCAACGCCGTGTGGTACGGCCTCGTGGGAGACGCCAACTTCAGGTGCGCTTGGGGCCCCTGGGGCGTTCTCCTGGACTCCCTTGGAAGGCCATCTCCTCTTAGAAAGGACTCTTCCTAAGCCACCAGGAGGCCGATGGGGCTGGAGCGTGGCAAACAGCCATCAAGACGAGAGCGGCTCTGTGGGCGTGCAGAGTGCCTTCCCTTTGTAGCCGCTTCTCAGGACAAGGTGTGCGGCTCAGTGCCCAGTTTCAGCCTCTGCCTGTCACTTTCTGGCAATGACCTATCACAGGCCAAGATTTCTTCCAAGATATTTTAAAATTCCTGGAATCTCAAAACGGGAAACGGCTGCTGTTCATTCCCTCTTTTCTCCTTGCAGCCATGTCCCCATCTCCACCTTGATCCCGGTCAGCGCGGAGACCATTGTAGTCGGCTTGGTGTCCAGTTTGGTTGTCTATCCCTTGTATCTCGGCCTTCTCTTCCTCTTCCGGATGGCCCGGAGTAAGGTAACCGTGCAGGGATCAGGTTCTCTGAGATGCGGCGCCCCAGGGGTGTCAGGGGCTTCCCCACCCACCCCGGTGGCTTGGATTCGTGAGAACCCCATTACCCCGCAGAGCGAGTGACTGGGCTTTTTACGGCTTCCGCCTTGGTTTGCAAGCCCAGAGACTAGATGGGCCTTTGGCCTGATCCAGCAGGGCTCTTCTTAGGTTCTTATTTCTTAACTGACGCCCCAAATTCCACTGCAACATCCCATCCTCGGCTGTACCTAGAAATGCTGGGATGGACCCCCCCCCCAGGGCCTTCTGCTCTTCCCTCCTTCACCATCCAGTGGAGGTGAAGAGAAGGAGCGGCTCCTGTCAGCTCATACCTTCTCCTTCCTTCCCGCAATGATGGCGGTTTGCCGGCCGAAAGGGAAAGGCTCATGCCGGCCCCTGCCTCTCCCCCTGCAGGTCTCGGTCAGCCAGGCGCTGGCTCAGTCCGACCAGCAGTCCTTGGAGATTGACAACTACTTGGACTCCTCCCTGATGGAGAGCTCTTTCCTCACCTTTCCCGGGCTGCAGACAGAGGTACGGGGCGGCAGGATCTGGGACGGTGCATCGGAAAACCTCCACGGGTTGGATTCTGAGCCAGTGCTTCAACCTGGCCATTCTGATGCCTCTGGGTTGGGGGCTGTCGGGGGGCCTGCAGCGTCCTTCTCCGAGGTGGCCGCCTGGCTCCTCTGGTGAGGATGAGGGTCCTGCGTGGGTCTCGGTGATCCAGAGCTCCTTCTCCTTTTCACAGGCTTTTTCAGAGCAAACCAAAACGGATCTGCTCCTGGACGACGCGAAAAGGTAACAAAGGGGCCGTCAGTGGCGTTAACCCCAGGCGTGGGTGAAGAAGGGCGGCCCTCGGGCATCCTTGACCAAAGGGCAGCAGGGTTGGCGGGCTCTGGGGTCCAGCGACATCTGCCCACCCCTGCCCTAACCAACGCCAGCCTCCCCTCCTGCTTTTGTGACAATGAGTTGTGTTCCTCTGGGTGCCTCATTTCCGGACTCTTCTCTTTCTGGGCTCAGCTTGATCCGTTGGCAGTCCAACGAGGCTCTGCTCAGCTGGCCAGATCTCCTCAACGATGCCTCCATCATGGGCAATACCATCCAGAAGCTGAAGAGAGGGAGGACCAGCCGCCATCTTGGCCTGGAGGCACCTCTGGCCACCGAAGAAGACCGCTTGTCCCTCGGGGTCCCCCAAGCCCAGGCCCGGTACTTCTCCGCTTCAGGTGAGAGGCCGGGAAACGTCACAGCATTTTTGACGGCTGCTTTCTCCTGGGAAGAAGCCTGGCCGTGAATTTAATTATTTGCACCACTGGCTTCCTGCAGCAAACACAAACCTCTGTGGGCAGGCGGGGCAAGGTGTTGGACCACAATTGCAGTTATCCTTCACCATTAGCTCATGGGTCCACCAGGTATCACACAGTGTTGGGCCGCGGAGCAGGTGGGAAGAACTTTGTGACTTTGCTGGTTTTCTGAAGAGGGAAGATTCTCCTGGCCTTGCTATATATACCAATCAAACCCCGCACACTCAAGTCCCTGCCATCAACAGGCATGTCCAAACATCGGCCCTCCTGATGGTTTGGACCACAACTCCCAGAATTCTAAGCTTAGACAAAGGACTGTGGGAGTTGCGGTCCAGAAACCTCTGGAGGACCGAAGTTTGGACATGCCTGAAATGTTGCTCGCCCTGATTGATTGAGTATAGCCCGATGTGTGTGTCTTGTCTTTCTCCAACCTCACAGATGAAGACCTGATACGGCACATTCTGGCCGACGGCGCTGGCAGCATTGCCCACCCGCACGAAGCGGGGCAGCACCCCCGGGTCAAAACGGACCTCCTTTCAGGGTTGTAAGTCTTGTCAGGAAGGAGGCACGGCCTCGGGGGGGGGGGCAGGGGCTGGGACGGCAGGAGTTGGGGTCAGGGACTGCCCTGGTCCCAGAGGCTTTCTTCCCCGGGGTCTCCAAGCGGGCGGTGGGAGTCCTGGCTGCAAGGGGGCTCCTGCCTGCCCCGTCCCTTGTGGGCCTCCTTATGTCAACATCCTGGGGGCACCCAGGACGGCAGAAGCGCTGACCGCTCTTGCTTTGCCCCGGCAGGTCCACCGCGCATGGGGAGAAGGCGGAAGCCATCATGCTGCAGCGTCTGAACGAGAAAGGGCAGGCGTTGGCTGCCCCCGGAAGGGAGCTCAACCGCTCGGCCAAGTCGAACCGAACAGGTATCTCGCTGGGAGCGGAGCTGGTGTGAACCCACACACAGAGAGGGGCACAGACCTCGCTTTTGGTCTGGGCGTTAAAGAGGAGGAGGAGGAGGAGGAGGAGGAGGAGGGGGCCAGCCTTTGGGTGGTTGCTGCCTGTCCACGCTGTGGGCTCCGTTTTCCTAGCAGCCAGGCTGTGTCCTCCTTCTCCTCCTCACCGTCTCTCTCTGCCCACAAGCCAAGAAAGACCGTTTGGTTTGGGCAAGCTTCGGGTGGCCGAGCGGCTGCCGTGAAGGAGGCTTTTGAAAGGAGCCCAAGGGAGCTCCCATTTGGGGTGTCCAGGGAGGGGAGGCAGTGGCCGAGACAGAAACACACAGCCCCCCCTCCAGTTGGGACACCAAGCCCAGATTTGGGCCGACACCCGCATCCAATGGCTACTCCTCTCCAAAGTGGCGTCGCTCTCTGTCCCCTGCAGGGGGGGACCGTGCCCTCCGGAAGCGCCTGCTGCCCTTCTGGTGCTCCTACCTGGCCCACGGCGTCAGCGTCACCCTCCTCCTCCTCTGCTTCGGGGTCTCCACGTGGATCGGACTGTCCTTCAGCTCCAGCGTGGCCCTCATGTGGCTCATCTCAGGGACTTTCAGTTTCCTCTCCTCCTTTTTACTCTGGGAGCCCCTCAAGGTAGGTCTGGCCGGTCGATCTTGTCCCTCTTTGGTGCCCTTCCAGCCCCAGGTTTTGTGTGTGTGTGTGTGCTCGCGTGCATATTTCCAACAGGATGTTTTGCAAGCTGGTTCCCCGCTTCTCACCCTCGCTTGCCAGGCGCTCTCTGCTCCCGCAGTTGGCCTGAAGGTCCCTCATCCTATTGTCACCAACATGGCAGGGCTGTGTCGCTCTCCACGATGTTCGTTCTCTTTATGCCCGACATCTCCCTCTTGCTGATTTCGCCTCCGTGTTCAAGTTCCAATTCACAAATGCTGCGATCCACCCACTCTCCCCTCCCAAGCAAGAGAGTGATGGCCCCCTTAGCCTGTTTTAGGGCATCGGCATCTGACCCCTTGCTAAGACTCTGAGCTGTGTTCCCTTATTTTTGACCCGTCTGCCCCTCCTCGGAGAGCGCCGGGTCCTGCCGCGTGCGTACGTGCGTGTGTGCCCCGTTCTCGAAGGGACGCTTCCCACCTACTCCTTTCCAGGTCCTCCTGGAGGCTCTCTATTTCTCCCTGGTGGCCAAGCGCCTGCACCCTGAGGAGGATGACACCCTGGTGGAGCACCCCTTTGTCGAGCACGTCTCGGAGAAGATCGGCAAAGTCCGGCCACCCCAGGGGTTCGCGCTCTTCCAGGCCAAGGAGGAGGCCCGGAAAGTGAAACTTCTGCACGGGCTGCTCAAGGTGAGAAGAGGGAAGGAGCTGAGCAACACGGTCCTGGGGGTGGGCCCCAGATTTCCCGCAGCCTCTGGCAGCTGGCCAGGCCTGAGGTGGGTTTTTTTTTTTTTTTGTGGGAAGCTTTGTGTGTGTGTGTGCTCGGGTGTGTGCTGCAGGTGGTTTTTTTTTTTTTTGGGAAGCCTTTCTGCTCGGGCAGCTGCAGGTGGTTCCCAGCGGGATCACCCCCCCCCCCTGTCCCGTGTCTTTTACGCCAGGAGTTCTTCGTCTACATGCTCTTTCTCCTGGCCCTCCTCCTCACCTGCTACGGCGATGCTTCGCAGCCCAGCCGGGCATTCCTGCTCCAGAAGGCCATCAAGCAGCAGCTGGGCAGCGAGCAGTTCCTCCGCATCCAGAGGTAATTTCTCCCCCCCAGGTTGCGCCGGTCTCCGACTCGAGAGTTCGTAGGAAGGATGCCCATAGGAAGGCTGTCCTGCACAGTGGGCGCAGCTATGTTTAGGATGCTGCTAAGGATGACTTGAGAACGGGGCTAGAGAAGCCGGGGTGGTGGTGGTGGGGGGGGGGTGATGATGGTGGGGGTGGTGATGGTGGACCCTCCAGGAGGGCCTCTCCTGCTTTCGGGAATGGGAACAGGAATCCGTCCCTGGGACAGCCAGATCCCAGCATCCTCATAAGCCACCAGTGAAGCCTGAAGCCACTGGTGGATAGGATGGTAGGGCAGGCATGTCCAAACTTCAGCCCTCCAGATGTTTTGGGCCACAACTCCCACAGTCCTTTGCCATTGGCAATCTAAGCTTACAATTCTGGGAGTTGTGGTCCAAAACATCAAAAGGGCTGAAGTTTGGATATGCCTGTGGCAGGGCCACTCCCTCTGCGGGCATCTTCAGACCTGCAGGTAGTTCGCCCATACAGAAGCTGAACCCAGCTTTCTGCAGCAGCTGCCGTTTCTGTGCCAGCCTTGGGGCCAGCTCCCATGGGGGCTGCACTGCAGTAGTGCCGCTTTGAGGTTACCAATTCCTGCTCCCTGTCACCAAATGATTGCTGCCTGTGCTTAGCCAGGTTATTTTAAGGCCTCGGTTGCCTTTGGAGCCAGGGGTATGTCTTCTGCACTCAATGTTTCGCTCCTCCTGCTTTCCCTCCCACCCCAACCCCACATCCTAACGCTTTTGCACAGGCCCGACGATTTCTGGGCTTGGATGTCCCAGGGACTGTTGCCTTACTTGTACAATAACCGGTCCGGGCAGGGGAGCCAC
The DNA here is from genome assembly GCA_037367245.1 of Phrynocephalus guinanensis. NCBI lineage: Eukaryota > Metazoa > Chordata > Lepidosauria > Squamata > Agamidae > Phrynocephalus > Phrynocephalus guinanensis. Next base: position 1,035,470 of record CM074751.1, read on the forward strand.
AGCGTCACCTTGGGGTCTCCACGGCTGCGGCAGATCCGTCTGCAGGAAGGTACGCGGGAGGTGATGCCGAAATCGGCTCCCTGGAGTGTTTACTTCAGGGGTATCCAAACTTTTTGTAGTTTGGACTACAAGCTAGCAGTGCAGTTTGCAAGCCCAGCAGAGTTTATTTAACCATGGCAAGGGACAGGGAGGGAGGGAGGGTAGGTCAGGCAGCCCGTGGGCAAATCAAAGTGGCCCGGCGGGCCAGATCCGGCTCGCAGGCCAGACATTGGACATGACTGGTTTATTTCCATGTATCCTTGTTGCCAGGTGGGTGGTATGGATATTAAAATAAATATGGGGCCATGAGGAGAGAGTGGCCACAGGAACCCTAAATGCCTTTAAGCTCTCCCACTCTGGACACTGCAAATTGCATTGAGAGAGAGAAAGAGAGAGAGAGAGAGAGAGAGAGAGAGAGAAGAATTGGAATACAGGGAGGACAGTAGTGGTGCGAAAGTCCGGGCACAGCAGAAACCACCACGGCGGCTCTTTTGTTTATTTTCAGAAGAGTGCCCTGGTTCTGTTCGCCAGGTCCTTAGTGGGGCCGACCCCTCCGTCACCGGGGTGAAATGCATTCCAGATTCTAACCGTTTTGACACGTCTCCTTATGCCGTCGGCTGGGGCAGCGCCGCTCTCAACCAGACGCCGTTGTGGGAATACTCGCCCCCTGATCTTGCCGGGTAAGCAGTGCTGTTTGGTGTAATGGTGTCCCCCTGTTTCTCGTGCATCTCCTCTTTCCCTGCTTCTCCCATTTGTTTGGGTCTCGAGGACTTGGGAGGGCTTGCATTTCTTCCTTGCCATCTTGGCTGTGATGTGAGGAGACAAAAGGAAAAAAACAAACAGCCAGAAGCCCTCAGAATGGGGGTGGAGGGCAAACCATCGACGGCAGAGACACCACAAAGAAGGGGCGGTGGGTGACGGTGGGCTGGATTGTGGCTGTTGTTTTACAAAGTGCCCTGATGTGCCAAGGCAGGGTCCTCACACAGATTATCGTCACAGTAATCCATGCAAACACATTATGAGGATGATGGTAGTTGTTGTCTAGCACGGCTGAAAGACATCGTAGTTGAGAAGGCCAGTGCAGAGAATGAGCCACCTGGGTTTTGGGTGCAGATGGCGGCTGGAGCACTCTCGTGCTGTGATCTTTAGGGAAGGCCTTGGCGATTCCCTGGAGGAAAACCGTAGCTGTACAAGGGGGAGTAGGGGACCATGGGATGCTCCACAGGTTGTTCCATCTGCAACTCTCACCGTTTCCCAGCCACTGGGCCAGGGTGGAGGCCGCCCGGGTCTCGCACAGGGCCAGCCCCCTCTGACGCACAGCACCAGTGGATGGCGGACCAGCACCCAAATCCAGGGCCATCTGATCTGACTGATCTGAGCTTGACCCGTGGGCCTCTGCCCTGACCCCTTGCATCTATTTCAGAGTTTGGTACTTGGGCTACCTTTCCTTCTACGACAGCGGGGGCTACGTCCAGGAGCTGGCGACCACTCTGGGAGAAAGCAGAGCGCAGGTGGAGGCCCTCCGACAGAACCGCTGGATCGACCACAGGTAAGCCGCAGGCGGCCGGTCCTTGGGGGTCAGCACCTGTCCTCCACGGTTCAGGCTGGTTTGGGAGGCGAGGCAGCCGTGCTCACCTGGACGAGGCTGGATCCAAGTGCCCCTGGCTCCGTAGGGCGCCTGATTGCCTCCCTTTCTTCTCCCGGCAGGAGCCGTGCGCTGTTTGTGGAACTGACCCAGTACAACCCCAGCGTGGGCCTCCACGCGGTCATCACCCTGAGGCTGGAGTTCCCCACGGCGGGGCCCACTCTTCCGGCTGTGGCGGTCGCCTGCCTTCCCCTGCTTCCGCTCAGCCACGGAGTCACCTTGCAGCTGCTGATGATGGTGGGTGACCCCCGGGGCTCCTCTGTGCTTGCAAAGACTGTATAGTGCCACCGTGGCCATGCAAATTCACGGGGCTTTGTTTGGTTCTGATGGTGGTGGCACAGAATCCGGCCTTTACGAATAAGGGAAGAGGCGAAGGAAGGTTGGAGGGTTTTCTGCGTAGCAGCACCGTGCTCGTAGAATGTCCTTCGAAGACCCGCCAGCCAGGCTTCCCGAGCGCCCAACATCCGGCACTGATGTGGTTCCAAACGTTTGTTTTATTTATTGCATTGATTTTTTGTATTTGTTAACCGCCAGATTTTCCCGAAGGAACTCTGGCAAAGACAACTTGCTCAAACATACAAACACCATACGTAGCGGATCAAATACAATAATAAAAACATAATGGTTGTGATAATAACATAGACAAGAACAAATAAAAATAACAATATGCATAACGCAGCAACAGTCAAACTACACCATCAAAACTCGGGCAAGGCAGATCAGGAGTCAGGTCTCAGCTGTTTTAAAGACCAGCTACGAAATGGCTTTTGAACCTACTTTCGACTCTGTTTTCACAATAGTGTTGTTGTTTTTTAAAATTTATTTTGTTATACAACTTTTTGGAAGGGCTGGTGAGTGCAAAGGTGATACGTACCAGTTTCTAACAAATGCAAATATTCCTTCTTTGCTATCCGGACGTATTTATATTGTCATTGCTGCTCCATGTTGGGTATAACGTGTCTGTCTCACGCCCAATCCCCTCCGTCTCCCGCTTGCCTCATGACCCAGGTCTTCCTCATGCTGGTGGTGGTCCACTTGGTGGTCTCGGAGGCCCTCTCCATCAAGAAGGCCGGCAGGGCCTATTTCTGCCTGGCTGGCAGCTACGGCCAGTGGCTGCTCATCCTGGCCACCACCTGCACGGTGGTCGTCCACCTCAGCCAGGCCACCCTGGCCGACCGGCAGTGGGCCGAATACCTGAAGAACCGGCGAGGTTTCACCAGCTTCTACGGGGTGGCTTCTCTCCATGCGGCCTTCGGCTGCCTTGCCGCTGGTCTCCTTTTCTTCCTGACCGTGAAGGTAGGGAGAGCCAAGCGATGTTGAGTTGTTGTTCTGTCTTCTTCAGTTCTACCTCCTCCGGCCGGCCGAGTCCTAGCGCAGTTTATACAGAAGGGCAAGCCAAGAAATCTAAACAGAACAATTCATGGGATTCCATCAGCGATTTCCTTGGCTCTTCCCGTTGGGCATGGGAAAAGCAAACTCCAACAAGATTGCATTGGGGAGTCTCTCTGTTAGGAACAAGCCAAAAAATTTAGCAGCACAGAATCAATGAAGTTGGGAGGGGCTGAGGCATCCAGGTCAAAGCAGATTGGAAACAGATGATGGTCTGATGTCCTCTCGAAGGCCTCCCGCGTTGGAGCGCTCACTGTCTCTCGAGGCCATCGGTCCCATTGTCATAAGAACATAAGAAGAGCCATGCTGGATCAGGCCGTACTGCTCTAAGAGTTGGGGAGTTGTTCCCAATATTCCACCACAACCTGGCTTCCTGACACTTAGGCCCATTGTTGCGTGGGGTGATCCAGCACAAATCCTGCCTTCCCTCACAAAATAATGTCCTTCCGGCAGCAGGAATCTCTGGGGAGGGGTCGCCATTTTTCTTGGGCATGGGAATGAACCACCGTTTTCTTCTTCTTCTTCTTCTTTCTTCTTCTTCTTCTTCTTCTTCTCCTCCTCCTCCTCCTCCTCCTCCTCCTCTTCTTCTTCTTCTTCTTCTTCTTCTTCTTCTTCTTCTTCTTCTTCTTCTTCTTCTTGTTCCTCCACCTCCTCCTCCTCCTCCTCCTCCTCCTTCTTCTTCTTCTTCCTCCTCCTCTCCTCCTCCTCCTCCTCCTCCTCCCTCCTCCTCCTCCTCCTCCTCCTCCTTCTTCTTCTTCCTCTTCTTCTTCTTCTTCTTCTTCTTCTTCTCCTCCTCCTCCTCCTCCTCCTCCTCCTCCTCCTCCTCCTCCTCCTCCTCTTCCCCAGCAGCTGCGCTTCGTCCGGCAGTGGTCCACCTTCGGCAAGACCTTGCAGAGGTCGGCAAAGGAGCTGGCTGCCACGGCCTTCATCTTTGGGACCCTGACTCTGGCTTATGCACAAATCGGATTCCTGGTAAACCTTGACTCCCAGGGGCAGGTAGAGAGATGGCTGGGAGAGCAGGCGTGAGCAGGTTGGCTCCTTGAGAGTCCTTGCGGCTTCCGGTGCTTTGGTGGAAAGGTCCCACTTGGGTTTCTCCAAGCACGCCATCCCAGTGGGGAATCAGGACCGTCGAATCGGAAGGACCGCCAAGGATCACCTAGTCTCGCCCTTTACCAGGGCTGGCATCCACAGCGGAGGCATTTAATCTTTTGCTCAAAACCTTCCAACAGTGGACGTTCCGTAGACGTCTGGGATCCTCTCTTATCCTGGCAAACAGCTCTGACTGTCAGGAAATTCCCCCAAAACCTTTACTCCAAATTCTCTTCTTCATCTTCTTACTTAAGCCCACTGGGTTTGGGGAGTGGGGTGTAACGGAGACAGAGTAACTCTCCCACCTTGGAGGCTCCCGTCCGCTTTATCTTCCACCAGGAAGGGAAGGCCCTTGGTCCAAGGGAGGCGAAAAGCCAGAGAAAGAAACAACCATGGGAGAAGCCTCCATGGGGCTTTCTCTGTGCACGCCGCCCGGGGTTGGTCACACGGCCCTTTGTGTCTCTTGCACAGCTTTTCTCCTCCCGTTCCGAGGCCTTCGGCAGCTTCTCCAGGGCGCTGCAGCTCCTCAGCACGGCCCTCCGCAGCCGCAGCAGCAGCAGCAGCGGCCGCCCTCGCCTCTACCTCCCCGAGCGCTGGGGGCCGCTCCCCCTCCTCTTCTGGGCCAGCTACCTCCTGCTGGAGCTGTGGGTGACCCTGCGCTTCTTCGCCGCCATCCTCCTCCATCACTACCGGGAGACGCGCTTCGAGATGTACCGCCCGGCCTTCGAGTCCCAAGACTACGAAATGGTGGAGCTCTTTGTCCGAAGGCTTAAGATGTGGATGGGATTCAGCAAAGCCAAAGAGGTAGCCGCGTTTTCCCTCCGGCCCGTTGTGCCAGATAGAAAGAGAGCGCGGGCATGTCTGAGTCTTGGGGAAGGAAGGAATTGTCTCCAACCTACTGGACTAAGCCCAGATGTGGACACACATGGGGCAGGTGTACCGTTGGCCAAAGACCACCTCTGCTGTGACTCAAAAGCACTGAATCCTGGGCTCCAGGCACAAGCATCCTGTGCCCATGACAGGAGCCTGGCAGCTTCTCTTATTTAGCTGATTCTGCGTCCGATCCGTTAAAGAGAGGATGGAAGTCCAGTCCCCCTTCAGGGAAACGTGGCCCTTCTGCCAACAGGACATCTTTGCTAGCTGTGGCCTGCCAGGAGTAAAGATCAGCACAAACCAGTTCATCCCCAGTTCATCCCAGTGGCAGGACAGGTGTTCATCCTCCCTGCCTCCTCTCTCTGGCTCCATCCGCCACTCACCAGGCCCAGCCCACTGGCTTCGGGGACCTCCTCAACCGATCTTCCGCTCAGAGAAGTCTGGGCTCGTGTTTGTGGCTGGACGATTAGCCCAGGAGGTGGAGAAAAAGCAAGCAAGCGAGCAGGGGCTGACGAGTGGCTGATCAGCTGAGGAAGCAGGGGATGGGAGAAGCCGGACCAGGGCTGACACCTTTACGACCCCCGGGACGAAGTGGTTTGTGCCCATCTCAAGCCAGGAGGAGAGCTAAGAAAAGGGCTGGAGAAGGGGGAAGGATGGGTTAGGCCAGGCTCAAACCCCCCACCCACACACCCACCCAGGACTCTCCTGCCACCAAGTCAGACGAAGGGCTGGGGCGGGGGGGGGTTTCGAAGTCATTTGCAGCATCTCTAACTGTGGGAGATGCTCTGGATTGAGCTTCAGTGGGTTGGATTCTGCCACTCTCAGCCACCTGGGCCAGGTAGGACTGTGCCCCCAAGGCCACTCTCTCTCTCTCACACACACACACACACACACACTCACGTACACCCCTCTTTTTGCCCTCTGCAGTTCCGTCACAAGGTGCGCTTTGAAGGGATGGAGCCGCTTCCTTCGCGCTCCTCCAGCCAGGACTCGCGGTCGCTCCAAGTCCCGACGCCCAGCGCCACTTCTGACAGCTCCCGCGCCTCCACGTCCTCCAGCCAGGTGGACGGCCTCAGCCTGGCGCCCAGCGTCCGGGACAGCTGCGAAGTGGACGTGGAGGTCCAGCGCCTCCTGTCCCTCCTGGAGACTCTGCTGGCCCAGTTTGACCGGGTGAACCAGGCCACGGAGGACGTCTGCCGTTTGGAATGCCAGCTGGGCAGCGCATGGAGCCGGCAGGCGAGGAAGAGGGGACGGCGGAGGACGGAGACCGTCTCGAGCCCCTCTCGTGCCCGCCCTGGATCGGGTTCCTCCGAGGCGACCTCCGAGAGGAAACTGCCTCTGACCCCCTGCCCCGTGGCCATCGTCCAAACCAGCCAGGGTGCCGGCCCTGATGCTCTGCTCGCTCCATGCAAGATGCAGGTGAAAAAGAAGAAACCGCTCCGAGCCAAGAACCGGGTCCATCCCAGCAGCAATCTCCCTGGTTAGCAATGAGGACGGCGGCGGTCAAAGCGAACGAGGCTTCGGCCATCTCCAATTCTGGTCTCAGGAGCTTTCTGCCTCTTCTCCCGTTTGCAAGGTCGGTCCAGCCAGAGGTTCCACAGGGTTTGCTTGAGAGCGGGTAACGGTGTGGACCCCAATGCAGGGTCCCCCTCCAGCACTTACCATGGGCTCAAGCAGACGGTGGTCTACCGGGAGAGCAGAGTGGTCCTCCCGCAGTATTATGGTCTTCTTGGAGAACGCCTCTGCTGTTTCCGAAAAGGTGCAATCGTGACGGGAAGGTAGAAGGGGTGAGATCCACCCGGCGGGCTTTGGGCTGGCGTCCCTTGTCCGGGTGAGATATTTGGAAAAGAACACTTGGCCACTTTGAGAGAGTGCTTTTAAAGCAAGAAAACCCGGTTTTCTTTCTTTGCCACCACCCCCCCAAGGTGGGGGAAGACCACACACACTCCGATGCAGCCTGTTCACTTTTGAAATAACTTTTTTTCTTGAGAGCTGCTGGAGGCCGAGAACCCCGGGAGATCTCCAGAATGAGCTCACGATGGAAGGAGGGATAAGGTTAGGGTTCCCTCCCTGCAGGATCAGGTTTCTCCCGGAAATATTTGCAGATGCCACAGAGAAGGCGCCATGTGGAGGAATGCAAAGGCCGAGGTGGCCCCGTTCTCCCAGCAGGGAAGGGATGGCTCCTGCTGGCACCCGTGCCTTCTTTCAGCATTCAGCCTTCTTCGGTGTATTTAAAAGGAACGACTCGTCCCAAGGAAATAAGAACCTTGTTCTTAAGCCAAGATGCCAACCTATCCGTCTTGAACGGTGGTGACCATTCGTGCGCGGGGACCAAAGCAGCCTTTTCCGGCACGGTTCCAGGGTCAGTTTTCACAAAGGATCGGGGTGCTGAGAGTGGCTGTTGAGATCACGGACCCCACAAGCTGGCTTCAAGGGGTTCCCAATCCAGCCGGTTCCTCCCCCCCCCCCCCAGAACCGAGCGAGTTTGTGTGTGCTGTGTCGGTTGCGCAATTCTGACGCTGGAAGGAGGCGACGTGAGTCTGTTTTATACGGTGTCTGTCTACGTATGTATGTATTTCTTATTTGGTTTACTTATTTGTATTTACTGCCCAGCACTTTAATCAATTGCTTGCCTTAGCTAACCGTGACACATGCGACTGTTAAAATAAGAGCAGGATAATATATCGTGGAAGCAGTATTTTTGTTTGTAAAGCATAACTTGGAACAGGCTGCTGGGATATGACCCCAGACACCTCGACTCCAGCCCTCTTGTAAACTTTGCCTGAAGGCTCCCCACGGCCATCTAACACCCAGCACGGCTGGCCAAGGACTTCAAAACAGGCACCGGAGGTGACAATCTTAACCAGGTTCCTTTGGCCATTAAACCCGATCCTCTTTGCCCAAAAGGCAAAGTTGGCCATTGCGCTGGGGCTCAAAATCTCGATAGATTTAGGGAGGGCAAAAACACCCACTTTCAGGCAATGCTTGTGCCTCTTTTTTTTTTCCCCCCTTCCGAGACCTCAGGTGCGTCCTCTAATTATCCGGCCACTTCCTGAACAGAAGGAGCGCTTTGGAAGTTTGTGCCCCCCCCCTGCAGGGCAATGCAACACTCGGGGCGTTACGAATATTCGCAAGGGCTGAACCTGTGAAGTGGACGGAACAACTCTCTGGTAGAAGCCGCGCACTGGCCTCTGCCAAGTTCCAGGAGTCCTGATTCTGCGGAGACCTGGGATGGCCTAAAATAAGCCACGGCTCGTGGCTCAATCCCAGTCCAACCTCGCACCACCACCACCCCTACTTGACAATAACAAATCCCATTATTCCCAGCTGCAGCTGGCCTGTAGCCCCCTCTGGGATCCACTAGCCCTCTTGGACATCTTTTTTTAAGCTTCTTGCCCCGAGCCCCCCCATCTCTCAATTGGCTCGCTTCACCACGGTGTTCTGTCTTCATATTCCACCAGCCCGTTTCAACGTTATGTATATTGTAAGTAATTTATATGGGATTTTTACAAGAAGAAGAAAAAATGTATATTTTTGTATGTTTGCTATATTTTTATAGCATCGGTACTGTGTTTAACGTGTATAGCTAGGAGTTATTTAAAACGGTTAGGTCAGAAAGCCTTCTTGCTCAACCACACGGGGTGTACGGGCAACGTGTCGTATGTACGGGGGTTTTGTGCCACAAGGAGTTTTGGAGATTTATTATTTTTTATTTTTATTTTGGGGTTACTTACAATCCTGGGCAGGGGGGCAGGATCCCCCTTGCAAAATGCTGCACTAGCCATAATTTCTCCAAGAGGGCGCTAAAAAGTCCAAAAAAGAAGTCAAGTTACCAACTCACAGCCTTGGATGGGGTGGCCACGCTTAAGTTTCACACACGATGACTCACTCGTTCACTCTCGGTCACCACCACCACCAAGAGGGTTGTCCATCTGAGACTTTCTTTCTGCCTAGAGGGATTTGTGTGTTTGTCTTTTTTTCTTTTTAAAAAACATGGCTAAATTTTGAGCTGTAACCATCATCTCTAAAACCAGCAAAAGATGGGTTACATGCATTTTTTATGAAAAGGATTTCCTTTTTTATATGGGTGCTATCTCTCTCCCCCCCCCCCCCAGCAACAAGACTCTTTTATACTATTCCAAGCTGCTTTATCATCAGGTACATAAAGAGGTAAATGCACTTGCGTGTTTCTTTTTTTTTTTTTTAATGAAATGTGGAAGCTTGCTAAAAGATAGGGAGGGAAAGGGTGAGTTTGGAGAAAGGAAGTTAAATTGTCTGGAGGAGTGGAGGGGGGGTGGGCGTCTCGCAAGCACGCCTGAGATAAACGGGAAGCTTGTTCTCCTGGGGGGCCTGGGGCTGGGATTCTCTCCTGCCCCTCTTGTTGGCTGGCAGCACGAGAGAGAAACGAACAGGGTGCAGACGCTGAGCAAGCCTCTGCTGTCCCAAAGGCAGGAGGGGAGGTATGAAGCCGGTTCCGTGGAAGAGCAGAGCTTCTAACGCGGGCAGGGCAGGCAGCTGACGTGGCATCAGGGCGGGTGGGGGTGGGGGGGGAGAAGGACGGATGTCTGAGACAGAGGGAGGATTTTTGCACTTGTTAGCGAGACTAAAAAGTTCTGTGCGGTCGTTTGCGTTATTTTAAGCTTGTCATCGACAAGGGGGCAACAGGCAAGTTAGGGGAAGCGGCAGCTTGGCAGGCAGAGCGGGGCTTTGATGCCAAGGAGGGCCGCCATGTCCTTCTTGCGTGGCGGAGGAGGGATCCTTTGGAGGGCGGAGAGGAAGGACCTGGTGGGGAAGAATGGGTGGGTGGGTGGGTGTCGCTGGAGCAGAATCGCCCCGGTGGCTTGGCTGCAGCTTGACTTGAAGGGCAGAGCGGGGGCGTCTCCCACCCCCACCCCCACCCCGGCTTTGCAACGAGCCTAAGCCTTGTCCTACCTGTCAGGGGAAACCCTTGAATGTATATTTTGGCCTCCACTCCCAAGGCAGAGGGGCTCCTTATTTATTATGGCCTGGGACTCTCACACAGCAGCAAGTGGCTTCTTAGGGCAGGCGTCTCGTCAGCGAGGCAGACCGAGGGGAGCCGCCTCGGGTGTCCGTTTGGGTACGGGGAAGCTTCCGGTCACCACAGCCTCGAGGTTAATGTTTGCAAACATTTTTTTTTCCTTTTGCAATGGGAGGGAAGGGGAAAAAACATGACAAAGTCAGCTTTTTTTTTTAAAAAAAAAAGAAAACAATGGACGGCTCAATAAAGATGTGTGTGTTTTACTGAAGAACGGATGTGCCTTGAGTGGTGAAATTTGAGTTTTCAATGTCTGTTGGGCGACGTTGCACTTGAAGGGGGGGGAGGGGCTCCCAGCTCTGAAAACGCAAGACCTCTCGGCGCCACGAAGGATGTTGCCCTACCTTGGCCTCACATCAGCCTACCCGTGTGGCACCCTGCAATCCCCCTCCTGCTGCTGAGGCCGTGGCCGTGGCCGGTGGCAAGGTGGCTGCCTGCTTGCTTGCTAAGGGCCAGGCCCGACGTCAGGAAGAGAGCGGCTGGCTTCTGTGCAGCAGAGGAAGGAACCGCCAGCGATGCTGGGCTGCAGCTCTAGCCATGGCTCTCTGCCATCCCTAGCCCGGAGAGCCATTGGTAAAGATGCTGCAAACCAGTAACCTCGTGAAAAGAACACATTAGAGCAGCCATGCTCAACGGGGGTCAGGAGGTCCCCCTGCCGCCACCGTCCACCCAGGTACATTGGAAGTGAGCCAGAGAAACCATTCTTCACACAGCACAAGTTTTGTTATGCAACACACCCCCTCCCGGTTCAGCCTATGTTTCTCTCATGAGGCGTCGACGGCCATGGCCAAAATGAAGTTGAGAAGGACTGCACTAGACAACTTGCAGAGAGCGTTAGGCAAGAGGGAAGGGCTAGCAGCTGGGGATTCCTACCACTGAGACGCAACACATGCACACGCAACGCCTCCTGCGGTGCTGGCGGGCGCAGAGCCGTCGCTGCAGTAGCCCTGGCGGATGAGAGCCAAACCACACGGGGCCAAGAGCGCTTGGCAAGAAAGCCGCTCCTCCGGGTGCTCTGTAGTTCCTGCCGCCAGTGGGGCGGGTGGCGCTCACCTCGGCCACCCAGAGGTGGGCATGCGAAGCAATCCAGCCCTGCAGCACGGCCACCAAACCAGATCTCAGTCACCTGGGTGGGCAGCTGGGCCAATAAGGGTCAAGCTAGACATGGTTGGAGAAGACAAGGGTATTTAATGCACACATACACAGAGAGAGAGAGAGAGAGAGAGAGAGAGAGAGAGTGGCGGGGTCATCGTCTTGACTAGGAAAAAGGAGCCCGGGACAAAATTCATCACCACCACCTGCGGGTCTCCACAGCTTCAATTGTCTCTCCCCCGTCCACCCCCACCCCCCACCCAATGCCTGCCTCAGCAGCAAACAGCTTAACAAAACGGGCATTTCATTCCTCTTCCGACACACTCCCCTCCCTGGGGATGGGAAGGAGTAGGCACACAGCTGCCCTCGAAGGTCAAATTCCATCCTAAGACCGATGTGGTTCCTATAAAAATCCACCGGCTTCCAAAGCCCTTGGGAGGGGAGGGTGGGCTAAAACGGCAACGGAAGTTTTTACCCCAGCAGAAAAAGAAAGGATATATAATCCCCACCCCCCCACCCCGGCAGACCTGCATCCTGTTACGAGCGGTGGGTTTTCCTGGCGCTCTTCAAACGGCCTCCTCCCGGCTTTGTTTAGGCGAAAGTTGCTCTCCACTCGGCTGGGAAGCAAGGGAGGCGAACCGGCTCAAAAGGTCCACGCACGCAATGGGTGTGAAAACATCCTGAGGACAGCCTGGGGGTTGTGAAGCCGGGGTCCCCTGAGGACCCTGGAGTCCCCACCAAGCTGGCAAGGTACTCTTTCGTCTTATGACTTTGACAAGCCTTGCGCATCCCGGTTCTGCCTCTGCTTCACTTCATGGACTTCCCCTGTAAGTCTTGGTCTGGGGCTGAGAGGCGGGGAGATGATGATGATAATGATGGAGAAGAAGAAGAAGAAGGATCAACCTCTGTCTGTCTCTCTCTCTCTCTCTCTCTCTCTCTCTCTCAAAAACGGCAGTGTCCCAGGACTACGGGTTGGCTTTTTGTCAACTATGCCAAGCTGCAGGTGCAAAGTCACCGAGACAGGAGAGGCTGTGATGATGCTGGATGAGGCCACAAAGCAACCATCCCACCCCCCATCCCCCACCCCCCGAGGGAAGCTCCAGAAGGAAACAAACACCTTGCAGGTGGACCCAGGCGGCGTTGGAAGCTAGACGAACTCGGTGAAGTCATCCACGGAGGAGATCAAGCGTTTCCGCTGGCCCGTCTCGTAGCTGGGCGCCGGGTCCTGGGCGACATGCGCAGACGCCTTCGCAGGGACCGGGGGGGGATGCACGGCAGGAAAACCCGAGCTTTGGTACTGGGTTTCTTCACGGATCTAGAAGGACAACGGCAAGCAGAGACGGATCGATACGGTCAAGGGCTTATTTACGCCACGTCAGCTTGCAGTTAAATCGGGGAGAGCATTGGGAAGCTTGCAGCAAAGCCCCGCCAGGTGGGTTGGTATGCTTGTCCCCGTATGAAGGAGCTAAGGATAGGGAGCCACCAAGATCCATCGAGGGCGACGGCCACCGATGATTCTATACGCCGCTGTCTGAGAGGGAGGACCGGCCGGCCTCCAAGGAACCAGAAGGCAGGCGATCTGGAAGGAGGCCCGAGGGCATTGCCCTCTCAGAACCACTGCGCCATCTCCGAGGAAGGAGACCCCACGGCACCTCTGCCTCTTGCCTCTCCCGGAAGCCAAGCTCTGTGGGGCCAAGAGATGGGGAAGAAGAGGAGGAGGAGGAGGAGGAGGAGGAGGAGGAGGAGGAGGCGGGGTGGGGGTGGGGGTGGTGTTACCCTGTGCCGCAGCCTCTTGATATGTCGCAGCCGAGCGATCCATTTGGACGGGTAGGTGTCGGTCGGGTTGGAGCGGCTGTGGTGCACCTGGGAAGCCATCTGGAAGGGGACGGAGGGGGACGTGAGCGGGGAACAGCAGCAGCCCGCCGCGGAGCAGAACCCTTCAGAGGAAGCCTGCCTTTGGGCTGCAAGGCAGGCGGGAGTGGGGGGGGGAGACGGGACACTGCCTCCTTCTCCTGCCAACCTCTTGCTGGTCTCCAGCGGGACAAGGAAGACCGGGACAAGCTCCCAAACGCCTCCTCCTGTCAGCCTGCCTGCCCCTTCACTTCCTCCGCCCATCCTTCTGTCTTCCTCAGAAACAGACGCCCAGAGAGTGAAGGAAGAGTCCCAGCCCCAGTGGTACTCACGTTGGCGTGTAAAGCCATCTGCCGGGCCACAAAGGACAGATTTTTGTCCGAGACGATCTTGGCCACACTGGTGTCCACCAGCCCTTCCATATCTGGGTCGCAGTGGGACAGAAAAAGCAAGCGCCTTCAGGAAGCACCCATGGGAAGAGGCCCACAAGAGAGAGCGGCCGCTTTGTCTTTAAATTTCTTGCTGGCTCCAGGCAGGCAAGCCATCAGGCCACTATTTCCAGCCCTCCGCCGCCGACAGACGGCCTGCTGGGAATTTCTCAAAGCAGCACTGCAGGCGCACACGCACGCAGGCGCACGCCCTGGAAGACGGCGCGCCTACCTTTCCGACACTGGAGAGTGATCAGGTTGCAGTTGTAATCCAGCGGCTTAATGACGACATGCACAAAGTTGAACTGGCCCTGGAAGAGAGAAGGGGGAGGCGGGAGGCGTTATTCCACGGCCCATCATTCCTCCGTGGGAGCCAGCTCTCCTTAGTGCACAGATCACGGGATCTCCACTTCCGACCCTCCAGGTCTTTGGGCGCTTCCCAGCGCTGGCGGCTGGCCGTGGGGGGCGAGCGCCGCTGGGCAAGAGGTCGAAAACCAGGGCAGCCCAGGGCACCAACAGGGAACAAGGGCCGACGAGAGAGACCTCCTTGAGGCCTCCTAGACTTTCAAGCTCATGCCTTCCTCCCCCGGTCGAGCCCCCAATTTAGGTGTTTATCATTCAGGGAAAACTCCCAGGATGGGGAATTATGGGGTCTGTAGCTCAAGAAATCGGAAAAAGAGCACCGCCTGCAAGTTATGTCCTCTTAAGGCTTCCCTCCTTCAATCAAGACAAAATGTCTTGGGAACACCCAAGGGAGCAACATCAGAAAGGTCACCCTCTGTGGAAACCCTTGTAGCTCTTATCCATCCATGCATCCCTCCATCCCTCCATCCGTCCATCCATCCATCCATCCACCCACCCATCTGTCCATCCATCCGTCCGTCCGTCCGTCCCTCTGTCCATCCACCCGTCCGTCCATCCATCCACCCGTCCGTCCATCCATCCACCCGTCCGTCCATCCACCCATCCATCCACCCACCCACCCACCTACCCACCCATCCATCCACCCATCTATCCATCCACCCACCCACCCACTCGTCCGTCTGTCCGTCCACCCACCCACCCACCCACCCATCCATCCATCCATTCTTCCTGACGCCCGGCCCCAAAGATCTGAGACTGCCTGACCCAGCCAGGCCTCTGTTCAGAGCCCAAACACACACACACACACACACACACACACACACACACACACACACACACACACACACACACACACACATATCACAGCAGGGCCGGCCCCTTACTTACTTTTATGGTCCCCAGCTTGAAGTCTTCCCCGGAATCGTTGTAGATGATGGAGACAAAGTCGTTGCCCAGGTGCCGCTTCTTGTCGCAGCGGTATTTGTCCAAGTCCTTGGTGGGCATCAAAGTGGCAATGTGGAAGATGGCTGCCAAAGCGAGGAGGAGGAGGAGGAGGAGGAGGAGGAGGAGGAGGAAGAAGCAGCAGCCCTCAGTGGGACAGGCAGGTGCCTCCACCCACGGCCGGGAATCATCTCTTAGGCCAGGCCCGGAATCTTCCTGGAGCAGAAGGCCTTGGCCGCTCCACAGAAAGGAAAGAAGGCCAAGGGTCTCCCTGCTCAGCCCCCCCCCCCCGGGCTGGTCTGAAGCCCCAATGCATAAAAAGAAACTTAACAGCTCCTCAGACTCCCCCACCCCCACCCCCACCCTCCACTGCATCAACCCAACTCGGCTTTAACTGACCGGCTGCTCTTCTGCCCGACACGCTCAAAGCAGCTCAGAACAAAAGCACAAAAGGAGCGTGTGGGGGGGGGGGGCGTCAATGCAAACACCACCACCCCAGTGGGGAATCAAACTCCCCATCTCTCTGGCTGCAGAGCCAGCAGTTGGGAGTTCGATTCCTCCACGGGGGCCGCCTGGACGTGACGCCCCCAGCGGGCCCCTTCTAGCCTCGGCCCTTCCGAGATCCCGCGGGAGGTACCTTGCATGATGTCGTCGTGCCAGCAGTAGGTGAACTGCCCGTCCTCCCCGCAGACGTCGAGGCCGCCCAGGTAGATCTTGTCCGGCTGGCAGTCTTGGAGCTCGATGAGCTTGCCCAGGCCGGTCAGGAACTCCGTGTACCTGTAGGAGCCGTGCTCGTTGGACAGGATGGCCAGCTCGTTGTCGCTCTGCGGGAGGGGAGAGGAAGGCAAGAAGAGGGGGCCGTTCGGGGAAGCTCTGGCACGGAGGGGCTTTTGGCTCAGCTGCTCCTGGTGGGGGTGGGGGGGAGTGGGGGCCTCGCAAATCAGAACCCTCCCGCTTACGAACACTGAAAAGAGGAGGGGCAGGAAGGGAGGGAGGGAGCCATGCAGTCCATACCAAGAATTACAAGATGGAGCAGCAAGAGGCTGTTTTGTCATGGCGGCGGCCGCTGCGTATTAGGATCCACCTTTGTGGTGTGTGTGTGTGTGTTTTATGATACAGAAAAAGGGACTTCCCGCCAACCTAATGGCTTCTCCCAGGCCTGAATTGGTAGGGCCGTTCTGTTTTTGTTTCCATTTTCCAGGAAACCCCCAGCCCCATTTACCTGTCCTTCTCCAACGTACAGCACTGCAATCTTGTGGGTGTCGTAGGGAGGGATCTGGTCCAGGAGCTGAACAGATCTCTCAATGGTCTAGGGATCCAAAACAGAAGAAGGTCTTGGAACCGTCAACACACTCAGAACTATTTTGACGCCTCCTTTCCTCCTTGCCTTGACATCTCACTCTCTCGTTCATGTACCACTTCTCTCTGCCAAAGGGGAGGGCCCAAATATTTTCCTCAAGGGACCTGCTCACCCACACCCAGTGACCTCGGGTTGGAATTGTTTCTACCCCTTCAACGTTTAACACGGCGTGCGAGAGCGTACCTCATTTGGCAGAAGGAGGGGCTTGCTGGATTCATTGCCGAAGAAAGGGGAATGGTACAATTGCAGGAACACAAAGCTAAGGAGAGAAAAAGAAAAGAAAATGGAATTCCTTCAGGTCTGTAAGCCTTAACCGTTCTTCTGATGGCTTGATGCACAATTTGCTAATATCAACAGAATGCATTTAGACCTTGAATTGAGCTTTGAAAGGTGCTTTTTAAGGGTGGGCCGGGGCTGGCGGGGAGGTGGAGGCACCAGGGGAGAGGACGTGACCTTCTCACCTGGGGTTAATCCCGGGCACTTTCTCCGCGTTGGAGGCGGCTGCTCGGCCCGCGAAGGGGTCCCTCTCGATCTTCTTGCCCCGCCTCGAGGGGGCCGAGTCTGAGATGGTGTAACCCCGAGGCCGGTGGCCGGTGGGCGAGTGGGGTGACGAGGCCAGGGCCCCAGGGGTCAGCCGGGCTCCCTCCTCCGGCGGGGCTGTCGTCTTCTCCTCTTCCCATCCAGCACCCGGACGCCTCTCCTTCCAGGTGCCCCGACTGGGACTTGGATTTCCCCTCGCTGCTCAGCTTCCCGGCCGGCTCTTCGCCGCTGGGATCCTTGAGGACCTCCTGGAGGGTCTGGAGCTCCGGCGAGGAGCTGGACTTGCTGAGGGGCTGAGAAGGTTGGAAGGAGAGGACCTCAAACTCCCGGGCCTCCTCCAGGTTCCGGCCCCTCTCGATGGGAATGCCAACGGCGGACAAGTCCCCCGGCTTCAGGGCTCTCTCCTCCTGGCTGGAGGTTGAAGAGGACTACGGAGAGAAGAAAAGGAGGAAGAGGGTGGGGGTGGCCAGAGGAAGGACAGAACAGCCAGCCCTTTATAAGGCACACAAGGGGCCAAAGCTTATCTTTGCCAGCAATCCCTCGGGCTGCCATCCCAGCCCCAACCCCTCGGAAGCCACCAGACCGCTTTGGCCCGAGCCATCCCTGACCAACCCTGACTCTCCTGACCCCAAACTGTCCTCCGGAGAGATGCAAGGAGAGGAAAGGAAAAGCAAAAAGCAACGTGTTCTGCTTATATACAGCCCCATACCACTTCCAAGTAGTCTCTGGGCGGTGTACAGTTTTTAATTACAGTAATGCAGGCTACACATTGCCTCCCCCCCCCCCCAGCAAGCTGGGTACTCATTTTACCAACCTCGGAAGGATGGAAGGCTGAGTCAACCATGAGCCTGCTACCTGGGATTGAACCCCAGGTCGTGAGCCCAGCTTTAGCTGCAGGACAGGCATTTAACCACTGAACCATGAGGCTCCTACAGGAAAACTTGGCACTCGGAACAACTGCACCCAGGAGGTGCCCGCCCTTCCTTCAAAATCTGGCAGGGAAACTGAAGGAGGGAGGGGGTGCCCAGACGGGCCCGGGTCTGCCTCCCGGGCTCAGTGGGGATCAAGGAGGGGACAGGAACCTGCAGCTCCGTGCGGCTTAAGTCCGGCCAAGAGCGACGCCGCTTGCAGCAGCTGTGCAAAGCCGACGGGCCAAGAGAGAGAACTGGCAAGGAGCGACCAACCAGGTGGAGGCCAGGCACGCCCTGCACTTCCAAACGTCCCTTGGGAGACTGGTGAGGAATCGCCCCACCCCCTGCCCGTGGCCAGCTCCCCACCGTCGACAGAAGAGGCCACCTTACCCTGCTGTACGTCCCACGGCCCTTGCTTGGTTTCTCCTCACTGGGCCCTTGCTCCAAAGAGACGCCTTCAAAGTCTCCGATCTCTTGAGACCCCCCCGGGAGGGAGCCTGCTGCTTTCAGGTGCGCCTCTGGGGGGCTCCCTTCTTCCTGGACCACAGCGGACTCTACTAAGACACACACACACACACACACAGCAACGCTGGCGAGAGCCCTACTGCGTCGGGAGCGCCGGCCTTTCCCCCAAAGCCAAAGGGACTGTCCTGAAGGGGTGATGTGTTGCGCTCCCTGCTCTGACGGCCTCGTCAAACCTAATAAAACCTCACATTTTGTGGAGGCTGGGGGGGGGGGAAACCCTCCCTTCCTCAGAAGGTTTGCCTCTCTGCGAGATGCTTATTTGCAACAGTCAAGGCAGGCCTGCAGCACATCCAATAAGAAAAGTGAAGCTGGAAAGGCTGGACCTGCCCAGATGCTCCTGTGAGGAACACAACAGCCCTCATGACAGAGGCTGGCATCACACAAAAAAAAACCTTTTGCCAAGGAACGGGGGGGGGCAATGTAGTCCACCAACAACAGAGATTTGGAGCTCACAGGCCAAGACGCAAGCTTTGGCGTACGTGGCCGACGGCTCTTCCGGCAAATGCCTGCAACTGTCTGAAGGGGGGGGCGATTCTGGTCCTCCCTTGGCAGACCAGGGAGGGGCCCCTAGGCAGAAAAGAGTTTTTCTACAGGACAGCAGGCAGAGGGAGACCGGGTGCCCGCACCGCATGCAGAAAGAAGCCAGACGGGTCAATGGCAAAAGGCAAAGATTAATTTCCCCCAAAAAAACAACCTCTTGAGAAAAGTGGGCATGAAACACAAGAGCAACAAACCACGCCAAGGAAGCGCAGAGGTCAGCAAGAGCAGCAAGGCCACCGTCGTTTGCAAGAACACAAGGTTAATTCTTTGCAGGAATTCAGAGTTAGCACGTCACGTCGACAAACTGGCCGGCCCTACAAAGCGCCTCCTGCCCTGCCTTTGCAGAAGCCAATCTACTTCTGAGCTCCTTTAGGCGAAGAGAGGGTTCCTCTGGCCCAGAGGCCTTCATGCTTGTTGAAAAGGTATGTCCGTCAAGCGTGAGGAGACCGGGGACAGGCAGAAGACACAGAAAGGCGGGTCCGAGCAGGGATGGAAGCAGCCGGGTGAGGGGTGGGGTGGGGGAATCTCCATGAAATCACTGCGGTGATTCTTCAGTCATCAGCGCCTGCTACCCCCAACCCCAACCCCCTTGCTTGCCCTAAAAACAATCCCAGTTAACAGATACCTGCCCAGGAAATGCTCCTGTACAACCTTTCTTGGGAACTGGTCAAGGAGACAGAGGAGAAAGTAGAAGAGGCCACTGTGAAGGGAAAAACCAAGGAAGGTGGTACATCAAAAAGGAAGGAGAGAGAGCAGGGGTGGGGGGGGGACAGAAACAGACCGCGTGGGAAACAGGCGCAGGTAAATAAATAGATGAAAGAAAGAGACCCGGGGCTGAATGCACCAGGAGACGTGGCTTGCAATGAAGTACGCAGGAGAAAAGGACAGGAGGCAAGACCCCCACGGCACGCACCAGGGAGGGAGGACGGAAATTAAGGAGGAAGCACCAGCGTCTCAGAGGGTCGGTTCCGGACATGATGTGGCGCAGCACAGGCCGAGGTAAGGAGACGGGCAAAGAGAGAGGGTTCTTCTCAGCTCACTTCCAAGAAACGGAGAGAGACCACAAGCCCCCCTTGCGGGATGCTGTGTTTCGCAAAAAAAGTTTTCCTTTGTCCAGAGAAGGGAGCGCACTGGGCAGTTTGTCCATGGGACAACACCACGGCAGGAAAACACGCAGACAGAAAACAAAATAGTGTGCCTAATTGGCGTGCTTAGTGCCAACGGCAGAACCTAAGTTGCTCTTCTGCAGAACGCTGGTCACGTAAAGCACACACAGAGCCAGGACTCCCCCAAATGGTCTATTCCCTACATACACCTCTCCGTCTAGAAGAGCTCCAGAAGGCCAGCGCTCAGCCGACCACCACCCTGGCCGTGGCAGGAGTGAGAAAGGACAGCTTCAACAGACACAGAGGCACACCCACTTCTGTCCGGCAGATTACCCTTGTAAATGAGTAAAAGTGTGTACGCACACATAGCTCATTATGATTGAACTTTTCAGTATTCAGAAGTCCAAAGCAAAGGAGCCCCATGGTCCCTGAACTGCCCCCCCCCCATACATCTAATCCAAAGCCCCGCTTTTAACAAAAGGCTTGGCGCCCCAGAGTCCAAAAGGTCTCCAGCCCCCTGAGCTCGGCTGCCCCTCCAGGGCCATTTGGTCAGGGAGAGGGCCACCACTGGCCTGCCCTCCCAGGTCTCCCTTGGAGGACCCCCCCTTTGCTGTCTCTCCTCCCCCCCCCGCCCGCAGGGGCCCGGCCTCACCTGTGTTGGAGCGCTGGAGGAGGGAAGTCTTGGCTGTGCCGCTGCCACTGCCGCCGGGCAAGGTGGAGGCGGTGGGCACCGAGAGGGACTTGTAGAGGGCCGTCTCCCGGTGCTCCTTGAAGCGCTCGGCCGCCATGAGGGCGTTGGAGAGCTCCTGCAGGGGCATGTTGTGGATGTCGGAGGAGAAGGGGCTGAGAGGGTTCTCCAGGCTCATCAGCCAGCTGGTGTTCCCTAGAAGCAGAGAGAGAGGGGGGCAAATCCGCTGGGCCAGAGGGCATCATACGGAATGCTCCTAAAAGAGCAAAACAGTTCCACCTGTTCCCTTGTTTATTCTGTGGCCTACGTGAGGGTCGCGGGATCGAAAGCACTTGCAGAGAGCTCAGGTGGCCTGTTTGTCCATTTCACTCGCTGGGAGGTGGTGGGACACGCTGGCAGGAAGCTCCTCTTTCTGTAGGCTAGCTGCAATTCCCCCAAACGGGAGCCTCTTGCCTTGTGGCCGTGCTTTCCCCCTCCCGCCGTGGGTCTCTGGCCACCCTTCCCGAGCCTACCTGTTGGCCTCCGCACCAGGATCTCCGCCCAGCCTTGGGTCAGCAGAGGGACGTAGGCTGCCAGGTGGGCCTTTTCTTTCTGCAGGGCCCCAGGGACGGCCTTCTCCGCCCGAGCCGGAGGGGCAGGGGAGCCCTGAGATCCTTGGGCCACCACGTTGCCCGGGAGGTGGGAAGCAGAGGCATCCAAGGCGCCGACCCGTAAAGCGTGGCCACCTGTGCAAGCGAAAGACAAGGCTAGCTTGAAGGCAAGGGGGCTGGAAGCCCGTATACAGAGCAGCCCGTGGACTCAGGGACAAAATGAAGAACACGGAGGCAGGGAAGCCATCAAGCTCCACTGGGCACCCTTCAGTGACTAAAACAGGAGCAGACCAATGATTTGTGGGGGTAGGAGGCATGAGCCAATGGGGACCTTTGGAAGCCACACTGGCTTGCCGGTCTGGCCCCCATCAACACGGCCCCTTCCATTTCAAAAAGAGAGGACTCTGTTCACTTTGGTACGAATGTCCCCAGAGACCTGCTGCCTCTTTCCATCTCCTGACACCATCAAGAGCAGTGATGCTTCCTCGGCAGGATGCAGCGAGTTCCCCTCTGCCTGGCCCTCTGAATGCAGCTGCTGGCAGATGCACCAGGCCTGAACGGAAGGGGGAGCTGACTGGGCCCCTTTTCATGCATTCATGCATAGCAGCCTTCCACAAACGCCTCCGCCCAAGGAAACAAGCCGCTCCTCTCCCAGCGTTCAGGACTCAGGGTATGCCTGCTGGTCCTAAACATGGACTGCCATCACACGGGGGGTGGCTGGAAAGGTTCCTTACCAGACATGGACCGGACTCGGTTGCGGCTTCGAGCCACCTGAGCACCGGCTTGGGACTCCAGCTTGGCGGGGGCCTCCTTCGCTTGCCTCACTTGCAAAACGGGGTCGGAACTGGGGATCCAAAACAGAGAGGCGGTCAGATCCTTCAGGCACAGTGTGCCTCCCCGGGTCTGAAGGTCGGATCTGGGGCAGAAGTCTCTAAACAGGATGTGACTTTCTTATAGGCCACCCAGGGCTCACTCTCTGGCCTCTGGACAGAAAAGGTTCGGAGAGCGTGTTTCTGAGAAAGAGAAGATCCAGCAAGAGGAGGGAAATACCCGCCGAGGTGGGGCCGGGGGCCCATCATAGAAAAGGCAGCGTCAGGAATCTGCGGATGCCAAAACCACGGGCTGTGCGGAAGGACCTTTTGCCAAAGAAGGTTCGTTGGGGGGGGGGAGGTGGAGGTGGAATCCTGGTTTGGCTGTCACGTGACACCTGCCTGGAGTATGTGTTTTTGCACCAGGCTGCGTTCCGACAGTGTCGTGGTCAAACGTGGCCACCAAGGGGGCTTAAAACCAGGCGCATGAGGAGCCCGCAGCCTGCTTCCAGACTCATCAGCACTCCAAGAAGAGCTCATCCACTTGAAAATCAGAGAGAGAGATGCAGCCCCTGTACTTCCTTGCAAAGGTAAACCCTAACCCTAACCCTAACCCACCACCCATCCCTCGCAGGCTGGCCAGAGTTCGCTATTTGACACAGCACCCCGTAGATTTCCGCCCCAGGCCCCTTTCTGAAATGAAAAGACTGCCCCCCCCCCACCACCACCACCACCACCACCACCACCACCACCCCCCCCCCTCATTTGGCTCAGCCTTTTTCCCTTTCAGTGAACCGAGGGCTCTTGTCACCTCGATTCTAGGCTCTGCTGGAGCTCGCTGGACTCCAGGCCCAGGAGGGACCTGGTTCCGGTCCCGACACTCGTTGTGATGGTCACCAACTTGTTACCCACCAGCCACGTCTTGGTTCTGCCTCCAGCCAGGAGGAATTCTCCCACGGGAGACCTAGAATAAAGACCCGGAAACACACAAGACCATGAGCGCTGAGGGAGACACCCACAGAGCAGGCAGGGAGATCCAACGTGAGGGTTCCCCGCCTCCCACTGCTGCTGGAATTCAGAGCCCCCCCCCTGGCTGCAAGGAACAAAATAAAATAAATTCAGCACGGCAGATGTTGTGGGTGCTTGAGGGCCCCTAAAACAATGTGCTTCAACCAGGGGCTGCCTGATGTCCTCCGTCCTCCCAACCCATGAGGATGAGGGTGAAACAGGGGAAGGACAACCCCCAACCCCTGGGGACCCAGCGTGGAGGAGCTGAACGCCACTCACCTCTTGGGCACGGCGGTGAAGTTTGAGAAGACGTACCGGGCCATCATGTCCAGGCAGGTCTCCGTCAGCTCCAGGTGGAGGTTCTTCAGGTTGTCGTCCGCTTGGGCCACCGAGTTCTCGTCGGCAGACCCCAGGCTGGAGCTGGTGATGGAGGTCTGGATCCGGCTGCAATATCGCAAGTTGGAGGGTTTTTGCCCCCCTCCCAAAGGAAACAGCAAGCCAACCAAGAACCTGCCCGGGGGACGGGGGGGGGGACGGGGGACAGGACATCTTGCAATCCCTACCAGGCATGCATTGGGGATGGCGGATGGGGGGGGGACAGGCAGCGTTTTAATAGATCCTCCACTTCTGCCCTCTGTTTAACAGACTCCACGATGGACATTCTCCGGCGCTGACCGATGGGACGGCCACTTTGAACCCTGGGCTCACGGGCGAGAGATATTGCCTGCCTCAAAAGAGAGCCCTAAGGGGGGCGGGGGGACCATGAGCGGCCGGCTTTCCCATTTCTGTCGGCACTAGCCAGCTCCCGAGAGGCTGGCGGAGGGCACACCCTCCCTAGAAACCGGCTTCCAGCTCCCTCTCCTCGGGGGAGCCGTCCCGTGTTTGTTCCTGTTCCAAAAACAGACCTCTAAAAACGAAAGCGGCAGTGTAGATTTTAAGCTCATCGCATTTTGTCAGAAGGCATCAATCAATGAACATTAATTAGCATCAATTGGAGCAAGGGGGAAGAAACAGCCAGGGCCGTTGGGACTGAGGCCGCCTCTCTCCCAAGGCAGCGTGCTGATGAAAACAAGGCAGCAGCCCCCAGGATCTGGAGCCCATCTGCCTTCCCGTGGGGGCCGATGCGAATGCAGGGGTGTGTGCCCATTCCATCTCAAGGCTAAACCGTTTTGAGGGAATGATCCTCGGAAGCCGGTTCGGCCGCTCGGGCTGCGTTTGGGGTGACCGCCGTCCGGAAAAGGCCCGCCGGGGATGGGGAAGAGGAGAACCACCTGGACAACGCAGGCCTCCATGGAGTCATCAAAGCGAGCCTGGAGCCCCGAGAACATGCAACCGAGCCACCTGCAAACCCAACACGGGGAGGGCCCGACTCTGAAGGCAGACATGCAAAGGGAGGCGGCGGCGGCGGCGGCGGGGGGGGGGGAGAGAACGGGACAAAACCACACCACACGCCAAAAGCAGAGCCTCATGCACCCACGGCAGCCACCGCCCTGCCCGCCCTGCAGGCAAACCTCGCTCCTGCCCGTCCCGTTTTTCCAAGCGCGGCTACCTGTGGGCTGCATGTTCAGAGACACTGGTGCTGCGGGAACGGAAGGCCTCGGCCGCCGAGGGTTCCTTGACCTCTTTCACGGGAGGGGCGTCACTCAAGCTTTGCCGGGCACTTTTGGCTATTTTAAAGCTACTAAGGGCCGAGGAGGAGGAGGAGGAGGAGGAGCAGCCCCCCCGGGGGGCCCCACCAGGCCAAGAGCCGGGCCAAGGCACAGGAGGCCGGTGGAAGGATGGAAGAAGCGGTGGAGAGGCCATAAGGCCCCCCGGAAGGTGATGGAAACAAATGAGGGGGTGGGGAGACAGGTTGTGGAGGGAAAAGGGGGGGGAGGAGGGGAAGGGGGGTGTTAAAAAAAGCAGTAACTCAAAAGCACAAATATTTCAAAACCAAAAAGGCAACAGAAAGCCAGACGCCTCCCCGCTTTTGCTCCAGACTGAGAGACGTCGCGGGGAAATTAAGAAACAGAATCGGCACGCATTAAAACAAAAAGGGAAAAAAATACAAAGCCAAAAGGTGACTGGTTGGAATACTAGAGCACCCGGGGGGGGGGGGCGAGGGCAGAAGGAAGGCCGCTTGAGCTCTTCTCTTGTTCTGCACTCTGCACGGGCTCAGAGGCAGCCCCAACCCACCCACAATGCAGCCGAGCGATTATGTCTGCGGAGATTCTCCACCCGCCGGGCGAGGTTATCCAGAAGTGGAGTCCATGGCCGTTGGGCTTCTGTGCTTGTCAGATCCGACGAAGCTACTGAGATGAGTTGTGAAACGTTTCGATCTGACAAGCACGGAAGCCCAGTTGCCAGGACGCCGCTTCCAGACCACACAGCAAAGGGTGTGTTTTCACGGAGGTGGAGCTCAGGGTTGGGCAAAGCACCCAGGCCAACCCGACGGGACCATTTCCAACTCAAACAAGATTCTAGGCAGGGACGGTGCAGGCCAATCTTTTCGAGATCAATGTCTGTCGGGTGGCTCCGTTCTGCTTTACACTCCTGAATACGTCTCTTCTTCAAAGCCGAAAAAGTTAACGCACGGGCACATCCATGCTCTGCGTGCAGGAACGGGCGTGTAAAGCAGGAAGGAGCCAGAAATGACCCCATGACCCAGAGTCCTCCCTGGGTTTAAAAGACAGCAAACGCTCCGGGACTCTTTCATGTTTTCTTGTGACCAGAGAAAGATCACTCAAACGCCACCAACATTCCACCCAAGGTCCCCTTTGGGTTGGATCAGGCTCCCAAGGTCCCTCGGGTCGGATTCGAAACCTTCACGCCCACCGTAATATTAGGGACAGTCTCAGTGCCGTTTTGTCAACGGCTAACTGGAAGGCCTTTACAAACCAACAGTATTCCAACTCAGTGAAACGGCAAAACATGGCGGGAACAGAATCACACTTGACAGGGAAATGGGGAATAGAAAGAAGCTGATCGGAGAAGCAGGAAGAAAAAAAAAACCCACACGTTTGGAACAAAGGAGAGAGGATGGGAGTGACGGGGCACCAGTTTCTACATGCAGTGCAATTCACACAGCTGTCCTGAAAGTCGGGACCAGACCCTTTGGAGTCTTTCAGGCATGTGTGTGTGTGGGTGTGTGGGTGGGTGTGGGTGGGTGTGGGTGGGTGTGGGTGCGCGCATAGATAGATAGATAGATAGATAGATAGATAGATAGATAGATAGATAGATAGATAGATAGATAGATAGATAGATAGATAGACACACACACACACACACACACACACACCGGATCCAAGGGGCAAAGAGGCCCCTGTTTGGGCGCCAATGGGAAGCCAAGCCTTCCGCTGGCGAGGCCTGCTCTGAACATCTGACTTAACGGCTCGGCCTTCGGAAGAGAAGCGCGGGCCAAGGAAGATTCTCGAAGTCGGACGGAGCGATCCAAAGGGATCCCCAATCCCAGCTGCGCCAGAGCACTTCACGGCCAGGAGGTTTCGCCTTGAAGAGTTGCCACCAGCGCTGGGAGGAGCAGCCCCAAGGAGAGGCACCAAGTGGCCCGGGGAGGAGGGGTGGAGTGGGGTGGGGGTGCGGGACACGAGGGGTGGGCAAAGCCACGGGGAGAGCCACTCACCTCTTGGGCCTCTCGTTCAAACTCGTGCTGCGGCCACGAAAGCTGTCTTTATCCGGGGTGTCGTCGAAGGACAGGAGGACGTTCGACCGTAAGCCCTGCCCACCGGTGGGGGGGGGGAGGAAGGAGGAGAAGAAGAAGAGGGGCTCAGGAGGCTGGAGAGCAACCCCATAGACACCCCAGCCTTCAACCGCGGTGGCCTTTCCCAAAACAGGATGGGGACCACCTCGAGCGGGTGGTGCAGAGGAGGGCGACCAGGTTGTGGTTGAGGGTCTATGGAGGAAATGTCTTAGGAGGAACGGCTTAGGGAACTGGGAATGTTTAGCCTCTCTAAAAGAAGGCTGAGGGGGGGGATAGGATAGCTATGTTTAAATATTTGAAAGGATGTCCTGTCGAAGAGGGAACAGGTTTGTTTTCCATGGCTTCAGAGACGAGGACTCGGGGCAACGGTTTCAAGCGACAGGAAAAGAGATTCCATTTGAACATTAGGAAGAACTTCATGACCGTTAGAGCTGTTCGGCAGTGGAATATGCTGCCACGGAGGAGGGTGGCGGAGTCTCCTTCTTTGGAGGTTTTTAAGCAGAGGCTGGATGGCCATCTGTTGGAAATACTGTGATGGGGGTTCCTGCATAGCAGGGGGTTGGACTGGATGGCCCTTGAGGTCTCTTCCAACTCTAGGATCCTATGAGTCTAGGGGCCCGAGCCCAAGCCAGCAGGGTCAAAGACAGGGGAGGAATCCTCAGCAAACAGAGAGCTCACCCACTTGACTCCCTTCCCACCCAAAGCTGGACCTTCCACATCCATTATTCCTATACAGAGAGTCCCTTTCAGGAAGGACCCGGAGAAGCTTCAGCTAACCAGAAGAGCAACCAAGAAGCCTCCTCCGGGCATCCTACTGCACACTGACAAGGAGGTGGCTCCGCGAAGGAACAGAGCCTCTGGGCCACAGAGATCCTAGCCTTCTGGACGGCTCCTGCCTGCCCCCCCCCACCTCCTTCGGCGTGTCCGAGCCGGCTCACCTTGGTGATGAACGGCACAAAATCCTTCCGAAAAGGCAGGCGGCACTTGATGAACCACACGGCAATGACGTGGTGAGCCAGGCACACGATATACTGGTTGAACCTGGGAAGCAGCGGAGGGAGAGCTTTGCCTTGGGCAGAGAGGCAGGAAGAAGGCAAGCCCACTTGATGAAGACTAACAGCACAAAGGGGATCTTGCTGCAGGTGCAGGAAGAGAGGCGAGCCACATTTATTCATTTATTTAAGTTCTTGCGAAGCCGCCTTCCTCTCTAGAGGGGACCCAGTTTCCAGGGCGCTAGGCCTGGGACCGAGGGCTCTTCCGTGGCTCTTTTAACCGCGGTTTTTATCTATCACTGGTGTGTGAGCATACAAGCAAGCAAACACTAGGGCGCAAGACGCTGCTGAGAGGTCCTTGGTGCCCTGTCACGGTGGACCAGATGAGGTGGGCCACTGAAGCTCCAAAGATCCATCATGGGGGAGGTCAAGATCGGAAGAAGAAGGTGGACGTCTCCTCCGCCCAAGGAGCCTCCACCCCTGGAAGGAGAAGCCTTCCCTCTACCCAACACTTACTTGGAGGGGTTCGTGTAGGGCAGGGAGATGGCAAACACGCTGGCGTATTCTTTGGCCGCAAAGTTCCGGTAAAGGTGAGGCAGTCGGGCCAGGGCTGGATATTTCAGGAAAGGAGCAAGAGGGGGGGGAAAGAAAGATCAAAGTCAACCGGCAGAAGAGAGGTGGCATGGGCGCCACCATTTTCTTTACAGGCACCTGGCAGAAAACACACCTGATCCGGACAAGACGATGCTCACAGAGGTTGGCTTTTAGCTTACAGCTCCCCTGGAATGAACCAAATCCCCCCCACCCCCCCGCCCCAGGGAGTAACAAAGACCATCAGGGATGTGCCTGGTTCTAAAGAAGGACAGGGCACCCTTGGCAGCACAGCAGAAGATCCCCTAAAAGGACAAAAGGTTTTCAAAAGCCATCGGCTAAAGCGCAGGGCGTTCCCACTCACTTGAAAGGAACTCCAGGAGAGGGACTGCCATGTTGGCTGTGGCCGAAATGTGGGTCAGCTTGACAATCAGGACCGGTAGGGCTTTGATGAGGACGTCCGGCATCTCGACACTGCAGATCGAGAGCGCGACCACGCACTGGTTGGCGCAGCGGGAAATCAGGCCGTGTTCCAGGCAGTAGACCATCTCCCACTGGGCCGGCCGAACCGCCCAGTTGCAGGGAAAGACAAAGCGCAGGGCAGGGCAGGACAGGTCAACTCAGGTGGGCAACCACGGATCGCAAGCACAGCTCTACGTTGGTGCCCGTCTTGCGTGGGAACCCACCCGCCGTGCGTCCCTCGCCCTTCCGAGCAGGCAGAAGGTCTACGGAGAGCTGTGGCCCCACACGCTGACCCATTGCCAAGTCCCACCGCCGCAACCAGCGTACCTGCTTGGCTTTGTCCAGGTAACTGTGGTAAGAGATCAAAGCCATCAGGACCGGAACCACCGCCAGGTGCAAGTCATTCCGGGAAAGCCCTTCCGGAATCCCTCGCAGCCGCTCCGTCATCTTTTTGTCAGTCAGCTGGGAAAGCAGGCGGAATGAGAACTAGGAGGCTGTCATGGGAGTCCCTGTGCTCTCTCACAGTGGCACCTTGCCTTCAGTCCCCCAGGCGTTCTGGGGCTGCCACTCCCAGACGCCTCTGCCAACAGCAGTGCTGCCTGGCCTTTCTGGGAGTTGCAGTCCAGGGTGCCACAGAGAGAGAGAGAGAATGAGCCTCCGGCTGTAGATGGTGGCATAGGGCACTTTTACACAACCCCTAAAATCCGAGGCAAAGGGCTCCCAGAACCGGAGCTTAAAAATGTTTTCCCACCAGCTCCGGACTTAAAAAAAATTAAGTATGACCATGCCCACCTAAGCGCGTCCCAGCGCACTTTTCAAGTACCTGGCCTCCAAAGGTGAAAAATTTCTGAAGCGGATGTAAAGCAGTGAGTGCCGGGCTCTCCTCGCCTTGTGTTTGTTTTTTTTTGTCCCTGCCGCCCCTTTAAGAGACAGGAATCACTACGGGGAGGCTGGGGGAGGCTTCAACCGGCAGATGGAGGTGAGCCTGCATTCTTTTCTCCCTTTTTTTCTCCCTCCCCTCACGCAAACAGGAACAATCAAGGGCGGAGGGGTGGGAAGACAGGAAGAGGGACAAACCCCCAAGATCTCTGGTTCAAATTTAAGTGGCCAGCGGATTTTAGGGGTCATGTAAAAGCGCCCATAAAGGAATAGCAGGGAAGGAAGAAGTGGTTCTCCAAGCTGGGGGAGGGGGAGGGGGAGGGAACAACAGCCACAGATGGAGATGCCCTCTTACCATATTGCAGAGGGCAGAAGACAGGTGGTCGATGTTGCACGGGGAGGTCAGGTAGAGCACTTTATACTGCAGGGACCTGGGCAGCTTGCTTAGGACCAGCTTCAGCACCTTCCAGTCGGTCTCCTGGAAAGGACGCAGAGCAAGGGGGAAGGGAGGGGACAGTTCCACTCAGAGAGCACTGCAGGGAGAGCTCGCCCCGAGCTGTGGATTAAGGAGCTTTGCAGAGAGCAGGGTGCAAGTTCAACCTCCAGTGGATAAGGCAGGGGCGAGGGAGAACAGACATCCTGTCTGCATAGCAGCAACTTTCCAGTTCTATCCTCTCCTTTCCCGACGAGCTAGCAGAGGCTAGACACACAGGGGCATCAGGACCCCAGCCAGGATCGTGACAGGCAAATCCCAGCAGGATTAACCTGGGAGGGCCAGAGCGGAGCCTTTCCGATTCACAGTTCCATCTCCCGAGCTTGTCATGCAACTCCACGGACAGCCCCCTCCTCCTGCCTCCCCGGCATTTCGGCCAGCAGTAACCCTCCTTTCCACCCCAGGATTGCCAGTTGTCCCCCTCCCCCTCCCAAAAGGTCCCTCCTCCTCGGACCCATCACTCACTTGCTTCAAGCACTGCAGAAGGACCCCAAAGAGCAAGGAGAAGGGCAAATGGCCCGTCCGGATCCCTGTGCCCTGTGGGTGGACGTTTGGACTTCCGGAGGGCGGGGAGAGGGTGCCCGCTGGTTTTTTCTCCGACTCCCTGGGAAGTCAACAGGAGAGAGGTGGTGAGGAGAGCACCAGTACCGCCCACCACTTCCTGTGGGGAACCCTGGCGCCTCCCAGGGCTTTGGCAAGAGGGTTCAAAGTGGGAAAACCGTCTGCCCAAGGGCGACCGGGACCGCAAGCTCAGAGAGGAGAGAGGCGTCCGCCAAAAGAACGTACACAACATCACAGAAGCAGTAAGGGCTGAATCTCACGAGGCCCTCTTTGGTCGCCAGGCCCAGCCGGTGCAGAGAGTCGGCCCGCAGCGAGAGTAAGAAGTCAAACACCTTTTAGGAAAGAAAAAAACACACACACACACAAACACACACAGAGAGAATAAGACAGATAATTATCATTGGATTTCATTTCAAGGCAGACGGAAGCCAAATTATTTGCGAGGATTTTCTCTGTTCTAAACCAGATGGTCCTACAAAGTTTCCAAAAGACTGCTGGGGTTTGAGAAAACTTCAAATGCAGCGGGGTCCGTAGCAGCAGAAGAGAAAAGGGAATTCCTGTCTCTATAGATGAAGGTCAGAATGCTCCCAGGCTGTGGGATATTCAGATCCAGCCCACAGTCTCTCCTAAGGGACGCCCACCCCCACCCCCGACCCCCACCCCCCTCTTTTCCTTTCATCCTCTACATCATGGCAGCTGGAAGACGGAAGGGAAGACCTAAGAGGATCCAAACAACTGCATAAATGAAAGGCAGGAAAACACATTTTCTCCCTCCCCCCCTCTCTCTAATAGCTGCTTCTTTCCTTGCTTGCCCCTGGGCACGGCTCTTGTGCCGGAGCTGGGCTAACAGGTACGTTCTCACCTGCAGACGGATGCTGCTGGCAATCGGGAGGCTGTACTTGTGCTTATAGTGGAGCTCAATATGATGGACCAGCATCTCGTAGACACGGGTGGCGTGGCTGGCGGGCAGGCTGTACAGGTTGGTCTGCAAGGAAGAGAGGAAGAGAGGGCCAGGTTGGCGCTGGAATATCACGGTTGAAGGAACAGGAAAGTTGCTTATGTTGTTTCTTTCCCATTGGGGGGGAAAAAAACCCTCCAAAGGAAAATTGAGAACAGAAGGGTTTTTAAAAGCACGTCAATTCGGATAAAAGAAAATGTTTGTGAAATATTATGGAGATGGCATTTAACACTAGCAAAATTAAATGCCACGGGTCATAAATATTCTAGGAAACGTTGGAGATGCAACGAAGATGTGGGTATATATTTTCATACGTGGGGGAAAGTTATACAAAAAAGCATGGGTTCAAGGAGCTGAAGAAATTACAGATTTGTTGGAAGTTGACACCAAAATGGTTCCAAAACCAGCAGTGTTACTGATAGAAAATTGCGATGTAAATAACATAAAAAAATGATAATGAATTTAACAACCACAACTTGACTGCTCATAGCGAACAATGGAAAGCAGAACTGGGATTGCAAGAGGGGCATAAAGAGGTATGGAATTCAGCAGTTAATGATCGAATGACTTCAGAATTAAGTTTTAAAAAGGAGAAAAAAAGATGGATAGATTTGATGAAGTATGGGAAGAATTTATAAAAGCTGTACTGTGTGCAGGGAAAGGGGAAAAGCCAGGCAAAGTAAAGTACAATGGTACCTTGTACAAAGGAATTAATTCGCTCCAAATGAAATTCTGTTAAACAAATGTTCCTTTATACAAATTTCCCATAGGAATGAACTGAAAACGGAGTAATCCCTAATTGCAACCATTTTTATGTTTTATGGATTTGCCCCACAGGCAATTCTGTCAAGCAAATTTCCCCTATCTCCAGACTTTTTTATGTTTTACAAATTGTATGTTATACAAACCATTTCTTATACAAGCGTCCACTGTATTTGTTTTGGGAAGGATTTCGGGGGTGCATCAAGGAGAAGGAAGAGTTTGATTATAAGTCAAAGAACATAAGATATAATGGCCCTTAGAGGGAAGGGAGCACCAGTCTTTTTGAGTTTATGTACTAAGTAAGCTTTACGTGTTAGCCGTGCATGCATTTCAGAGGATTAAAAATAAATAAATTAAAAATAATTAAAAATAAACACCAAACACCAAAAGCACAGCCGTTGGAGGTGGCGCATCTACCTGGAGGATGACCAGCAAGCCGAGGACGGCCGTCTTGACATCCTCTAAAGCGGCGGAATACGAGAGCAAGTCTCTTTCCTCCAGTTCAGCCGGGGGCAGCAGGGAATGGGAGGCAACCTTTCCCGGGGAGAGAGAGGGGGAGGGGTGAAAGCACACGCTTTGTTTGGCACAAGCGATCTCCCCCCACCGTGATCGGTATGTGACCAGTCTTGAGACGCCCCCCCCCCCGTGTTCAAGCCAAATCTCCTCCTCGGCGAGCGTAGAGGAACCCCAGCGCCCCCACACCACCCCCATACCACCCCTGGGTGGGGGGAAGGGGGCTGGGCTGAGCTCCTGCACCTTTTCTATGATATCCAGCAAGCTGTTGAAGTGGTGGGTGTGGCAGCCCTCGGCCAGGTCGACCAGCAGCTGGGTGGCCAACTTGCGCACCTGATGGTCCTGATCATCCGGGATGTGAGCTAGCTGGGAGATGACCACCAGATTGATCAGCTCCTCCTGCAAAAAAAGAGCAAGAAGGGGTTTTCGAAGAACTCGCTTGGGCCACCCAACATGGCTGCACCACGACTGAATGAGAGAAAAGGTGTGTGTGGGGGGGGATGGTCCCGGAAAAGGGGGGGGAGAGAGAGAGAGGCCTACTTCGTAAAACTGCCTGTTGACACTCAGGACGAAAGAGAGGACGTGCAGGACTTTGATCCGAACAGCACTCCGGCTCTCATTTCTACAGGGAAAGAGCAGATATCATTTCTCTAAAAGGAGAGGAAAAACAACAACCACGCAGCACGGTTTTCCTATCCAAGTGAGACACAGCAAGGGCTTCAGCGGCCACCGCCAACAGACGCCACAACCACCGATGCCCACTTCCCCTTAATAGGATGGCCCTGGCCCCTCCTCTTGGAAAAGGGAGCACCCTGATTGAGAATGGGCACAATTTAACATTATTTATTATGTATTTGTTTATTAAATTTCTATACACATTATGAGAATGGATGACGCTCGGATCCCAAAAGATCTTCTATACGGAGAACTAGTGCAGGGAAAGCACCCCAGAGGGAGACCACAGCTGCGGTATAAGGATATCTGTAAGAGGGACCTGAAGGCCTTGGGAATGGACCTCAACAGATGGGAAACCCTGACCTCCGATCGCACTGTCTGGAGGCAAGAGATACAGCATGGTCTACATAAATTTGAAGAGGCATTTGTCCAACAGGCAGAGGAAAAGAGGAAGGCACGGAAACAACGAAACTCGAGGACTGGGCAAGAAACAGAATACATCTGCCCCCAGTGCGGTAGAGACTGCCATTCGCGATCTGGCCTACTTAGTCACACTAGGTGTTGTTTTTAGGATCTCTACTCCAGGCATGATACCATAGTCTTTCGAGACTGAAGGATGCCAATGATTTATTAAATTTCTATACCGCTCCATCTAGCTACAGAGCAGGGCAGTTTACAAAAGTTAAACATTTATCAGAATACAAGGCAAAGCCAACCAACAATACAGTAGATAAAGAATCCAATATAAAAACATAGTATCAATTAACACAGCAGTCGTATAAAAACTTTCCTGCTTCTTCTCCCACCAAAAGCTGGATAACCTTTTTATTGTATTAAAAAGTGTCTGTGGTTTTTTAACTCGGAAGCTCAACTCGTGACATTTTGGGGGTCTTTTCGGTCTGCTGACTGGGGTAGATCTACTTTTTTTTTTTTTGACAACTTTTAATATGTCCATCCTCGTTGTGACTTAGAATCGATGGGGCTTCTACACACGGTTTTGGGGCTTTTCAAGGCAGCAGGTGTTCTCTTTGGCTTGGGGGTGGGTGGGTGGGGTGGGTGGGGGGTCAAGGCACAGAAAAGGCGGCAAGGCAGGTCCAAAAGGAGTCACAACCTGACTTGCAGGTATCCTCTCCTACCTGAAGAACCTCTCCATCAGTGCCTGCAGGTTGTGGATCCAGCCGTCTTTTGCCGGGTGAATGGACTGGGCTCGGTAGGTGATCAGGTTCAGAACGGAGGATTCCTTTTTAAAGAAGGGACAACGTTGGGAATCGACGTCAAGGGAAATCGCAAACAGGGCTTATCGAACAAGATACAAAAAGGAGAATTTGGCCCCGAGAATTTTCGGTCAAAATGTCCCCTCCAGCTCCCGTGCTAATGAATCCATGTGTTCTTTTAGCCACAGAGGCCTCTCGTGGCGAAAGCAAACGTGGACACTGGGCGCCTTTAGGAAAACACATGAACAAGGAAGCTGCCGTCTATAGAAGGATGTTCTTAAGCTTTGGGGAAGAGGTGAGGGTCAGTGGAATCTTGGATCCTGGCATTGCCATTAAGGTAATACTCTTCCAGTCCTCCTGTGTGGAACACCGCAGCTACGACGGCTGTGTTTTATTCATCTCTGCCTTTCTTGATCTGTTTTTATTATGGACTGGACGAGAGCAGTTTATAAACAGCTTTCAGCAGGTGGAAAAGACGGCGGCAAGAAGCAGCTTTTCATGTTGCCATCAAAGGTAACCCTGTTTCTCCATTTAGTGCAGTGTTGGCGAACCTTTGGCACTCCAGATGTTTTGGACCACAACTCTCACAATCCTTTGTCACTGGCAACACAGGCTTGGAATTCTGGGAGTTGTGGTCCAAAACATCTGGCGTGCCGAAGGTTCACCACCACTGATTTAGTGTGTGTGTGCGTGTGGGGAGGAAGGGGCGTTTGGTCTCCGACGCCACCGAGCCTTACCGGCCTCTGATCAGCACACCTCCCGACCAGCTCAAAGTATCTTTCCTTGCACCCGTGGAAGTCATTCTGGTCACACAGCTCCTCCACCGTGGTCAGCAAGTCATGGACGATGGATTTCAGCTCCTGGTTCTCCAAGGTCTGGAAGACATAAAGTCCCAAAGGGAGATGGGAACGCAGCCAACCTCCTTCCTGACTGCAACTCTTCTCTGACGCTACCTGCAGAAGAAGCCAGCTCTCCAGGTAACGCTCCCAGGACTGCTCTCCCATGCCATTTTTTGAAAGGTTTATTTGTCCAGTTTTGAATTAGGGAAGCCCTTTCCTATCTACAACGATCCGCCCATCGGAAAAATTCCAAGCCTTATTGCGACAATTAAAGGGTGTCCTATTTGCTACCAGAGGTGCCCACCGGGTAGCTGCTTTCTCTCCATCCCATGCAAGGTTTTCCTGGGCTCCCTCTTCTCTGAGACGTCACGCTGATTAGCACTCTCTTTCCCCAACACCTGCTCTATACTCTCACCTGCCATTTCTTGATTGTTGGAGGACATTGAGTGCCCTGCTGAGAATGGCCTCCCCCCCCCCTTTCCAAGCTACTGAGAGGCCCTCTGCCAGGGAAGCCTTTTGCCAACTTATGGAAGATGGCCAAGAGGTCTTAAATGAGAAGCTGCTTTTTAAAGCAAAACCCCCTGCTGGGCAAAACCTCCCGAGGACTTTAGGGCCCATGCTGCCTTTCAGGAGCCTACATGCCCGAGGCTTGAGAGCTCAAGCAGTCACGGAGACAGAGGCATGCTCATTTATCACGGACTGAGCACCCTTCTGGCGACCCCAGCGTAAGCACGGAGAGACCTTCCTTCCCCAAGAAGCTTATTCATTGAGCTTCTGCAGTTGTCGAGACAGACGGAAGGGAAAGGAGAGGGTCAGCTCTTCAAGGATCGCCTTAAAGGCCACGGTAGATAAAAGTGGCAGGACATTAGCTGAGAACATAAAAGGCTTTTTAAAAAGCCAAACCCTTGGAACAGTCCTTGCTTCGTTCTTCGCAGTCTCTCGGTTGGGTGCCTGAAAGAGACCTTGCTTTTTACCTGCAGCTGCTGGAGCAACTGCTCAATAAT
The DNA here is from genome assembly GCA_037367245.1 of Phrynocephalus guinanensis. Classification (NCBI taxonomy): domain Eukaryota; kingdom Metazoa; phylum Chordata; class Lepidosauria; order Squamata; family Agamidae; genus Phrynocephalus; species Phrynocephalus guinanensis. The sequence continues at coordinate 1,071,954 of CM074751.1, forward strand.
ATCCAGGAGGGTGTCCCACGTGACAGCCTGCAGCTCCTTCCCGTATTTCTTGATAAGCCTCGTTATGGAAAGCACTATTTCGTAGGAGACAACGGCGTTCGGGCAACTCATGGCCTGGAAGGAAAAACGCTGGCGGTTAGGGACAGGCGTGCCAGGCAGCAAAAGGAACAGAAAGGATGCAGCTGCTCGTTCCCCTTGGCCAGGAGACACCGGCAAAGGGTCGTCTTTGGCATTGGCCCACTCAGTAGTTGCCACTTGCAGAACGGATAAACCTGAGCACATCCCTCCTTCAGGGACCCAGCGGAAGATCAACGAGATCCGTGGGTCGTCTGCGGACGTGCAAGGGGGCAACGGCTGAGTATCCAGAAGGGCTGCATGACGATGTTCCGTCACGTTTGGGGGAACTGGTGTCCACGTTCGAGAGATGGGCAAGGGGGAGCAGCACCCTCCGTTGCAGTCACTCAAGGGCAAGTGTTACTATTTGGAAGGTTTTAGAACCAGGGCATTAAGGCCAAACTTTCCAGAGAAAGGGCTGTCCCAAGCAGCCACCAGATTCTCTCCCGCCTTCAGATACCCAAGGAGACATTTACAGCCTTCCTGGCCCAACTTCTCCCAGAGGAACTCAGATCATGCACACGCCTTGCTCTGTCTTTCCCAAACAACAGCTCTGTCAGGTGGGATAGGCTAAAACAAAACAATCCCCCTGAAGGTTACCCAGTGAATTTCACCTCCCCCTTCGGATCTGAATCTGGGTTTTCTCCCGCCTCTTCGGTGGCCATCGGACTCTCTCCCGAGCCCAACGGCGCTCTCTTGACGCTCAGGCCCACAGCTCTCGCCCGGAAACAGGGCCTGTGGTGTGCATACCCCCACCCCTGGTGGCCAAAGGGGCCTTCTGGAGGTCAGATGTACCTTCAGAAAGGAGGGCAGGACCGAAGTGGGCGAGTTTTTCAGCGACTGCAGCCTGTGGGCACCCCACAGGGCCATTCCCACAAAGAACACGGCTCCTCTTAGGAGGACGGCATCTGCCATGTAGGTCCTGGAAGCAAAGGGGAGAGAGAGCCGGCGTTTACGGCATGTTGGGGGTCACTTGGTGAGTCCATCCGAGAACACGGGCTTCCAACCTTCTCGTTCACGAACTTCCCAGGGTCCCCGGAGGGCACGGGGCACTGGTGCTCGGGGAGGGAGAGCCTTCACCTTCTTTAGTACACAGATGGAAAACCCCCTTGAAGGTTTCCCCCCCCCATCTGCACATGCATTGGCACAGGGCGCCTCGTCTTTTGGTGCCACCGCTGATGGCAGAGGAGGACATTAAATTATAAGAAGGGCCTTTCCTCCCCTGGACCAGGAAGGAAGTGGAGGCAGGAGCTGCAGAGGCAGCCATACCCACATTCTCTGGGTCAGCCACCAACCATCGTGGGCTGGTCTCATGAGGCAGTAACGATGCTGCTAGATGCTCAAAGCTCTGGCGCCCTCCGCTGAAGGACGCTTTGTGCCAGGGCATCTGAACTGCGCCACATTAGGAGCATTTGTCTGTCGTAAGCCTCAGAAAACATTCAAGAGGGTCGGTGGACCCAGGGGAGTCTTCAACTCTCTCTCCTCAACCCCAGGGCACCCACTGGGTGCTTTTGCTATACCTTTAGCCAACGCTTGATCCCTCCCCAGGGAGAGAAGAGACGGCGGCAAGTGAAACACAGCTACCTGTCTTCCATGATGCGACACATGTTGTAAATGGCACTGTGCCCCAAGTGAGTCCCCAGCAAATTGCGCATGAGCTGAAAGCCAAACATGAACACATTGTCAGATAGTAAATGGCCTTGGGGGGGAAATATCAATTTTTGTATCAGAGAAATGCATATAAATGTTACAGAAACAGAAACCGTGCTCTCTGGTACAAAACTAACGGAGGAAGTTCAGTAAGAAAGTTGTGGCGAATACTAGAAAGTTATTAAAATTCATTTGTGGGTGTCTAGAGCAGGGTTGTTCAACTTTGAACAGGCCAAGGTCTACTTTTTCCACCCAAAGTACCTGAGGGCTACTACACTAAAACCTCTACTTATGAATTTTACCCGTGCTGAGCACATGCTCATAAATAAAAACGTTTGTAAGTAGAGCAGCAGTTTTCCATAGAAATTTTAATGTGCCATGGCCCTTGAACTGCCCCTCTTGGCTGAGACAGGAAGGGGTGGAGAACACATCCCCTCACTTTTTTTTTAATTGATGGCCGGTGGGCTACTTTTGAACCCTTCGCGGGCTACCAGTAGCCCGCGGGCTACCTCTTGGACAGGCCTGGTCTAGAGTATACCGCAAGAACCAGCCCTACAGCTGCACAGGTTCCCTCTCTGTTCTCTCCAGCTCAAAGGCCAAGGGGGTTGCGGGAAAGACCTGCCCCAAACCTTCAAGCCCCCTGGCCTGTGAAGGACCTGTAGGGGCTAAACAGGCTTTGTCATCTGAATAGCCAAGGCACTTATATTTCTAGTTCTACTTATTAACCACCAGATTTTCCTGCAGGAACTCTGGGCAGTCTACAACAGATGACAACATAAACAACCCATCCGAAAAGCCCCCAATAAGACCCAGTAACAAACAAAGGAGCAGATAAAACAGACAACAACACATCTATCCATACCACAAACACATAGTCCGGCAAGAAAAGGCTGGGTCAATGGATACAAAACCAACATACAAGATCATGGTGCGCTCAGTGATCACCGAAGCTATGCCTAAAGAGACAAATCTTTAGCGCACTCCCCATGTACTGGTGGGTTTCCCGTTCCTTTAACCTCCTGCTTTTCTACTTCCCCCGCAGAAGCCGGGACTGACCTTCCAGCAAGGCTCACAGAGTTCCTTCACGTTGATGGTCCAGCACAAGGTGATGATGAAGACGGGGAGGGTTTCGGAAGGCAAGCAGTTGTAGCAGACGACTGCGTCCAGGACCTGGAGGGACACCTAGGAAGGCCAAGGAGGGGGGGGGGACACCTGTGACTCCCCCGGCCGTGAGAACCTTGGGGCCCTTGAACGATCGCTTCTTCTGCATTGCCCTCCAACCACATTACGGAGCCACTCCGGCAGAAGTCAAAGACCCCTGCTCCGTAGAGCTGATCGCTTGCATGTGGCAGGCAGGCAAGAGGCGGGTATGGAAGGAGGAAGAAAGTGGGAGAGAGGTCAGGGCAGAACAGGATGAGGGCAGGCATGTCCAAACTTCAGCCCTCCAGATGTTTTGGACCACAACTCCCACAGTCCTTTGCCATTGGAAATACAGGCTTGGAATTCGGGGAGTTGTGGTCCAAAACATCAGGAGGGCCAAAGTTTGGGCACGCCTGGGTGAGGGCGACCAAATGAATTGCACTTTGTAAACAAGAAAGAGAAAACAGGCATCGAAGGTAAGACGGTCCCAGGCTCAGGAAACAAACACAGAGGCGTGAGCGCCTGGCCCCAGGACCCGTGGGGGGTGCCAGGCCCAAAATCACCTTGAGGAGGCTACGGTTTCATTTAGGCACCAGAACACAGTGTCCAAGGGATCACAGGCAGGAGAGAGAGAGAGAGAGAAACATGGCCTCTGGGAAGATCCTCGGAAGGGATTCCAGCAGGAAAGCAGAAGGAGCGGAAGAGTTCGCCCCAGCAGGAACACCGCCCAAGTATTTACTCTTATACTGGCAGTGGGGTTTTAAAACATCTCCGGTTATCTGTGCAGCTACTGACCTCGATGTCAATGGCAGAAGACGTCTGGATGCACAAGTGGCAAATCATACTACAGGAGAAGAAAACATCCTTAAGGGCTTGTTTTGATCTTTTGAAACAGTGTGTTGTCGTCGCCCCCCCCCCAACCCGCAATCCCTAAAATGTAAACGCTCATGCACGCTGGGAAGCCCCTGCTGGTCCAGGAGGGTCTGTTAAGCCAAATCCCCCTCCTCTTCTCACACACGGACAACTTGTTTGCGGTCCCTTTGGTCCAGTTGTGAGCGGCTGGCCAGCGCCACATCAGAGAGAATAAATTAAACCCTCCTAAAAGCACGCTACCAATTGATCCGTTAGCACTGCCTGGGCATAACGAGCAGCTGAGTTTACAGGGAAGCCGCCCCTCCCATTTTGCATCAGGAGGAGCAAGCACCAGCCCTGGCATTTGTCAAAAGCTCTTTTTCCCCCCCTGTCTCCAGTTCACCCAAGCCCTCTCCCCCTGTGAATTGCAGCATCTGAAAACTTCCGGGAACGGCTGTTTCCTTTTCGAAGCATCTGGAGCCGCACCGGCATCATCGGACACCCCCACCCTCCCAAATTCCAATTCTTCAAAACAGGAAATGGCCTTCTGGTGACTTCTGATTACAGCCCTTTTTGTTTTGGGGACATTTTTGGCCATCCAAAGAGCTCCCGGCAATAGGGCGAAACGGGCCCTCCAGTCCCGCCCACGTTGCTTCCGCTAGCTCGTAGCCAGGGCATCCTCGAACCTGAGGCTGGTGCCTTACTTGACCATGACGGCCATGTCGTCCAAGTAGCAGCTGTTGAACTTGACCAGGTTGACCAGCACCAACAGGAACTCGGAAGTCAAACGCACTTGCATCCACTGAAGGACAAATTCGGCTGCAGGAGAAACGGAGAGATGCTGACGGCGTGCTTGTTTGCTGTGGAAATGTCTGGTTTTATCAGCCCAAGACAGTACTTCATAGGCAGTGGGCATCTCCTCAAGCACCTGCTGGCCACCACGCCGTTCACCGGCTGCGCCTTTGTTAAGAGGCTGTAACAACAGCCCCCGCTGGACCAGGCCAAAGGAGGCACACTGGACTCAGTGCACTAAATGCGATCCTTTTTTGAACCCTAACAGAAGCTACTCAACATTTACACTTTTTCACAGACAACCAAAATGTACCTCCCTGTCAAATTACCCTAGAGAGTGTTTTGAAGTGTGCAGCTCACCCTTAAAGGGTTGACATAGCTGGGGGCATGAAAAGCTGTCCAGTTTAGCTATGACGTATTTATTTATTTATTTATGAATATTTTTACCCTACTTTTCTCCTTGGAAAAGGGCCCAAGGTGGCATACAATAATGAGGGACAATATGCAGTCCAGAACATTTAAGACATATTCAAGTTAAGAACAGGGAGTTTGAAGAGGCATCTGAGAACTATAAAGAGCTATAAATAACCCTTTGTTGTGTGATATAAGTAGCCAGGATTGTTCCCCTTTGTAGAAACTAAACTTGTGACAAAGTTCAGGTCTTCTTTTCCCAATGGAAAAAAAAAATCCAGCCCAGCGGAAGCAGCAATTAAAAGGGGACACACCCAGTTCTCCTTCCAGGTAGGTGATGTATCTTCCGTTATCCGTAAGGGCCTTGAACACTTCAAGCCGCTCATGCAGGTCCTCGTTGGAAGGATAATCTTTGATCACTCTAAAGAAGTGCGCTCGGAGGATCCCTAGCCTCTCACCCTTGAAGATAAAAAGAGACAGCTTCCTGAGCCAGGGCTCCTGTCGGTCACAAATGGGTTTCCTACTGGCCTGCACAAGCCATGTCCGGTTGGCCCCTGTGTCCTATTCGCTGCAGCGGGCTCAGACTCATGCAGAATTCTTTGCCGTTTTGTCTCTCCCCTGATGGGCAAACCAGCCCCTTGCGCTTCTGGGTTCTGCCCACCGCAGGCGGTCTCCTTACCTGTCCCTGAATAATGGCCGTCAGCAGGTGCAACACGGCGTGCCTGACTTCTGCTGGCCTCTCTGGCTGCAGCATATCTGCCACCGCCTTCCAGATCGCTTCCACGGCATGCTGAGAGGAGAGAAAAGTTACGAGTCAGGGTCACCCACAGCAAAGAAGCAACGGCTGGATCCCTGTCCGTGCGAGTGTAAGGTTTGTGTGGCTGGCGGCCGCTAATCGACAAAGCACACCAGCCATGCATTTGGGGGCATGCCTGATACACAGGCTTTGGCACCTGCTCAGTTAGCCCCAGTAAGTGAAATACACCTTACCTGAACAGCAGTAAAATCCTGCCCACCTTGTTCAAGCACAACCTGCATATCTACGCCCATGTCCCTTTTATAAGCAAATAGACAACCCAACCAAACTCTGGGCACGCTCTCTGCTAATTCTTATTAACAGCTGCTTCTATCAGGTGACTTCTCCTGTTCTGTCCCTGATAGAAACAGAACTCGCACCTTGGTTCTGCATCCAACCAATAGCAATGGGAATGGAGTAAAACCCACCCAGTGGATCTTTGTGTGTGTGTGTGTGTGTGTGTGTGTGTGTGTGTGTGTGTGTGTGTGTGTGTGTGTGTGTGTGTGTGTGTGTGTGTGTGTGTGTGTGTGTGTGTGTGTGTGTGTGTGTGTGTGTGTGTGTGTGTGTGTGTTCTGGAAGATACAAGGTAATGCCCCTCTCCCAAAAGAGCCTTCAATACCACGATTTCACCCCAAAGCCCTATGGCACCTCTCCCACAAGGAGGTCAAGGTGGGGTGGGGAAGAATGGAGAGTTATCTTCTCCTAGGGAGGTATTATGGGATAGTAAGCGCCGCCTCTCCATAGTTCATTCAAGTCCTCACCCTCAGCTTTCATCAGCCCCCTCTTGCAATGGGAGGGGGAGGGGGCAGAGTGAAGACCTGCTTCTTTCATAATTCCAGCGCCAGGCGCTCCCTAAAACTCCCTACCCCAAATGCTCCGCGGAGAGCCAGCCATATTCAGAACAGAGGACAAGGCGGGCTGAAGTGACACGGAAGAGCACCCTCAACAACGTCTGTTCTCATTCCTCCCAACAAGGAAGCCCACCCCCCCTGCGCTCACCTCTTCAAACTTCTTTGTTTTTGCCACTTCACAAACATGACTGATCGCCCTCAACCGGTTGTTCAAGCCACATTCCGGACTCAGTTCCTAGAAGGAAAAGGGGGCAGCTCAGATATTGGACATGTTGTTGTTTTGTTCCCAGCAGGGACCCTACGTGAGCAGAGAGGGACCGAACAATCAGGAACCGGAAGCAGAGGTGGCTTCCTCCTTACTTGCCCCCTCCCCCTGCCAACAAAAAAAGACAAGCACAGAGGTAGGCACAAGTCTGATGCGATGTGAATTGGCTTATCAATACTGTTGTTCATCTTTTATTTTTAGTTATGTTGGAATTTTATTGTGTCTTGGTTCTGTCTTTGGTTGGGACTGTCAGCGGCCTTTGGCCAGATGGGCAGGATAAAAATGTCCTACATAAATACTTAAAATAAAAGAGTACGGCCATTCATTTAAAAGCCCCTCTCTGTCCACCAGCTATTAAGGGAAAGCCCACCTGAAGAGAGAGGTCTTTGCCTGCCTGTGGAAAGGCAGCTAAGATGGGGCCAGCTTGGTTTCCAGTGGGAGGGAGTTCCAGAGTCTGGGAGCAGCTACAGGAAAAGCCCAATCCATGCACACTTTTGTGAAGGTGGTGGGGCGAAGAGGAAGACCTCCCCTGATGATCTTACTGCCCGGGAAGGCTCATCAAGGGAGTTGCAGTCTTTCAGACAACGTGGAGCCGAAGCCAATTAACGGAACCCCTGTGATGCCCATCCATGTAAGAGCACCCGTTATCATGCTAATCAATCAACCACCAGATGTGAAGAACGTTAAAACCACTAACCCCCCCCCCAACAAGGTGGCTGGCATTCTCTCTAAAACACAAGCCAGTCGTGAGGACACAGAACAGGTTGAAATCAAATCCCTCTCTACCATGTCGTTGCAACCTTCTTCTCGCCGGTATTCAGGCATTTATTTCCAGGGGTTACCTTGAGTATCTCTGCCGTGATGATAACCTCGGCCTGCTTCCCTTCTGACGACTTAGAATTCGGCTTGGAGGGCCCGATGCCTAAGAGGCTCTTAAACTTCTCCTTCAAGCCGGGATCTTTGCTGGGGGGCTTGGCCATCGTGGACGAAGGAAGCATGGAGGCGGCTCTGCCGAGGGGAAACCGAGGCAAGGGACCGTCACGAGCCGAACCCGAGGCATGACGGCCACTGCAGCCCCAAAGCCTTCTCTCGCAGCCACACCATTCCCCCCCCGCCAGCCCAGCCCAGCCACGGCTCCTCATGACAGCCCTGGCAGGTAGGACAAGCGGGAAGGCCGGCAATTAAATGGCACCCTGAAAGCAGACCAGCCGGGGCCCAGCAACCCCCCACACCCCACACCCACCACCATTGCACCACACTAGCCCTCATGCCTCCCCCCCCAACCTTTTAAGAAGAACTGAAGAGGGAAAGGGGGTTTCGACAAATAACTGGACTGCTCCCCCCCCAAAAAAAAATACTCCAAGTTCTAACTTCTTGGACCTGAAAGAGGGGGGGGTTCATACCCTTTACTTCCTACCCACCCCTCCAAGCTCTGGATGTCCACCTCCCTCCCTCCACTCCCCCCCCCCAGGAGACACATTAACCCCAGGACCCTCAACACACACACACACACACACACACACACACACACACACACACGCACACGAGCCCCATCAATCCCCTCCCCACAAGACCACAAAATGCCCCCCCCCAACGCGCACCCTTATTATTGCCTGGCTCCAATGATCCCCTCCCCCCCCATCCCTCTTCAGCCCCTCCCCCATTATTCACATTGGCCCCAATTCTTAACCCCCCCCCTTTGGCCTTCATGCTCCCCTCCCCCTCCCTCCTCAAGCCCCCCCCTTCATGTGCCCCCTCCTCATTATCTTCACAATTAATTTTGCCCTCCCCCTTCTTATTATCCTTAATTCTCCCCACCCCCCCCTCCTTTCATATGCCCCCCCCCTCCTTATCCTCCTAATTAATTTTTTTCCCCTCCCCCACTGTGCCCTTAATTCTCCCCCACCCCCTCCTTCCTCGAGAACCCCCCCGCCCTTCATTTGCCGCCCCCCTTCCGTCATTAATCCTCCTCATTAATCTACCCCTCCTTCCGCTCACCGCCCCCCCTCCGGCTCCTCTCGTGCCCTCTCGGCGACCCCCCCCCGCTCTCAGCCCAGCCCCGAGGCCACGCCCCCTTCGGGAAAGGGAAGGGGCAGCCCACTTCCGGTTTCGCCTCCGCGCAGGCGCCTTCGGGGCGGGAGGAGGCGTTAGCGCCGCAGAGCATGGCGGGAGCTGTAGTCCCTCCCCTGCGGAGTGGGCGTGTCCTCGGCGTTGGAGGCATGTGGGCGCCCGGGCGGAGGGTCTCTTCCAGGCTGGCGCTGAGCGAGCGGGAGGCGGAGGGGGAGGTGAGGAAAGGGGGCGGCTGGGAGTGGTGGGGGGCTCCAGGACTACACCTCCCATCATCCCCCCCCAGTTGGAGTCCCCCCCTCCGATGCAAACCCCCCCCCCCGGGGTCCAAGAGGAAAAGGCACTCCGGTCCAAACTTGGGCCCTCCAGATGTTTTGGACCACAGCTCCCACAGTCCTTTGCCATTGGCAATTCAAGCTTGGGATTCTGGGAGTTGTGGTCCAAAACATCAGGAGGAGGGCCGAAGGTTGCACAGGCCTGGATAAGGTTGTCCCCCGGTGGGATTCCCCAGATGTTCCTGGACTGCAACACCCAGAAGCCTCCGCCACTCGCTGTGCTGGAAGGGGTTCCTGGGAGTTGCAGTCCAGGAAACATCTGGGGGACACCCCCTACACACACACACACACACACACACACACACACACACACACACACACACACACACACACACACACACACACACACACACACACACACACACACACACACACACACACACACACACACACACACACACACACACACACACACAGCGGTGGAGAACCACCCGGAGAGAAATGTTTTGCTTTGGCCATGAAGCAGCTTTGGGTCGTCGTGCCCTTTGGGTTTAAATTGGCGTCCCAGAAAAAAGGGACGCAGAAGTTGCGCTCCTCCTGGGAGACCGGCGCCCAGGGGTTCTCCAGCAGTGGGGGGGGGGGGTCTCCAGATGTTCTGGGAGTTGCGGTCCAGGAAGGAACCCACTGGTTGAGAACCACTACCTAGACCTCCCAAGTAACTTTTCTATCCCTGGACACAGGATTAGGCCGACAGCTGGGGCCCTTTCTGATCTCTTGAGTCCAGTGGCCGTGAACCTTCGGCCCTCCAGATGTTTTGGACCACAACTCCCACAATCCTTTGTCATTGGCAATAAAGCCTTGGAATTCTGGGAGTTACGGTTCAAAACATCTGGAGTGCCAAAAGTTCACCACCACTGTCTCAGTCTGTGCCGGTTCAGTTGCTGGGTTTTTGTCTGCCTTTCGCAAGAGAAATGCATAGGAATGTTTTGTGGGATCCTGAAATGCATGCATTTGGGAATACAACATCCATTATCCTCAACACCCCACCCCCGTGCTGGGCTAAGCTGGGAAAGTCTGGCAGCCCACCCAGAAAATTAGGATTCCCAATCTCCGGCAGCCCCCATTCAGGCCCCTAGGAGAATATCCAGAGAATTAAAGGCTGGGGATGATGGGATATGTTGTGGAACACCACCACCACGGGTTGGGGGCAGGTGAGGAGTGCTTTGTTTGGGTGTGGAGAGGGCAGCTGAAATCGAAGGATTAACGGCACTGTATAGAAAATGAATAAAAATTATATATACACACAGAAGTACTGTATTAAAAATATGGGGAGTATTTTTTTTGTGGGGCCTCAGAAGGATCCGTAGACTCCATAGATGGAGGAAAGAGGGCCCGATCCTATTTGTATCTCCCTTTCTTGTGCCTTCCAGTGATGGGTGAAACCCCGAGCGGAAAGAGGCACCACAGACGGGGGAAAGTCAGCATCGCGTACGACGCGCCAGGAGGGGGTGGCTTGCAGGAGGCAAGCAGTTCGGAAGCCAAGAAGCCGAAATGGGAGCCCAGGAACTGGGAGCAGCAGCTGGCTAATATCCAGGAGATGAGGAAGGAGAGAGACGCCCCCGTGGACCGGATGGGGGCCGGCAAATGCTTTGATGCCGATGCCCCTCCCGAGGTGAGGCAAGCCGCTTGGGATCCCTGAGGATCAATAATGGTGATTTACGGGAGATGCCTATTTATGGCAATAAAAACTACTACTCCGAATGGGTTTTTCCTTGGAGATATGCTCTTCAACAATCAGTTTCACAAACTGACCTTGTGTTTCCCTTCCAGTGGTTGTTTGATTACAGAATAACATGGAGTGCAGGGTACATTGAGGGTTTTTTTAAAAAAGCATGCTGACACACAGATCTCTTTTATCATTCAGAGGAGCACCTCTTCTAAAAACGTGCTAAGCGTATGTCCTTGCTCTCGTACAAGATCTCCACCTTGGGCCTCTGCCTCTGTTATCTGCCAGGTGCGGCGCTATCAGGTCCTGCTGTCCCTCATGCTGTCCAGCCAGACGAAAGATCAAGTGACGGCGGCAGCCATGATGCGCCTGCGGCAACACGGCCTCACTGTGGACAGCATCTTAGAGATGGACGACGCTGCTCTCGGCCAGCTCATTTACCCTGTGGGGTTCTGGAAAGTGAGTTATTTGGTGTAAGTCTAGCTGATTCCACTGGTCTGGCCTTCTGGAGGCTTCTAGCTATTCCGTGCAATTCTCTGGGGTTTCCTCCCTTGGAAAAACTGGTTTGGATTCAGTGGGGCTCTGCTTTTTGCCCTGCCCCACCTCCACCTGGACCCTACTTCTGGTTTTGTTTTAGGGGATGGCTTTTGAGGGGCTGTGTGCTGAGGTTTGCACCAATATGGCCATTCTTTGCCAAAAAGGGTGCAGGAAGGATGGATGGATGGATGGATGGATGGATGGATGGATGGAAGGAAGGAAAGATAGAAGGAAAGAAAGATAGATGGATGGATGGAATGATGGAAGGAAGGAAGGATTGATAGATGGTAGGAAGGAAGGATGGATGGAAGGAAGGATTGATAGATGGTAGGAAGGAAGGATGGATGGATGGATGGATGGATGGATGGATGGATGGACATATGATTGGGTGGATGGATGGATGGATGGATAGATGGGCATATGGATGGATGGATGGATGGGTGGGTGGATGGACATATGATTGGGTGGATGGATGGATAGATGGGCATATGAATGGATGGATGGAAGGAAGGGGGTGGATACCCATTTGATTGGCGGCTGGGCCCCATTGTGGCAGGAACCCCTGCAGAGGAAGGTGGGGCAGCCTGGAGGTTGCCCTCGGCTTGCGGGCGGGCTTCATCCCATTCCTTCTCTCTCTGCAGCGCAAAGTCCAATACATCAAGCAGACCACCGCCATCCTCAAGCGAGACTACGGCGGCGACATCCCCAAGACCGTAGCGGCGCTGGTGCAGCTGCCAGGGGTCGGCCCCAAGATGGCCCACTTGGTCATGGACATCGCCTGGGAGACCGTCTCGGGAATTGGTACCTTCTTTTCTCCTTTCTTTGGGGGCAGCTGTTTCTTACCCCCTTCCTTCCTGATGCCCTCCGGAGCCTGGGCTTCTCCGTGCAAGCCCTTGGGTGTTTCTTTGAAAATATTCCTAACAGCAGGCTGGTCCACTTGTGCTGAAGAAGAACAGCAACCTTGTAGGGTAGGCCAGTGTTACTAGACCCACGCTGTAGACTCAGAGTGAGCCGAGATGCATGCCAAAAGGCACCAAACCAGTGACCTCCTGGCTCACGCGACAGTCGGATCCAAAACCCCACCTCACCCCGCGGATGCTTAAAAATGCATCCTATTGGCAACACTCTTTTTATTCTGAGCACGTGGGCTCCTTCTCGTGGCCCCTTCTGGTGACCTTAGATTCAGAAATCTGTACAGTGGTACCTTGTATAAAGGAATTGATTCGTTCCAAATTAAATTATGTTAAGCATATTTTCCTTTGTGCAAATTTCCCACAGGAATGCATTGAAAACGAAGTAATCCCTAATTGGGACCATTTTTACATTGTACGGATTCGCCCCATAGACAATTCTGTTAAGCAAATTTCCCCTCTCTCTGGAATTTTTTTATGTTGTACAGATTTTATGTTATACAAACCGTATGTGATACGAGGGTCCACTGTATATTTCTTGTATTTTTCTTTTCCTGCTTTGAATTGTTTCCGTGGGCGGGGTAAGTGTGAAGCCCTGCAGTAGGGCAGCCCGGCTGCCCCTGACTGTCCCTGTCCCATTCCGCAGGGGTCGACACGCACGTGCATCGGATCTGCAACCGCCTGGGCTGGACCGAGAAGGAGACGGGGCTTCCCGAGGAGACCCGGCAAGCCTTGGAAGCCTGGCTCCCGAGGTGAGCCGCTCGGAACAGATCCCGGGGGTTTTCGCCGGGATTCTCACCCTCTCGTCTTGCTGCCCTGTCATGACATCATGATCCGTCCATCGGGTTGGGGAGCACCTTTGCCCCTTAAGAGGCTGCCTGCATAGCAAAAGCAAAGCAAAAAAGCAAAGTTGCCTGCTTATATACCACCCCATAGCACTTAAAGCACTCTCTGGGCCTCGTGGCGCAGTGGTTAAATGCCTGTGTTGCAGGTAAAACTGTGCTCACGACCTGGGTTCAATCCCTGGTAGCAGGCTCAAGGTTCACTCAGCCTTCCATCCTTCCGAGGTTGGTAAAATGAGTACCCAGGTTGCCGGGGGGGGGGCAATGTGTAGCCTGCACACTGTAATTAAAATTGTAAACCGCCCAGAGACTACTTGTAGTGGTATGGGGCGGTATATAAGCAGAACACTTTGCTTTTTTGCTTTGCTTTGGGCAGTTTACGATTTAATACTGCAGGCTCCGCATTGCCCCACCCGTCCCCATCCAGCTGGGCATTCATTTCACTCACCTCGGAAGGATGGGAGGCTGAGTGAACCTTGAGCCGCCTACCTGGGATTGAACCCCAAGCGGTGAGCAGGGTTTGAGCTGCAGTAGAGCCGTTGAGCCATGGTGCCATGAGGCTCAGAGTGCTGTTGAGTCCCCAGGGTGGTGTGCAAATCTAAATATCTGCTTTTCTCTCCCTTTCCGTTCGCCTCGGCAGGGGACTCTGGAGCGAGATCAATTGGCTGCTGGTGGGCTTCGGCCAACAGGTCTGCTTGCCCGTCCGTCCACGCTGCGCGGCATGCCTCAACCACAGCATCTGCCCAGCTGCCCAGAAGCGGTGAGGGGCAGCAGCAAAGGCACCCACGGGGAACCAGCGGCCTCCCTCGTTTTCTCTTCCCTGGGGAAGCAAGAGTGTGGCCACGGAGCCTGCACCCAGGCTGAGGGTGCTCAGACGGACCGCTTGCCATCTTCTAAGCTTCAGCCCACTGGATTTGGCTTCTGCAATACCGCCATGGGACAGCGGCGCACCATCCCTGGGTGGCAGAGACTCAGCGCCAACCTGCGCCAGATTGGGAGGGGGGGGGAACCATAGAGACGCCTCCCGTGTGGCGTCCCAGACTGCCCTTCCAGGTCCCACGCAGAAGGCTGTTTATTCAACAAGAGGGAGATTTGAACGCAGGGCCCTGGTCGAAAGGCAGAAACCTGCCCATCTCAAGTCGGGACCCGTGTGTTCTCCTGGCTCTCCTTGACACAGGAGGGTCAGGATGGTTTAGATGCAGCTTTCGTGGTCATCATTGTAACGAAGAATGTGATTTCGATCCGTTTATGGTCTGGCAACTCCAGGTTTCAGGAGGAACACAAGTTTACCAAGATAGAAGCACATTCAGCTGTAGACTAGCCAGGGACATTTTTGTCTGCTCCTCCTTGGTAACGAACCTGACTCATTTCAGTTTGGCTAGCAGTGGCATTCCTGGCCTTACTTCCCCCCCCCCCCCCCCCGCAAAGGGCAAACCGCTGTTTCCCAAGCCAGTCCAAAGACGTGATGTTGTGCCTTGCAGCCTTCCTTCTCGGTTTGCCTTCCCCCCGTGGAATTCTCAATTTAAATGCTAATGAGCTTGTTACCAGGCAAAACCCATTATCCCCCTTGGCTCGCTGATGTCATTCCGGCCTGCTCTAGCCAAGAAGGAGAGAGGTAGGATCCTTGACCAAGAAAGGGGAAGGTTGAACTTGAAAAAGAGGAGGGAGAGAGGCACTTTTGTCAAAAGCTCACCTTCCAGATGTCGGGTGGCGGGTTCGGGGAAAGCAAGGCTGTTGCAGGCATCTTGAATAAAATGCTTTTGGAATAAGTGTGAACCTTAATACTTGCACGCAGGAACCACCTGCATTCCCCCCCCCCAATAATCAGCTGCTGCTGTTGTTTTTGTCGTTTTGTAACTTGTAACTTTAACCTTTATTGGCATGTTTAAATAAAACATAGAGGTTTCACAACATACATTGAGATCCCAATGGTTTGCCATTTGAATGAGATAAAACAGTGGTTCGCTTCTTGACAATTACACTTAAAAAGGCAGCTACTCTTTCAGTTGTGTCAATTGATGTAGAAGAAAGCATTAACCGAACTTTATCCGAGTCGGATCTTCCATTTACCATTAATAAAACTGGCTCAAGAAACTTTTTTTCGTATCTCCTTATGCAAGGGGCCATATAGAATCATGTGGTCCATCGTTATGTGTCGTCAGGTCGCCACTGACATATGGTGACCTGCTGAATGAATGGCCTGCCTGAATGAATGTCAACAGCCCTGCTCAACTCTTGGAAGTGCACGCTGGTGGCTTCCTTGAGGGAGTCGATCCATCTCCCATTTGGACTTCCCTCTTCTCCTCCTGCCTTCTGCCTTTCCCAGCAGGAGGGGCTTCTCCAGAGAACCTTGCCTTTGCAGGGCGTGTTCAAAGTTGGACAGCCTCTGTTTCACCATTTTTTTGGCCTCCAAAAGGAGTACAGGCTAGATTTAATCTAGAACTGCCACCCCCACCACCACCCTTGCTTGCCTTTCCTGGAGTCCAGGGTATCTGCAAAGCTCTCTCTCCCCCAACACTTGAGAGCTAAACCCGTTCAGTTTTTGGTGGGTCAGTTGTTTAACTTGGCTCTCATGACCCAATTAAAACAGAAAGGTTTTTAATGCCCGAGCTGGCTTACCTATTCATAAAAAGAATAAAAACGGATGCCATTAAACAGCACATCAACACTGCAAGTCTCTATGTACATGGGAAACCAGTTTTATTATTGACATATTAGTATACATGTGGTTTGTTTGTTTTTTGCACAATGCAATTAACAGCTCTTTTAAAGCATTCTATTGAATGGCTAAAATGTGCATAAACTGAGTGTTAGCCGAGCTTATGAGATGTCAAGAGGAATAAAAAGAATTCCTGGTGTGCTTTTAAGTCGCCCAAAAGTCATATTCCCACAGGATAAATCCTACAAGGAGGAGGAGGAGGTGGTGGAGAAGAGGAGGGCTGCCCAGTCTTGGCAGCACGTGTCAATTTCAGGATAAGGTTTCATTCCCCACCCTTACCCTGCTGCAGAAATACTTCTGAAAAGTGCAGAATCACCCAGACACCGGCCACTCACAGTATGCATATGAAGGGTTTTATGCCCATGCTTTCCACTGGGAGCAATTTTTTCAAAAAAAATAATAATAAATTTTAAATGTATTAAACAATATTTTTTTTAAAAAAAATCCTTTTGATACATTGGTCTGCCAACACTAAAAAGTGAAGCCATTCTGTTGGGTCAAAAGCCCTAAATACCAACAAGAAGACTCAACCACTGGGCACGCAAAGCTGAAACCAACACAAGCGTCCTGAACGGACCCTCCTTCTTCTGCTTCAGAGACAACCAGCCTCACCAAATAAAATAGCTTTTGAAGAAAAGAGACTCAAACACTAGCAAAGTGTTCTTTCTCGACCACATTTCCTTCCGCTGACGTTCCTGGTGTCCTACAATCGTGTTTTCTGGCCCCATGAGCGAGATCCTGGCAACAAGAATCAAAGTGTCCACATATTTGGGGGACGATGCTTGGGCATCTGTTCCCCGCCGCCACCAACATGGCAGTGGCGGTGTCTCCAGTCTATGTTTTGAAAGCTGGATTAGTTGCTGGCCGAATCGGGGGGGGGGGGTGCAGGGTGATTTTGTTTGTTTTGTTTGTTTGACAAAATAAAGTTCAAAATGGGCCCCCCTTACAGATTCTGAAACGTAATCGTGTGGGCATAAGATTTAAACACCGTTGGCTAATTTCTCATGGTGCGTGTTTCAAAATACGGTGGAATGTTGTAATAAAAGACACCGAGGGAGGGGGTGTCAGGGAGCAGGGAGGCAATTCTGGGGGAGCCTAAAACCTCCCCCAAAATAGCTCAAGACAACAAGGAGGAGTTAATTAAAAAATTTAAATCACTTTTTTTTCTTTTTGCAGTTTAACATGGAACATCACAGATTTAAAATCCGTTGTTCTAAAAAGCCAGCACGTTAGGGTAACCCATGAACTTTTCAAGGAATTATTTCCCGATTGGAACACTGATGTATCATTTCATCTGAAGGCTAAGAATTCTCCCTTACTACCTACAAATTCCCCTCGAATGATCCTCCCCCAGACATTGCACTGTGTTTCTTGAGCGCAGATGAGTGACACCCGCCAGGGGCCGGCGGTTTGAGTGCGGCGCCTGTCCAGGGAAATAGGGATCTTCCTCCGAAAAGGAGTGTCCTGCCTGGATTGGTACCATCACCCAGCTGGCTTTGCTGCATCGCCCTTCTCTTCCCCAAAGCAGCGGAGAATAATGCAAGGCACCTTGTTCCAGCTCCGTCATTTACAAAAATATACACAAAGCCTCCGAGTCTGTTGGGTTGAAAGAGCAATTGTTCTGTCCTGCAGCCTGTGAAAACAAAGCTTTTGTCTTCTCTTTAAATACTGATATACATTGTATGTGGAGGGCCCAGCCGAAAACGGTGGCAAGGCCTTGTTGACTTAACGCCCAGTTGTTTGTACAGGGGAAAAGAAATCTTGTATCCCATTGCACTCGCTTTTTAATGCCTTCTTTGGGGGGTGGGGTGGGGGAGGAATAGTTACAAGGTAAGAATTATTCACGTTTTGCTTGCAAACCCATTTACCAGGTGCCAGCATCAACATAACATAAGAAGAGCCATGCTGGATCAGGCCAAAGGCCCATCTAGTCCAACTTCCTGTATCTCACAGTGGCCCCACCAGATGCCTCTGGGAGCGCATGAGGCTAGATCTCTGTCTCCTGATACCACTTCCCTGCCTCTGGCCCTTGAAGGACCCCGGTTTTAAGCCTGGAGATGACACATCTCCATCATGGTTTGTCACCTGTGGTGGACTTCTCCTCCAGGAATCTGTCCAATCCCCTTTTGAATCCAGGCCAGGTGCCATCACCACCTCCTCTGCAAACATGCTGTGACTTATTCCCACTTGCAAAGCTGGGATGGCAACAAGCTGATGCCAGAAGTCCCTTCCAGCGCTGCAGTTCTGCTCTGGGGAACGGGTGTTCAGGTCGCATCGCAGAGAGGAGCCCGCGGAGTTGGGCATCATTTACGTGAGCAACCCTACTCCCGCAGAGATGTTTCAGAAATCTTCACCCAGTCCTTTATCCATTTTCCTTTGGCCCTCCATCCCTCCAAAAAGAACGGAAACCCAACCTGCTTCCTCCTTGCAAGCATTGAGATGCAGGGAATGCCAATATTACATCCCCTCCCGTGAATCAACACAAAGGGGGGAAATCCCAGGGACGCCATTCCAGCACACATCCAACGCCTCGTGCCTTGAACCCGTCTCACCCATGCTCCTGTGCCTTTAGTGGCCAACAGGTTTACACATTTGGGTGCCTTCACCCACAGCCCTTTTCTGACTTCCCAAAGCTTAGAGTCCATCTCCCCGGAGACTTGAACAGGGAGGAGGCAAGGATGCTAACCTGGGCTGGGTTTCTCTCCGAACTCTCTGGGAGCTAGCCACAGGGGTTCCATTGTTTGAATGGAGCTCATAAACTTCGGGTTAAACCCACAGCGGGTTCCGCTTTCCCTTCCCCATCAGCAGACCCAACCCCCACGAAACCATGGCTGCCAGTTCCTATTGGGGGAAGGGAGGATGCCACAGGAACCAGCAGGGATAGGGGGGGGGTCAAAATGCCTTCTGCCATTCTGTGTTCCACCCAGGACAAGAAGAAGAAGAAGAAGAAGAAGAAGAAGAAGAAGAAGAAGAAGAAGAAGAAGAAGAAGAAGAAGAAGAAGAAGAAGAAAAAACGACAGCCTGTTAAGCTTGACTTGTCTCACCTGGAGAAAGAGACATGAGGTTGGCTTGAAGAAATGGTCCCCTCTGGATCTCCCGCCCTGAGACCACATGCAGCGCAACACCCCCATGCACCGAGTTCATTCCCTCGATGACCCCAAAAAGAGTGCAATTGACATGCAGGTGGAATGCAAACCTATCTGGGGTGGAAACCGGGCAACATTGCCCATTAAACTTCAATTTCTAGGGGGGAAACCAGCAACATAATTTGAGATGATGCTCACGTACTCAGGACAGGGGTGGGGCCTCTTTTTTGTTTGCTTGTTTTGCAAAACAACCTTCTTTTCCGCTTTCGCCTGCTTGAGGTCTCTCTCCCACCCCATCTGTGCAAAGCTGCTTTCCAGAAGTACGGTCCTAGGAATGCTCTTATTCCCCCCCCTCCAACCCCACTCCACCCCAGGGAGAAACTCATTTTTCCTTGGCTCCTTTGGAGACTCACTAAGCGGTGTTTCCAGTTTGCTGTTTGCAGCCAAAATCATTCTTCCTCCCTGCCATCTCCCAGAATGCTGGCAAAGGCCGTAGCTGGATCCATGCATCTTCCCACCCTTCTTTGCTGGATTATTACTATTGTTACAACTAACTAAGGAGCTTTTCAGCATGCAAATTTCTTCTTAAAAGGGGATGGGACCTGACGGGGGGGGGAATGACAGGGGAAAAACAAGATTTCCAAAGAAAAGAATTTCTCGTCCACTCAGCTGAACGGGAGGCCACTTCGAGCGTTAACGACAAGCAGATGAAATCACTTTTTCCTCTCCTTTCACAAAAAAAAAATTCCAAATGTTAAACCACCGAGAAAACTTAAAGACTCCTGGAACGAACAGCCAGCACATTTTACAAGGAGGTGAATACTGTAGCTCGTAGTGGTGCAAACCATAGCAAAGCCGGCGGATTTGGGCGGGGGGGGGGAGCAAGGCCAAAAAAAAAAAAAATGATAATAATAACATTGGATGACAAAGTTCCAAGGAAGGCTCTTCCAAGGAAGGCGGGGAAATGCAAACGCGCCTATAAAAAACAGACCTATAAATAAAATAATCTAAATATTGCATGTTAAGTGATCGGAAGGTAGCGGCCAAGAGTCAGTCTCTCTCTCTCTCTCTCTCTCTCTCTCTCTCTCTTTTTGCGATCACTTGTATACTAAGAGAGGCATGAAGGAAGGGGGACATAATTCCTGCTACAAAGCAACGCAAACCTACAGGCGGAAACAAAGCCGTGGGCGGAGTGCCTTTGGCGCAGTGCCCGCGGAGGAGCCGGGCACGGCTCCCGTACGTCGCAAGGGGGGTGTGTCCGCGGAGCACGGACGAAGGGCCGGGGGGGGGCGAGGCGCAGGCCGCTCAGAAGTTGCTGAAAATCTCCCGCTTCTTGTTCCAGTCCATCTGAGGGGCTCTTTTGTTCACCCTCTTGGCCCGGACTTTCTCTTTGGCTTCCGCTGCGGTCGGGCTCAGGCTCAGGCCACTCTCTTCAAAGGCATCCCTTTTCGGCGGCTCCCTCGCCTAGGCAAGGACAGGAGAGAGACACGGGTGAGAATCCTGCCCGGGCTGACGCAAGCCCACGCTTCCCTCCCCTTCCAAACTGGTTGGGCATTTCTGGGAAGCAGGGCAGGAAGGTTTACCCCCGAAACGTGCAAACAGGGACGGGGGCAGCCAGTTGCAGAGACAGAGACATTCCGCTTAGGATGCCCAACACCGTCGCCTGGTTATGTTTCCTTCAAGGGCCAAAGACAGCCTCTATTCTTTGGGGAACAAGCGCCAACTCCTTGCAGAGAAGACCCCCTTGACTTCGAGTCAAAGCTTTTGGGGTCCTCTTTCGTTGGGCAAGCTTTAACAGACGATGCGCGTCCAGGTCAGGCACGCAGAAGGGCGGGAGCTGCTGGTTTGTTTGTCCATCATCGGAGCTTTCTCTGGCTACGCACGAAGGTTGCTTTTAACCTTTCCGGGCATTGCAAGAGACAAAAAGAGTCCCGCCCTTCCTCATTCCAACCGAGGAAGACACCCTGGTGAGATCGAGGAACTTGGCCTTCAAGACAGCCAAAAGGATGGAATCTGTTGTAACGGGTTTGGGATGGCCCCGAGGGACAACCCATCCGAGCCTCTCCTGACTCACCCAAAGGCAGTCAGAAAACCACCTTCCAACCCCCCCCCTTCAGTGCAGGCCACTCGATTGAAGGAATAACGCCGGCAGCCCTTAGCAAGCCTAACAGGCACAGAAACTCTCTTCCAAGTCCAAATAATGTACCGTCAAACTCCTACAAGCTTCTGGACTTCTGTGCCTATCCAACACAGTTGGATACTTGTGGTTCCATGATCGGCAACCGGCAGCCTTTGGGCCAAACCTGGCCTTCCAACTACCAACCACAGAATCAACATGGAGGAACCTGGATGGGCAGTGAGTTGCCTGAGAACAGGCCCCAGAACCCACCGCTAGCTACGAACCCAGAATGGCTGGGATCCTGTGAAGTTCACAGATCACCCCTCTCTTTAAAATGTTACAGCCTGCTGGCAAGATTGGGGACCGATCTAGACAATGAAGGCAGGGGCCAAATTCTTCTTGCAATAAAACGGGTGACCCACAGCTGCCCGGCAAAGTCCCAATAAAACCTGCAAAGCATTCATGTCCCCCCCCCCTGCCCCCCACCGACCCCAGCATGGAAAGAATGTGCCTGTTTCTTTGGCATCTGAGCCTCCCTGAGTTCTCTGCAGGCCTGCATGTTTCTTAACCACCTCTGAGGAACCTCTGCAGGGGGAAATAATAAGTCACACACTCTAGTTTAAGTCTTTCCCTCTGCATTTGAATGCAATTAGTTTTTCTTTTAATTGCAGGGCCTTTAGAGAGGGGGGAGTGTTTGGGTTACTTGCCAGCTTTTCTGTTGAGGGGGAAGAAAACATGTGCTAGGGTGGCACTGGCCATGTTCTCTCTAGCACCAGTTTCCACTGAAAAGATCCTGGATGCTGGAGTGCAGAAAGAGAGCTTGACTCCGGCCACCTCACGAGGGGAACCAGGGTGGAGGTGCCACCGTTGGAAGGAGCAAAGGAAGGAAGGGGGCCGCACCACCGGAAAAAGCACAGAAGACGGCGTGGAAGAACGGAGACAGGTTCCAAATGATTGCTCGGAATGGAAGAAGAACAGGAAAGAGGAAGAGAAAATGGGAGATTTTGGAAAAGCTTGCACACAAAGGACTAGAAGCTTGAGAAAGCAATGCTGCAGGTAACTAGCTAGACAAGGCTAAAACACAGCGCTAAAACCTCTAGGCTTTCCTCAGGAACAGAGAGAGGTAGAAGGATAGAAAGAGAGCATGGGAAGAGTGCTCCAGTCTAGGAAGAGGGACAGGCACAACCCAGACCAGGTTGGTAAGAGAAGAAGCAAAAAGAAGACAGGGGGTGGGGATAAAGTTTTGGAAATACCAAGAAGGAAGGCAAATGGGCCAAAGCCTGGCAGCGGCAGGAGAACGAGAAGAGAGGAGGTGTCTGCAACAAGGCAGCCACTTTCTGAGAGTGCCACGAAAAGCAGTGTTTTCTAATCGTATTTGTTTATTTATTTTTACCTCCGACTCTCTCTCGGGACTTTGGCAATCGCTGTGGGACGAAGACAGGGATCCTCCATTCAGCTGTGAGGGATGGAAACAGGGCGTGCATTGATTACCAGTCGTGGAGCTGAGCTGCCCGGGAGGGGATCGGGGGTGGGGGGAAACAGGTTGGCCCCTCTGGAGAGCAGCATTTGGGGTGGGTGGGTTTTAAAGTGGGTTTGCAAATATGGCAGTGCTGCCAGGGAAAATACAGGGAAGGGGGAAGGGAGATCTCTCTTGACAATCTTCCTGTCCCAGGAGCGAAACCAAAATAAACGCCTTCCTGCCCAGGCTGAACAGTGGTGGAGCCAGAAAAGAAGAGCCTTTGGATACGTTAAGAAAGCCGAATTCTCTGGATCCGTTCTCTCGCCATCCTCACTTTTTGCTCTCCGACCCTCTCCCTGAATCTAGGTGCCAATCATTTCATTTTTTTGGGGGGGGGGGGGGGGCGAGCCTGGGAAGCTGAGCCTGAATGCGAGGATGGGCTGATGTTCGCTGATAAAAAGGCTGGGACCCCCTGCCCGAAAGTGTCACCCCCAAAGCGAAATCAGAACGGAAACGACTGCTATGGAATGCGTGAGACGAGCGGATTCGTCATTTACCTGCGTCTGTGTTGATCCGTTGGTCATGAGCGGGGGAAGTCCACCTGCAGACAAAGCAAGGGCAGCCGTGAGGCGGTTACGTCTGAAAGAAGCCCCCAACGATACAAAGAGAAGTCAAAGGACGGATACTTTAAGGGCGGAGAGGCACTGCAAGATGCACCCATGCCTGAGGTCAAGTTCTGGAATACACAAGGCATGTTGGGCATCCAACTATCCCTTGGCACTGAATTCTAGCTAGGCAACACACTTGGCAGGTCCTTAAAACCAGGGCCCTGTTATAAAAGCAAAAGGCACCACCTTCCCCAGCCAGAGGAGAGGGGAGCAATGACCCAAAATCATCTGGAAAATCTAGTAGTTACACACCATTGTTGGTGAGGCACTCAGGAGGGACAACTACCTTACTGCCTTACTCCCCATAGCCACACAAAACCCTCTAAAACACAAACACACACACACACACACACCACACAGAGAGAACAAACAGGGAGTACGTGGAGCTGCAATAGTGAATTGGCCAGGGTCACCCTTGGAGCGCCGAAGCCAAGCAGGGGTCTCCGGCTTGCAAACTCAACATGTCTTTCCAGCACCACAGGGAAAGCTCTTCCAGCCCGAAAGCCCATCATTTCTTAATTATATTCCAGCATCAAAGGATGGGTGCTGGAATAAGGTAATCCACAGTCATCCATCCGCCATGTTCCCTAGACCCTGTAGCCACCCGGCTGAGAACATGTGGACCTGCACGCTATTCAGGCTTTTTCCACATGTAAGGTTCCTGGCCTTCCGCTGCTGAACCCCAGCAGATGCTCCAGATGGTTCTTCTGCTGCCCTTTGGTTCCGCAAAAGGCCAAACAAGGAAGTAGGAGGGAGCCCTGCGGTGCACTTAGAAACGTGGTCCCCACACACTCAACGCTTACAGTTGTCTTGCTGGCTCCTCCACAAGAGGAGAACAGGGGATGTATTATCTGCCGAGCCAAAGCCCCAAAGCTATCTAGGCTTCGGCACTCGGCCTCTGATGCCGCCCACTGCACCCCGAGAGCTGCGAAACCCTTCCAAGTCTTCCCTTCTGGAGTCCTCCTCCCTGCCGAAGGCCGGCGAGAGAGGAGAGCCAGCCAGCGCTGGAGGCCGAACCCAAGGCAGCTGAGATAAGAACCAGCTGTGCTTTAAAAACACAGAACGCCCCATTCAAGGCAGCGAAGGAAGGAGGGCTTTCGTCCACCCAGCCACTACTCCTTGGCTGGCCGGCTGCCCCGCTGCAAAGCTGCTTAGCTAGCAGCCAGACAGGAGCAAGGAGGAATCACTCCGCTGCCTTCTTACAGCACGGAGAATCGCGGGTCTTAGGTTTCCTCAAGCCAGCTAGTTCTAGCGGCTGTAGAAGCCTCTGCTTGGGTCCGACACCCGCGCGTAAGGCCAAACACTGGGGACTCCAGCCCACCAGATTTCTTCCTAATCCTTTACCGCATAAAGGCCGCTTGCCACTTCCCAGCAGTGAAGAAAACACACTCTGTCCATGCTCGGGAGCACTGTTTTGTCTGGCAGGGGAAAGGAAAGAGGAGTGTCTCTCGAGGTCCAATTAAACAACATGGTTAGGGGTTGCTTTGGGAAAGGTGATTCTTCAAGTAACAATCGCACATGATTTTCCTCTCCGTGGATCTTGCCCTAATTCACGATCCGTCCTAGGCATGTACACTTAATTGCCAAGACACAGAAGTCTTAAGGAAATCCCTCTGTGGGCAGAAAAACAGGTTAAGTGGCAGAAATACACATATCCTGTCACGACTCCCTTGACCTTAGGTGGGTTTTTTTCATAGTCACTGCACGAAGCACTGCCGGCAGTTCATTTCATCCACAAAAATCTGCCGTGCTTGGTTCAATTCGGATCGGTGATGATGCAAAGCCCACGGCATCGCATGAATGCCAGCTGTTCGGAATGCCTTCCCACAACCTTCCATGCCAACAGATGCAGATCTGCCTAGATCTGCAGGGAAACAGAACCGACTCTCCGACAGGTGCGCGCAGGCAACGTGAGATGCACCCCACCTTGTCCTCCCTCAGTGGCCGTTCCAAAAAGTCTGCCTGCCATTTGGAGCAACAATAGACTTTTGCCTCTGGACTCAAGAGCAAAAGGCCTCTCCCAAATTCAAATTGCGGTGGCATCAGAACTGGGAGGAACCGCAACCCCCACCCAACTGCTAGTGCCAGCCAGAGTAGACCGGACGACTCCATGAATTTTTTTGGTATTACGTGTTGGCTTATCTTTGGACCGATGGCATGATGGCTCTGCTCTCCCAAGGACTAGCAGTTGGATGGGGGCCAGCCCATTCCTCCTCAAGTGTCTTAGAAGCAAGGTGTGGCAGAAATGTACTAAATCAACAAACCCGACAGCAGGTACGGCCAAGTCCTCCTTCTCTTCTTTCCTTCTCGCTGTGAAAATAAACTAAGCCACATACACCTTCCTGGTGCACGGCATTTGTTCCCCTGTATATGAACTTAAAACACATGAAGCTAGCTTAACTAACTCCTTATAATATGCAGAGATGACGTGATGTAATGCCACCATATCTATATCAAGATGGAGGAGGCGAATGAGTAGTTCCCAGGGATGTACAGTGGAATTACCCTGTTTCCTTCCTTCCTTCCTTCCTTCCTTCCTTCCTTCCTTCCTTCCTTCCTTCCTTCCTTCCTTCCTTCTGTGGAGGAAAGCCTTACCTTTGACGTGTTCTTCGGTTGGAGTTATGCCCAGCTTCTTGAAGTGTTCCTCTGTCTCGGGGTCGACGACCAGCAGCTTGGCTTCGTTCTCCTTCAACTTGATCTGTGACACAACCTCCGAGTGCTTCATGCCTTCCACGTTGATCCCGTTGACCTGCAGAAACGACAAACCGCAAGGCGGTGTCCATAAGTCAACGCAAGGGCTCAAAAAGCCCCCCCCCACCACCTCGAATGGCCCTGGGGGGACCCAAAAGGTCCCACTTTGCCCTCTCCTCAATTGACCGGCTGGAAGCTTTCACCACATCCATCTTAAAATGGGTGGACATCTCTCTCTCTCTCTCTCTCTCTCTCTCTCTCTCTCTCTCTCTCCCCCCCACCCCAAGGAACTGGAGTGTTTGGGAAGGTGTAAGGAGCCTCATCAAACTGCACTTCCCAAAATTCTCCCACAAAATGTAGAAGAAAAGTTCTCCAGACTATATTTCCCAGAAGTCTTGATGTAGGAGTGGAAGAGGCATGAAAAAAAACTTGGGTTTGCGGCATGTGTTGGGTGGGTAGGGGCTCCGAAAAGCTGGTTCTCAAGCCACACATGGCCGCCATAGATCCTTCAAGGATCAACTTGCCCTGCTTCGCGGATGAGAGGATTACCTCACCGCTGGAAAGACTGCAAGGCCTTCGGAGCCAACACAGACCCGCTCCCAGCTGTAGCTTTTTCCAGCCGAAAACCCACAACTCAAGAAAAACAGAAGAACCTCTCTCTCTCTCTCTCTCTCTCTCTCTCTCTCTCTCTCTCTCTCTCTGTGTGTGTGTGTGTGTGTGTATGTGTGTGTGTGTGTGTGTGTGTGTGTGAGAGAGAGAGAGAGAGAGAGAGAGAGAGAGAGGTTTAAGCAAGGGCTACCAACGTGTGTGTTTCGCTCCAAACAAAGGAGCCAGCAGGCGCAAGGGAATGGCTCGGCCATGGTGGTGATCGGGCTATTTAAAATGAGGACAAAGGGGGAATTTACTGGGCAAACCTTCAAGTTTTGGCAAACAATCCCTGGCCTTTCTTCGGTTGGGGTAATGAGGAGAAGGCGATGCTCTTCTCTGTGTTCAGGTGCTCATTCTCACCTGACAATGTAAAGCAATCAATCTGTCCAGAATGTTGCCCTTTCTTTCTTTCTTTCTTTCTTTCTTTCTTTCTTTCTTTCTTTCTTTCTTTCTTTCTTTCTTCTTTCTTTCTTTCTTCACCCCAAAATTTGGGGTTGGAATTAAAAAAAACCGTGACCCTCTGAGGGGTCAAGCTACGCATTAACTCAGCCCTGTCTTTAAAGTTGTGCTTAATATGAGCAGACATTTTGGGGGGAATGAGCGGTCACAAAGCCCACCCCAGAGAAGACTAGACCAGGACTGAAAATAAACCAGGATTGTAAATCAACGTGGAACCACTGGTTCCAAATCTTGGCTTGGTCTGAGCCTGGTCCCTGGGAGTTCCTGTTTTACATGCTATCAAAAGCCCAAAGCTTTAGAGAGCTAGTTTTCAGACTACAGTTCCCAGGCTCCACAGGCAGCAGCGCCTCCTGCTCCCAGGTTGTGGGTGTGGCGAACAGCTAGATCATGTCTCTGTTGCATTTTTTTTATTTAGAAGGGCCCTTTTTTGCAATTAACCAGCTATTTGAGTAAAGACGGGTTTTTTTTATTAAACAATACACTCTGTTTTGTTTTGATTTTAAAGTTGCTTTTCCATTCTGTTGTGTCTTTAATACCACTGGCTGTTTACCTGTTTTAACAATAGTCACCTTCTGCGTGTCTTTACTTTTCCCCAGTTTTATCTCTTTTTCAGGGAGAGAAGGACAGCAAGGAATCAAGTGCATTAATATATAAATAACACGGCTGAGGGAACACCCAGGGTGTGAACAATCGTGTTGTTTAACCTTCCCTGCTCATAATGATCTCTAGGGCTGAGCTCTAACCTTCACTTCCCCTCAGCTCCTTGCAAGGAAAGACAGGAGGCCGGGGCAAAACGAAACAGGGGGAACATTTCCGGATATATCTTTCTTTTCTTTTGGAACCCACCTCCCAAAGTGAAGCAAACATTTGACTTTTCCGAGCAGAAGATTTAATGGTATTTTCAAAGAACCAATGGTGTTAGTCTATGCAAGGACGCCCAGGCAACAAGTAACAAGTAAAAGCTGAATAAAATAAAATAGATAACAATGTTGCAGCACCTTTTAAAAGACTAACTGTTAAGAAACTTCAATCAGAAGCACAAAACAAAAGCATTTATTATTATTATTATTATTATTATTATTATTATTATTATTATTATTATTATTATTATTATTATTATTATTATTATTATCACAGCTAACTATACTGGATTTTGTATTACAAATCATGAGTCAAACGCTTCCCAAGTGTTTATTATTATTATTATTATTATTATTATTATTATTATTATTATTATTATTATTATTATTATTATTATTATTTTCCCCTTTTAACAACAACAACAGACATTTGTGTCGTTTGGAAGACCAGCTGTTCTATTTTAATGGAAGCTTTCGTGGAACACGGCCCACTGTTTCAGACGTACGCATTGGAAGACAGGGCATACTTTGTAAAACATTTATGCCAGGCTCTGAGACGACGGAGCGGTGGTGTTTGGTTACATTTCACAGCTCGTCATGATTTAAGACCTCTGTTGGATATTCAGTTTTTAAAACAACGGCCTCTTCCGATGGGAAGCGGTTCTTATCCTCTCCCGTTCGGGCTGACGTAGGTAGCTAGTGTGAGAGAAGGGGAGGGCTGGAGCAAAGCCAGATGCCGCTGATCGGGACTTGATCTGGGGTATTTCTCTGTCCGGTTTTGCCCTGGTGCCTCTTGCCTGCCCTTTCTCTCAAGGCAAGGCTGCAAGGCGACGACGCTTAGTGAAGGAGCAAGCTGGAAAACCAAACCCAACATTTCCTTTCTACGCACCCTGTCCTTCCTGAGCGTCTCCGAACAGAGGAGAGCCACGGAACGCCATCAGACATTCATATCTGCCCGAAAGAGCCGGGAGCCGGGCTCAGGTTTCTCAAGGCTGCCAGCCTCCTCCTCCCTCCTTTGTGTGCACTAGGAGATGGGCCCACAATGGTTGTTGGTGCTAAATTAATAATAAACGGCTTCCCGGTGATATACGAAGAGGTGGAGGAGAAATCTGTCCTCATCTCCTGCTCCTCCCCAACTCCTGTAGGGCCACCTCTTTCAGATACAGAGAGAGAGAGAGAGAGAGAGAGAGAGAGAAATGGGGGAGGCTCATGCACCGGCACACACAGCCGCGGCTGTACTGTGGGCATTAAAGATTCAGGTGCCCGTTGAAAGCGAGGCAGCTAAAAGCAGGTTTCATGTGGGCCCAACCAAGGTAACCGCAACTGAGGAACCAAGCCACCTTTTTGGCGGCAATCTTCATGCCAGGGAATGTCCTGTCCTCGCTTGTTTAAAGCTGGCCCTGGGCTGTCGGTCGGGGTCTAATCTGGGGGCAATCAACTCCTGCTTGCAGACGCTTGCCTCACCGATC
Source organism: Phrynocephalus guinanensis (assembly GCA_037367245.1). Taxonomy (NCBI): domain Eukaryota; kingdom Metazoa; phylum Chordata; class Lepidosauria; order Squamata; family Agamidae; genus Phrynocephalus; species Phrynocephalus guinanensis. The sequence continues at coordinate 1,101,361 of CM074751.1, forward strand.
GGCACTCTTTCGGCAAACCAACCGCACTCGGAAATGGGAAGGCTGAGCAGCGCGCAGTCAAGCCAGTGCCAACGCAGAGGGAGGCGTCTGGCACCCAAACAGGCCAGTCGGCATTAGACTGTATTTTTGGTGGACAGCAGGATACAACCTTACAGATGCGTTCCTCTGAATTTTTCTGCTGCCAAGGCCAAATCACCTGCGCTCCTGTGCCCTCATGCTCAGGAGCCACTAACGCCACAGCAGAGCATGGCTTTGTTTTCAGCACTGGTGCGTGCAAGGATGCCACAGGTGAGGAGGAGGAGGAGGAGGAGGAGGAGGAGGAAGAGGAGGAGGAGGAGGAGGAGGAGGAGGAGGAGGAGGAGAAGAAGAAGAAGAAGAAGAAGAAGAAGAAGAAGAAGAAGAAGAAAGAGGAGGAGGAGGAGGAGGAGGAGGAGGAGGAGGAGAAGGAAGAAGAAGAAGAAGAAGAAGAAGAAGAAGAAGAAGAAGAAGAAGAAGAAGAAGAAGAAGAAGAAGAAGAAGAAGAAGAAGAAGATCTGGAAACATAATTCACATTTCATATTTCTAGACAGCCTCCAAGACTCTCCAAAGCCGCCCTAATTAATTTTGTTTGCGTGTTGATATTTTTGTGTGTTTGTTTAATTTGCAGACTTCCTTCTCTCCTTCCTTCCAACCGATTGACCGACCAACCATGAAACTGGTGATTGATGATTAAGCTCCTCCCTGATGCTCACTAAAATGGGATTCATCTGCAGACAGGAAGCTTTCGACCAAGAGAGCAGGACCTCTCTGCATTGTCAATACACTTGGCATGCCAACAAACGGCTGATGCCGAGAGCTCGTTGGCAGCCACAACTAATGAGACTTGAGGGGAGTAAAGGATGATGGGCAAAGAGTCAAGCAGGGATGTGGATGTTAACATGGCTAAGAACACTCCCTCTACTTCACGGGTGGCGAGAGGGCAGCTTTCTGTTTCACAGGGTCCAATGAATATGTGAACGACAGATCACACTATGGTCCACTGTTATGGCTGGCCACTCTTTTGTGATGGATTCTTAAGTTGTAGTATTTCCCTCTGACTCTCGGCTAATATCTTGTGCATGCCCTCCTTAGTAGTGAGTTGGTTGTGCAACCCAACGCACCACAGGTTGCGAAACAGGTTGCACAACCCCTCATCGGAAAAATGCTCCACCGAGGAGACCGAAGATATGGGTGCAGTGATCTCTCCATGCATGGTTTTTTCTCCCGACAGGATTCTGGCTTTTGTAAAAATCAGTGAGCACAAAATAAATTAGCGCACACAACCATTTATGGAAAGCATTTTCTCTTTCTCGGCGATGCACCAAGCCGAGTGCCGGGGAAACAGTGCCCTGAATGCTGAAAGGCAGCTATCTAAGTGTTGGGTGGAAAGTCCATAAGAAAAGGAGTGAGCAATCCCAGCGTAAAAGGAGTGTGAAAATGCACACCCAAATGGCCGTGGCCTCTGCTGATGCCCCCGTGCCTCTTACCTCAACAAGCTTATCGTGCGGCCGAAGCCCGGCCTTGAACGCGGGCGAATCGGGGTCGACCGACCGGATGAACTGCCCAGGTCGGGATTTTTCACTGTGAAGGTTGAACCCGTAGCCATTGGGGCCCTTTTTGAGGTAGCAAAGTCGCGGGTGTGGAGGCTCCTTGGGTTGTCCATTCAAATCCTGTTTTTTTTTAAAAAAAATGTGGTGGGGGGGAGATATTGTCATTCTTTTTCCCCACCCTAAGAAATAAAAGATAGGCGTAACAATAAGTAGCAAGGCAAGGAGGAAACGTCCCCTGGAGACCATCTGCCCACCCATTTGCCCAGGCCAAATTATAAATAGACTCAATGAGAGGAAACACATTTCAGAAAAGCCCATTGTTCAGTTCCATTCTGATGGGAGACATTTGATCCACTCATTGAAGAACAAAAGAATAAAATTAGATATGCCCGTCTCACCCCTTCGTGAGCCAGCCTTAGATGAACAAAATGGCCTATTTATAGGGGTGGGATAAAGAAATTAGGCCAACAGTTTCTTGTAAGCAAAATCTCTGGACATCTCCATAACTGAGGCCAGAATCCTGTCGATTTTTGTAATGATGGTGCAACGCAGCAGGTGTAAGCCTTGTGAGCTTATGGCAACCATTTAAGAACTGAGGAGGAGACCCGGATGGCTGCATGTGGAGTGTGCAACTCGGCACGTGACCGCCAACGCCTGGACTAACGTCTCTGCCCAAGCAAAGCAAAACCTTGCTTATTTCTCTTACGGGCTTATTTATTTATTTACACCCGGCCTCTCTGCATCAAAGGACCCAAGGCAGAGGGGCAAAAAGTACCCCGGTCGGCATGGTTCATGGCTTGCTACCGTTTTCAGGCCGTAGGTGTGCTTCCATATCAAAGGGGCAAAGTCATGGGTGCAGGAAGCGAGGCTTGGTTTTGGTGTTCAGTGTCTAGAAATGGGTGCGAGGAGAGAGAAGAACAAAGCCCGCAGGTGCCTCATCTGTCTCCGAACCCTTGAGATGGGGGACCGATCCACCCTCACAAAAGAAATGCAGCTGGACTCGCCCTGGGTGCTGGCTCCCATGCAGCCCTCCGAGATGAGCAGGGAAGGTGTCGGAGGAGCCCTTGCGTTGTTCTCACCCGGCCAGCCAGGCTTCCGGCCAAATCAGCAGCCGGATGGAGATGGGGCAAGCTATTTTCTACTCTTGCCTCCACCACGGCCTGAGATGCTCTCCTAGTTTTATGTGCAGGGGGGAGGGACAGGGGGCAGGGGGTGTTAATGCCCTGGAGAGGAAAACTGGACAAAGCAATTGGCAAGCAAGACTGGCTGCTGCCCCTGGGCCGAGAGCTGAGTGATGACGTGAGGGCGATAATTTCATTTGTTCGAGGAAGAGGCAGAGGGGGAGAGAGAGGGAGAGCACATGCACCGCAGTAAGGCTTCTTCAGCTTTCTCCAGCCATTCAAAGTTCAAAGGGCTTGTACAAAGCGATAGCCTACAAACGGGCAGTCTGGTGTGGCGCGACAGAACGCACGCCTCAAGCTTCGACCGGGATTTGAGATGTGCTGCTCAACCCAGAACACGGCTAGAAAAGATAACACTTTTTTAGGACGACCTGGACGACCGGCAGTCCAGAAAAACCGTGGCATGGAAAAGCTTCGGCCAAGTTACGGCCACTTCTGAACCGGCGTAAGATCACTACGGGTTCCTCTCCAGCCCCTCACCTATCCAGACCAACAATGCCGGGTGCTTTGGGGGGCAGCCGACAGAAAGAAGCCTCCCTGGGACTCTAGCACCCAGTGGCACGTCACGCAGGTTGCACTTCCTAGCCAATTACACGTGGGCAGCCACGGAAGGCTTCCTGGTCACATTGCCGCAGTTGTATGTGGGGTGGGGTGGGGTGGGGGACCAGGTCGCCCACAGATGGCATGGTGGAATCTAGGAAAGTTGTTGCGTGCATCTGTTCTAAGCAGCAGCATCTGCTACAGCAGGAGAGAGCCTGCTTATCATGCAGTGGTTTATGAGAAGGCAAATGACAGCATCCTTCACAGACAGTAGAGATTAATGCTGGCGTGCTCTTTTCACCAATTGTAAGCAGCCTATAATATTATTGGGGGAGGGGGGAATGTGTGAACAAAAGAAATAACCCAAAGTAATCTGACCTCCAATGGATCCCTGGCACTGCACTCCAGGGACAGTTTGTTTTGCTCAGGGAAGCACAATGCCGTGTTATGCGTGTTCCTTGCAAGCCGGATAAAATCTGGACCTCGTTCAAATTTCGCTCTGCTCTCCAGCATGTGATCCCTCGCGTACAAAATATGCAAGGCATGAGGTCGGAGGTGTCTTAGTCAGAAGGGAAGGGCTGAGGATATTTCGATGAAAGCGAGTGCTGGAAATCTGTCCCATTTCCAAATGGCATAACATGGCCAAGGCACGCTGCCATTAAAAGAAGAAACACACGTTTTCAATCCGGACGATGCTGCTTTTTCAGCCAAGAGAAATGAGGCTGCTTTGCCCAGAGAAATGTTCCTTTTTTCTTTTTCTTTTTTCGTCTCATGCCCAAAAGATGCTACCTCACATGGCCCCAGGGTGACAGATCAGAAAGCCAACATCTCTAGATCATCCTTTTTCCAAACTCTTAAGCGGAGGAAGAGCGCTTAACTGGAAAGCCAGGGGAAACCAGACAACTTCTCCAAGCATAGTATGTGCTGCAGGTCAAAGCCACCTGCATGGCCTAAGCCTACCTGTGCTAAAAGTTAGTTAGCAAATAGCGCTTCAAATGCTGTGCTTCTGTGTCACCCAGAAACCCAGGTTTGTAGCTCAGTGAGAAATGTACAAATCTCCTGCTACAGAACGCCAGGGATCATTCCTGAATGACAGCTGAGACTTCCAAGCAGTACAACAAACTACAGTCCTCAGGATTCCATAGGGTGGATCCGTCACTGCGCAAGGTGGTACTACTGGGCAATATAGTCTCTCTCTCTCTCTCTCTCTCTCTCTCTCTCTCTCTCTCTCTCTCATGTACCCAAACTGGGACTGACTCTGCTTTTTTTTGTTCAAAATAATGCTGCTTTTCTTGGTTAAATTCAAACCAATTAGTTTCAGGCCACTTTTTGAAAGTTGATTACGAATTACGCCACATGTGCTCTGGCTCTCTGGGTAAATTACAATTAGTGATGCAGGAAGTTTACTGACACAAGCAAACAGCCGGCATACATCAGGAATTCATTCTTGATGGCACGTCAGCGAACTCAGGAGGCTTTCAGAAGGCAATCGGAGGAAGTCACAGAGAAGAAGAGGTTTATGGATGGTTACTGGGAGTCCCACCCATTTCCCCATTCTGAATGCATCACACTACAACCTCCATTATCCCCGACCAGCTCCTATCCACCCTCTTGCATCAACTCCTTGCTTTTTCGAACACCTTGCCTGTTCAAGATGTGGACATTTTGAACACCAGCAGATTCTGTGCCCCTCGCGTTGGTTGGTTGCCTACAGATTGTTTGACCATTTCTGACAGCCAAACCTTCATGCTCTGCAGAACCTCCCAGAGCATCTGACAGGTTAGGGTTTTTAAAAGGGGTACGGGGGGGGGGGGGGGGCTACTTGCCTGCCCTACTTCCTTGAAGGAGATGGAGAATTCTAACCAAGAAGCGACAATTGAGAACTTCTGGGTAACTTGGTGTAAAAAGATTGTTGACTAAATACATCTTGTTCTAGTCTTGGGTAGTGTGATGAAACTTTCTCTCCGGGGTATGCTTCCTGGAGGAGTTACAGTTGAAGGCACACCATCCTGACTTTGCCAGGTTGCATCCCTAGAGGGCAGTGACCTTCTATTTCCTCTTCAACTTTGCTTTGAGGCAGGACAAAGCCTAATGGGCATTTGCTCCCTATTACAGGCGATGTTTTCATTAGTAATCCAATATGTATTCATCAACACTAGATAGCTCAATAAAAGGGGGCTGCTGAGGCAGACATGTCAGACTTGCCTTGTTCTGTGTCTGAATCTCAGCTGGCTCTGAGAAACATCATGTGTGTGTGTGTGTGTGGGGTGTTGGAGTAGGGTAGGTTGGAGTTTCCTAGAGATTGGGGGTTCGATTCCCCGTTGTGTCTCCTGGACAGGGGCTGGACTTCATGATCTCTAGAGGACCCCCTCCTAGCTCTGCTCTTCTGAGATCAAGCTTAAGGTGCCTTGAATGACGGGCAACGAAAAAGCCGCACCACGAGAAAACTCTGAAAAACTTTTTCCAAGCTGGTAATGCTGAGCCTGCACAATTCTCTTTCTGCAGCAGCTGGAAGATGGAGGGTTCCCCCCCTTTCGCCTCACATACTGTCCTATGCAACTATACACACACACATGGAGAAAGATACACACAGCTGCCTCCTCTTTCCCTGACGAATGTAACAAAACCTAGAATATTTCCCAGGGCCTCCCGGTCAGCAAGTCTGCAAGTATCTGCACATATTTCCAGCCGGACGCAGAGATTTCTCCAAAAACAGCTGAAAACAGGAAATGATTCAGCACGTTAAATAATACAGGAGTGTGGAGCTGTCTTGAACCCCAGAGGGCAACCTGGATTCGGGTCCATGGAGCAAAGGAGCCTATAAAATCCAACGCCCTTGGAGTTGCATTTTTAAAGGACGGGAATGGAGAGAGAGAGACGAAACCCTTCCAAATTTCCATCATAGAACATTCCAGTTGATTAGATTTATAAAAGCCGAAGACTTCCCCACCCCAACCTCTGCACCACCTGCTTGTTCCCCCCAATGCAGTCTGATTTATGACTTCTCTAAAAAAAAAATTCTATCCCCTGGGTATAATCCAGCAACCCTTTGATCATCCCCTAACCGTCCAGATTCCCACCCCCCTCTGTTTCTGCTAATGCATTTGGCCTTTGGTGAAGATTTCTGAGAGGCTCGAGAAATGCTAGATGCACACACCTGCAATTTGCCTCGGCATCTAATTTTTGTTTGTTAATGTATTTATGCACGAGCCTTCTAGTTTTGCACAAGAACTGCACCTGGTCCTCACTCCCAAGCATGTTGCAACATGCGCTAAAATACCTGTGTACTATTCTTTTTCTGAAATTTTGCTAGCAAAAAGAATGTAAATCGATATTATTTCTGTCCCATGGCTTGTATACCTTCTACCTTATTGGCATGATAATAGGTTATTGCCAATGCCATCTGCCACAGAAGTGCCAACACAGGCTTTCTGGACAGGATAGTTTTTAAAGTTTTATGTCCAGCAAATCTTTGGTTTTTGTATGTCAAGGTAATCACGGTGCCCAAATTTCAGGGGTTTTCCCAGAAATCTCAGGAGGGAGATTTGGTTTCTCCATCAAGATGCTTTTCCATTAACCAGCAGGTTTTTTTTCTGCTACAAATTCAGAACTCAAAACATTCTCCTCCGGGGTTAACGAGGAGGAGCCTAGACAATGAATTAATCAGATGTCAGCCATGTAAAAGCAAATCCATTCTCCAGACCACCAGGTACCACTCCACAAATATTTTAAACAGGAGTGGAGAGGAATCTAATGGTTTTCTGGCATTCGGGGCTATCAATGTGCTGCCCAGGAGCCCAGGGGCACCTGGAATTTATGAGAACATGAGTAAGATTTTTCAGATTCTGGGCAGAAAGCAAAGCAACTCCTTCCAAAGTCTCTGCCCGACGAAACACCCAAGGCTGGAATGGAAAAATGGTCTCAGTATCCAGGAAAGGGTTGTTGATACGGTCAGTTTGCTCTGGAGAAAGAATGTTTATCTTATCCTAACCTCCTGGACGATTTGGGATTTCCCAACCGAGTAGGGAGGACCCACAGAGCGGCAGCTTCCAAAGGGAAGGAGAAGCAAGAGTTGAGCGGTCAATCTCTTCACAGGCACCATCTGGTGAAGATGCGAGCGAGGGCCTTCTCAGTGGCTGCTCCCAAGTTCTAGAGTTCTCTCCCTCCAGGGAGGCCAGGGCGAGCTCTTTTCCTGCAGTCTTTTCGCAAGCAAACACTTTGGCCGGATAGCTCTGTGGCTACGGAGCCGGAGGTCGGGAGTTCAATTCCCCCACTGGGCCCCTTGGACAAGGACTGGACCCTTTCAACCCTCCAGCTCTATGATGATGATGGTGGTGGTGGTGGTGATGGTGATGGATTTGCCTCCAAAGGTATCACAAGCACCAGAGCCATTCCTAATGGGGGTGGCGGGGGGGGGCTGTTGGTCCTTTTAAGAAAGAGGTCCTCTCGGTGCACAGAAACAAGATACGAACAATAACGTTTATATACGCCGGCGGTTCATGTTACCTGAAACCCAAGACCTCCAGTAACTGAAGAACGAAGCAGCAGCAATTTTTTTAACAACCCCTGTACAACGCAAAAGCCTCTGGAGCAAAGAAGAAAGCAAGTGTGCCATTCTTTTGAGCTTCCCCTCTTAAACCCTGCCTAGAGTACGTTTTGTCTTGGAGCACCTTGAGTCTGTACTCCAGCCTTTCACAAACACTTTTAGATCCAATCCAGAAGCTTCTGTCTTCTTCTCAAGAGGACAGAGGGAGGGCAAGAGAATTTCCAGCGGATTTAACTGTCAAGGTGAGGCCCTGTGTTGGTCCCGCAATTGACAAGGCATTCTGGCCAAGGAAACAATGGATTCCTCTCTTTATGCTCTAGTGCCAGATCTATTTTTATTGACTTCAACCCAAGCCAGGCATGGTGTATTCCTCGGTAGCCAATCAAAACCTTAGCAAAACTCCAGATTTTCACAGCCAAATCCAGCTCACAGCCACACAAATATGCAACCACATCTCAACACTTCCAGACTGGCCCTTTTTTTGTGATTGATGTACTTATCATTAGTTGTCCTATGCCTCTTGCCAATTATTTTTATTTTAATTTTTTTATTTTGTTTAATTGTTGTTGTGTATTTTCCCCTTTATTTTATTATTATTGCCTTCTCAACAACTATTATTATCTTGTGGATTTCTTGTGTTTTTACGTTAACCACCCAGAGTTCCCTCTGGGAAATTGGTGTGGTGTACAAATAAATAAATAAATAAATAAATAAATAAATAAATAAATAAATAAATAAATAAATAAATAAATAAGACGGAAAGACTGCATTACTCCCTAGGTTTCAAAGATCTTCCTTGCAGGCTCCTCTCGTGGCGCCAGCATCTTCACCGGCTCACCTGATAAGGGGCACAGGGGATTTGCCGTGGGCACTCAATGCCCTTCCACCTCACCCTGCTGTTGATTTCTCTGGCAGACAAAGGCCGTTCACTTAGGACAGCCTTTTGGCCACCGATTGGGTGGCAGAAACAGAAGCCTCAAATGGGTGAGAGTGAACTAAAAAGAAACTTTAAATGGCAATAAAAGTTGTTTTACACCAAAAGTTTTTTTTTAAAATAGGAATATGTGCTTAATTGCATTTTACTATCAGGGCTTACGCATCTATGCGTGTGTGCTCAAGTCATTTTTGATCAGCATAAAAAAAAGGTAAAGGTTTCCGCTGCACATGTGTGCTGCTTAAAAGGGGGTTTGGGGTTGGGATGGCAAGCATGATACAAATGAAAATCATCCATCCATCCATCCATCCATCCATCCATCCATCCATCCATCCATCCATCCATCCATCCATCCATCCATCCATCCATCCATCCATCCATCCATCCATCCATCCATCTTCACTTCTGCCTATCCATCCATCCATCCATCCATCCATCCATCCATCCATCCATCCATCTTTCACTTCTGCCTATCCATCCATCCATCCATCCATCCATCCATCCATCCATCCATCCATCCATCCATCCATCCATCCATCTTCACTTCTGCCTATCCATCCATCCATCCATCCATCCATCTTTACTTCTGCCTATCCATCCATCCATCCATCCATCCATCCATCCATCCATCCATCCATCCATCCATCAATCTTTACTTCTGCCTATCCATCCATCCATCCATCCATCCATCCATCCCATCCATCCATCCATCCATCCATCTTCACTTCTGCCTATCCATCCATCCATCCATCCATCCATCTTCACTTCTGCCTATCCATCCATCCATCCATCCATCCATCCATCCATCCATCCATCCATCCATCCATCTTCACTTCTGCCTATCCATCCATCCATCCATCCATCCATCCATCCATCCATCCATCTTCACTTCTGCCTATCCATCCATCCATCCATCCATCCATCCATCCATCCATCCATCCATCCATCCATCCATCCATCTTCACTCCATCCATCCATCCATCCATCCATCCATCCCATCCATCCATCCATCCATCTTCACTTCTGCCTATCCATCGATCCATCCATCCATCCATCCATCTTTATCCCATCCATCCATCCATCCATCCATCCATCCATCCATCCATCCATCCATCCATCCATCCATCCATCCATCCATCCATCCATCCATCCATCCATCCATCCATCCATCTTCACTTCTGCCTATCCATCCATCCATCCATCCATCCATCCATCCATCCATCCATCCATCCATCCATCCATCCATCCATCCATCCATCCATCTTCACCTGCCTATCCATCCATCCATCATCCATCATCTTCTGCATCCATCCATCCATCCATCCATCCATCCATCCATCCATCTTCACTTCTGCCTATCCATCCATCCATTCATCCATCCATCTTTACTTCTGCCTATCCATCCATCCATCCATCCATCCATCTTCACTTCTGCCTATCCATCCATCCATCCATCCATCCATCCATCCATCCATCCATCCATCCATCCATCCATCCATCCATCCATCCATCCATCCATCCATCCATCCATCCACCCTCTGCTCTGTTGCCACCTGGAAATAGTCAATCAGTTCATTCAGGGACGGATATTCCAGCCCCTTGGCACCCATGTGAGTTACTGAAGTGCACCCTCAAAGAACCTCCAGTGATTAATTTCTCTATTCAGAGAATTTATTTTTAGCATTTCCAAGCAAGGCAGTCGAGGGAGTCTCTCCCCCCCCCCCCTGCCCCCCAGCCACTTCCCCACTGGCGACAGCAACCAACTTGACACTTAAGGCTGCTCCTGGAGGCCGTGCTCGGTGCACACCCGCTTGGGCCCCTGCCACGGGAAAAGAGGCAGGAATAATCGCCTCCATTCATACCCCCGTGCCAGCGATCTGATGTTTGTGAAGAGCAGAGCCGGTTCGCCGCTTGGTGCCAGAGTGACTCATGAGAGCTCCGAAGGGAAGGCTCCGAGGAAGGACAACGGCGGCGTTGAGAGACCCGCAACGTGCTTCCCTGATGGTTTCTCCTTGTTGCAGGTTCCCTGACTCAAAAGGCCCCTCTCTGCAGGCAACAGCCCGGTGCGATTTAGCCTCTAACATAAGAACATAAGAGCATAAGAAGAGCCATGCTGGATCAGGCCAAAGGCCCATCTAGTCCAGCTTCCTGTATCTCACAGTGGCCCCACCAGATGCGTTTGGGAGCGCATGAGACTAGTTTCAGCTCTTTGAGGTACAAAGGCTGGGATGTCCCCCAAACACCACCATCCTGTTTAGGGGGAGGCACTGCAAGCCAACAGAGAAACAAGCCTTCCAAAAACCTAAACAGGAACCTGGTGTCAACTCAAGAACTCAGCCAAGTTACTTCGGGTTCAGACCTATTTTTGCACTTGTGACCGACGGCAGCTATAACTTTAGCCAAGTTCCCCGGGAAAAGTGTCATCAAGCGCCACATCCCACAAAACCTCCTCCTGTAATAAATCTGTGAGTCCTTAAGATGCCACAAGAAGACATCTAACTTTTATTTAATCTGAAAAAGAGCAGCTGAGGAGGCCACAACTAAGTGTTAATAAATGAAAGTGCCTTTACTAGAAGGAATGGACAGAAACTGGATGTTTAATTTGAACCCACCAGGTCTGATCCACCACAAAACGAGCTGCCCTATCTTGAAAAAAATGGCATTCTTTTAAATCCCTGGACAACTATTATCTCAGTTTTATTTTGGCAAAGCAGGGTTGTCCATGCACCTTCCCCCTCCCCCCCCCCGATCGAGGCATTCAGCAAAAGGCAAGGGAACAGGTTTCCTAAGATCAAGCCTTCGGTAAATGCCCCCACTCTCCCCAAACTGCAGGCAGGTGCCGAGACCAATACTGAGATGCAGGCGCGCTCTCCACCTTTTACACCATCCCCTCCATGCCTCTTGCTGGCCTCTGCAGAAATCTGCACTCTTCTTCGCCTGGTGCAAACACACGAGCTGCCAGAGAGCCTTATAGGATGGCTTCACCAGCTCAGCCTCCTGCTCAGTCCACGACCAGCAAGGGACAAATGGCATTTGCTGGGCAGATGCCTGCTGCTTGTGTGCTGTTGGGTTTTTCAATGAACGCCAGACCTGGGCAGCTACGAGAGGAGCAGAGGGTCAGCATGTCCCTCTCAGGCTGTTTCTCCGTAGAGGAGAGAGAACGCCTCCCTCTGTTTTCATCCCAGGGAACCTAGCCCCCGGAAGGCAAATAAAAAGGAGAAAACCCACCCCTGATTTATTGCAAGCCCTTTCTTGCCATTCATTTTCTGGCACTCTGCCCTTGACTGGATGATGCGTTTCAATGGGTCAATCTTCCCCCAAAGCTCCTCCAGTGCTCTCAAAACATGCAGGGGGCTGCAGCCGCACCCTCCCCCATCCTGCATCGGCCAATGGAAGCTTCCTGGCTGGTCCACAGAGGTGGGAACACACAGGGTTTCTAGAACTACGGTTCCCATCATGCTTTCTTATTTTTAGGACTGATGGGCCTTGCGCAGCAATAACATCTGGAGGTTGAAATGTTTCCCCAACTGGCAACCCTTGCCGTTCCTTCCCATATTTTAGCGCTGATGCCCATCGGGGTTCCAAGGCCGACTGTGGGGCCAAATCCAAGCAAAAAGCCACTCCTCGCAGCCTCCGCTGGATGAACCACTCAGGGTCCAGCCGAGAGACTCAAGGCACGCATGCCGGAAGGTGGCAGTTGACTCGAGTGAGCGAGCCCAGCTCTACATAAGCAGCAGACACATCCAGAATGTTTTTAAACTGACGGACAAAAGATGCCAGCCCTTGGCCTTGCCTGGAACTCAGGAACGCTGCCAGAATGCTCCCGGGGCCAGCATGCCTAGTGGCTCAAGCAGACCAACTCGGGCGGGGAGAAAAGAGATGCCCTTCAATATGAGGATCAAGTGGTGAGAAAAAGAAGGCGCAGTTCCAAGCTCTGCCTTGCTTTAATTCAGCTGGCTGGGTGGGTGACTGACTGACTGATGGATGGATGGATGGATGGACGGACTGTCGGACGGACTGAATGAATGAATGAATGATTCATTGATTCATTGACTGACTGACTGACTGACTGACTGATTGCCCTGGACAACATCCTATCTAGGGAAACAATGCCAGACCGGCATTTTATGTCCTTCGAGCCCCTTTTGGCATACTGTGACACTAGTCCTCATGGCTATCTGGCCAAAAAAAAAACTTTTTTTTTGAAGCACCTGTACCTGAGAACGTAACAGGTACAGAAGAAACCCAGGGCAGTCTGGACAGGGAAGGAATTGCATTTAAGGTCCTCGTGTGCCAAATGATTTTAGATCAGCTTGTCATGAGGTCCAGATCAAAGCAGGGCAGCCTGTCTCCATTCCAGGGTATAGCAAACACCTTTGAAGGATACTTTTAAAGTTTCTAAATGCTTTTTTAAAATTTGCCTTGTCTGTTTCCTTGCTCTTTAACTTTGTAACTGATAGTGTTTGCAGCCTGGCTTGTTTTAATCACGCCTCGGGTCCCTCCCACAGCCTAAAAAGGAAACAAAGAAATATATTTACAACTCGGTTTGCATCCAGAGCACAAACCAATCTGCAAGGGCATAAGTTCTTGATAGGTGAAACCCTGAAGCCAACTGTTTGAAATGGGAAAGAGTGAGTGTACCAAATTTCATGGGGTTGGGAGAGAAGGCAGCCCATAAAATAAAGATTTTTTTTTAAAAAAATAAAAAACATATACCAACAAAAACGGAAAAAGAAAGCAGAGATCTCTTTTGATTTTCTGACAAGGGCCCTGGGGACAAACAGACTGGATGTGCCACCGGTGGTTGGGACAAAATCAAACTCTATTCCAAAGCCCCTCCCAATTGCCGTATGGCCCAAGCTGGGGGGCCCATCCCCCCCACAGAGAGCAACTGGGGCTATTTGGGGCTCATGCCCTGGTGTTCTTCCCATTTAAACAGGTCAAACCACCTGTCCCGGATAAAAGGAGCCCAAGGTATGGAACCTGTGCTGACAGGATGCTGCTCTTATGTTGCCTAGCGCAGCAGGGCAGAAAAGAAAGTCCAGCCTGCCCAAAAAACTACTTCTTCTTCTTCTTCTCTCCCCCCCATTATTTTTTATCAGCGAAGAACACCGTTCCTCTCAGCGGCTTTATCTCTGAGTCCGAACGGCACAGACCGTGCTGAACGCGCATGCCCTGGCACCAGTGCTGCAGCGCCAACATTCCTGGCATCGCTCCCCTTCCCCTCCGACTTATCTCCAGCAACCTGACAAAGAGGGTACAAAGTATTTTGGAAGAGCCTAAGGAGGAGGAGGAGGAGGAGGAGGAGGAGGAGGAGGAGGAGGAGGAGGAGGAGGAGGAGGAGGAGGAGGAGGAGGAGGAGGAGGAGGAGGAGAAGAGGAGGAGGAAGAAGAGGAGAAGAAGAAGAAGAAGAAGAAGAAGAAGAAGAAGAAGAAGAAGAAGAAGAGGAGGAGGAGGAGGAGGAGGAGGAGGAGGAGGAGGAGAGGAGGAGGAGGAGGAGGAGGAGGAAGAAGAAGAAGAAGAAGAAGAAGAAGAAGAAGAAGAAGAAGAAGAAGAAGAAGAAGAAGAAGAAGAAGAAGAAGAAGAAGAGGAGGAGGAGGAGGAGGAGGAGGAGGAGGAGGAGGAGGAGGAGGAGGAGGAGGAGGAGGAGGAAGAAGAAGAAGAAGAAGAAGAGGAGGAGGAGGAGGAGGAGGAGGAGGAGGAGGAGGAGGAGGAGGAGGAAGAAGAAGAAGAAGAAGAAGAAGAAGAAGAAGAAGAAGAAGAAGAAGAAGAAGAGGAGGAGGAGGAGGAGGAGGAGGAGGAGGAGGAGAAGGAGAAGAAGAAGAAGAAGAAGAAGAAGAAGAAGAAGAAGAAGAAGAAGAAGAAGAAGAAGAAGAAGAAGAAGAAGAAACTTCCACAAGTTCCCACATCCCTGCCCTCTTTTCTAAGGCATTATGGGTTCTCCACTGCTTTATCCCATGGTCCCCACTTCATTTGTGCCCCTGGCCTTATTGGCACATTATCTTGCACCCTAATACAGACTCTTTAATCGCCTTGAAATAACAGTCAAGTGTCTTAAACCTGACTGTGCAGTTCTGGCGGGTCCTTCCGCTAAACAACAGTCCCTTTCTAAAACCTAAAAAAAAGTACACACACGCACACGCGCACACACACACACACACACACACACACATACACACAAGAAAGAAAAACCCTCCAGCTATATAAACTCAGGGGATACTCAGTGTGGTGCAGTGGATAGAATGATGCACTTGGGGGGGGTGTGGATGGGTGGGAGGGGCTGGGTTCGAATTTCTACTCAGCCCCAGAAGCTCAGGGATACGAACCACTCCCTAAGTACCTCCTGCTTCTCTCAGTATGGCAACCACATTTAGGGGGAAAGAGATACCCTTCCACACAGAAGGGGAGCTTAGAGTAAATGCCAAAAGCCCAAAAAGGTCTATCAATGGTCCAGATCTGAAGGGGCTTTGGCCTCATCTAGCCAAGGAGCCAGCACGCCCTATTCCCAGCGTAAACTTTTAATTCAGCAAGACTTTTTTTTTGTCAAAGGTATGCTTTGTTTAGATTGTACAAGCTGTCCTGAATGCTTTTCTTGAACAGCTTGGGTTATTTCAGCAAAGGCTGTTCTGTTTATGTACCACTTGTGAATGTACCACTAGCTGTCAACACCACAGCTCCGGGACTCTTGGTTTGAAAACAAATGGACTCCTTATGGCATTTTAAAAAATGGAATAAAGAGAGACGAGCAGACTCTCGTAAACTCCAGGAGGAGCAGAGCCTCCCTGCCTCCGGTCCCATCTGTGACTGTACTTGTTCTAGTTACATCCATGGCACACAAATACCCACAACAGAGAGACACAACATGCATTAAAGATGCCAGAATACACGCAAGAGCAAAAGCCAAATGGCAGCAAAATCTCACATAATCAAAGACCCTTATTTACTAACAGATGCTGCCCCAAGGAAGGAAGGAAGGAAGGAAGGAAGGAACGAACGAACGAACGAACAAATGAACAAACGAATGAACAAACAAATGAACAAACAAACAAAGGTTCCATATTATTTGCCCATTCCATATGACACTTGAACATACTGCTCTTGAATAAGGAAGCTCCGTTTCAACTACCACCGTTAGCAATTATCCATTATGAATCTTGGTGAAAGAATCGAGCCCTAAATTATGCACCCCGAAGCATGTGTGGTTAGAGAAACTACAAGGAACTTGACCTAAAATGTAGACCTTCTAGTTGCCGTCATGTTTTTGCCATATGTCACGGACCGTTGGGGTTTTTTTTTTTTTTTTTTTTTTACAAATAGAAAATATGCTAGAATAAAAAACCAACTGCAATGCATATTTGGCATTGAATTTCAAATCTGAAGACGTCCCTTATTCATTCATTCATTCATTCATTCATGGCAAATCCCGATGGCCACAAATGGAAGTGATGTATTCCACTACAATCCTGAGAGTTGTCACCAACACAACACAAATCTGCACACCATTAGACCTGGCTGCCTCCATTTCTGGCCCCAGCTCAACGCACCACCACAAAGGGCCGGGAATGGGCACACCCTTCTTAGTAAGGAAGGTGTTCAACCTTTTGAATTGGGTCTTTGTGAAATCCTCAGCGATGCCATTATCTCTCTGAGACACTTGCTCACTGGCTTGTGATGGGCTTTTGTGGAGGGCCAGCGCTCCATCTCTATTATCAGGCCGTTTGACTCCCAAAAGGGGCTTTTAATCATCAGTCTATCAAGCAGGCTTTATGGCCCTAATGCATTCTTCTGAATCACCACCGACTGCGCCGAGATATTTCAAACTGCTCCACAGGCCAGCCAGGCTTCACTGAGAGCAACCAACAGAGCCGCTTGCTGCCCAAGGTTTAAGAAAGTGGGGAGATTTGCACTTGCAGAGGGTGGGCAGCGGCAGCTGGGGGACTCCGGGTTGGAGAACAAGCTTTGGATCCAGACCAGGTTTTAACTTTCTCCCGGCAACAGTCATTGGTGATGCTGAACCATTTTGGTGGATGGCAGTTCAGCACCCAGGACAATGCTTGCAAAATGCAGGTGAAAACCTGGAACAGATTCACAGCACACCCGAAACTGGAGTTATCTTCTGGCCCTACTGGAACTTTGAAGAAGCGGGTCTTCCCATGTTCCTTTGTGTGGGCTGTGCCGAATGAGCATGGGCACCTGTCCACATGCATTCTTTTTTTTAAAAAAAAAACTCCTCTTTTCTCTAACTGCTCCACCTTCGAGAAACGGTTGAAAAATCTTGAAGAAATGCTTTTGAATGATATTGAACTACCATGCAGGCCTCGTTGGGGGGGGGGAGAAATGCTAAACACTGCATCATGCGGGCCGACATAGTTCAAATCCAAAGAGAAGTGTTGAAGTTTTAAAAAATTAAGCCATGCAACCCATCACAGATCACTAAAATTACTCTATCAGCCTCTGCTTCATCTTCCTGACAAGCTGCCCTGCTGGGCTCCTCAGTCTTTCTTTGAGCCTACAGATTCTCCCGTCTGGACCCTTGAAATCTATTCAGCCCCACGAGAAAGGAGCCGCTGAGTGCTCCTTGATCAGAAATCACAACTGAGAGAAGATCAGCATTCTTAAACGACCCATTTAATCCTCCCCTTTCCCAGCGCCCATAACGGCATTAAAACGGGCCCTTCGGAGAACGTCCAGTCCGGCAATTGGAGGCCTGAATGCAGCTCTGTTTGCCAGAACAACGCTTAGCGGTCAGATGTCAGAGATTAAAGAGTAGGTTCTCCTGGAATAAAGCCACCACCGAGAAGTCTTGATCCAGGGACCCACGGGCTAAGACAGAGGCCGGGCTGCAGCTGACAGGTCCCTAAGTGGGTTAAAGCCACGTAAGATCCTTTGGGGCCAGGGAGAGAGTTTGAAAGTCCTCGGCTTATCCATTAATTCCCCGAGTAAAGGAAGTTAGCTTCCAGAAACAACACGGTGCTTATGCTGTGCTCAGCGGACGAGGCGGGTGATGAAGGATGCATTTCTGAACGAATGACCCTCTCTGGCCTCCTGACAAGGAAACCTAGTGGGGGAATTGTAACTCCCAGCCTCCGGCTCCATAGACAGAGACCTCCACCCCGGAGCCCTCCAGCAGCTCTCGGTCTTTCAGTAGAAACCACAGGTCCTAGCGTTCCTGCTGTTCCACTGCGCCCAACCTCAAGAGTCCTGTGGGACTCAAAACCTTACCCCTTATAGTCATATTTTAGGAATCCCGTGTAGAGATGATGACGGAGGTCGTGTGCATGTGTGGGTGGGTGTACGTATGTGCATGTACATAAATACACACACCTCAAAGTACATGTGTGTGTTGTGTTGTTACAATCGTGACCGACCCTTCATGACCCCATGTCCACGGAGTTTTCTTGGCAGGAATACTGGAATGGTTTTCCAGTTCATACTCCAGGTGCCGACAGCACCTGGTATTCCCTGGTGGTTGCCCATCCAGGTACTAACCTGGGACAACCCTGCTTAGCTTCCGAAATCAGGCAGGATCAGATGTGCTTAGGGCATCTAGGCAGCTATCAAAGTACATACACACGCACAAAATGTACACTCCTGATGTCTTATGCTCCCTTGTTGTCACTACCTGCTGTCAACTTGCCTCCAAATTAGGGCGACCCTATGAAGGATTCTGCTCCAAAATGCCCTGTCCTCAACTCCCGTCAAGAAAAGACCGGGGCTTCCTTTAAGGAGTGAGTCAATCTTGTGTTTAGGCTTCCTCTTTCCCTTCCCAAGATCACCTGCCTTGGGCAGGGGGTTCAACTAGATGACCTCCAAGGTCCCTTCCAACCCCACAATGACTCTAAGATTCCCCAGCTCCACTCTTACCACTGGCCAAACGGGTTTCTTTATAAACAAAACAAAGCCTGTTTGGCAGCGGGGAAACCCAGATAAGCCGGGCGGCAACCCCTCTTACACCCATCCTTGTACTCTTAGCAGGCAGGGCAGGAGCGAAGTTACAAATCTGACTCCAATTGAGTGGGAGAAGAACAAATAATAATAACAGGACCGATCCCAGAACCCTGGGTGTCAGGAGAGGCAGAGGCAGCCACGTCTCCTCAGCATCCTCTTATCGAAACCTCACAGCAAACTTGAGGACTAGTAACATGATTAACAGATGTTATTCTTTTACTTCCAGCTCCAAAGTCCTCCTGACCCGTGAGACAGCCTCCGTCCCCTCTCCAAGGCCTGGCCTATGGCCTCCGAGGCATTGGCCCTCAAACATTTCCTACTGGGGATTTCTTTGGTTCCAAAAAATCCAAGGTGGGTGGCCCTCGTGTCCCCGGGAACAAAGAACCGAGCTGGCCCAGCCCATCCTGATGCTAATCGCGTTCCTACTGCCGGTTCCTTTCCACTTGCTTTGTGTCCCCCCCCCCCCGCTAAAAATACCCCTGGGGCTAAAGGAAATTTCTGTGATGGGGTGGAGACCTTCCTTCTTAGGAGGAGCTTCCTACCAAGGCCCCAAGTCCAAAACAATCGGGCAGCCAGCTCGGGTTCCCAAGCAAGACAGGCTGCAGGAAAGGAGGAGAGGAGGGCAAGCAGGATGTATGCTGAGACCACGGCCGAGGAGTGTGGTGTGTGTGTGTGTCAACCCTTTGATCCATGGCCACCCCTGCTCCGTCCCGGCCTCTTCCCTGCAAGAAGAGACATGATCCTCTCAAGAAGGGACCTATGTCAGTCCATGGCCACCAAAGCAACCCAAAATTCTTACTGTGCCTTATTCATCATCATCATCATCATTATCATGGCCAGAAACCCAAGAGATATTTTCAACAGCCCATCACGCAGGGCCAGATGCCCTCCGATGCCAGAGACGGTGTGGCTTTTGTGTTCTATCGAGCGACGGAGTCTCAACTCGTCAACATCGCTTTCTCTCTTCCTCTCTCAGGAAAATAACGTGGACGCCCGTGGAAGTACTGTACCTACAAGGATTCTAGCATCAGTTTCAGATTGGAGTGAGTCAGCGAGAGGGCAGCTTTTTCTCTTTAGCACTGTATTGTTAAGCAGCTGTAATTTAAGATTCCTAAGCCTGATTGGGGGTGGGGGTGGTGACATTCACGGGTTAGGTGCGCAGGTGCGTTTTGACACATTGGAAAGCAGTGGCAGGCCAAGGAAGAGTAGAAAAGCATTTGGAAAAGCATCCCTGGATGATGCTGAAGTTCTCATGCCGGAACTCTCCCCTGGCCTGTTTTTTTTTTTGCATCTCTGGGGAATCCTCGCACAACAAAAAGTGCATCCAGAACGGTTCAAGCGATCAACAGATTAAAGATGCTTTCTGGCTGGTGCATCCCCCGCTTTCTTTTCACGTATTAATGACCCGGGGATGCGATCGGAGACCCAAGTGGCTGGATTTAAACTAGCAGGGCTGACTTCTGAGTCGGCATGGCTAGACAAGCAGATCACGCAGCCTGCCCCCCCCCCAAAAAAAAATGAGGAAAAAGAACCCACAAAACTAAGGACTGATATGCCTAACATGACGCTAAGTAAGGCAAGGGTTACAACACTGCCAGCAGTGTTCAGAAGGGGGCCATCTGCCAAAACAAACCCTGCCATGGATCAATCAGTGCCCCTCTCCTCAAATGGTTAAAGACATGGCTTATGACTTCCACATGTCTGTGCACACACATGCGCAAGGAGTCTTACATAGAATGACCACCAACACATGCACCAAGTGATATAAACAAGGGCGGGTGGGCTGGGAATTGGCGGATGGCTTGAGTATGTCTTGGCCTCTGGTCTCTTCTAGATCTACAAGTAGACTGAGTCTCCCTGCCTCTTACCCTCTTGCTTCCTGCTTCTCCCAGCCAGACTGAGGTGACGACCTGCCACAACAACTGAGCAGAACAGAAACAAGGCTAGTTTCCCTGTAAACCAGATTCGGCCTCTTTCTCCTGCACTGTCCCCTGAAAAGTTTTCCTGAACCGATACACACGGGTTTCCTGATTTTAACTGAATTGTGATCTCCTAAAGGAGCTCTCCTTCCGCAAAATCCAGAAGCTCGACACTAGCCTGTTGGCATAAATGTCTTTCAGTCCAAATACCAAACATTCTGACAAGCAGGGCTTGGGTGGAAGCATGACACAACCAGGAAACATGAGTCACTCGTTCTGCCCCCGATATAATCTCTCTGCCCTAAATATTCTATTCACACCCATCCCATCCACATAGCTCCGTTTAAGCCTACGGAGAAAGGTCTGGGATGGCCCCACGCTACGTGCCCTTTGCCATGACTTCTCTGGCCCATGGCCTCCGCTTGGTATCACAGACGCTTATCTTGGTCAGCCAGGAGAGGCAGCACACTGCCCCGTGGAAGGGCGTTTCCTCACTCGGGGCGCCCTATGTCAATTTTTTCCTGTAAGGAGAATGGCAGAATTTCAGCCTTGCCAAAAGCAAAACAAAAAAAAAATCCAATCTTCTGAAGATTTCGCCTCTTTTTGTTTTTGTTTTTATCGCAACCGCACCATGTTTCTAGTCCCTGGTGCTGTCCAGACAGCAGAAATGGGGAGCGCCTGATACACCTTTGTACACGACCCCTAAACTCCGCCACAAATGGCTCCCAGCTCCGGAGCTTAAAACTGTTTCCCCACCAGCTCCGGAGTTTACAGATAATTAAGTGCGACCACGCCCACCTAAGCGCGTCCCAGCGCACTTTTCAGGTACCTGCTCTCGGAGCGTGAAAAATCCCAGATCCGGATGTAACCTAGAGTGCCGGGCTCTCCCGGCTTCTGTTTGTTGTTTTTTTTGCCCCCCCGCCCCTTTAAGAGATCTGAATGCTGCCGGGAACAGAGCGAGACCGGCAGAACAGAGGTAAGCCGGCATTCTTTTCTTCCTTTTTTTCTCCCTCCCCTCACGCAGCCAGCAGCCAGGAGTGCGGAGGGGGTGGGAACGCAGGAACAGCGACAAACCCCCAAGATCTCTGGTCTGAATTTAAGTGGCCAGCGGATCTTAGGGGTCGTGTAAAAAGGCCCTAAGCCATCAGGAGGAGCAGGGGACAGGGATGACCCCTCGCATGGGTTGGGACGCCACCGTCCCTGTCGCTCTGTCCACTGAGCGACAGGCAATCCCGAACGGCCGGAGGAGCAAGCAACCCTTCCACAAACCGTCTTAATCCCCGTCATTTTCCATCGGGGGCACAGAAACGGGATTACATCGCCGCAGAATGCCTTGTTTTCTGTGTCTGTCGGTCTGTCTCGTGCTCCAAACCCCCCGAGCCGCAGCCCCCTTCCCCGGCCGAGATCATGCGGTCAGAATTAGCAGGGGTTAAGATTTCAGCCTCTTTTCCTTCGGAGAAGCTGCTGCTGCTGGCACCACCCCAGGCCGGCCGTAAATAGAACCCTCTCAATACCTCCTGACCTCGTTTGCCACGGATGAAGCGAAGACCACTTCTTCCCTCGGCCACCCGCTGCATCTTTCCGACGGGACTGGATTACGCCTTGCTCGCCAGCATTAACAGCCTCCATCCGGAACCAAGTCCTGCCTCTCTTGCCACTCTGCCGACGACGTGTCCTCCCTGGTCAACCCGTGCCGGCCAGACCACCCCCGAAAATGGGAAGCATTGTGGCTCCCCCACCTCCTCCTCTTCTTCTGGAAGGAGCCAGATCATCCCAAGACCCCCCCTCCCCAAAAATGAAAGTGCATCCAGGAGGGACCCGAGACAAGCTTCAAGGATGCTACCAAGGACCAACGCTACTGCATAAATGTACTTCCGGACCAGGTTTGTTGTTGCATGCCAATAATTCCGATCCTCATTGTAAAATAGCAGGATTCGCTTTTTTAAAAAAGAGATCCTGGCGTTTTTCACATACTTTTTTTTTTTTTTTTTTGCAGAAATCTGCAAAACTTTTTTTAAAATGGCAGCTGGCATTGTCTCGTTCCAGACAGAAGGACTGGGTGGGTTCTTTGAATCTTTTTGATCCATCAGCTTGTCCTCCGTGCTTAGTGTGAGTGTATACACACCAAAGAAAATGATTCAAGTTCCTTGCAGATGCATTGCATGCAAACTGGTGACATCAGGATGGGCAGAAAAGGGGGGGGGGAGGGTCAATGCCATGCTTTGCTCTCAGGCCAAGATTTGGCTCTCCAAAACCAAAATCTCACCAACATTTACTCTGCATTTATTTAAAATATTTTTATACCACCCCTTTCGTCTTTAAAATGACCCAAAGTGGTTGGTTTGTCTCAGAGAAAGACAATACTTAAAAACTAAAAATGGTAAATGTACACACCTTTAAAAAGAACCGAACAATGAGCACACTAAAAGGGTAAACAAAACCAGGACCAAAGCCACCTTCAAAGCAATAAGATGCAACAATCTTTAAAAAAAAAAAAAACACTCAGCCAGGCAGTCACGAGGGGCACCACATTTAAAAGGCTCTCTCTCCATCTGCCAGTGATAACGGGAAAGCCTGCTTGAAGAGAAAGGTCTTTGCCTATTTCTGGAAGGAAAGCAAAGAGGGAGCCAGGCAGGCCTCCAGTGGGAGGGAGTTCCAAAGTCTGGGAGTAGCCACAGAGTAGGCTCTCTCCTTTGGCCCTACCAAACGTGCCAGTGGTGGGTCGTGAAGTTGCAGAAAGCAAGACAAAGCGAGGAGACCCAAACCAGTCCGCGTGGCCCACTCGTAGCAGATCACCGAGACCCCTACCTTCCTGTCGCTCTCCGAACTCGAGCTGTGCTTGTGCCTCTTGAGGTTCCGGCTGCCGGGCTCTGCTGGAGGTTTCCAGGCGTCCCCGTTGTCACTGCTGCCGGGCGGCTTGGCCGGAGCCCTCTCTGGGTTCGCCACGATGCCGGCGTGCACCATCTCCTCCATGCAGGTCAGCTGGAGGCTCCGGAGAAGCTCGTCCGTTTCTCTGTCCACCACCAGCAAGCGGGTCTCGGATTCGACCGCTTTGATGCGCTGCACCACCTGGCCGGGGGGTGGGGGTGGGGGGGAGAGAAAGGAAGGGGGAAGAGATGGTTGAGGCCGATCCCTCAAAAGAACGATCCCTCAAAAGAACGAGGCTGCAGAATTGCTGTTATCGGCGAAGCCACGGGGGTGTGGGGGGGGGCTGACCCCACAGATACAGGGACCCTACTGTATATTTTCTAAGGGCCGACTGCCCAACATCCTTGGATCGGCTTTCGCATGGAGCGAAAAAATTAAAAATATTAGAAGAAAAGCCCTAGAAATACCTAGATTTCCGAAGATGACATTGCCAGAAGCCATGCTATGCACAGCCTTTGCGGTATCTGCAGTCTTTCAGCATCAGCTGTGTGTGCCAACCTCCTCCCCCTAACACACACACACACACACACACAGAGAGAGAGAGAGAGAGAGAGAGAGAGAGAGAGAGAGAGAGAGAGCAGGGATTTTCTTGTGCTGTCATGTTTTCCAGCCAAATGAAAGCAGGTAGCTTCTAAAGAAGGCCTTGTGGGAGGGTATAGGCATGATACCTGGGTTTATTTTGATTTTTTTTAGGAGCAGAAAGGGGGTTGGATACTCAGGCAACCACATCCTGAGCTGTAGTTTGAGCAACATAATTCCAAGGCAGCTGAGGCTCCTTCGACCTTACACCCAAGACAAGTTGAGTCTGATGCCACTTAGGGTTAGAGGGTCATGTCAGTGGTTAGGGGACTCACAAAAGGCTTCAGGAGATACACCTCCCCTTTTAAAAGTCAGCACAAACACCTTTGAACAGCCTCCGAAAAAGCATACATTTCAAAAGTGTGAATGAAAATAATTGTTGGACAGACGGGCTTGGATCTCAGGGCAGCCCGAGCACCTTTTTCAGGGCAAAACAAACCCTACTCAGGTTTGCCTCGGTCACGGTTACACTCTTGCGGCAAGATCCTTAAGGGACGCCGTTTCCAAGTCCCCAGATGCTGATGGCGGCAACAGCTTCCATGAATCTTGCCCCCTTCGTTGCGCGCTCGAGGTAATGCCGCCTTGGATCCTTCTGGGGGAGGAAAAGGTGGGAGGGAGGTACATTCTTAAATACAGTAAATAAATCCAGGCACCTGATGTTCAAGGAGACCACGTCCACAAAAGGTTTGAAACGCCACAGGATTCTTGGGTCTGAAGAAGTGGATGTCGTTTGCAGCGACGCTTGCATTAAAACGCAGCGGTTCGCCTTTAGAAGAAACAATGCCTTCTTTTTTTCTTGCTTTTGTTTTGGTTTGTTTTTCTAGTTGGGACAAGTATTTGCATCGACACCTGCACCTCACAGGATCCCCCTCTCTGGGAAGGCTTGGTGGTATTATATTGACGTAACCCTGATAGACTGGCCACGACTCCCAAGATACTGAGACACACAAACACACACACACACACCAAATACGGCCCTTAATGTAAAACGTGGTGTCTGGCTTCCTTTGCCACGCAGGGCCAAGGAAATGGCGCTACACAGAAGAATACTGTATCAAGTGCCTTCCTCCCGAGAGGCGGTCCTGTTGACCTCTTTCAACAATAACAAAAACAGGGCAAAAAGCAAACACAGAAATAGAATGTTGCCTGTAAGACAAACAAGGCCAGCGGCTGTTACACTGTATATGTTTCGCTCCTCGCATCCAGATATTTCATTCCACCTCTCTGAAAAAGTCACAGCTCACACCGCAATAAAGGCAACTCTCTTCAAGAGGCCGCTGTATTTTCATTTTTGCTTTGTTTTGAGGTGTTACACTTTTTTTCCTCCTTGCCAGGGAGTTAGATTGGCAAGAGGGTTCTCCAAGGCAGGCAACCGGCTGAAACACAACTGCTGCAGTTATTCCGTCTCCTCTTCCTCAGCAGATTTGTTGTTGGAAGGAAAAAGAATATAGGAGAAAGAAAGAGAGAAGGAATAAGGTCTAACAGGGCTCCCTGCAAAATGATGTGACCCAGGGCATTTCGGTCATCAAAAGCCCCACCTGGAATTCCCTCCAGGCACCATACAACCTGCCCAGTCTGGAAATTATTTGAGAATTGTTTCCGGCAGGCTCCTGAGTGAACTGCGAGCAACTTGTCACTGGATAATCCCAAGAGCTGGTGCTCAGGCCGGGCGACCGTTTCCATGGGCACCACTTGTGTGCATCATAGACCACGGCCGTGCCCACAGCCCGGGCACCAACAGGCCAGATGGCACCAAGTCAGGAGACTCGATTTGAGGAACTCCAAATCCACCTTTCAAGAGCGCCACCCTTGCATTGTTCACATGCGTCCTCCGTTGACTGTTTCGTTTCATTTCTTCTTCCCTGAACTGACAAGTCCAAAAGCATTCAGGACCTAGTTGGAATTCACCACAATTACTTGAGTTACTAGTTACCTTTCCTTTAGGGAAGCCTCCCGATGGTGAAAGATGTAAGGGAGAGGAATGGGCCACCTTAGAGAATTACAATAGGACCCCGTATTCGCGGAATCATTATCCACTGATTCAGTTATCCACGGCTGGTAGAGGGGGAAAAAAATTAAATAATTCAGCAGCCACAAAGCAAGCTGTAAATAAAGCAAGCTGTTGTCACAAACAGCAGCTGTAAAGCAAGCTACTGTCACAAACAACGGCCCTAAAGCAAGCTCAGTCTCAAAACAGCTGTCATAATGCAAGCTACTGTCAGGAAACCGCAGTTTAGGGGTGGGTGGGCAGGCATTCTCTCTTATCCACAGTTTTCATTATCCACGGGAAGGCCTGGAACCAATCCCCAGTGGATATCGGGGTCCTACTGTAGAGCCTCCATGGCCATCTGGCAGAGATGCTGACATTCTGGATTCCTGCAATGGGGCAGGGGGCA
Source organism: Phrynocephalus guinanensis (assembly GCA_037367245.1). Classification (NCBI taxonomy): domain Eukaryota; kingdom Metazoa; phylum Chordata; class Lepidosauria; order Squamata; family Agamidae; genus Phrynocephalus; species Phrynocephalus guinanensis. The sequence goes on from CM074751.1 coordinate 1,127,900, forward strand.
GGGGGGTGAGCCTAGATGACCCTTGGAGGACCCGTCTAACACCTACGATTCCATGATGCCACGACCAGCTCTTCTGAACTGGCAAAGGCCTCTGCGTTTGCCTGCGGTGATACCCACCCCTCCAACTTTGAAGACTCCGAGAAAATCACCCGAGAGACAAAAGAAACATAAATAAACAGTCATTTTGTCAAAAGAGGAGACAGAGAGGCTCCCCGCTTGGCAAGGCCGGCCCCTCCATCAAACGGAGGAGACATCTGGCCAGGCTGCAGCAAAACAAGGCAAGACGAAGCAGGGGGAAACATCCGTGGTGGGCCAGCCAGCAAGGAAGAGGAGGAGGAGGAGGAGGCGAGGGAAGAAGAAGGGACATTTCGCACAGATACTCAAGACAGACTGAGGTCCTTCCATGCTGCATTTTTAGGCAGCCAGCAAAGATGCATAACATGTGTAGGTTTTGAAAGCAAAAGAGTCGTGCAGAGGATTTTTTGCCCCCCCCCCCAGCAGCTGTTTCCTATCCAGCCCCCTTTTCTCCACAGGCCTCCGGGATGGCTTTTGTCCCCACCCCCCACAGCCCAGCTGCTGAAAAGCAGACCACAGCGAAGTTCTGGGCAAAGCCAGAAACATCCCCCCACACACACACACCTCCCAGGGGGCAGAACAATAACTGACTCTCAGGAAGACCGTGGTTCCAGGAGTGTCACACCATGGCATCCCCCCCCCCTCCAAAGCCAGCAGGACGCCGGGCCAGATTAAATGCTGCACGCTGTGACACGGCCGGCATGCCAGACCTCCAGAGGGGCCCCCGGTGAAATGGATACCACCTTCTCAAGGAATACCGACAGGGGCACCTCGGTGAACCCCCCCCCTTCTTTGGCAGGCACTGAGTGCCTCCCTGTTTGTGTCGTGGCCCAAGACATGTTGCTGCCTGAGGCTGCAAAGGAATAACCTCCCCCCCCCCAAAAAAAAAAAAAATCCATCCCATCCAGGCGGAAGAATAGCTGCACTGCATCAAGTAAAAGTGGAGCTAAAACCAGCCAAATTATTTGGGCACAAAAGTCGCAGGGCTACATACTCCCTTCGCTGTCCCTCCTCAGGCCATCAAGCAGCAGGGAAGTTGCTAGTCAGGGCTTTTTTTCAGATGTCCCAAACCACCCCCACCACCCCCCAAAATCTCCTTACTTTGCTTAATGGCAACCCTGCCTTCTCCTTTACCGGGTGCCCTCCTCTCCGGATTTTGGCCCAGCCCTCCAAAGCCGGGCCTTCAGTGTGAAAAGCCCAGAGCACTGGGTCCAGGGCTGTCCCGACACATCTTGCTGCCTGAGGCCAGGGGGGGAAACCCCACGCAGCACCCTCAAGGTGCATCGTATGGAAAGGGTGCCAACTTAATTTGGCAGATACCTTGCAAACCCTGCTGGCACCTCTTGGGGACAGGACAATGACATCAAGTTGAATGTCCAGCTATGCACACACACACACACCGGGCACTCCAGCCCTCTGCTGCCTAAAGCAGGTGCCTCCCTTGGCCTGAAGGGAGGGCCGGCTCTGACTGCGACACCCTGGAAGGCCTTTGTTATTCCAGACCAGCCTTTGGCCCAGCAGCAGCAGCAGCAGCAGCAGCAGCAGCAGGAAAGGGCTGTCCAGGTAGACTGCCTTGCAGAAGAGAGGCTCGGCAGGAGCCGTCTGGGCCCATCGCTGCTTTCGCACGGAGGGTTCCCCTTCTCGCTGGCCCAGGAGAAGAGTGAGCGAGCCACCACCCCCTACACACACACACAAACACACCTGCTCCACGGAGCCCTCCCTCGGCGGTGTCCTGCCCCTGTGGAAGGGGGCTCCTCTCGTGGGTCCGCCCCGCCCGCCCCCCCCCCACACCCACTTCCCCTGCCCTCCCGGGGCTCCGACCTGGTGGTGGGTCTCCTTCTCCACGTTGACGCCGTTGACTTCAACGACGCGGTCCCCGGCGCGCAGCCCCGACGCCTCGGCCGGCGAGTCGGGCTCCACTTTGCGGATGAACTGCCCGCTCTTGCCTTTCTCGCCGTGCAGGTGGAAGCCGTAGCCCTGCTCGCCTTTGCGCATCGGGCAGAGGCGCGGCCGGCGGCGGGACGGACTCCCCGAGCCCCAGCTCCCGCCTGACGCCGCCGAGGCCACGCCGACGCCGCCGGCCCGGGCCTCCTGCTCCTTAGCCATGGCCACCAACACCACCACCAGCAGCAGCAGGAGCAGCAGGAGCCGCCGCCGCCGCCGCCCCGGGCCCGCCTGCTGGCTTCCCCCCTGCCCCAAGCCCTGCCCGCTTGCCCCCCTGCCTGCCTGCGCGATCCGCTCGCCCGCAGCCCTTCCGACGGCCAGGCAGCCAGCAAGGGCCGCCCCGAGGCGGTGCCAAGCCCGGAGGAGGGAGGACGAAGCTGGGCAGCGGCCGCCGAGCCTCCGCCTCCTTCTCCTCCTCCTTCTCCTCCTCCGCCTCCTCCTCTTCCAGCCGTAACCGCTGCAGCCTCCCGGACGGGGCTCTCTCGAGGGACCAGCCGCCGGCAGGCCGAAGAGGAGGAGGAGGAAGAGGAGGAGGAAGAGGAAGAGGAGGCGGTGGCCGCTGCTGCTACTCTTGCTCCTGCCGCCGCTGCTAGATTTCCTCCCACGCCGGCCGACTTCACTCACCGGAACCTTCCCGAGATGCGGCGCTTTGTTTTTGGAAAGGGGGGGGGAGGTTAGAGGGTGTCCCCCCCTCCTGTTCCTCTCCTCGCCTGCCCCACCTCTGGGAGGGCCGTCGGAGGGCTCGCGTCCCCGAGCGGCCGCGAAGGAGGCTTTGGCAGAGGTCAAAGAGGCAGCCGGCCCTTGGAAGGCGGGATAGCGCCGGAGGCTGAGACCCCCAGGGTTCTTTGGAAGTCAGCCACTGCGGCCATCATGGGGAGAAACAAGCAGCAGCAGCAGCAGCAGCAGCAGCAGCGTGCCTCTGGCCGCAAGCAGAGTGCCTATCTCCATGTTAGACCTGCTGCCTCTCAGGCAGGCATGTCCAAACTTCAGCCCTCCAGATGTTTTGGACCACAACTCCCAGAATTCTAAGCTTAGATTGCCAATGGCAAAGGACTGTGGGAGTTGCAGTCCAAAACATCTGGAGGGCTGAAGTTTGGGCATGCCTGCTCTCAGGTCTAAGAAGAGCCAGGGTGGTGCATGGGGGGTGGTGATGGAAAGGCCAGGGGCCAAATTCCCACGGCCGGGGTTGACGGCAGGGTTAAGTGAGGTGGGAAAGACTCCCATCATCCCTCCTCTGGAGCTCTCTCTGGGCGAAAAGCAGGTGGCGATGAGTGCCCAAACCCAGGCAGGAGTTCAACAAACACAAGGAGGGTTCCGCTTCTGCTGAGGAGGGTTGTTGTCAGGCCAGGCAGAAGTGCCTTGGTCTGGATTAGGCCCCAACCAGTGGCCCATCTCGGGTCACCTTGGTGCGACACTCTCAGGATCCGCCAGCCCTCCTTCCTTGTGAGGCAGCCTGGGCGGTTTTTGACTCAGGTGTGTGTGTGGGGCGGGAGGGTGGGGGGCAGGTGGGGGGGCACTGAACATCCTGCCCCTTTGCTTTGTGTTCCTGCTTGCAGGGAGAGTTGCCTGCTGAGGCCTGCTTTTGTTCGCGGGCGGAACACAAAGAGCAGCAAAATGAAGGCTTACGGGAGAGTCCCCGCTGTTGTTTTTTTTCACTTTCAAGGCTGAGGGCCTTTGATGCCAATCGAGTGAACGGCACTCACTGCAAAGCACAAGAAGCAGGGGTGTGCTTGCGTGCATGCATGCATGTGTGTGTGTGTGTGTGTGTGTGTGTGTGTGTTTGCATGGGGGATTGCTTTTCCTGATTCTGGAGGCAGCCCTCTGGGCCCCTTGCTGGTGAGATGCAAGAAGGCCATTCAGGGTTCATGGAAACGCATGGGTGGGGGCTCTTCATTGGCATTGTCGATGAAGCCCCCCACCCCACCCCTGCGGCATCTGGGAGGCGACAGCTGCTCTCCCCTGGCCCGTGGTGGCAGGCAGCAGCTCTCCAAGCCCCTGGAAAGGAAAAGGGCTCTCCAAAATGCCAGGAACCAAACCCGAGACCTTGTTCCCCATTCCCTTCTTTGGGGGACCCTGGGACTCTGCGTCTGGCCTAGCCGAGGGTCCTCAGGCTGGCTCTTCTCCCTGGAGGCTCAGTGGGGAATCAAACTCTTAGCCTCTGGCTCCGCAGCCAGATGTCTTTAAACCACTGAGCTATGCGACCAATTCCCTTCTCTTCCTGAGCCGAGGGGGGAATCTCAGCAGGAATCCCAGTTCCTTAGTAGTTCGTCTCAGTGCCTCTTCCTGCACTCGGGCCCCTCCGTGCCTCTTTCTCGCTGGAATTAACTCTGCCCATTTCCATGCCTGGCATGGCGATTCCCAGCCTGAGCTCTCGCCCTCTTTAACGTAGCCCGAGGCGGCTGCAGACGTGTGCAAATCCAAGTCATCTGTCCTGGAAGGAACCTCTAAGCTAGTGGTTCTCAACCTGTGGGTCCCCAGATGTCCCTGGACCGCAATTCCCCGAATCCTCCACCACTTGCTGTCCTGGAAGGGGTTTCTGGGAGTTGCAGTCCAGGAACCTCTGGGAACCCACAGGTTGAGAACCACTGCCCTAAGCATTACATAAACTTTGCAGGCTTCCATTGGAAGAGCCCTGAGATGGTCTAGAGCAGGGGTGTCTAAACGTTTTGCAAGGAGGGCCAGATTTGGTGAGGTTAAAATGTGTGGGGGCAGACCATTCAGCCACATTTGGCCCCAGGGCTGGATGCCAGACAAGTCTGGATAACATGCAAGGAGGAAGGGAGGTTGCTGTAGCTATTGAGCCAGGGACGGGTAGGCTGGGAAGGTGGCTGGATGGTGGTGGACGGAGGCAGGGAGGGCCGGCAAAACATAAAACTGCAAGATGATGCTTCCATCCGGTATGGGAAGGGGCCAGCTGGCGGGGATGCATGACAGGTTGAGCCAGTGAGGAGAAGAGGCCACGGGCCACTCGAAATTTGTAAACGGGCCACATTTGGCCCCCGGGCCTGACTTTGGACATGTGTGGTCTGGAACAAGTCCACCACCAGACTTGCAAGGGGCCACAAAGAAACGGCACAACCCGGGGCATCCCATCCGTTCCACTCAAACGGTATGGCAAGAGGCAGGAGAAAGGTGGAATTTTCCAGGGCAACTTCTCTGGAGCCAGCCAGGTTAATGTTTCCCCACAACCTATGGGAGACTTTGGGACATGTTTGCTGGAGGCTGATTTTCGCCTGGCTCCAAAACCTGATTATGCTCCCGCACGACATCCATTTGACTTCACCTTTCTTTCCCCGGATGGCCATTAGTATTCCAACATGACTTTCCCCACCGAATGTCTACACTGGAGACACGTGGCTGTGGGTTCAAGTCCTCGGTTGAAAGGATGGGAAAGTACGTCAAATTAATCTGGGAAAAATAAAGTGGGAAATAAATATGATTCGTTAGGCGTCTTCTCTGCATTTTGGAAGACTGGTGACTATTTTCAGGCTCGTTCGGGCTGCAAAAACATGAAATGAATCAGGGTGGGTTGCAAAACCGGTAAGTTTGTGTGAATTTGGGTATGAACTTTCAGTCTTTTCCAGAGTCCTCTTCAATTTCTCCATCAGCCTTCAGACTTGGTAGCAGTCCTGATGCAGAGAGACCAAGCGCTGAGTGACTCAGTGCCCTTCAGTTTGGAAATGCTGCCCTTTCTCTCCTGCTTGCTAATGGTAACCCCCCCCCCCAATGCAAGAGCGGATCATACGACCCTCTCTCAACAACACAGGGGTTGCCCAAGAGTCCCAGGGAGGGGGGCAGCCCCCAAAAGAAAAGCCATAGTGCCCCCTGCGGACCACTCTTGGAATCACACCCGCAGGAAGATGGCTCAAGTTCTCCCCAGCTTCTGTTCCCCCCCCCCCATACACACACACACAAAGAGGCCCCTGCTTTTCAGATGTTTTGGACTGCAACTCCCAGCATTCCTGGCCCCGTTGGCCCTGCTGCCACTGGGACTCATGGGAACGAAAGTCCAAAACATCTCTAGATGACGCCAGACGGGGGAACCTGCCTCTAGGTTTTAGCTTGTTTGTTCTTCTCCTGTGACATTTGGAGCATCTTCCAACTTCCTAAATGGGCCTGGAGTTTCTCACACGTAATTGACACTCGCAAGGGCTTTAAAGCAGCAATTAAGTGTCTTATTTCATCTGCCTCTTCACCGTGGTGGCCCATTATCTCCATTCTGAGGAGGGTCAGGACTTTTATCTTTCTTCTCCCCACCAGGTAGCCCTTGCATCTGGGAGAGGCAGGTGGGCATGGGGCAAGTGCCAGATGCCCTGGGGCTATTGGGTTGGTGCCAAGCTGGGTTGATCCCTGCCAACTGTCAAGGGCCATTCATGAAAGCTGCCAGAAGCTTTGCAGAAATGAAACCGGACAGGGGGAAAAAAAGAAGCAAGACTGTGGGGTTAGTCTCAGCTTAGTTGGTGGGGGGGGGCGATGGATGTTGTAGTCCATACTTTACCCTCCACTGATTTATGGGATGTCTGTATGGTTATCCCTTTCCAGAGCTTGGAAAAGCTACTATTTGGACTACATCTCCCCCAATCCCTCCACCAGCTGCTGGGATCTGTAGTCCAAAAAAAGGAACTTCTCAAAAGTTCAGTGGTTCCTTATATGCAGCATGGATATTTCTCATCCACTCACCGGTCTGACCAACTGCAGAACAATTTTTATCAGCAGTTCAAGGGGACCACACCCTGGCGAGACAGACCAAACTGTTTTAATTTTATTTCTTTATTTTATTTTGAATATTTTCACCCCCGCCTTCCTCCTCGGAAAAGGACCCAAGGTCCTGAGGGACAATGTTTATTAATTAATTGACATTTGAAGAAGTGTGTTGGGTGTGTGGTACACGTGTATCTTTGCCGTGCATTAATTAAACAGCCACTGGGCTACACTGACTGTTTCCATTGTAGAGTCTAAATGCATTTTCCATTTCCCTTGGTAAACTCTAATTTAATGTTTTAACCTTTCCTCATAAGGGAGGTGCCCCAGCCCAGTCATCATTTTAGTCGCTCTCTTCTGCACCTTTTCCAGTTCCACTATGTCTTTTTTGAGATGCAGTGACCAGAATTGTACACAATACTCCAGGTGCAGCCTTACTATTGTTTTGTTTAATGGTATTATAATGTTGGCTGTTTTATTTTCAATCCCCTTTTTGATAATCCCTAGCATGGAATTGGCCTTCTTCACCGCTACCACACATTGGGGAGACACCTTCATGGAGCTGTCCACCAACACACCAAGATCTCTTTCCTGATCCGTCACGGATAGCTCAGAGCCCATGAGTTGACAGATAAAGATGCCTCTAAGCATCAGAAGAACTATTCCTGCTACATTGCCTTCTCCAGCCCCTGTAGATGGAGATCCCCCTGGCAACGCGCACCCTACACCCTAACACCAAGGAGCATACCTGGAGTCATAGCAATCGGCCTGGGGCTGCCTTCAAAATCCTCCAGGGTAGTGCCATTCACTCCTCCGCTCCTCCCATTTTTATTTTCAAACGTCATAAAACATTATTTGCTTGATAGGCACAATCCACTTCCATTCAATTGGCATTTATTTATTCATTCATTCATTCATTCATTCATTCATTCATTCATTCGTCTCCTGCAAACCTTGGTTTTCCTGCAGGTCAGGATGATACCTCCTCCTCCTCCTCCTCTGATCCTGGTCCTTCCTGCGCTGGGAACTGCTAGAGGGGAAAGCAGTCTCCTTGCATCCTCCTGAAATTGATTTAATAATCCTTTGCTTACCCAAGAAGGCATCTCATGCGGTTGATTAAATTTTGTTTTTAATTTGTACAGCATCCCCCCCGCGGGGGAAACGAGTAACATTAGACTGCGAAGAAGCCATCGGTATTGGAAATAATAATCATGAATATAATGTATCCTTAGTTCCTCTCATTCCCAAGATGGGAGCGTGACGTTTTAAAGAAAACAACCAACATCACAATGACACTGAGAACCTGCAGCCCTTGCTCCAACAGTTTTGAAGGGGGGGGCACAAAATCAAAGGATTGGCACCCCTGGCCCCACCCTGGAGCATCATATGAAGAAGGTGTCGTTGTGACAGGAGGCTGGGGGTCCTCCCTGGGGTGGTGGGGGTGGCGGTGGTGGCAATGCAGAGGCATGGTCCAGGTGAGGTTGCAAAGTCAGTCTGAGATACTTCCGGTCTGGGTAGCAGTTTCTGCATCAGTCCGGCACCATCCGTTCGGCAGGACGCCTCCCTTCCTCCCAGTTCAGATCGCCAGCTCAACGCGGCTGTAAAGAGAAGTGGCATGGTTTTTCTTACCCGCTCGTTTTATGCACTCCCCCACCCTCCGTCAGCAAAACAGGATTTGGTTCGATTGTGTGTGTGTGTGTGTGTGTGTGTGTGTGTGTGTGTGTGTGTGTGTGTGTGTGTGTGTGTGTGTGTGTGTTGTGTCGTTAACAGTCGTGACCGACTCTTCGTGACCCCATGTCCATGGAGCTTTCTTGGAAGGAATACTGGAAGTGGTTTGCCAGTTCCTACTGCAGGCGCCTACAGCGCCTGGTATTCCCTGGTGGTCTCCCATCCAAGTACGAACCAGGGCTGACCCTGCTTAGCTTCTGAGATCGGGCAAGATCGGATGTGCTTAGGGCATCTAGGTGGAACTAAATGTAGAAGAACCCCAAGACTTTCACCGGAAATAACAGCAATACAGCCGGAAGCCCTTAGTATCCAGGGATTCACTTTTCAACGGTCTAAAGATATTAAAAGAACAATCCTAGGCATAGCTATTTCCAAAGATGAGGCTGCCAGAATGGGATGCTAGAAGGGGACGGAGGCCCAGCTATGAAGAGTGGTTCCTCCTCTCTGCATTTCTCAGCATCTACAGGAAAGATTGGAACCCATCTCTCATGAAGGTCCTTCTGTCCTGGGAGGGACCCCATGGATCACCTGCTAGACCAGCCCCTGCCGCGAAGGCACATGGGGGAACTGAGCTCCCAACCTCTCCGGCCAGCCAGGTTTGAAATCGGTAGGCCAGTCCATCCTCTGATGGATGGCAGTTTCAAGGGATAAGAGTCACGAGTAAACGCACAGGGCGAGACCCGTGGAAGGAGAAGAACCTGCACCAAGTGTCCTCACAAACAGCCCCTTCCATATCTCCCCACTGCTGCTTAGCTACTGCTGCACAATCAGAAACTGATCTATTGTGCGTGCACGGCAGCACCCCCACTCCCCCCCCCCCAAGATCTGAGCCCAAAGGGGCTCCCTCACCTCCAAACAGCAGGGCAAGAGGGAAAGATTGCCAGGGGCCTGTTTGCTGGACACCAAATCTCGTCATAAACCGGCTCTGGACAAGACTCTGCTCGGCTACAGAATTCTATGGAACCCCAGTGCTGGTTTCCTTGGCCTCCAAGCTCTGCTCCTGGCGTTGGCACCTGTTGCCACAGCTCCCTCGGGTCTCATCAGGTTAAGAAATCAAAATTAAGATCAGTCCACACCGATTCAAGGGTAGGAATCTGTGCAGTCCCTGTGCAAACCATCACAAGCCCCCCACCCCCACCCCCCAGTAACTTTTCTAGGCGGTGGTATTAATCCTCATCCTACCCAGAAGGGGGACTAAAGTCCCCCAAGGACTCCATTCTCTCTGATCAAGCCAGCAACCCGTCTGGTCAAGCGGCTAGTCCGCGGGGAGGAAGGCGACCGGAGACTTACGGAGAGGGCAATTACTTACTGTGCGCACTTTACCTGGCCGCCGCCTCCTCCTCCTCCTGCTGCTGCTGCTGCCGCCTTCGGGACCACCGGCCCTCCCGGAGCGCCCTCTCCAGAGACTCCGGGCCCGGGGCGTCGCGGCGCCCGGGGGTCTCCTCGGGGCACCTCGGGGGGCAGAGCTCAGCCCAGGCGCTCCGCTTGCCGCTGCTGCCCTCCGCGGGGCGCCGGTGGGGAGCGTTGGGGAGCCCGCCGGGGTCCCTCTTGCCCTCTTGGCCGGCGGCGGGCTCCCGGGGGGTCCAGGCGGGCGGGCCCTCACGCGCCATGGGCGGCAGGACGGGCCACCAGAAGGGGCCCCCGCGCTCCGGGCGCCCGCCTCGGGCCTCGCCGTCCAGCTGGCGGCGCCACAGGTAGGGCGAGCGTCGGACCCCCATCAGGAGCCCCGAGGCGCGCCCCACCGTGTGGTACCGAGGACTGGCCACGTGCTTGTACCAGGCGCTGGACGGGGGGACCACCGACAGCAGGGCCAGGGCCACCAGCGCCAGGGTGGGCCCGGGAGAAGAAGAAGAAGAAGAAGAAGAGCCCCCGGGGCTCCGTCGGGAAAGCATCCAGTGGCCGCGGGAGGACCGGGCGGAGCGGCTGAGGAGGGCGGTCGGGCGGGCGAGCTGCTCTTCCGACGGCGGCCGGTCGGGTTGGCGGGGCGCGAAGCGAGGGATCCGGCCGGGTTTTTCCGTCGGGGCAGAGCGAGCGGCCGGAGGGGACGCTTCCCGGGCTCCAAGGAGCGCGTCTTGGGAGCGCAAGGGGGGGGGGGGCGGGCAGATCCTCCGTCTCTGCCGCTCCGGTGGCCCCGACGTGCCTATAAACCCGGGCGAGGGGGGCGGGAGAAGGGGTGGCTTCCTCTCCCCCTCCCTCGAGGCTCCACCCTTCCCCCGAGGGGCGCACGGGGGTGGGGATGGGGCGGGCGGAGATGATCCGGAGCTCACGCGTGCACACCAGAGTCTGCCCTCCCCGCGTGTCGCCCCCTCCCGCCGCCCTGATCCCTTCCCAGGGGTAAGGGACCCCGACCCCCCGCACCGCGCGCCCCTGGGGTGCCACAGCCGCTGCGTTGCGCCGCTTGCTCCCTCGGGCAGCAGACCCAGGTGCCAGGGGGGGGGGTGGAGGAGAGGGGCCAGTCAGGAGGACCCCGGGACCAGGCCAAGGAACGCTCGATCGCCAAGTAGCCCTCGTTTCTACTTCGGGTGTACCTGCTGATTCCTCTTGCAGGGAATGCGTGGTGAGGTCCGGCAGCCAAATGGTTGGGCTGCCTTGTGGCTCCAAAATTCGGGCCACCCTTTCGTTCGAAGGGTTCCTCTCCAACCAGGCAGGGAGGAGCGAGCTGAGATTCAACAGGATTTTTTTGCAACCCGTCATGTTCCCCAGGGGGTGCCCAGAAGGAGGCTTCTCTGCTTTGCAGCATCAAATATTTAGACTCAAATCTCGGGGTTGCTGTCCAAATTTCCAGGATGGAAACTTGGACAGCGACTAGACAGAAAAGGCGTTGACTAGTTGACTTGACGTTGAGACAGGATGGCACCAGGAGTGTCTAACCTCTAATCCACAACTGTTTCATTTCTTGTCTCCTGGCTGTAATTTCCCAATTTAAAACTGGACGGCCCTGAACTGGATCCGAACTAACCACAGCAGGTGCTGATATTGGATACCTAAAGGAGGGCTGGCCGATACTGTTAACTGTGACTGTGGGTATGTCCCACAAACTTTATAACGCATTGAGATGGATTTGGCTCAAAAAGGTGTCCTGGCTCCCTGCAAGGATTACATCATCTTGAGGGCAATGCCTTCCAATGGTTAAACAACTGAGCTATCCGGCCTCTAGTCACTGCTCACACATAATTTATTCCCCTAATCATTTGTTATTTCTATTGCAAGTTTTAAAAACCTTGCAGAATTTATTCTTCTAATGTTCTACATTTAATATGTACAGTACTTTGCATTCTTTGCTAAGTCTCACGCAATAATGCTGTATTCTGTTATGCCCTGCAAAATAAATTAAAACCATTCGTCCTTTATGCAGGTGATGATGAAAAGGACAGAAGCATCTGAAATGTTTTTGAGAGGCAGTGTGGTGTAGTGAGGCTAGCACTGAGAAGACCTGGGTTCAAATTCCGCGTCTGCATGGAAACACTCCTCTCTCTCTCTCTCTCTCTCTCTCTCTCTCTCTCTCTCAGTGTATCTGGAAATGCTCTTCTCCATTGCCACATCTCAAACCAAACATTTTCGCCCCCATTCGTTTTATCGGAGAGCTCTTAAATTATAAAACTAAGGGGGAGGAGACTATTTTTTATTTCTTTACCCAGTTCATAAATTTATAGAGGTTTTGCTGGGGTGCCATTTGGTCTCTTCCCCATTTATCCTGCTTGGTATGGTATATCATCTCAGTTTCCAGACCGAGCGGCCTGAAGGGCGCTTTACGAAACAGCCTGTAACTAATGAAATAAAGGCCAGGCATCAGATTAAAAAAAAAAGGATGCTTCCTTTCGCTCTCTCTTCACTCAGATCTAATTTTCAGTTCCATGTTCTTTTTGTTCCCTCCAGGATGGAAAAATAGTAAAGGCACTATTAATCACCTGGGGGGGGGGGAGAGAGAAAAATCATGTTTGAAATTAAATTGTGGCTTTCTCTAACGCACCATCCAGTTTGCACTCGGGACCTTGTGTGGGAAGAGCGCTTATTATTATTTGTGAAACATTTCCCTGTCTGTTGGGTCCTTCCCCCCCCCCCCCCGAACTCCCCTACCACCAAGCACTGATGCTTGGTGAGACTTTCTCTAATTAGTCTCCTCCTTGCCAAGTATGCAGGAGACAGTTTGGGGCGGTGTGAGATTCTTTCCTGTGTGATTAAACAACGGAGGATGACTCGGGTTTTCCTTACACCATGACAAGGCGGCTCGTCCCATCTTCCATTCATGAGAAAAAGACAAAACGAGGGAGCATTACGTGGGGCTCAAGAGGATGGATGGATAGATAAGTCAGGAGAGAGGGTTTCTCCTAGAGAGGGCCAGTAGCCAAAGAGGCTGCTTTGGTGCAGTCCAGCAGCAGTCACACTGGCCTGAGAGGTACAGTCAGCCAATGAAAGAGGGGAAGCACGCTTGCCACCACCCCCCCCACACACACAACAAACCACCCTGTGTTGCTCTGAGACTTCATACAAGCGGCATCTCTCTCCGCCTGTCCCGGTGTTCCATCGTCCACCTTGGCAGCCAAGCCTTTTCTCTGTTGGCTGGATAGTTCAGTGGTTTTAGGGTCTATGACTGTGAAGCCAGAGGTTGGGAGTTCAATTCCCCCTTGGGTCTCCTTGACCAGAGGTGGACTTGGCCTCCCTTCCAGCTTGGCAGTTGTGAGAGGGAAAAGGCTGCCCTACCAGGAAAATTCAGGCTTCTCTTAACAGGATCTTCAGGCAATGCTGGCAGGCATCGTCTGAGCCAGGACACCAGGACGCGGGTTTGTGCTTGCAAACACCAGCTGAAAGAACATGAATGCCATCCTTTATTCTGATTCTTTGAGGACCCAGCCTGCCGGTGCTGTGGGTACCAGAGAGAGCCGAGCTTCCAAAACCATGGCTTGTGCAAGGAGAGGAAGCCAAGTCAGAACAAAACATGCCAGCCCTGGAGTTGAATGATCTGCAGCTCGGGAGCCTTTCTGGATGGGCTTCCAGAGACCCAGGTGGCCGGGCTGTCCTAGAGCGTTTTTTACTAGCTTTGGTGGGCACTGCAGCTGCGGTCCGCCCTGGGCAGGAAAGATCCAGGGTTGTTGGCAGCACCCTCCTTTGATTCCTGCCAGGTTGTCTTCCCAGAAGCCCCCCCCCAATTGAAAAACATTTGGGACACAACTACCGGAAGCAGTTGGAGTTAGGGTTGGGGTTAGGGTTAGGGTTAGGGTTAGGGTTAGGGTTAGGGTTAGGGTTAGGGTTAGGGTTAGGGTTAGGGATAGGGTTAGGGTTAGGGTTAGGGTTGTGGTGGGCGCTCCTCCCTGCCTCTTCAGGGACAGGAGAGAGGAGACCCTCCAGTTGTCACAGGACAAAGAATCCCATCAGCCTGAGTCAGCACAGACAAGAGTGAAGGATAATGGGAGTTGTAGTTCCCCAAACACCTAGAGATCCATGTCATTCTTCGTCCTGGCTCTTCCCCCCCCCCCCCCCCCGTTCGCTTCAAAGTAATGGCTTTAAGGACCCTTGACGGATGCCTGGAAGGTCTCTTGATGCCATGAGGCTGAGGACTCCATCTGACAGAGACAGACAGCGGCTAGGACCAAGGTTTGCCCATTCAACCTCCTCCAAGTGTGTCCATTCACACGCCGGCGGTTTTTTGAATTCAAAATGATACGACCCAAAGGGGAAGCAGGCAGCCAAGCTTCAAACTTTTGCCCTGAATGGGATGAAGCCGGTCCCTCTTTGAACATCTCCTTGGTCCTCAGAGACAGAAGAGATCAGGTGGACCCCCAGGACTTCCCAAAATAAGAGGCAGAGACCACCAGGCTAAGTTTCTCCATTCAGAGGGTGGTGGTGGGGACATCCCATGATAGATCCAGAGTGTGAGGATGACAGGGTGACCGGGAATGCAGCTGGGAGCCTCGGATCGCTCCCGCACCCTACTCTTCCTTTGGGGCTGCTTTGTACTGAGCCAAAATGACTCTTTTCCTGCCGAGATGAGCCGGAGGGACCCCAGAGGCCTGGAATGTGGAGGTGCAGGCCCCGAATCGGAGACCACCCCCACCCCCACCCGCATGACAGCAGCCACTGGTGGCACGCTTAATGATCCACCATTACTCAGCAGTTTCTTCCCCTCCTCCTGAGTCAGAGGACATGCCTGTGACGCCCCCTCTCCTTTCTTAGACAGGATCCGAGGAAAACGATGAATAATGTATCCTTTTAAGGCGAGCTCAACCTGGATTGCAAAAGGATTTTTTTTTAAAAAAAAAGTGCTTCCAGGTCTCCTGAACCCTCACAAAGCATCATCTCAGCTTCATCCCCCCTGGAGAAACCCATTTAAAGCCAACCCCACAGCTCAGAGCACAATGTTTCAACGTCTTATATTTTTTATTTTCCAAGGCTTTTTCTGGGCGGCTCATTTCGAACCGGGAACTTCTTCAGCTGGCTCGTTGGCATCAAGCAATCTTCCCAAATTGCCCTGCTAAAAGAATAAAAGATTGTTGCAAAGATCACATACTTAGTATACGAAAGCTGGCAAGCCGCCTTCCTCGAAGCAAGAGAGCCATTAGCACCGAGTTTGAAAAACAACAACAACACATAATTGGATATATATTTTTCTTCCTTTCCCTTACTCATCTCCTGGGAGAATAGCACCTTCGGCACAGCGTTTTCTAGCAATGATTGGAATAATATTTGTGTAGAAAGTTTGGAGATTACGAACAAGTGCAGGCATAGGTCATCTTAAAATACTGGCTCCCTTCCTGAAGGCTTCAGCTGAGCAGGTAACTCAATGAAGTGAGTTCAGGTTAATTTTGGATGGATGGATGGGTGGATGGATGGATGGATGGATGGGCGGGCGGACAGATGGAAGGACAGATGAATATATAAATGGATGGATGGATGGATGGATGGATGGATGGATGGATGGACAGATGGAGGGATGGAGGGATGGACAGATGGGTGGATAGATGGGCATATGAATGGATAGATGGATGGATGGATGGATACTGCACCACCAGTGCAATGAACTATTCTGGCCAGTTTACAATGGGATAAAAACATAATCACCAGAAATTAAACAAAAAAAAATGAACAATAATATAAGGAGTCCAGGGGGTGTGATTTCCAGGCAACGTGGTTGCAAGCCATGAAGGTCGTCATCAATACCTTGAATCTGATCTGAACCTCGAAGGTCTTTGCCTGTGGAGCCAGTGGTTGGGAGTTCGATCCCCGGCTTGTGCCTCCTTGACAGGGTCTGAAACTGGTCCACCGGAGGGTCCCCTCCAGTTCTCCTGTTCTATGATGTTGATGATGGTGGTGGTTGCTGTTTGTTTTTCATCCTCCTCTTTTTTTACCTGTCTGGTGGCAGAGATTTAAAGGTTTAAGTCTGGTTTTGCACTCTTGTATTTCGATTGATGTGAACTGCTTGTTGTGTCTTGTGCTAAACTGGAATGTTTCTTTCCTTTCCTTTTTTTAACTTGAGCTAGTTTCAACTATTTCTATGTTAATTTGTTTTGTTTTGCTTTTTAAATACATAAATGTGAAGCAGAGCATCCTGATAAGAGTTGTTCCGCTGAAGAAACAGATGGCCTTAGACACGCCTCCATGAGAGGCCGGGCGGATCTCTTGCAGGTGAACGTTTCCGTGAAATATTTAGGAAAACCGGACACATCTGCGAAGGTTTCTCTCTTGCTCAGGGATTCAATTTTTTTTAAAAAAATTCTGCAAGCTGCCCCCAGTGGAAGATCTTAATTCCATAATCGCACGAACCCTCCCGTGTCCCTCTTCCCAGGAGAAAGCTTTGACTCAGCAACAGAAAAAAGGTAGGTGACTCAGCAGCAGAGGAAGAGAGAGAGGGAGAGGGGAGAGAGAGAGAGAGAGACGTGCCATCGGAGTGGAAAATCCCTGAAGAAAATTGGGACTTTCAACCTCCTTTCAGCTGCACCATCCGTAGCCCCCTCCCAAAAAGACTAAAGGCAAGTGTTTTAAGTACAATAGGACCCCCGGATCCACTAATTCAGTTATCCGCGGTTGGCAGAGAAAAAAAATTAAATAATTCTGCTATTGTCACAAACAGCAGCCATAAAGCAAGCTATTGTCTCAAAACAGCAGTGATAAAGCAAGCTACTGGCATGAAACAGCAGTTTGGGGGGGGGTGGACAGGTGTTCTCTCTTATCCATGGTTTTCCATTATCTAC
This sequence comes from Phrynocephalus guinanensis, assembly GCA_037367245.1. NCBI lineage: Eukaryota > Metazoa > Chordata > Lepidosauria > Squamata > Agamidae > Phrynocephalus > Phrynocephalus guinanensis. The sequence continues at coordinate 1,144,534 of CM074751.1, forward strand.
GGGAAGTCCTGAAACCCATCCCCAGCAGATACTGGGATCCTAATGTAAAAGGGAAATGAGGTGTGAAAAATGGGATTGTGACGTGGGGCTGGACGTCAAGGAGGCATTGTGGTTGGAACTGTTACTTCCTTGCGCCGGTTTGCAAAATATTTTTTTTTAAAAAAGAGCACAGAAGGAAGAAGGGAGGAGAAGGGTAGATTAATATAACAAGCAAATGTGGCAATCAGTTATCCCAGGGAAAGAGTCCCAGTGACGGCTGAATAGCCAGAGAGGAATCCTTGCAGAGACAGGAAGAACCCTTGGGTCCTTTTGTGGAGAAAGATGTGGGGTATTTAAAAATAAATAAATAAATAAATAATAATACACCTTAACCCCTCTGCCCCCAATCCCCTGCAGTTACGGATCCAGCCTCCTAACCAGCACTTGTTTGAAGTGCCAGGCCTGTTCGATAAGGAATATCCACAAACACCCTCTGGGCCATGAATGAAAAACGAGGTGAGTCAAACTTTGAAGAGGGCATCACTGAACCCGCACTGGCTTTTACCTCGCAAACAACATGGAGTCGAGAGAAAAGATGATTCACACCATCAATACCGAAGCAATTTTCTGTAACCCAGTCAATTGCTCTGGAGGAGGAGAGATGGGTCATGGGGTGAGTGGTCTCCACTTCCAAGTGTTATTTTGTTTGTTTGTTTGTTTGTCCCTTCACCGTTAGTTTGCACTGAATTCCAAAGATCTCTGCCCGGCGTTTTCAACAGCAATCAAACGGCCCGGCCAATATGGCATTTTTGCTCCAAAACACTCACACTGCTGCCTTAAAGTATACAGACATATACAAGAGGATACCAGTAAAAGTCCACTTCAACGGAGGTTCTGGTCACTTGTTCCTGTGCTCATCGGGTTTGTTTGACATTTTCCTTCCTTCTTATGAGAAAATCTCCTTGCCCTTCCGCAAACTCTGCCCTCTTGACTTTTAAGTGCCTCCGAAGGGTGTCTGCCCCCTTTGTTCCAGCTAGCTATGCTGTACAGACCCCCCACACACACACACACCTCTCTGGGAGCATGATGGAAAGCCAACCAATGTCCAGATGCTAAATGTCATTACACATCAGAGTGAATGCGCTTCTTACTGACTTTGATATTAAGTTAGGAAAACATTACGTGCTTGGCAGGAGACTTTGTCCTTAGAAGCAGACCCTCCTTGTTGCCTAGACATGAGATTAAACCCAGACTAGATTGCAAGGAAATAGGATATTTTCCAGCAGGGAAACAGAAATTTATCGCGTGTTTTACTTCTCTTGCAAGCATTTACAGAACAGATGTGCAGCACCCTCTGCTACTTGACATCCTCCATAAAAATGTATTACTTTTGCTCGGTGGGGATGTTATTGACTTTTTTTCTGGGGACGTCCATGCCTATAAAGGGCACTTACTTGTAAAAAAAGAGATGACCAGGCTCCCTGTTTCAGAACAGAAAGCCAGATTGTGGGATGAGTGTTAATTGGAAATCTTATGCATCAATTACAGGCACGTTGTTACAAGTGCAGAAACACTATGCTCTCCTTTCACTAATTATATGGTCTCCCTTTATTAATTATGTGGAGTATATCAAAAGCAATCATCCCTTTTCTCTTCTACTCTTAGTAATTGGTTGCAGAGCATTTCAGGACGTAATTGAAAGATCAATGAATGGTGGCATTTCTGTGACTAGCGCTCACGCCATGTATCCTGCCAGTCCTAGTCTAGTATGAATTTTAGCTGGCTTTATTTTTATTTTTTAAAACGGGATTTAGAATTTGAAAGATTTGCCCTATATGACATCAGGAACAAATTTGTTAAAGAAGAGAAAGCCGGGTGGCTGTTCCTACTTCTGTTCAACCTCACGCGCCTTTTGAGTAGTTTTCAATCGATCGATCGATAGAGAGATCAATCAGTCAGTCAGTCAGTCAATCAATCAATCAATCAGGCAAAGAAGCTGCTACCAATGAGGTGGGTGGGTCTCACTGAGTGACCCCCCCACCGGTGTTCAGCCCCCATTTTAGATGACATGGCCCCCCACAGAACACATCCGGGTAGCAAACAGCACCATGGACAGCTCCAGGATCAGCCTCCAAGGGTCAGAGGGGGGTTTCCAGAGAAGCAGCCTTGGCTCCTCACTGTGGATTTGGTCTCATGCGATCAATGTGGATTTTAGTGTTTTTGTTTTGACTCCCCCCCCTCCTTCTGTTGGACAACTGTGGCCACCACTGAAATGATGAAGCTAAATCTCTAATGAGAAAGAACTTAGTGGTCCCCAGCTAAGCTTTCCTTACTTGATTCTTGCATCAGCCAAGGACTAGGTGGCCTCTGAGGGGACATTTGGCCGTGTTCTGGTGCCATCCTTCTGATTTCCATCGGTACCGCTTCTGACTTCCCCACTTGCTGAGAACGGCCCTCGGAGATCGCCCTGGCATTGTGGCCGGTGGTATCCCAGAGGCTTGGGTGTTGCCGATGAGAGGACCAAGGCCCAGGGACAATTTAATCTCTCTGGAGGAACTGGGGGCTGCTCCTTGATCAACACCACGAAAAGAGACAGGATGAATTAAAACAGGCCACGGTTCTGCCTCATCGCTCTCATCCCAGTGACAAACAACACAGCATGTGTGCGTTCATGTGTGTGTCTGTGAGAGAGAGAAGCTTCATTTATGATGAGATGCTGTATGTACAATCCCCACTCCCACCCTTCACAGGCACACATCACTTGAGCTCTTGCGTCCTTGCGCAGACAAGTGACTCTTAAAATGCCCCGTTCCAGTCCGTGGCTGCTGTCTCATTTCCATGCTAATTGCCCTTCCCAAATTGGCCCGGCGCACTTCCGACATGGGGAAAAACAGTCCGGGAAGTATCATTCATCTCGGAGGGAGATGATTGGGGGGGTGGGGGGTTGCAATTACGATCATGGAGGGCTTTAGGGAATAATTGCTACCAACACCCCCCCCCGGCCGCCCTTCCCTTCCTCTCTGCCCTTCCGCACACTCTGCCCTCTTGACTTTTAAGTGCCTCCGAAGGGTGTCTGCCCCCTTTGTTCCAGCTAGCTATGCTGTACAGACCACCACCACCCCACCTCTCTGGGAGCACTTGCAATGCAAGCCGGCGTGATTTCATGCGACGCTTAATTGATGTCTTGCTAAAGTATGTGCCTCCCTTTCTCTCCCCACCCCACCCCAGTGAAATTAGGCTCGGTTTTGTACAAGATGTGACTAAACTACCCTCTTGTGACGGTCATTTGGTCCAAGGGATGGGGCTCTTGACAGGGCAGGACTTGCGCACCAGAGGGCCCAAGTACCGGATGAGCAGCGTGTGCGTGGCGGGGTGTGTGTGGAGTGCTGCAGGAGCCGGCAGATCCCCAGGCAGGTCTGGGAAGTGAGGCGGCTCATGGGTTCTGAAAGGCTGCAGGCAGCTGTCCAACAGGCGATGTGCACCTGGTATGGGACTCGTGTCATGGGACTCACAGTCAGCCTTAGGTCTGATGTGACTTGGATTGAGTCACTCTTGTGGCTCAGAACCCACCCACCTATCCCTTTTCTCTCTGTGTTTATGGGGGGGGGAGAGATCTTATAGAGACTGGGGTGGGTGGGACTCAGAACTTGGGGGCCCAACCTGCTGCCTCCAAACACCAGCATCTCCTGGTGCCATGGGGAAAGACACCCTTGTGGGAGAGCCATGAGGACAGTAGAGAATCAAAAGCCACCAGGCAAAAATGCCTCCACCCCCACCTTACCCCCTGAATGCTTAAGGGGGTCGTTCCCTCCTTGAAGGCAGAGAGAGGAAACCAGAGCCTGAGACGACACCAAAGAGCTTTCCATGTTCCTCCTGGGACCTGGTTTTATTTATGTCAAGGGAAGGCCACTGGTGTGCACCCAGAAGGAACCACAATCAGCCCCTGCTGGGGGCTCACATGAAAACAGGGGCCAAGGGATGAGGGGGCATAAAAATCCTCTATGTGAAATGCGCCATTTGAAGGGGTTCGATTCCCCGCTGGGCTTCCTGGACCAGACGTGACAATCCAGAGGGTCCCTTCCATCTCTGGATGATGATGATGATGATGATGATGATGCCAATAATAAAGTAGGTGAAGGGTCTCCCTCAGGAGAGAGATTTGGGGTCCTTGTGGCACTAATAGGAAAGGCTGGAAGCAATATGGAATTTCAAGGTTCATTCCCCCCCCCCCCCCGACTGCATGATCCTGGTTTGGAGCCGAAAGATGGGAAAGTGACCCTGCCAACAAGCATTGGTTGCTTTCAAAGGTGTAATTATTGTGTTCCCCTCTTATGCAAATCTTCCTTCCTTCCTTCCCCAGCTCCTTCCTTCATTCCCCTTATCACCAACTCCTTCCTTCCTTCCTTCCTTCCTTCCTTCATTCCCCTTATCACCAACTCCTTCCTTCCTTCCTTCCTTAGCTCCTTCCTTCATTCCCCTTATCACCAACTCCTTCCTTCCTTCCCCAGCTCCTTCCTTCCTTCCCCTTATCACCACCTCCTTCCTTCCTTCCTTCCTTCCTTCCTTCCTTCCTTCCTTCCTTCCTTCCTTCCTTCCCCAGCTCCTTCCTTCATTCCCCTTATCACCAACTCCTTCCTTCCTTCCCCAGCTCCTTCCTTCCTTCCCCTTATCACCACCTCCTTCCTTCCTGCCTTCCTTCCTTCCTTCCTTCCTTCCTTCCTTCCTTCCTTCCTTCCTTCCTTCCTTCCCCAGCTCCTTCCTTCATTCCCCTTATCACCAACTCCTTCCTTCCTTCCCCAGCTCCTTCCTTCCTTCCCCTTATCACCACCTCCTTCCTTCCTGCCTTCCTTCCTTCCTTCCTTCCTTCCTTCCTTCCTTCCCCAGCTCCTTCCTTCATTCCCCTTATCACCAGCTCCTTCCTTCCTTCCCCAGCTCCTTCCTTCCTTCCCCTTATCACCACCCCCTTCCTTCCTTCCTTCCTTCCTTCCTTCCTTCCTTCCTTCCTTCCTTCCATCCATCCATCCATCCATCCATCCATCCATCCCGCAAAAAAAAAAAAAAGGCAGGACAGCAAGCAGCCATGGAATTAATTGTGAGGCCCAATATATGCTTTTCTTGGCCGTCGTAAATGCTGGGGTTGATTTTGCAACCCCCTGGCAGTGACGGGAGTGTTCCTACACCCTGTGGTGTGAATGGTGCCATGAGACACCAAATCTGAGACCCTGTTAAAAAGGAATGGGAAACTCTTTTCTATTCTCTCTTCACGAGGTCCCCACACTCATTTATGGAAGCCTCAATAAATGAAAACCTCCTTCCATCCTGCCGACAAGAAGTCTGTTCCATTGCTGATGTGGAGGCCAAAGGAATGGAAAATGAGACCTCTTTAAAACCCAATCTCCAAATATTTTTATTCCGATCTTTGGCACTAATTCCCCTCTACTACATATTTGCCCAGTTTTTTTAAAAAAGTCCTTTTCTCATCCCGTCTCCATGAGAAGGAAATGAGACATGATGCGCAGCACACCCGGCCTTTGGAAGGAGCCACGCCTGGCCACGGTGTGTGTGTGTGTGTCACCACTTAATGTTAAACCCAGTGTTGGTCTTCTCCACCGCATGGTACTGTGTGTGGAGGGTGCCACGTGTCTGTCCTGAACCGGGGCCGCCTAGCCACCGGTCGTAGAGCTCTGCGACGGCTCGGTTTGTCTCAGGGTCTTGAGGCCGGACCGATTCGTACAGACGTTCCACTTCCTGAAGTAGTTCCTTATTGGCACCTCCTTCCGCTTTGATCTGACCTCCTCCGTTTAAGCAGCCTGCGAAGCCACAAAAACGACAGGTGAAGGTGGGAGATAAAAAACAGTGGAAGGCAAAAGCCATGGAAATAAAAAATCCCGGGGCAGCCAGGCAGAGGCTGTGGGGCGAGAAAGGGTGTGTGTGTGGGGTTTCTTTTCAGCTGGTTCCTAAACATTGCAATCTTTTCTTCTTTCCCAATCACTCAGTCAAAAAAAAACACCTCTGGAAAAACTAACAAACAAAGGCTGCTCCTCTGTTTACAAGCTAAATAAAAGGAATCCAAAATGTTCTCCTTAAGATGGGCCCCTATCCCTTTATCAAGGTTCTGGGGTAATGTTGAATGTTTCTAGTAGGTTTTTGGAATATTAAAAATTACAGGAGTGTTTCTAGGGGCTCACAAACGGGACAACTCATGGCAGGGGAGTGGCAGAGGAATCCCACTCGGTGCTGGGCCGGGGGAAAGGTGGTTCGGAGGTGCCCCAGAGGTACACCATTCTCATCAACACGCTAGGAGGACACAGAAAGGGAGTTTTGCATGCTGGCAGGAGGGCGCGGTGATAAAAGGGTGAGAATTCTCATGAACTGAGGAACACCTGCAGGCATCCCACGCAGACCCCCCCCCCAAAGGTTGTAAATCTTCCGTCCAGAGCCCGTTGGGGGTTAGGAAGGCCCTGCCAGGCTCCGGGTGTGCCCATGCCATTGCCCTCCCTCCCGCCCGCCCGCCCGCCCGCCCGTCACAGGGACCCTGATCCAGCCTGCCGCCGGTCCCACCTGAAGGGCACGCCATCACTTCCACGTAGTGATAGGGGGACCTCCCTCGCTTCAGCTTCTGCACCAGGTTCTGAATGTTCCGGAAGCCGTAGGCCAGGGCAAAGTGCAAGAGGGTTTTGCCGTCTTTCTCCAGCGTCACCTCTTGGAAATCCTTGTTCCTGGAAGGGGTAGGAAAGGAGCCCCCACAGAGAGAGGCGGAGGGGGGGGGAGATTCATGAAGGTGAAACCCTTCCTTTGCCCTACAGGTGGATGAGACTGCGGGTGTGACGACATAGGATGTGCATAAACACTCCAGCTGTGTGCGGGCTGGACGGGACACAGATGGGCCACAGAAAGCAGAGGAAGATAATGCGATGGGGGCAGGGACGCTTCCCCCGCCTCCACCCTTGGCCGCTCGCCGTGGCTATCACCGGCCCAGGCACAAGTGCTGAGTTGGGGTCCGGTTGCATTCATTTGGAGCCCTTACTTCAGCGTCTTGTATTCCAGCTCTTCCACTTGGATCCCGAAGAGCTCCTTGGTGGCGTATTTGTAGACGTGCTCCAGGTAGCCCCCGGAACCACCCCCCGAATGGCCGGCGAGCTCCTCCTCCGAAAGGCAGCTGAACCTAAGAGGGAAATGTCCAGAGAAAAGCCGTGAAGGGCCGGCCCCAGAGGGAATCACGCAGAGCCAACCTGGGGAGAAGCGAGAGGCTCCCCTGAATCCTGACAATGCACCTGCTGGAAATCTGGCCACCCAACTTGCAGGTGCAGGGAGTTTTCAGAATTCAAGGGCTTCAGCAACCTAGCAGGCCTGTAATCCCTTGCAGCTCCCATGGAATTCAGCCCCTTCTGTTTCCTCTGTCTTCTCTATTGGGTCAAAAAGAGCCGCCAGAGCCTCAACCCGCTAGCCTAGGAATTCGGAAGCACCAGATATGCCTCTCGTTTCTTAATTATGGGGGTCTTACTGTACTGTATGGGATTTCACTATAATCAAGCTGTATACAAATCCCACGGATAAACACCAAATGCAAAGAACACAGAGGCTCCTTGGGCAACGGGGCTTCTCTTCTGGAGACCACCCAGCAACAAACATACATGCAAGCAAAGGGAGAGAGAGAGAGAGAGAGAGAGAGAGAGAGAGAGAGAGAGAGAGAGAGAGAGAGAGAGAGAGAGAGAGAGATCTGGATCTTACAGGCTATCCAGAGGGGCTGGATCCATTTCTGGGAGGGAAACCCCTTCCTGGTCCAACATCTTTAACACTTCTCCTGAAACACAGAAAAGATGGAAGGGTTTGATTCAAGGCAGATCTAAAGGAGCCAAACCCCGTGAAACAGGACATACAAACAGAGGGGCGGCAGTGGTCTACAGTGGGTCTCAGCGCTCCGAACATAAAAAAATCTGTCATGAACACAGTCCTGACAGTGGTTGGGATCCTGCAGATCTCTCGGTGGGGTGGGGTGGGGGGGTAAGGGCAGGTTTGTCTTCAAAGAAAGAGGGACGGAGCCCCTGCACCCAAGCTGTCTCTGGAGCTCAGCTTTGGGTTTTGCTTTACCTGTCGTGATCACACAGTCCACCTCCCGCGTTTGGTGCTGCTGGATGAAGAAATCCGGCCGGGAGGCTTCGAGCTTTTTATCGTAACAAGGCATCACCGTCACGTGGTAGATCCGCTCGGGTGACAAGCCCTGCCAAGAAGGGAGACGGTCAGAACCCCCCGACGGGATGGGCGGAATCAGGCGAAAGCCCCTTCCGAGGCGCACTTCTCTTCCCACACTGGGAAGCAGGTTATCCTGGGGGGGGGGGTGCGTGCGCGCGCGCACACGTGCACACACATCTATGCATACAGTATCTACTTTATCTATCTATCTATCTATCTAGCTATCTATCTATCTATCTATCTATCTATCTATCTATCTATCTATTCATTTCTGTTCATTCTATCTATCTATCTATCTATCCATTCCTTCTTTGTTATCTCTCTTTCTTTCTACTATCTATCTATCTATCTATCTATCTATCTATCTATCTATCTATCTATCTATCTATCTATCTATCTATCTATCTATCTATCTATTCCTTCTTTGTTATCTCTCTTTCTTTCTACATCTATCTTTCTTTCTACATCTATCTATCTATCTATCTATCTATCTATCTATCTATCTATCTATCTATCTATCTATCTATCTATCTATCTATCTAAAAGGAACCACCCCCTTTGTGAGAAATAAGCAAGGAAGACACAACACAGACCTGTTCTCGGGCCAAGTGGCCCTTGACCAGTGAGCCCATGACCTGCTGGGGTGACTTGGCAGTGCTGATGTATGGGATGATGAAACTGCCATGGGTTTTTTCAGCATAACAGATCCAACCTTAAAAAAATAATAAACCAAGCCAAATTTGCAAACCTATCATTACTGCATTTTATCATTACATTTTAGGGGCATTTGCCAAGCCAAGCCCTTTTTAGCTTCCTGCATTGGGTGAATTCTGGATGGCAAGGTGGTGCAAAACTGGTGTATTCATTTGATCTTTGCACTCTCCTGTCTTCTTACCTGGGCAGGCAGAGGCTAACATGGGCAGGGCCTTTTTATCGTCCGCCTGCCTCCGGAAACGCCGCACAAACTCCCGCTGGCTCTCCAGAAGGCTAAAGTTTCTCGAGAAAGTTGTGTCGAAGACAAAATGCACCCCTGGGGAAGAGAAAGGGAAGCATTGGGTGTCAAGGCTGGGAGATTCGGGGAGCAGGGGTGTGGGGATACAGGACCGGCAGTTGATCAACTTGAGATCTGATCATGGGAGTGGGCCACTCTTGACACATCCAGGGGCTCGTTCCGTGCCTCTCGATGCCTCTGGTTGCGTTTGCTCAGGTTTCTGGGAACTGTGGTCCAACCACATCTAACACAGCAAATCTGAAATACTCTGCCCTAAGCAGTTTGAGCAAAAGCAATTCTTCCCAACAAAGAGGGGCCAGATTGCTTAGGGAACACAGCAAGCAGCTTTGTACTGTTTAAGAAACCCTGATCCATAGCACTCATTATCCTCTGGAATTTCGCATTTCATGTGAATCAACACTTACCTAATTTTTTGAAGAAGGCGGTCAATTTCTTAGCTGTGTCTACAGGTGTCAGTTTAAATTTCGCAGCGAGAGAGGCTCTGGATTGAGGAGAGACGGACGCCACCACCAACTTCCTGGAAGCAGAATCTAATGCCTGACAAGGAAAAGACCGCCTGTGAGAATAATAGCTTTTGGGTCATCAAAAACCAGCCCTCCTGGTATCCTACAGAGAGCTTTTGATTTCAGGTTTTGCCACATGCGTTTCTTGAGATGCCATTTGCCTTGAAATCATGAGATGGTCGGATCATTTGCAAAACACGTATTCAGAGTCTAATTCGTATGATGATGAAATGTGACTACACCTGGACATTGAGAGCTAGCTTTGTAAACATCTTGCTTCAATTCTGAAGCAAAGCAGAATTGGGTCCTTTCTAAGGAGAAAGGTGGAATGGGTGAATGGATGGAGGGATGGATGGACGGACGGATGGACGGATAGATAGATGTCTGCTATTTTTCTGAGGAACAGCCCATCAAAAGCCACATTCAGACGCTTGAGGCAGTCAACATTGTATATTTCAGCTTTTAAAATATTTAAACTAAGGGAAAGCAAAGCAAAGCCAAATGGTCTGCTTATATACCGCCCCATACCACTTCAAGTAGTCTCTGGGCGGTTTACAGTTTTTAAATTACAGCATGCAGGCTACACATTGCCCCCACCCCCACCCCAGCAAGCTGGGTACTCATTTTACCGACCTCGGAAGGATGGAAGGCTGAGCCAACCATGAGCCTGCCACCCCTGGGATTGAACCCCAGGTCATGAGCACAGTTTTACTTGCAGGACAGGCATTTAACCACTGCACCACGAGGCTCAAAGTTGTTGAGTTAAAAATAAATGTTCACCTATGCCAGTGTGCATTTAGGTTACAGGTGATTGTGTTTTGAGATGGCCATGCATCTCAACCTCCCCCCCCCTTTTGCAGTGTGAATTTGGGACAAAGCCTCTTCCTGTGACAAACAATGAGGTTCCTATTGTATATTGTACTATTTATGTTTAAATTTTGTAAACCGATCAGTGTGGCCTTTGGGCCAGATGGCGCAGTATATATATCAAATCAAACCAAACCAATAAATCATTCCATAGATAGATAATCCAGTCTCCTAGAATTCCCAGAGAGACGGATGATGAGAGCCAGGCAACTGTGGCCTGCCATCATCCGCCACCTACCTGGTTGGCACGTAACACTTTGGCAAGTTCTTCATGGCTCTGTTGGGTGATTAAGATGCTTTCTGCTGAGGTGATGCAGCCACTGCAGGCCAAACAGTCATTCAGGGTTATCTTTGCCTTTTCCAACTTTTGCGATGCACCATCCTGTGACGGAGAAGAACAGCGGTCTGAGGGGGCTGGAAACAATAGCCTGCATTTGAATTGGGTTTAGCATGTCTGAAATCCATTTTTAATTATTTGGAAGCAGTTTTTTTTTTAAATTGGCCTGGGAAATGTGCTTTTTACCTCATCCACTTGGAAATAAGACCCGTCGTCTTCAATGCGAATCTTTGCTGCTGCTTTCCCAGGTCTCTTATCCACTTTGATGGGTTTTATACACTCCTAAGAAAGAAATCAGACCAGTAAAATGGCGAGACACCAAATCAAAGGGAAACCCATATGCAACGAGGCACAGCATAACATACGTAGATACTTATACAAAAGCATGCATGCGTATACTGTATACATATCCATATGGACATGATCAAATTGCCCCACTGTGAAATTAAATTTTTGCCAGATTACATCACACTGAAATGTGGTCAAGCAGTCCAACTTTTTTAACGTTCATGCAGAATTACAAGGAATACAATAATGAACAGACACCTACACCCTGTGTTTGTCTCACTGACGTGATGGCTATCCTTTGCACCCTAGATGAGTGATGTTTTCTTCGGGTCCCAGAGAGCAACACTTTCTGAGTCTCAGGACTTTTAGGGCATCTCCCGCCCGCCAACCTTTGGCTTCCTTGTTCCCTCTGTGCTCAGCTGAACCCCCCCCCCCCCCAACTAGAAGAGAAATAAATATCCTCGGGAGGGTCCTGCTTTGGCAAGGTGCCCGTCAACGCAAAGGATCTGAAGTCGGCTTGTGTCCTGAAGGCGCGCCACCAGGAGCCATGAGCTCTCAAAAAGACCTGCTCCTCAGCTTCTTCTGGCTACGTCCTGGGTAGCCGACTGGGTTTTGCTGGTTAGCTTTGTTCCAGTCAGCAGGGCTGCCTTCCTCCCAAATAAGGAGGGCTCACCCTATTTAATAAAATAAAATAAAATTGGATTGCAGAGGAGGGGTCGAGTGGATCAACCACCCCCCTGAGTGGCCACTTTTCCAAACCGTGGGCCGGCCCTGAAGCAAGCTGCTCCCTGTGAGCCTCACCCTCCTCTTCTGACCCTGGAAGCCCACCTGGCAGGGCTGTTGTGAACAGCCCCCTGCAAGAAGGAGGGGCTGGCTGGCCATTCTGGCCGCCTTATATCCTAAGGAAGGGGCTCCCTCGCATTAAACCCCCGCCCCAAAACTCATGACACCCCCCTTCCCCCCCCCCGAATTCCTGCCCCACCTGCGAGGGGCCGATGAAGTCGTCCAGGTCGGTCAGCTGGAGGACCCCGCTAAAGGGCGAGGGCGCCGCCATCTTGGGAGTCCCTCCCCGCGGCCGTAAAGCGCGCGCGCCCTGCCACACTGCCGCAAAAGGCCCCTCCTCCTCCCCGTGACGTCAGCGGAGAGGGAGCGAGCGAGCGCTGGTGCCGCGGAAGCCCTCGGGAGGGGAACATAGAGCGACGCCAAAATATAGAGAATAAGTTGCAAGCACAAGCCAGAGGTGGTCAGCCTTGGCCCTCCAGATGTTCTGGAGAGCTTAATGACCTGCAGGGTCTCTCCCAGCTCTGCGGCAGCTCTAAGAGGATGATGAGGATGATGGGTAGCTCAAGGGCGACAAAGATGGAACTGCTCTCATCATCCAGTTTATCACTGGCTGGCAGAGGCAGGCTGCAGGGGACCTAACTGACTTTCCCCCCCCCAAGCTCCACGTGTGTCTGCCTTGCAGTAGCTAGACAAGAGCAGAAAAGGTGTATTTTAAATCAATAAAGCATTTTAAATAAATAAAATGTGACAACAGATATCGGCTAATGCTATATTCCCCCCCCCCCCGCCTACAACCATGCCCTTGGCAAAGGCTTGTGGGACCAGTTCTAAAGACTGAACACATCCATCCAATTTTCAGATTAATCCTTGAGATTGCAGCTGTCTTTGATCTGAATATTGCTGTGCAAGCAATTGAATGAGTTTTTTTTTAAAAAAGCAAGGCTAAAATGTATTTAGCATGATTAGAAAATGCATTTAGCCAAAGAAAGGAAGATGAAGCAAACCACAAAAGAGACACGAAGCAAAGAACACCCACCTACCTGCACCACCACTGGGCACAAACCTGACCACTGACTCTGCTGCTTTTTGACTGTGCTGTGGCTTTGTGATGTGTTGTTTTTTTTTTTTAATGGAAACTTTAAGCCATGTTGAAAGCATTATAGCAGGACCACTGTCCTGCTGGAGATTTCCATCCATGCATCTATCATTGTGAAATGATAGTTGTGCTATCTGGGGGTTGTTTGTTTTATCAAGCAGTTGTGTGTCCAGTTGTGCAATTGAGTTGCACAACCGGTTTCTCTACGTTGCATTCAAGTGGAATCCAGCATTTCCCAATAATGTTTTCACATATATGAATAAATATATTGTGTAGCTTCTTGGCTGGATCTTCCTCCCCGCCCCCATCCATGCCAGTAGGGTACATCAAGAGCAAAAACCCTCTCTGTTTCCTGAAGGGATGTACCTTTCACAGGGGATCAAGTACAAAAGGATCTCTGTATTTGTGGGATCAGTATCCAAAATAGTTATTTTAGCCATATATTTAGCAGAACTGGCTATTAGAGGTAGCCAGAGACCATGCTAGGTATTCCTGTTGTGGTAGAAGATGCACTCCCTGGTCAGTTCTGGTAATACATGGTGAAAATACTTTTTCCTGGATTTTTCTTTCTTTCTTTTACCATGCTATGTGCAGCATTTGCTATTATCTGCAATTTTCAAAATCTGCGGGGGAGGGCAGGGGCTTGGGACCATTCATCCAAAAATAGGAAGATCCTACTGTATAAAACTCAGGGAGACATCCCTTTCTTTTAAGAGGTACATAAGCGGCTTTTTTGCTTCTTCAACCAGCTTTTCCTAAACACAGAGAGGTGGCTAGCAGGGAAAGATAACTTTCTGCCTGTCGCCTGTGCAAGAGACGGAAGAAGTTGCAAAATATTTAGGAAAATAAACTTTTTTCGTGGCCAGTTAATAGCTATGCAGGTCAGCAAAGTCTACCCATGCTTTTCAATTTAGGGCTCCGGCTTGATGCAGCTTCAATAGCTTCTTACAGCCTGGCTTCTTTGGGCCATAGGGTTTTTAATTAAAAAAAAAACTTATGATTTCGAAGACAGAAATAGCAATAAAAACACAGCATCATTGTCAAAACTGGACAGGATGTTTCACTGCCGCTCCCTTCATCCCCAGGACATTGCTACATTTTCTTTGGGAAGCACTGCTAGAAAAATACAAGACTTCCCTTTTTGGAGGGACGTCCAATAAGCTCCGGACAAGCAAAGCTTCTTAAATTGCCTGTCCTGGTGATTTCTTTGGCATTGCCTTGACAGGTGTGGTGAAAGCCCTTCGCTCTGGGCCGATTGTCCTCTGAAACAGGCAGGAGGGAAGATCCCTCTGCAAACAGAGGAGGTGGAGGAGAGGCTTTGCCTGTTGGCATTTCTGCCTGCCAACCTCCTTATCCACTGGCGTCAACATTGGCAGGATCAGGAGGTGCAGGGAGTGGGGAAATAAAAGACATCAACAAGCAGGTGATTGAACAGCCGGAGATAGGGCAGAAGAGAAGATAAATCTAGGACTCATTGTGTTCCTTGAATCTCAAGCAATTAATCCCCTACGCTTACGGACACCAGCCAGGCTGCTGTGAAGAGAAGCATGTCTTTATTTTGTACCCCCCTCCCCCCCCACGCCCAGTAAAGGTGATTTATGAAGACTTTTAAAAGACATCTCTGCAATTAAAAACCCCCAGCTAATTTACAGTCAAATGCAATATTTTTATAATGATTGCAAATTCAACTGAACAAAAACATAAACAAAACAATTAGAAGCACGTCTCAAAGACGAAAAGTTCTGCTTTCTCATTAAAATCCCTGTCTTAGCAGCCAGACACTTACTGGCTGTTGACATCTGTCGGTGGAAGCCAAGCTGGCCCAACTCTGGTGGAAGGGAGTTCCACAACCTAGGAGGAGCCATGGGGTGCTGTTGCCCCCCAATCTATTTTTTTTTTCATATTTTTTCTGGAAGCCCATGTTTGCATTTAAAGGTGAATTTAGGAGGCTTATGACAAACTTGGTGAGAAAGCATGTTTAAACTTGCTTGTCAGTTCAAGTACAGGCTGCAGCAAAAGCTTGACTTGTCATAAAAACCCTCCCCCTAGGTATGACAAGCAAACATTTTTGTCCACCTGGGTGAGCATCGCTTCTAAATATGGGCCAAGTGCAACAATGTAATGGAATCCTTTGTATATTTAATGGAATAAAGTATCTTTAATTTTTTTCAAAATTTAAAATTCTTTTTCTTTAAAAAAAAACTTTTTAAAACCGTTTTTGATAGAGGCACTTCATAATGTGGTGTGCTTGATGCTTTTACAAAATGCTGCTTCCTGTAGTGCCTTTGATGGTGAACGTTGTGGAGTTTCAATGGGTTGTGAGACACCTATGTCCCCTCTGGGGAGCATCATCTACAAGCCAGCTACCCATCAACCACACTTCCAAGAGGCAGAAAAAGGAGAAGGAAGCCACGAGAAAAATCAGTGCACGAAGCAAGCTCAGGAGACCATCATATGGGAAAAATACTGATAAAATCAGAGCAAAACAAATGTTCCACCTGGCAGAGAACGTAGGCTCGGTCCCCAAATCCACTCTTAAATGCCCTGCTGTTGTCTTTGGCTGCCTTTTCTTCGTCATCACAGGATTCAGAGCCAGTCTTGAGCTGCAAGACTCACACAAAAGCCCACTGTGGTTTCTCCTTTGATAATATTATTGTTATTATTTTAATCTTGGCAGAATGGGAGTTTTCGCACAATTTGCAGGGTGAGGCAGAATTGGCATCACCCTTGGGGTGTTTGCAGAGACGCATCACCTAGAAGATCAGTCCTGCGGCTGCTTTGAAAAGGTCTAGTGAGGTGGAACAGGTGTACAGGAGAACGGCATGTCTTTAAAAGACACAGATTTTTGGCAAGTGGAGAGAACAGTTAGATTTCGTAAAACCCAGAGAGCTGCCCTACTGCTATCCAAAGGGAAGCCCCTGTTTCTGCCCCAGATGGTGGCGGCGGGGGGGGGTTTCCTATGAGGATAACAGTCCCCCCCCCAAAAAAAATGTGACCCCAGCTTTGGAAGACCGAGTTGTGGGTGCTTGCTGCATGGCCTGCTCTTTGAGTTCTACGCTTCTGCTGCCGTTTGGCGGCATTAAACAAAAGACTCTTTCAAACCCTTCATTCATTTGCCATAATGTATAAGGTGCCCATGTTATCATTCCCCCCTCCCATCATTTGAGTGTTCATCCCCGGGCAGCATGGGAATGTGGAGGGGGTATCGTCCACGATAGAAACTTTTGCAGACCTGCCACCTCAGCATGGCCGAAAACACTTAAGAAAACACTGCTCCCAGGTAAGCCTTTATTTCCTGGATTAACCTGATCTGTTTAGCTGCGAAGCACTTAAATAATAATAATAAAAATCCACACGTTGGTAGGTGTGGCGGACAGGTGACATTTACCTTACCCTTTCAACAGATGTTATTAGTAGGGGGAAAGCTGCTCTTTTACTTCCTTAAGTAAAAAGGAGCCTGTTCCTTCCAGACCTGGAGGAGAAGCCGCTGGTAGGTACCACACTTGATAAGAGAAGCGTCTCGTGCCTTGTCCTTGGCACTTTTGAGATCGGGTTTGCTGCTTGTTACCAGGATCCGCCACGTTCGTTGCGACCAATTCTCATTTCCTCCATCAGTCTTTCATTTTAATATTGAAGGTTGTCCCCCTGTCTACCTTACCTTTCTTTAGAGCGTACGCAAAGAATGGAATTATGCATGAGTAAGCAAATAAGTTAACCGATGGTGCAGGTAATGAAAACCCAGCTGATTTTGCACCGGGACTCGATTTTTTACTACATCTTAAAGAGTGGGTGAAGTCTCAAGGTGCAACCGTCATGGCTTGGAAGAACTCGTGTCTCTGTTGTCAAGACTTGCTTCTCTGAAGTCGATCCGTCCTGTTCCTCAGTCAGTGCAATTCTATCGGTGCTCCTTGCATTCTTCCAAACTGCCACCGGAACATCGGAGGGGTTTAGAATCAGCCAAACAAGAAACACAGATGGCCGCACTGCATGGCATTGCTCGGGCAGCATCGGGAATTTGGAGGGTGGCTTGAACTTATTTAAAAACGATTTCACTCATTAGCGACCCCAGTGAGGGAGGACTACAGTAATAAAGTGGGGGAGGGGTGCAAGAGAAAACCATTGTGAGTATTTTATTTTAGTAATCAAAATATATTGACAGAACATCAGAGGTCTCCTATCAGAATGAGGAAAATCGATTTGGCCTGCCAAGGTGTTCTCTGTTTTCAGTTCATGTTTCCTTGCATCTCCTGTCTGCACGTCTGTTGTAATTTCACTGCATGTAGGAAATGAAATTTTCATTGGAATAAAGCTGAGATCTCGCCTCTGGGGTCTACAGCATCCAATCTACCTCACTCTTCCCAACATCCAGATTCCACTAATTCTGAAAGATGTACCACCAGGTTGAGAGGTGGTAGCCCGCTGCAATGTCTCTGAAGGCACGTATGGGTCAATAAAAAGTAGAATCGTATTGCTTCCCAGGGAGCTCCTTCTAGAATAAAGGCATTAAACTTGTCTGTGTAAATCCATTTCCTGTTAATTACCTAGCTTTAAAGTAACCTGCAGAAGACCAAAAATGTTCCCGTTGAGTATGACCTCATGAGATCTGGACGTTAAACCGTTTGATGCTGCTGCAAATGAGGAAAACGGTTGTCCAGAATGGGCGAGGTTGATAAAGATCTCTCTCTGAACATTTATTTTCACTCTATTTTTGTTTTGTTTTGAGAGGGATTAAAAGAGTAACAACCTCTTCCATTTAAGGATGGAGCAGCGTTGATGTTAAGCTGGCCTCATTCCATCCTTCCGTCTTCAATTCTCCTGGTTTTACAGTGGCCGGATGGATGTGGGAAGCCCTCGTAGATAGAGCTGGCTGCCTTCTTCCAACCCACACCCTTCCTTGAGTAGAAGAATGATGGAACCAAAAAAGGGCATGGAGCAAAACTTAGCATAGCCCCTGTTACCTGCTTTAAAAGGACCTGCTTTAATAATGATCTCATGGAGTCTGCCTTTTCAGAGTAGGTAGTATTATTAGATAACATGCCATTAATGTGGACTCGTTTGAGGTGAACCCAACCATTGCAAATGCCCTGTATGATTTCAGCGGATCAGAAAAATGTGGAACGACCGTTGCTGACTGCCATGGACATCTAATTTCTTTCTTGGTTTTGTCTTCTGCAGTGAGTGGATGTAACCGGGGGAAGGAGCCACTTAAGATAATGCTACACCCATTCCGAATCTTCAGCGCCATCCTAATCATTGGTGGGTACTGCCGCATACAAAGATTGCAGGCATGTGGGTTGGGTTTTTTTTATAGTTTAAATGCTTTTTGCTTGGTGTTTCCTATGTTTCCTTTTCCCCTCTTTAGTTTGCATTTTATTTCCCTTGATTTGGGTGTTGCATTGTCATGTAATTTCCTTTGGCCTGATCCAGCATGGCTCTTCTTATGTTCTTATGTAAACAAGTCTTGGCAAAAGCCATCCTAAATATCCCCCTTATTCATCCTCCCACCTACCAGCATTTTTTTCTTCACCTAACCCCTGTGTCCATTATTGTCATGCCATCCACGTCTGCCTCAGAGCTTATCTCCCCCTCTGTTTCAAATCCTGTTTTCTGTCTTTCAGGTTGGGCAGCGCCCTCTGCTTCCAGTTCTGGGGTAAGATCTCCAGTGGTTTCTGCTCTTTTATACCGTGGGTTGCACCCTCAGCCACTCACACAGCCTCTGAGGGTTATGCAATCATCAGGGAAGGGAGCAGAACAATGATAGCTCACACAAAACACATAACAATCATAGAATGGTGAAGTTGGAAGGGTCTTCTAAGGCCATCAAGACCACTACCACCCCCTGTTCAAGGCAGGAACGCCAGTCCTAGGATATCTGCCAGAGAGTTGTCTAAATTTCTCCGGAATGCCTCCAGAAATGGACCACTCACCATTCTTGAGATCATGAGTTCCATAGACATGGACCACTCTTGAGGTCATGAGTTCCATAGACATGGACCACTCTTGAGGTCATGAGTTCCATAGACATGGGACCACTCTTGAGATCATGAGTTCCATAGACATGGACCACTCTTGAGGTCATGAGTTCCATAGACATGGACCACTCTTGAGATCATGAGTTCCATAGACATGGACCACTCTTGAGATCATGAGTTCCATAGACATGGACCACTCTTGAGATCATGAGTTCCACAGACATGGACCACTCTTGAGGTCATGAGTTCCATAGACATGCTGCTCTAACAGTTAGTCATGACTCAACTTCCAGGGGACCTCACCAGAGGACTGAAAATCTTCACAGACTGGTGAAGTCTTCACATGTCCTTTGCTAGCCAAGCCTCTTTAGCTGGATGCTTCTCCCCAATATTTTTTCCATTCAGCGCACCCTCTTCTTTTGAAAATGTCTCTTCAAACTATCTGTCGCCTCCAGGTGACCCGGGAAGATGTGGACACGCTGGACCACCGGGTCTGTGACCCCGATGCAGACTCCCTGGCGACCTCGGGCCAAAATTTCCTGAAGCAGTTAAACCGGTGCAAGCCCTTCACTCCAGATCAACTCAAAGTGATTCAAGATCTCCTCAGCAGTGGGAACACACCTTTTGGGTAAAAATGCCTCCTGGTTACTGAGGTTAAAAAAGATAAAGGTATAGGTTCCCCCCACATTTGCGTGCCAGTCGTGTCTGACTCTAGGGGCGGTGCTCATCTCGGTTTCCAAGCCAAAGAGCCAGTGTTGTGCAAGTCCGTGGCCATGTGGCTGGCATGGCTGAACAGAACACTGTTTACCTTCCTGCTTTTTTATGGTGGCACCTATTTATCTACTTGCATTTACATGCTTTCGAACTGCTAGGTTGGCAGGAGCTGGGGGTCATCAGTGGGAGCTCGCTCCGCTGCGCGGCACCCAGGATTCGAACCACCAAGCTGCTGACTTTGCAGTTGAGAGTTTCAGCGTTCTAGCCCACTGAGCTGCTATGTCCCATTACTGAGGTGAGACAACCCTTTATGGGGCCTTTTTTAAGTCCATGAAGGCTCCGTCCTGAGAAATCCCAAAATGTGTAGTTTGGTGGATCCTTGGAATTCTCTGCCTTAGATTTGAGAATACACAGATGGTCCCCATCAGAGAATTATAACAAACCCCCCCAATTACAAACCATGAGCTTCTAATCACGTGATGGACCGAATCAGTTGATATCAGATGTCTGTAAGTGTGCAGTTCCAGATTTTGGAGATGATGGTGAAAGACTGCATTCTACCATGTCTGGTCTCATTCAAACTACGTCCCTGCATTCCTTCCAGAGCATTCACAACACACAGCATGCTAAATGCAAGGAACGGAGTCGAGGAAAACCTGGTGCTGTGGTGTGAGAAGGAAGACCACTTCTAAATAAGTGCTCAGTCTTTCACCTTGTTTGACCTTTCCTTCTTTCCTCCCAGGCCGCCTTCAACGTGGTCATCTTCAACTCTGGATGAGCTGAGTGGCTTGCTCCCGATGCTTCCTCAAAACATCCTGCAAAATATTCCTGAGGTGAGGCTTAAAAAGAAAAATCAAATTAGAAGAGGAAAGAGGCAGGTCTCTAAATCCGTCAGAAAGCTACGTTGTATTCCTTTGGCTCTAGAGGCGAGGAGACTGTAAAGGCGGAAGCGGTGCTACCGTGATTTATTTCCAAACATTTGGAATGGGTTGCGTCAAATAAAAAACTTGGTTTTTTCCATAGCTCCGGACGTTACAGGAAACTGCTCCCATTGCCATCCTTGGCATCGGGGAGAGGCGAAATTGTTTCTGACCTCCTTTTGCCTTTCCTGTTGCAACTGTCAAGACCTGTAGATTGTTTCTCCGGGTGGGAGAGAGAGGCAGGAGATCTCTCAAGGCCATTTGCAGGGAATCGTAAGCAGGTGAAGACATCTGCTTGGGAATACCCTGAAGCAAATGGAGAGCCGCTGTGTGAGACAGAACGCTGGACTGGATGGGCCGTGGGCCTGCTCCAGCAAGGCTGTTCTTCGGTTCTTAGGTTCTTGTGTCCTTTCGTGGACTACAGCAGGCAGAATATGATTCCGTGGTACCTGGAGGACTTCTAGAGGGAGTCCCCTTCGGTGTGGCTTTTCCTCGTCTGTGCTGGGGTGGCTGATTCCTGATCTTCCTGCTAGCCGTGACCCAACATGTCGGCCTTCTTTTTTTTTTTTTTTGGCACGTGGATTCCTTCTCCTTTCGCAGGAGGTCCTGATTCCGTGGCTGAGACGTGGCTGGCAGGATGCCCACCTCCCAAGAGAGCCGCCTCCATCTGTGGTTGAAAGCCTCCAACCCGCAAGACCGAAACGGGCCGCGGGAGGTGAGCGATGGGCTTTTAAAGGTGTGTGTGTGTGTGTGTGTGTGTGTGTGTGTGTGTGTGTGTGTGTGTGTGTGTGCAAAAGCCCCCCATATGAACAGTAGGACCTCACTGTGAGAAAGCTTGATCCCAGCTGCTTTCACACGGCCACTAAAATCCGCTGGCAACTTAAATGCGGATCCCCTCAACCAGATCACGTGGTTGTTGTTGTGGTTCCTGTGTTCCCACCCTCTGCACTCCTATTCTGTTTTTTCTGTCTGCTGAGAGGAGAAAGAAAGAAAAAATGCAGGCTCACCTCTGCCTCGCCAACATGCTTCCTCCAGTCGGCAGCAGCTAATTGCAGCAGGACAGGAAGCCCATTACGAATTCCTGTCTGTTAAAAGGGAAAACAAACAAACAACCAAACAGAAGGCGGAGGAGGGCCAGGCATGCACCACAGGGGGCAGGGAGAGCCTGCTTGCTGTGTAAAGGTTTCTCCGTACTGGTATCCATACTTGCAAGTTTAAAAGTAAATTAGTAAATCAATGAAAGGCACCCGGAATGGCAGCGAAAGGGTTTTTGTGTGGATTTTCCCTTTTCCCACGGACTCGTGTACTGCTTTAAAATCCGCATCGGAACAGAGACAAAAATATTACCTCCTCGAGACCAGGTACTTGTAAAATGCACTGGCTTGCGCTTAAGTGGGCGTGGTCACACTTTATTTATTTTTAAAGTCCGCTGCTCGTGGGAGAACAATTTTATGCTCCGCATCTGCGGGCATTTTGCAGCGGATTTTAGTGGCTGTGTGAAAGCACTTGCTAGAACTGCAAGACCAAAGAGAAGGATTCCCTTCTGGTCTCGGCTTGGAAGCCTTTTCCGAGGACGTCTGGTTGGCGCTTTACCGGGTGGGTCTGAAGCCGTGGGACCTCGGACCCATTCCAGTAAGGCTGCTTGTTGTGAGTTCTCCCCTTGACTCTTTGGCCCAGAGGGCTCTTCTGTGATTGCCCATAAGTCTTCTCTTCCCAGATTGCCCGCCGGACAAAGCAGTCACGGAACAAGTGCTCCAGGACAAACTGATGCCCATCTATTACACCCCCGAGGAGCTCGGCGCCTGCCTGAAAGGTCAATTCCTGCTGGACCACCTCCCTCTGGTCACGTCGCATGCCTACACCGACCTCCAGATGTTCGAACTAAAACTCAACCTGGACCGGGTAACAGAGAGCTCGCTGGGATCGGAGAAACCGGCTGGTGCTTCAAGAACCCCACTGGGCAATGGGAGGGGTGTCGGCGGCCGCCATGCTTAGACTAATTCTTTCTCGATTATATCCCCGTTCTTCAAACAAAGATCTGTCTTTTTCGATCTCCTTCTTCTCCCAAGGATGGATGGCCATGAGGCGCCTCCGTGATACACACTTAGAAGCCCAGTTGTTGGGGTTAGACCTAAGGTTTATATGGAATTGATTTCTTGGGACTATGTGTGTTCTGTGTTGTGTCTACAGTTGTGACCGACTCTTCATAACCCCATGTCCATGGAGTTTTCTTGGCAGGAATACTGGGGTGGCTTGCCAGTTCCTACCAGGCACCTACAGCACCCGGTATTCCTTGAAGGTCTCCCATCCAAGTACTAACCAGGGCCGACCCTGCTTAGCTTCCGAAATCAGGCGAGATTGGATGTGCTTAGGGCATCTAGGCAGCTTCTTGGGACTATAGAGATATAAAATCCCCAGAAATATTGAAGCCATGGTGGGGGGGGGACTTCAGAAAAAAACAACAAAAAAAAAGCATTTGTGTGGGGGAACTTGCCTGTTTTTCCCAAAGTTTCCAGACATTTTACATCCCTATTCAGAACAAAAGACAAACATTTGGGCTTTCTTAGTTCACCTAGAATGAGATGGAAACAGGGGTTCACTGCCATCATTTGTCACATTTGTAACTTTATACATAAATGGAGGAAAATATATAACTCATTGAAAAGACCCAATGCTAAATGTAGTTTTTTAAATAGGTGAACCACATTCTGTTGTGCCTCTGCTGGAGAAACAACAGCAGGGACCCGTCAGAGATGAAGCAAAACTGCCTTTTCCAAGAAAGATACTTCTACTGGGGGTGGGGGGTGGGGAGTGTTGTAGCAGAAGCATACTGTCTAGGAAAGATCTAGTGTTTATATTAATTATATAGTTTATGTTTTATTCATATAAAACACACACACATAAGAGAGAGAGAGAGAGAGAGAGAGTAGCAATGGGCTAGATGAGTGGCAGATGAAGTGAATAAATAAATAGTAGATAAATAAATATTCCTTTTTTTCTCAATTCCTGCAGGAGTTTCCTGATGGATACCCAGAGTGGGTCCTTTACGACCTTGGCGTTCTCCTTGAAATCATGAGTGATGAGGAGATTAAAAAATGGAACATAACCTCTCCTGAGACACTTCGATATTTGCTGGACAGCCAGCCCACGGATGACCTGGTAATTAAGAGGACCACCTAATCTGCCTAAATTTCATTCACACACACCCTTCTTGTCCACGCTAGGTTCTACATCCTTCTAAGCATGTCCTGCATGGGTTCCTGACTACCTCTTTCAGTTTCTACCCATCTGCAATGTTCATCTTCCTTAAGCACACTGTAGAGCAAGGGTGTCCAGACTTCAGTCCTCCAGATGTTTTGGACCACAACTCCCAGAATTCCAAGCCTGCATCGCCAGTGACAAAGGACTGTGGGAGTTGTGGTCCAAAACATTTGGACGACCTAAGTTTGGACACCACTGCCGTAGAGTGTTTGTTATTTCTCACCTCATTTAGGACAAGTGGGGACACAGCTTTTAATTCTGAGGAGAAGGACCTGGGTTCAAATCCTTCTCTGACCATGAAAGCTCACAGCAGTTTCCATGGCTGTGCGAGAATTCAAACTCAGTTCTCCGGAGTCCTAGTCCGGTACTCAACCCACGACACCACCCTGGGTATCTTGTTTCTTCCAGGCCTCCTCAATTATCCAGCGGTATGTTGACCATGGAAATCCCCTCAACGCCACTGCTCTGGACGCCATTGGACCAAGGTACATTTGCCTCCTGAATGTGGATCAGCTGCGCAGGATCAACGAACAAGCCATCAAGTGAGTGGATTCTTTTAAAACATTTTTTATTAATCCGCAAGAAAAAGCAAGGGCTTCTTGCTAAGCCAGCACGGATATTTGTTGGTCTCGAATAAAATGTTGTTCACAGAGAGCGTGAGTGGTGCAGAATAAATAAAGGGAAGTAGAGGACAAACAGATAAGCGAATTTCGTTTTGCCAAAGTTTGCATCACTTGACATATTTCCCCACTGATATTTATTTATTTATTTATTTATTTAACTTATATGCCGCCCACTACCCAAGGTCTCTGGGCGGCTTACAATCCAAAGAATAAAACAATTTAAAATAGTTAAAAGTAAAATATCAATAAATCATCAATAAAAAAACCTTACACTAAAATCATTATTCTAAAATTGTCATCAGCGGACCCACAATCTATATTATATCAATTAAAAACCTTCTGGAACAGGAAGGTTTTTACCTGGCGCCGGAATGTAATCAGTGTTGGCGCTAGGCGGATCTCTGATACTTAAACCGGCCCTGCAAGGTGGGCCAGTATTGCTGCAACCATGCACCATTCTTGGGGAAAATTCATCTCTTCCAGCTAGCAAGATGTTTGTATCAAAATGCAGAAGGAGATCTGAGATGATGCCTTAGTTTCTGCTACTGAGAAAGCCCCAGAACTTTCATCCCTCAGGAAAGGACTCTACCACTCACTCCAGTATCTTAAGCCCCAGAAGAACATGCATCTCAGAATTAAAGTTTTTACTCCAAATCAAATTGCATGAATCGCCTGCAACTGATCCTGCCTTCCATCCTGCAACACGATTTCTTCAGTAACAGGTGCTTCAGCTATCAGATTTTCAGGTCAAGTCCATCGGAAATAATGTTCTGAGGGACAAATTCGGAAAGCTACCACCACACAAGGTGCAAAATTGGGTAGGTAAGGAAAATCTCATGCTGTGACACACACACATGTTTTGCCACTGGAGGGAGCACCTCTTCTAAAAACATGCTAAACGTATAGTGTGGTTGTTCCTCCAAAGGGAGGGGGGGGAGAACACTACTCGTTCATTCTCAGAAGACCTGACCTTCCTGGTAGCTAGTTTTTCTTCAGACGAGTGAGCTCAGGAGACGGGCCGTTCGATTTACTACCACCATGGACAATTAAAGCAAGCTGAGGAAAGGATGGACAGACCAGAGGAAATGATGAGTTTCTTGATGGATCGTTTTTCTCTCCTTTCCATTTACAGGATGGCCAAACCTCTGCAAGTTTCCAAATGCTCCCAAACCACGGTGAACACCCTGTACCCAAAAGCCAAGCGGGCTTTCTCTGACCGCCACAATGAATTCCCTGCCTATTATGACTTGATCAAGCCATACCTGAGTAAGTATCCCACCCTGGTAGGGAAGAAGGAGCAGTCGGCAGTCGGATTCTATATCACATTTTGGGGGAGAGGTGTTGACAAGTGGCCTTTGATTTTTCCCCAATTAATGTGAATTAACTGGGGAATTTACCTGAAAGGGCACCAAGATGCAGTTGGGAATGAAGGCTGAGCCCCGGGCAAAAATCAGGGAATCTGCTTTTCAGACATTCCTGACTGCTGGTCTTCTTACCCCAGAGCACAGAGAGAAACTCCTTGTTCCCTGAGCTCCTTGCCCTCTGAAGAGGCCTGCCACAGAGCCAAGCAGCCCAAAAAACTCACAACAACTGTGTTGTTTTTCTCCTCAATAACAAGGAGTTTCTCTCTGTGCTCTGGGGTAACTGTTCCCTGAGCTCCTTTGCCCTCCGAAGGTGCCAGCCACAGAGTCTGGTGAAATGTCAGGAAGAAAAACTTCCAGAACACGGCCAAACAGCCCGAAAAAACCCACAACAACTATAATGACAGGATTCTTCATTTATTAGCTTAAAGGCTTTTGCATGTTGTTTAAAGTCTTCTAAATTGGTTTTCAGTCTTGGTTTTAACCTCGATGCATGTTGAATCTGTTTTCAAATAGGATATTTATGTGTCTTTCTTTAAACTGTCGATTGTTTGATCGTTTTAATCGCTGTGGGTCAGCCTAGGTCCCCCGTGGGTCGAAAAACAGCATATAAATATTGTGAATAAATAACCCACCCACCACCCACCACCCCGTGTGAGATTCCCATGCATAACGTCTGGGAATTAAGGAAAGTTTGAGACCAAACTGTATGGGCAAGCTCTGAAAGAAGAGATGGTGTTCTCCCTCTTTCTAAAAGGCCGATAAAAGTCCTAATCAAACTTTCCTCAGCTGCTGGACAGCTACTGGGACTCCTTGACCAGGGATGGATTCCGTGGTCCAAAAGGAGGCTTCGAATTCTACTGTTGGAGGGTGATGATGATGATGATGATGATGATGATGATGATGATGATGATGATGATGATGATGATGATGATGATGATGATGATGATGATGATCTCTCTTCCTCTCAGGAGGGGCTCCGGCTGAGGATCTGAAGGCGCTCAGCAAAAGCCCGGTCAACATGGACATCCAGACCTTCATGAGTTTGAGAAATGACTCTGTTATGGTGAGCGCGAGGGAGGACGGCTCGGGGCTGAAGGCGGTTCCTCCCGGAAAGGCTAGAGCTTCTCCTCAATGAAAGGCGTGCCCAAGAGAAGTGAAACACAAAAGTATCCTCAGGACACAGGCCCGACTCCAGATGAGCCTGAAGTTTCGTGGAATATTAGAAACTGGTTCCTTGGAAGAGGTGGACTGTCGCCCACCTGTGTCATAAACCAGCTTCAGTTTTGTCCATGAATTCAGGTCTTTGGGCTGTAGACTGATGAGGTCCAAGGCTTTCCACCCCTCTGGCTTGGAATCAGTTTGTGAACTTGCCAGGTCGATGCAAACCACAACGGCTCGACCATTTTAGCTGCTGCATGGAGGGACAAGAGACCTGGAAACTAGAGATGGGCACGACTAAAAAAAAAAAAATGTGTTTCGTTTGTCGTTTGTCATTTAGGGGTCCGTTTCGGTTTGTTTTCGTTTTTTGTGATTTTTTTTGCAAAAAATTTCGTTTTTGTTTCGTTATGCAATGAAATGAAAAAACGAAAACGAAAACGAAAAATTGCTGTTCTGTTAGCATTCATTGCAGTTCAATGTATTTGCCGCAACGAAAACGAAACGGACAACAAAATTTCTGTTGTTTCGATTCGTTTCGTTTCATTTTGGAGACAAAATTCGTTTTTCATTTCGTTACGTAACGAAAACGAAAACGAAAAATTGCTCGTTTCGTGCCCATCTCTACTGGAAACGCAATGGACCTCATAGAAGGGCATAAGCCTGCCAAATTTCCAACTGCTGACTCAAGGGATCTCTCTCTCTCTCTCTCTCTCTCTCTCTCTCTCTCTCTCTCTCTCTCTCTCTCTCTCTCTCTCTCTCTCTCTCTCTCTCTCTCTCTCTCTCTCTCTCTCTCTCTCTCCTGTAATACTTTGTGGGCTATGCATGCCAACTGTAAATTTAATCCTCCCTGTCTGATTCCATTTCAACATTAGGAAGAACTTAATGACGGTTAGAGCTATTGGGCAGTGGAATATGCAGCCACAAAGGAGGGTGGTGGAGTCTCCTTCTTTGGAGGTTTTTTAAGCAGAGGCTGGATGGCCATCTGTTGGAAATATTGTGATGGGGTTCCTGCATGGCAGGGGGTTGGACTAGATGGCCCTTGAGGTCTCTTCCAACTCTGTGATTCTACGAGCAGAATCTAGTGTAGGCTGTTTTATCCAAACTGGAAGATGACACGAGACACAATGTGAATATTGATGGCCCGTCTTCCTGGCCCCAGGTGACACAGAAATGCCCGGATGGAAACCTAACAGACTCTCTTTTATTTCTACAGAAACTTACACCGGTTGAGGTCAAAGGCTTGTTGGGAAGAAATGCAGAGGAGCTGAAGAACCATCAGTCTGAATTTCCCGTCAGGGACTGGATCCACAAACAGTTGCGGGCAGACCTAGAAATTCTGGGCATTCGGGGCGGGATCCCAGTGGGATACATTAACCTCACGCGCGCCCCGAACCGTAAGAAACGTCAGGTGGCGTTAGCTTTCCAGTAGGTGTCAATCCCAGGAACCCCGAAGCCAACGATGCACGGGCCATCAGAATTATACGAAGCTCTCTTGCTCTCTCTTCTCAGTGTGGGGGGGGGGGCGGCGGCACGGCACTCCTTTATTTATTTCTCATCATGCTTTGGGTCTCTTGCAAGCTGGGATGATTCTAAGCAGGGCCAGACTAACCCATGTGAACTTATAGCCCCATCTGGGGATGTGGATCCATTTCCCAGTGACCACATCCCCCCCCCATGGAGCTTACACGCGAATTGCAGCAGCTAGGGAAACAGAGGAGGAGAAGTCCTCTAGGAGCGAACACTCAAAGGGTCAAACGAGAGGAAATGCTTAGCCTGTTTTTAGAAGAGGTGCTCCCTCAAAGGATGAAAGAGGTCTGTTTGTCATCACACACGCCTACCCTCCGCTATTTGCTTTTCCTTCATTGTTATGAGAAGGCAAAGGTGGGCTTAAATGTGCAAGTCTGTTCTCTTTAGGCTCATATCTATGAAGAAATCCTATGTGGGGGAGGGGTAAAGGGGGTTAATCCCAGGTCACAAGCATTGCCTTTAATGTCTAGTTTGACCCCAAATTTGTCTTGGGAGCAGGGTGGATGGACAGAAGCGTACACTCGGGCGGGGTGCCTGGGCCAGCTTGGTACAGAAGGTGGACCGTTCTTTGACGCTGGTTCTTGCTTCTCCAGGGGCCCTTGCCCCACCTTCTGCCGATGCTGACCTTGCATTGCTTCTGCATCTCTGCTGTGGACTTCCTTCCTTGCACAAACCTGTCCCACTCTAGAAAGAAAACACCAGGGCCTCCCCTGGGCAATTCGGACCTCCCCTCCCCTCCCTTGTTCCGTATTCTGTGAGCCCTCAGATGTGTCTCGGATAGAAAGGCCTGGAATCGGGCGGGCAGAAATGGACGAGGGAGACAGGGAAGCCTCCTCTGTGCTGACCCCTCACAGGGTTCGTCTGTTCCTTTCTGGCTCCCTGCGGGCAATCCCAGAGTCTCTAGAGGAGATTGGCTCGGGCTGTGAGCTACCACGCAAAGGTGTGACCTGAATAAATTGTGCAAATAAAGCAGGCGGTGGTTTTGTGTTGCATGTTTCATTTTGCTCCTACAGAATCAGGAACAAGAATTGTCTTCAATCCTCCTCCTGAAATCCTGCTTAGGGACCCTTCCTTCCCCACCTGGTCACCCCTGGCCTTCCGAGTTTAGCCAACTGCTGCTGACCCATGTTCAAGCCAATCTCTGTTTCACAGAGAAACCAAACTGTTTTTTAGTTGGGACTTTGGGTGGAACGTGTTCCCTGGTCTCGATTCCCCCTTCCCCCTGCTCTTATAATATCGCCAACTCAGCTTTTGAGAGAAGAGGGGTCCTGACTTCTTGCCCTGATGACATTCGTACTAGCAACCAAGGAAAAGCAGAGGTGCCTTCATTCGTTGAAGGGGAGTCCAATTCCATGGGGGGGGGGCAATTCTTAACTGTTAGAGCAGTGGGACAATCATAGGACCATCAAAGTTGGAAGGGGCCTTACAAGGTCAGCGAGCTCAGCCCCTCCTCAATGCACGAATCCAGATCAGAGGAGATCTGCCGTGTGGTCGTCCCAATTTCTCTTGAATGCCTCCAGTGTTGGAGCACTCACCACTTTTCATGGCCATTGGTCCCATTTTTGTAGTGCCCTAACAGTTAGAAAGTTTTTTTTCTGGTATTCAGCCAAAAGCCGGCTTCCCATCACTGGAACCCACTCTGGTGAGTCCTGTACTCATGGGGTTGATCGAGAACAGATCCTGCCCAACAGGGAACTCTGGCGACCTTTGCTTCAGAGCTTCCTGTGGGGCAGGGAAGAACCAAGGCTATGCATCCATCTATGGCAGGCACGTCCAAAGTCAGGTGTGGGGGCCAAATGCAGCCCGTTTTCAAATTTCGAGTGGCCCGCAGCCTCTTCTCCCCACTGGCTCAGCCTATCACGCATTCCCGCCAGCACGGCCCTCCCCATACTGGATGGAGGCATCAGCTTGCAGTTTTACAGTTTGCCTGCCCTCCCTGCCTCCATCTGTCCTCCAAGCTACCTGTCCAGCCTACCTACCCACCCTGGCTCCGTTGCTGCAGCATCCTCCCTTCCTCCTTGCATGTTCTAGAGGCTTGTCCAAAGTTCGGCCCGGGGGCCAAATGCGGCTGAATGGACAGCCCCCACACATTTTTTCACCTTGCCAAATCTGGCCCTCCTTGCAAAAAGTTTGGACACCCCTGATCAGTGGGCTGTCTGCATCTAGCCAGTGATATACGACATGTGGAAAGTCTGACGTTACGGAACAAATTCTATGCAGCCAACGAGGGCCTTGAAATGTCTTCACCCAGGCTTCCAGAATGACTGTACTTCCTAGACGTCCATACCTGGTCAACAGGTGGGGAGTACACCTTTCATCTCAGCCACTGCCCAATGAATCACTAAAGGCTCTCCTGGTCTCCTGATGGGCTTACAGTCCTCATGGGCATATTTTAGTCGCATGCACATTCAGAACAGACTCCCACTTTCTGCATCCCGTTTACCATCGTGTTTTAAGTCCAACAGCTAACAAAGAGCAGAGGAATGTTTTCAGAGATCAAGTTACGGGACCAGTAGTAAGAAAACAGGGTAGTCGGGGAAATATTATTCGTAAATGTTTTTTATCTCCATGGTCTGGGTCCTAGAGTTCCTGCCAGGCGAGTCACCAGCCTACCTTGATCCTACACTATGAAATAGACAAGCCCTCTCAAATACATGTGGCAGGGAGTCATGATAGAAAGGGCTGCCGCAGAAGGCCGAACCTCCAGGTTGCAAGGAAGTTGCGTTGTGCATGTGTCTTCAGCCAGTCAAAGCAAGGAGACTGTTGGGTGTTGAGACCCTAGGCTCAAGAGACAACGGCCTATGGGGTCCCTGGAAACACAGTGGTCCAGGAGGGCTAATCCATGTCTTCTCCTTGGCATGGGACCCAAACAGTGGTGCTGGTGGAGCTTCGACCAAAGCAGGTCTAAATGACTAACTCTAGGGTATAGCCGTTCCAGAGAGCTCAACAGGTGACATCATGGCTCGCGCTGAGAACCGAGAATCATCATCCGGCGGTCGGATCCATCTCAATGGCAGACAGGTTGCCTCAAGGAACTGAGGGTGTGTGTGTGAGAGAGGGAAATAAACACAGCTCCCTGTCCAACCCGCCAGGTTGCAGGCACGCGGGGCAGTGGTCAAGCATCAGGGTCTGGAAGCAGCAGATCAGGACGACGCTGGTGTGGATCTGTGGCGTCAACGTGACGTCCCTCGTAGAACTTTGAAGCCGTCATGAGTGCAGCGACCAGTAAGGACGGGGAGAAGAGAAGGGCTTCAGAGGAGCTTCCTCTGGACCCAGGCTCCAGCCGTGAGGGACAACATGAGAAGAAGCCTGCTGACAGATGCTCTGGAGGCCAACGCTGGGTGGGGCAGAGGACGGAAGGCAGACAGAGAGAGAGAGAGAGAGAGAGAGAGAGAGAGAGAGAGAGAGAGAGAGGAACCGCCGTGAGCACCTGGTATGCTTGCCAACCACATCCTGCGCCGAAAGTCTGAAGGGCCCTGGTCAACCTAGCTCCAATTCACAGCTGACTTCTCCCCAATGGAGGAAATGGCAGCCCTTTCCCTAACAAATGGGTCTAGCGTTAATTGGGGCAGCTTTCATCTGCCCCAACCCATTCAAATGTTTCACGCAGACTCTTCTAAACCAGGCTTTCTCCAAGAAAGCCTCTTGGGCCCGCCTGGGGAAGTTTTTTTCCACTCTCAAGGGTTTTTGCAAAATAAAATAAAATAAAATAAAATAAAATAAAATAAAATAAAATAAAATAAAATACACAAACAAGCAAGCAGTTAGTTAGTTAGTTAGTTAGTCAGTCAGTCAGTCAGTCAGTCAGTCAGTCAGTTCGTTCGCTCGTTCATTCGTTCGTTAGTGGATGGGTGGGTGGGTTGAATTTCAGCCGCATCCTTCCTCCAACTCAGGGACCTGACTGTTTTGCCTAAGATGCTTCCAGATGGACAGCTCCTAGCATTGTCCATCAACAGGCTCAAGGGCATTATTCCTCCTTTTCAGGTTCTTGACCGTTCTCACTCGCCCTACTCTTGAGGAAAACAGAACTATGGACGACATTAGGGGGAAAACACCGGGGTATTAAAATGAATAAAAAAGAAAATGGCTTCAGTATCCATCCCACCCCCAGATTTCCAAGTCAAGCTGTCACACAAGGCAAGGGACTGATTGCCAGTATTGTGACCGACTGCCGAGGCTTACCATTCACGGGCTGGACATTGATGTAGCCATTTGGGGTGGGGTGTACTGGAGCTTTGGTTCTCGGGGGCGGTTTGCTGCTGGGTCTCTTTGTGGAGGCCACGGCGGTGGCACTGGGACTGGTTGTAGGTGGAGCTGGAGGCTGCCCGGTCAACGTCAGAGCCACGCCTGACCCGGTGGAAGTGAAATCGTTGCTCCTGGTTGTAGAGGCGCTGGTGGTGTCATTGATGAAGACGGCAGGTGTTGGGGAGAAGGTTGTGTTGGGTGCCACCGTCAGGTTGGAATCTATTATGTCAACAGGAGGAGGGCTTGTGTGGCTGGTTGTGTCGGAGGTGGCTGGTGAGGTTGTGGCAGAGGAGGCCAGGTTCACACCTCCGGTAGAGCCAGGAATAAGGATCCCGAGGTGGGTCGCATTGGGACCAATTGTGATGTTGGCGGGGACATCCGTGGAGTAGTCCTCGGTGGTGCCTGGAAGGGTGGTGTCAGAGTCCATCCTCGTTGTGCTGTGGGGAGTTGTGTCGGCATCTGTTTCTGTGACGGCAGGGTCCAGTGCTCCACCGATAAACCAACTGGGGGCTGTGGCGCTGGTGGAGTCGGCAAAGGTAGTCAGGAGGGCCGTGTCACTGCTTGTGAGCAAGTCCACCCTCGTGGTGCTGGGGGAACTTGTGGAGGTATCTCTTTCGGTGAAGTCAGAAGAGGTCCCTTCGACGGGAGAAGTCACGGCAGAGTCTACGGTTGTGTTAAGAAGAGGACGGCTGCCGGAGTCTGCTATGGACATGTTGAGCCCTCTCGTAGCAACGGAGGCCGGTGTTCCACCCAGGGCATCGCCCAGAATCTCTGTAACATTGGTGGAGACTGTGGCCATTTCTGTGGGGAAATCAACTTTAGGAACGGCGACAAGGGAAGGATCATTGGAGGGAGACGTTTCGTCGGCCGTCACATTGGAGAATGGGGTCAAATGGGAGCCAACGGAAGCTCCAGGGCTGGTGGGATTCTCTCCGAAAGAGGTGATGCTGAATGGAGTTGAGGCGTGGCTGCCAGGGGTGGCGGCGTGGTTGGTGGCAGAGAGGGTGAACTCTGTCTCAGGGACCACGGAGGCCGGGGTCACTGGAGCGTCACTCCTGGCAACGGAGGCCGGTGTTCCACTGAGGGCATCGCCCAGAACCTCTGTAACATCGGTGGAGACTGTGGCCATTTCTGTGGGGAAATCAACTTTAGGAACGGCGACAAGGGAAGGGCCATTAGAGGGAGACGTTTCGTCGGCTGTCACATTGGAGAATTGGGTCAAATGGGAGCCAACAGAAGCTCCAGGGCTGGTGGGATTCTCTCCGACAGAGGTGATGCTGAACGGAGTTGAGGCGTGGCTGCCAGGGGTGGCGGCGTGGTTGGTGGCAGAGAGGGTGAACTCTGTCTCAGGGACCACGGAGGCCTGGGTCACTGGAGCGTCACTCCTGGCCTCAGAGGAGACATTCATGGCGGTGCTCCTGGCATCTGTAGGGGGTGGGACCGCCATCCCTCCTGTGAGACCAATCCTGAGCGTATCCAGCTCCGGCTGATATTGACGCTTGATCCACCTGGCGACGGAGGGGTCATTTTCCAGCTCTTTCAACAAAGGCAAATTGACGCCCAGCAAACCTTTCATGTCTTGCACGCTCAGTTTCTGTAAGACATTTGGGACATCGTGGCTCATTTATGCGAAAATACCTGAAAATGCTATATTTCACTTCTATATACCTCTGGATTATTATTATTATTTTTCCAGCTTGGCGAGGAGTGCCCTCTTTCCCGTTTATGGCTGCTGCATCCCTCACGTTCACAACAACGCAACAGATACAACACAACAGCAAAGAAGGAGTCTCCTTCTTTGGAGGTTTTGAAGCAGAGGCTGGATGGCCACCTGCCGGGAGTCCTGTGATGGGGGTTCCTGCATGGCAGGGGGTTGGACTGGATGGCCCTTGAGGTCTCTTCCAACTCTAGGATTCTAGGATTCTATTATATTCCTTGACTTTCGGCCAACGCGTCCCTCCTCGTGGCTTCATGACAAAACGGTGTGCTGTGCCGTGTGGCATCCCCTGGCAGAAGGTTACATGGCTCCCCCCCCCCCCCAAGCACTGTGGGAACTCACCTGCAGTTCCTCTGGATTCAAACCACGAAAGGTTTTGAAGTCCATCACGACCTGTGATCTGGCCAATTTTTTCAGATCCTCGACTGGAGCACCACCTAAAGGAAAGAAGAGGAAGAAAGTGGCAGGTGCAGATCTGTATCACCTTATTAGCATCTTTCTTGAGTTCAGCCCAGGTGCATCTGGATTCATCTCCAGGGGTGAGCTCCGAAGTGCTGAAGGAGAAGGAAAATGCCTTGAAACAGAAGCCCTGTGTAGTTATGCTTATTGTGTTTTATTATGTCGTGTTGTTTATTTATTGCATAGTGTTTATGTTTATGCTTTCAATTTTTGTGGTGGCTTAATTTTTGTAAACCGCCCAGAGTGGCGTGGCTAGGTGGCGCAGTATATAAATCTAATCAATAAATAATAAAATAAATAAATAATGTGCAGACTCCAAGTCCGAACCCGAATCTCTAGGATGCCAGCCGGGAGATGAGGTGACGCTGGAGTCAGAAGCCCCACGCAAGCCCGTTCTCCAAACCTGGGGGAACTCTGTCCCTCTTTCAGTGGAGGAGAGCCCAAAATCACAGATCACGCAGGTGAGGAAAAAGAACTACTGGACCCACCTAGAAACGGCCGAATGAGAGGATAATAGGCACCGGTGCCTTCTTGGCTAGCAAAGGCCAGGCGTGCTTTTTCATACAGGACATCCTTCTTGCCTTGAGAGCATGTGGAGAGATCTAAGGTCTCGGCATGCCTGAGCGAGTGAAACAAAACAAAAGAGTTGAGACTCACGACGGACGTCCTGGGACTTGACCTCCAATGACCCCCACCTTCGAGGAGGAAGTTGTCCACACAAAATAAACCCTCGTTTTGAGGTCCCCCCCCCAATTTGCTAAGCCATTGGGCTCACATAGATTACCTAGCTATAAGTGGGGGATCCCATTTATGAAATGGGAGGTATCAGGTTTCTGCAAGGCAGCCGTGCATCCTTTAAAACGGAAATGCATCTCTCAGCTTGATCGTGGAAAAGCAAGTCGCATGAGACTCCATGCAAGATCCCTCCCCATATATATATATATTAAAAATCTCAAGAATTGAATGATACCAGGGGTGCAATTTACATTCAAGCCCAAAGCAAATGATACATTTAGCACCTTTTTAGAAGAAGTGCTCTCTCGTGGACAGGACAGGGTCTGTTTGTCACGGCAGGTGCTTTTTGTCACCTACGTGTCTTGCATTCAGCGTGGCTGGCTTTGGGATTGGCCGTTGGAATTTAAACACAACCATCGTTGGATTACAAAGGCATCTATCTCTGAGGGACCCCCCTCTGCAGGAGGAATCCACGTGGCCTTTAATGCCTTGGTTGACCTCCTTGCCTTTAATGTCTAGGTTGACCTCAAGGACGCTTTTTCGCTGCGTTCTGCAGAAAAGCTCCAGTCAAAGGGAGCTCCTTACCCGATGGCTTCCGGGTCTATTTGCTTCAGCTGATCTTCATCCAGGTAACAAAGGTATTTGCCACCTAACATGTCAAGTAACGGGCCGGTGAGGGTGCCTCCAGATTCCGTGTACCTTGCAATCAGTTGCTTGATCTGCAAGGAAGGAAATTAGAAGCATCACCTTCCCTGCACGGGGTTGGACCACCATCCCCTTTAGGCCACAGTTCCATCCTCCAGGAGAAGACCCCACAGGACTGATCCTGGCAATATAACTTTTCCGTTAACAGTGACAGACAATAAGGTCTGGGACTCGATCTAAGCGATAGAGCACATCCTCCCATTG
This sequence comes from Phrynocephalus guinanensis, assembly GCA_037367245.1. Classification (NCBI taxonomy): domain Eukaryota; kingdom Metazoa; phylum Chordata; class Lepidosauria; order Squamata; family Agamidae; genus Phrynocephalus; species Phrynocephalus guinanensis. The sequence continues at coordinate 1,181,196 of CM074751.1, forward strand.
CTTTTTAGAACCGCATAGATTTCTAACTTGAATCATGGCCACAAACAATTTATTGCCCTGGCTTTTGATCAGCTTAATTGATTGATTTAGGTTTTTATGGCTGCATTTGGTTTTGCTTGCTTCCAATGGTTTCAGGGACTGGATTTGTTTCTCTTTTGTGGTTGTGATGTTGTCTCAGGAGGATTGTGAGCACCAAAAACCAGGAGAGAATGCAAGACACGCATTTGTGTACACTGCATAAACTAACACCCCTTGTTATACCTGTGGAGAAATATGAATTATTGTGAGAGATGTAAGGAGGATGGAGAAAAAGAGTCAAAGACCCAACCTTCCAGTGTTGGAAAACAGGCCAGGTCCTCTGAAGGGACGATTGAGTCACGGGCTAGTTCGGAGGCCAGAAACTGGACAACTGGATGGCATGGCAGGCGTTTTGATTCCTGACTTACCTGTGCTGTCTCCCAAGGACCATTATCTGGGTCCAGCAGGGCAGCAAGGGTGTCTCCAGAGGTCACTTTCCACTTGGTCATCTCATCTGCACTGTACTGGCGCGAGAGGGAACCCAGCAGCTTCAGCTGATCTTCTGGAATCCCATCGGGATAGATCTAGGAATGGGCCCAGAGAGGAAGAGAGAGAGGCTGGCTTATGAATGGGAAAAGGAAGGAAGGAAGGAGCAGTGATAGGTGGAATGAATGAAGAAACAGTGACGGGTGGAAGGAAGGAAGGAAGGAAGGAGCTGGTGATGAGTGGAATGAAGGAAGGAACAATGATAAATGGAATGAAGAAAGAAGCAGTGATGAGTGGAATGAAGGAAGGAGTGGGTGATGGGTAGAAGGAAGGAAGGAGCTGGTGATGAGTTGAACGAAGGAAGGAACAATGATAAGTGGAATGAAGGAAGGAGCAGTGATGGGTAGAAGGAAGGAAGGAGGTGGTGATGAGTTGAACGAAGGAAGGAACAATGATAAGTGGAATGAAGGAAGGAGCAGTGATGGGTGGAAGGAAGGAAGGAGCTGGTGATGAGTGGAATGAAGGAAGGAGCAATGATGGGTTGAAGGAAGGAAGAACATTACCTATCTTGGACAATTGTGATCTGTAAAGAGATCCCCTATGGGAGAAGTGCAGACCACTGCTTCTTAATTGGGAGCTAACACGTTCCGCAGGCAGCCGTCTGGTCCGTCCATAACACCTGCAGCTGAAGCGCAGGGCTCCAAAACAATGCCGACTGCCTAGGGGAGGGGCTGCTTCTCCTAGTTACCTTGTCTAGTTTTCTCTTGACGATGGACAAGTAGTCGTTTGGGAGGGGCTGCTCCAGCAACAGGGCCAGGTTGGCCGTCAGGACCTCGTCGCTCAAGCAGGCCTCGAACTCCTGGGCGTTGTCATAATGGACGAGGAAGAGGCTGTCCTCCAAGGTGCTGGCCGTGATCGGGGTGGCCGTGCAAGCTGTGGGAGGAATCCAGAGACAAGGAAGACTCCGTCAGAAGGGAAGCTGCCCACGGAGCATGCCCGGGAAGAAACCAGCCCCGCCGTCTCCTTGGTCTTGGTGTCCTCTTGGATCACCAGCACCATCATCTTCCTGGTCCTTCCAAGTTCCTTCTGGCGGGGGGGGGGGGGCCCCCTCCAGGAGGCCTTCACCTGCACTGTGTCCTCCTAGATCCTGCTGGATATACCTTAATGCTAAAAAAAAATGGGCACATATCTCACAGGGCTATCTCACAACACGTTCCCTAAAATAAAATGTAAAAAACCCTAATTGTCCCCGAGGGAAGAGTGGCCGTGATCACTTCCCACGCAGGCTCTTTTGGGGTTGGCGGTGTTTTCATCTTTCAAAAGCCATGGATCTGATGAAGGCAGCTGTTGGCTCCTTAGTACAGTTGCATGGTCAATCTGCTAATGGACCCCCACCGCCCTCCCCGCCCCCTGCCCCCCAAGTCATGGTGCCCACTGCCACCTCCAGCCCTTGCCTCCCCACCTCCACCCCATCCCCCATGGTTTCTCACGGTTGCACTCCTTTTGCGGTGGTTCTTGGCAATCGAAAACACATAGAAGGACAACGTATCTTGGTCAGAACCCAGCGGACAATTTATACTTGCACGGGGACAATTAAATACATTGCAGCTGCAAATTGCCCTCCTTAATGAGGGAGGTCCTTGTTACGTTCCTGAAGTTGCTCTCTGTAATAGGAAATGCTCCCACGTTATTGATCAGGAATTCATGGCCAAGATAATAGGAATTACCCGTAGGGTTCTGCTCATTGTATCCATTCATTCATTCATTTTTGATGTGATGACAATGGGTCTTCGTTCCCTCAAGGCTGCCCAGCCCACAAGGAAACGGTTCTTTTAAGTGGACTTCAAGCCCGTGAAAACTTAGGATGTAATAAATTTCCTAGTTTCCCAAGTGATGTCAGAACCTTTTAAAGCAGGCAAACACAATGGTTGCAAATAACACCAAGGATGTTCCCTATGATAACCTCATGTGTTTCTCCTCTTACTTTCTGTTGCCCGCTTGGCCCTGGAACTGGGAGCCGTTTCGCGCCCGACAGCTTTGAAGAGTTCCACCGCCTTCTCCATCTGCACGGCACTCAAGCCGTCGTACGCCTCTGCCTTGTTTCGGATGAAAACCCTTTTCTCTTCCTTAGAGAGAGGGAGAAAAGCATTTGATATGGATGTGAATACGATTGGGAATGTTACACTGAAGAACAGGGGCCCACAAACAAATACACGGAGGGAGGTGCACACCCTACCTTGTTAATGGAATCCCAGGTGGTCCGGTTTATGTAGTAAATGAGGCTCCCAAGATTTTCCAGGGTTCCGTCATCCCAGGACTCAGGCATCCTGTATTGCCCAGAAAGCAAGCAGAAGTACTTAGCTACCCAGTGGTTTAAGATCAAGCAGAGTTTTTGTACCAGACCCCTTGAACTGAAAACTCTCCCCTGCCTCTCAGCCTTCGGGATGGCTTGTTTCAGCTGTAGAGCCTGTTCTCACTGTCAACTTGTGAATCAGTTTTATATTGGATGTCAAGGTGCATCACTCACTTGTATGCAGTCTTGCCAGTACTCAGGAGTGCATTGAAGGCAGTTCTTTGTGACATTGTGAGGTCAGGACACAGCTTTAGATTCTCCAGGATCCCTGGGTCAGAGTTCTCGATGGCGGAGGCATCCAGGTCGCACACAAATGCTCCAAGATGTCGGAGCTGCTCTTTGCTGAGTGACGTGTTTCTCACTCCCTTACAAAACAGGCAGTGAATTTAAATGAGGACTATTCAGTTTGGCTTGAAGCAACCAATATCTTTCTCCCTCCTGGCTATGGTGGATTAAACTACTGTAGGTGCTATGTTTAGCACGTATTTAGAAGGAGTGCTCCTCAAGTGTTAAAAGAGGTCCATTTGTCATCGCACCTGTTTTTCCTCACACCTGCATCTTGCACTTAACATGCTGTGCATTCTTTGTAGCCCATACAACCCTGGATCAGACACCAAAGTCACCCAACTCCATATAGGGAATCTCAGCACACTGAAATCCCTACTGTCTAGGAAATGATGGAACCGGAGGAAAACCCCATTTGGCACTAATCTTGCAACTGTGTTTGTGGCACCCCCACACTGGGGAGATGCCCTGAAGTCCACAAAGCAACTGTCCCGCACTTTGGAAATCAAAAGCCAGAGTCATGATTCCAAGAGAAGGAAGTCCTCCTTCATGGAGGGAGGGAGCAAGGGTGTGCGTGATCAGGTGGCCAAGTGTGCTTCTTTTAAAAGGACAGGAGAACATTCTAATAGTGGCTCCATGAGCTGAAAACCAGCGGATTCCTTCGGACGCAACCCCAAGGACTCTTGAAGAAGAATGAGACAGATATAAGAACCTCTCAGAAAACTCAAGACACCACAGAATCTTTGGTCATGGTTTCCGAAGCTCTTACCTTCTAACTATGAATGTCTGGCCCTGTTTTCCAACCCCTTTCCTCCTCTGTAGTTTTGGAACAGTGATGCTGCTTCACATGCCATGGGGCAGGGATTTAGGGTTGGCGGAAGCCAAGACACACCCACACCCAGCCAAGCCTTTGCCCCCGACAATTAGCACAGGGAAGGGATGCTACTCACAAAGCAAGCCAAGGTGTTCTCCACCAGCCTGGTTCTCTGGCTTGATCCGTTGGTCAAAAGGCTCAAATTCCCTTGCGAAGCCAAGCCATAAAAGGCTTTGCAGCTTTGGTTGTTTACCTTGTTGAGTCTGAGAGAGAACAGATATTTATTGCTCTTGAGGATAGATCTGTGCAGCGTTGTTTTGTTTCTGCTGACCCACCCCTCTTGGGTCCCTCCCCCTTTTCTTTTTGAGTAAAGCCTGTCAAATAAGTTATGAATTTCTGCCTAAATTCCTCTAGCTGCACAACAGAAGGGCAGGCATTAAATGCGCCAAGTAGCTTTTAAGTTCCCCAGAATCGCCCACCTCTTCGTCTTTAGAAACCTGTATTTCTAAGATTTTTCTTTTAATTTTTTTAATGACAGATGATAATTCTTTTGAAACGAGGAAGCCACTCACGGGAAGAAGAGCAGCACGTCGGGAGGGTAAGCGGCAAAGTTTGTGGTCTGGTTGTTTCTGACGAGAAGTCGGGCCATGCAGGAGAGCTGTCAGGAAGAGAAAACCAGGTGCCATTTAGACCACTGGTGACCAGGCTGCTGTCTAGTAAATCCATGGACACGGTGAGGGAGAATTGTAGCCTGCAACAGATGCCACCCAGCTCAAATCCAGCCCATTGTAGGAAGCAACCAATCTGCCCCATCATCTTCACGGGGGTCAAGAGGGGCTTACAAAGGGAGTCATCACGGTCCTTGAAGCTTTGGCTGATCCACTATGTGGTCTCTTCTATCAAAAACTGTTTTGTCCAGCTTTTGAAGGAGGCTATCCAAGCTGCCGGACCTACTTGAGGGATAGGGGTCCGGCGTCTTTCAATGCTCGTGCAAAATGCGGACTGAAACCCGAAGCGGATGACCTCAGGGCCAACCCTGAGGTCACCACAAATGTCAACCCTAAACCAACCCAGAATCTGTTCTTGAGCATCTGGTTCATAACCTCATCATCATCCTATCAAGGCTCTATTCTTCCCCCAATGAGAGGGGTAAGGGGAAATCCGTCAAACCAGGTCCCGTAGGCACCTTGGCTCTAAACACCATTTATCCAAGACAACCCACTCACCTGTTCTTCACTCAAATTGGCATGTTTTACTTTCACTTCTCGGACCAGATCGGACAGCTGTCCCGGCCTCAATCTGCTGGCAGCATCACACTGGAAGCCTTGCAGGATGAATGCTGAAAGCCTAAAAGCCAAGGCGATGGTTGAGTCTTTCGCATCCAGCAGGATGACAAACACAGATTTAGCTGAGCCAAGTGGAAGACAGTAGGAAGGGAGGGGAGCCTAACATGAGATAGACTGGCTGAATTAAAGAAGCCACTGCCTTGAGTTATCAAGAGCTGAAATAGGGCTATGAATGACAAGAGATCATTCATTCATAAGTTGGCCACTATGGGATCATGTACATGAGATTGACATTTGAGTTATTGAGCTACTGATTTTGAATAAACCCATAAATGTTTTGCAGTTTGTGTGTAGAAGGGAAGGGCAGATATAATTCAGTTAGATCGTTTTAAACCTCCTGGCTGGTTTAGATTCAGATCGTGGCTGTTGTGCATCGCTTACCCTTAGGGGTCCCACAATCAAATTTCTGGGGATAGATCTCCCACCCACAGGGACTCACAACTCACTCGGAGTAATTCGTTGTATTGGACAGCACATCTCGGAAAAGGACGGCGGCCTAAGGAAAGGAGAAAAGCATATTCGGACACAGAAAACTGGCAAGATCCAAGCTGCAGGAGTCTCTCTCTCTCTCTCTCTCTCTCTCTCTGTGTGTGTGTGTGTGTGTGTGTGTGTGTGTGTGTGAGGGAGAAGAATACTAACAGCTCTATCCCGGCTTAAATTGAAATAACCTCCAAAGGCATCAAGTGCAACTTCTCAGCAGAAAAAAAAGACCCCTTACCTGCTGCGGTGACCAAGGTCTCTGGTTGAGTTTGACAAGATCGGGAACGTTGCCCCGCAGCACCAAGAGGGAGCTTGGAACCTGGCCAAGGAGACCATCTGGGACGTTACTCAAAATGTCCCAGGGAGAGGAAGCATTGGCCAGGACCTGTGAGGAAGACGCCAAGGCCACAGAGCCAAGTTAGAGCCTGCAAAGAACCTACCTCTTGTGACCAAAGCACAAAAAATGACAAAAAAATGGAACGATTCTTTGTTTAAACACACCGTCATCCCTGTGGTTCTGCAAGCGGCAGATTCAGTGACAGGTGGTGGTGGTGGTGGTGGGTATTGCTATGCAAGAAACTCAGCACCTGCCCTTAACTGTGTAGAAATATTTCAGCAAGATCACCTCTACCATTCAAACACTGCTGGGAATTCAGCAACCACAGACCATTCCAAAGCTCTGCGTACCATCTTTCTTTAGAAGAGAGTGATACTGCAGTGTAAACGTACACAATTTGTTTTTCTAATTTACACCATATATGCCAGTTGTTGTATTCATAACAGGAACTCAGTATCTATGGAGGATCATTTCCACTTTGCCACCACCCCACGGATGCTGGAAACCATGGATAATAGCAAACTCTACAGATAGCATGGTCTCTGGTTCCCTCTAGTGATTAGCTCCAGCAATTACATTGTAGAAACATGCATTTCTGGGGTTTTCCTCCCCTTTAGAATATTTTTACTATTATTCAGTCCGAGGATAAGCGCAACTGTGGGTACTGGTGTCAACGTTTACCTTGAGGATGAAAGCTTTCTGCAAAAGCTCCGGACCTTGCCCGAGAACTCTCACAAAGCGGACGCTCTTCAACAATTCCAGCACCAAATCAGCTGAGATGCTGTTGAAGGTGGCGCTGGGAAGTCCTTGGACCAAGGTGCCTAGCCTCTCAAAGCCCTCGAGGGAATCCAGCTGGAGTGAGAGCAAGGAAACTGATGATTGCAAGTCAGGAGAGAAAACACCCCCTACTACAATGTTAAGGCCAGAAGGGAGGGGCCTACTTGAGATGCTCTCTGGCGGATCCTCTCCTCGCATCAACTGACCATGCCTGCCCACTTAAAGTCCACCCCTTTTCCTTGGCTATCACGAGCCCAACACCATGTTGCATTTATACCGAAAAGACCACTCGCACAAAAATGATACAATAGGAGCTGAATGCAACTAAAAGTATTGGGAGTGTGTCTGCTCTACACATCTATAACAGTTTGGAATCACTTGTATTATTGTGGCTTTCCTAAATGAGGCTCTCCTGGAAGCATCATCTCCTGGAAGCATCATCCTGGCCAAATGCTGAACCTGCCTCGGCCATATCCAGGTCGTTGGCCAGCGGTTGCAAGAGGTTTGCGGGACCTCTCTATTCGGTGGAGCCTTTCCCAAGAGCAAATAGCGAAAAACTTCCCACATTTTACCGTCAAATTGTTGCGAAGGATGTTCGTCACCAGCATCTGAGACTGTCCTCTGTTCCAGCCAGTGACTTGCCCAAGGGATTCCAAGACCTGGGCGTCCATCAGAACGGAGGCTGTGAGATTCGCAATCTGGCCCGTCGTGAGCCCCATGGCCTGCTGCCCCAGAGCCACCAGAGTCTGGCTGTCAAAGGTCTCGATCTGCCCCACGAGCATTGCAGCCAGCTGCCCACGGAGAGAGCAAGGAAAGCAGAAAACACCAAGGGTTAGAATTTATGGCATCTGGGTGGAGCGGTGGGTGGGGGTGGATTAGATTAGAATGGCAGCCACCCTACAATGGCACAATATAAATGTTTGTGGATCATTATCAAGTAGTTGTGGAACGTTGACAAGCAGAAGCTGCTGAATCCAGTTCCACGGCCATGATCAATCTGTTCTGGATTGAGACCCTATTTTATAAGATTTGATGGGTTGAAGGATGAATGGGCTGAAAGCAGAGAGTGAAAATTCAGCACCATGGAGAGCTCCTGCCTTAAAGCAGTCCTCAACCTGACTGCTGGACTGTGCTGGACTCAAACGCTTGCCTGCTCCTAATATTTTTAGCCTTCCCCTTTGCTTCCTTAGTTAGGCAGTGGTTGAGGTCTCCGGCTGCAGAGACCAAAGTTGGGAGTTCGATTCCCCCACCGAGCCTTCTCGTCAGGGGCTGGACTGGATGCTCCATTTGATGGAAGTACTGCTAGATATTATCTGTTGGACTTCCATCCTTTTGAAGAATGACAATTTTCCAGAGTTTGTGTGAGAGACACAAAGGCCCTCAATCCTGGCTTTCGTCTGCAAGGCCCATGCGGCAACATCCCTGACCCATCTCACCCCTTATCGTGTGAGATTAAAAAGAAAAGAGACAATTGCCCCCCCCCCATTCTGATTGCTGGGACAGAACGGGGGGGGGCTGTTCTTTTATAAAGCACGCATTGTCACAGGTTCGTATCCCTCCCAGCACAAAATAGGATAAGCAGCTTTTTAAAAACGTTCATAAAAGCATCAGCACAATGCAGGCCCATGAACGACCTGCTGGGACTCAAAAATCAAGACAAAGAACATAAGGATATATTGGGGGGAGGTAGGTTTTTATTTTTTTTTATTTTTGGCATTTTCTGACCCCAAACTAAACCCAACTTGATGCTTCTGGTCTCCAATACATTAGCAGTTTGTAGCCAGCTCACCCAAGTGCAATCCTAAACCTGTTGGCTTAGCAAGATGTCCCAAAATGTCCCAATCTGGTCCAAGATGTCCCAAAATGTTGACTCCCTTGTAAGTTTAGGGATCCTTTCAGATGACACTTTTATGGTACCTTTACTTCCCACCTTCTCAGAGAATCCAGGTAATGCTTGTTCCCCAAATGCTTTTTCCAATTTTTTTAAAAGAACAAACCAAAACAAGGACTACCCAGTGCAATGCATGAGAATTCTATCATCCAGAAGAAGCCCCATGTGGATTAAAGCCTGCTGGGCCAAGCCTGGCCGTCTGCAGTCACAAGAGCAAGGAGACCTCACCTGGCGGTCGGACGCAGATGGCCTGGAAGCGTTGCAGTGGAGGTTGACCCGGGCAGTGAGGCTCAGGGCCTCGGCAGGGCTCAGGGTTGCAATCAGGGTGGAATGCCGAGCAAAGCAGACCAGCTGGTCTGGAAGACTGAGAAGGAAATACACTCCATGTTAATTTCGAGGCTGTGCTTGTTCAAGCTCTTTGAGATGCCACAAGGTTTGCCAAAGACAATTAAAGTCTCAGAGACACCAAAGGTGCTGACCCATGCCACTGGAATAGAGCTGGAAGTACAGTAGGACCCCAGTATCCGCTGGGGATTGGTTCCAAGGCTTCCCGTGGATAATAAAAACCGTGGATAAGAGAGAATGCCAAAATGTTCCCCAAAACTGCTGTTTTGTGAAAGTAACTTGCTTTACAGCTGCTGTTTTGCAACAGTAGCTTGCTTTACGGCTGCTGTTTTATGCCAGTAGCTTGCTTTACAGCTGCTCTTTGTGACAGTAGCTTTCTTTGCAGATGCTGAATTATTTATTTATTTTTCCTCTGCCAACCGTGGATAACTGAAGCAGTGGATAATGAATCAGTGGCTATCTGAATTTAATTCAGCAGAGCATCGACCAGAGCATCACAGGCTTCAAGTTTCCGGACATCTTTCTAGGTGCACGTGGTTGAGAGGAGGAAATTAGAGGCCCAGATCCCACCCACGCCTGTTCCCTAGGAGGGTGGGAGATCAGCGTTCTGGGTGTGCAGGCAGGAGGGCCACTCAGGGATCCTACCACCCCCCAGATTGTCCACAACAGTTTGGGCAGCAACTAGGAATATCTAGTCCATTTAAATATTGCACACCCGCATTCTGCTGCTATATATGTCTGAAGATGTGGACATGTCCACGAAATCTGGAAGTTGAGTCATGGCTACTGGACTTATTTTTCTAGAGAGACAGAAATGTTTCGCTGCTCATCCAAACAGCTTCATCAGTCTGAAGTTGTTTGGATGAGCAGCGAAACGGTTCTATCTCTCAAGAAAAAGAAGTCCTAGTAGCCATGACTCAACTTCCAGATAAACTCACCTGGGTGACTTAGAATCTTCACAGAAATATGTCCACGAAATGTTACATTAAAATATGAAAGTTAGCCTTTAAGGTGCCAAATGTTTTGTGTCTTTTGTATTTATTGTTTTGTTTTGTTTCTCTTTGATTTTTTTTTGCCTGGAATCCAAGAAATCAGGTAATCCCACCCCTAGCACTCAGCGTGGTGGCAAGGAAGAGCATGGAGATAAGACGAGAGCTTGCCTCATGAAAAGTCAAATATTTCTGCTAGTGTGATGTTCGTAATGCTAACTTTCATCCCTTGTTTTCCTTGCCTCGTTCCTTCTCTGATTTAGACCAATGACACTTTTTCTTAACTCCTAATCCATATTCAGAGCTGCAGAGGAAGAGTTCCAAATTTTTCCAGCCCCACCAGCATTGCATGCTCACCTGCTAAGATCAAAATCAGGATCCACAGCGAAAAGCGCGGCAGCATACATCTCCGCCAGGTCCTTCCGAACCTTATATCGGTGGATCAGCTCCAGGTTGTCTTGGTTGAAAGCCAGGTCTTGGAACTAAGAAAAGACACGGAGAAGAAAGACGGACAACGTGTTCATGACCCATGAAGGCAAAACAGTTGCCTGACTCCTTTAGCGTCGACTGCTTCCGCCTATGCCAGTGGTTCCCAATCTTGGGTCCCCAGATGTTCTAAAACTCCCAGAAGCCTTTGCCACTGGCTGGGCTGGCCAGGATTTCTGGGAATTGTCATCCAAGAACATCTGGGGACCCCAGGCTGGGAAGCATTGCGGGGGGGGGGCAGGGGGGAGTGGGGTGAGACAGAGATGAAGAGAGCGAGCCTTGATTCTGGAAGGCCCGGCTTGGGTCTCACCTCTCCGGCAGATGCACTACATGGCCTTAGAAACAGCTATTCTTCTTTTTAAAACCCTTTCTTCAGGCTGATTGATCCTATGAGCCAACCAGCAAACTCGTTCCAGGGTTTAATGCCATCTTTAAGGTTGCCACCCTTCCCCACCTTCTTTAAAGTTCAGTGGGATTCTCTCTCTCTCTCTCTCTCTCTCTCACACACACACACACACACACACACACACACACACACAGAGAGAGAGAGAGAGAGAGAGAGAGAGAGAGAGAGAGAGAGAGAGAGAGAGAGATCCTATTGCATTGGAGACACCATCCTCTACTGCCGAAGGGTGCAAAGCAACACTGACCCACAACAACCGGAATGCTTTAAAAGCCCGCTGTAAACACTCTGCGTTGTTTTCTACCAATCCTTCTAAGAGCGCGGGTTCTGCTGGCAATTTAAAGCGAATTTGACATGATTTTTTTTTGGGGGGGGGAAGCTGGATCCATTTCCCCAGACAATAGCCCCCCCCCACCACACACACACAAAGAACATCAGCAGAGATACATACTATGGCTGCACTGTGGTTTGTGAGCGCTCTCATGTCTCTGGCGCTGCTGTAGCAGATAAAAGCCCGGAGATACATAACGAGCCAGTCGGATGTCTCTGGATTGTAACAACGAGGCTTCGCGTCGGTTGCTGCGGGATGAAGCATCAGAGTGTTCTTAAAACAGAGCCAAATGGAACCGATCTCCCATTTATAAGAGTAACACTGCTCCCCCCCCAATCACCACCACCTTTCTCTCACTTGCATCTATCATCTGGGCAAACTCACCGGCCAGGTAAGCCTTGATGGAATAGTATATCTCCTCCTCCCTGCCACTGAACATCGCAATATTTTCATTGAGCTTGCTGACACTGCAGAGAGAAACAATGCAGTCGGGTAAGGAAACCACAGCTCTTTCCTCAATTGCTTCAGATCCCAAAAACATATATATAACTCTATCATTTATTTGGTTTCTATACCATTCACCTGGTAGTAAAAGCTTACTCTGGGTGGTTTGCGGCTATTCACGAAAAATAATTAACCAATAAAGCACAAGTAAATCACAAAACACAGTTCAAATTTAATAATGCATTCTAAATAAAAGACAGCAAGATAAGAAATTACTTCCCAGCAGCACTGCAGAAATTCCACTAGTATTCACACACACACACACACACACACACACACACACACACACACACACACACACACCAACTGAAAAATCAGCTTCATATGAGAAGTACCATCAGTTGTAAACTCTGGTTCTCTAGATTTGTTGTTTTGGGCTGTGTCCATGGAATTTTAAACTGTATTTATGTTATTTTCTAATGCATGTTATTAGCTCTGCCATTGTATAATAAAAGAACGCTTGATCAAAATAAAATTAAAGTAGCAGAAACAGATGGACAAAGGGCAGACAAGGTCACACACAAAAGGACCAAAATAGGGCTACCAAACTCTTCTTTGTTCTGCTTGCTGTTATCCTAAATTGGCCCATATATTAATTATGGGGGTCAAAGGTTCCTGTCCCTTCACCAGAACCTCATAACTTGTTATACAACTCACTACACAATCCTCACCCAGCATCCTAATTATGTGTCACTATTAATGTTACAAGGGGGGAAAAAACTGAATTCTACATTCCATGGCTGCTCATTTCTTCCCTTCCTACACACATAATTTTTAAAAGGGGGGGGGATCATCAAAACAAAATCAAAGAACAGCTTAGATAAATGCAGTATAAAGCCAACACTGTCGTACTCCAGGCTCCGATCCTTGAGGAACCTTGCTCTGATGCAAAAAAAAAAAAAAAACCAGGAATGCTTACATTCTGTGGAATGTCCCACAGCTTGCATTGAGATTCTCCGTCCCGTTCAGTATTTCTCCGTCAAGGAGTGCAATATAGGGATCCAGCCGGTCCTTAAGCCATTGGTCCACCTCCATTTCATTGGTGTCAGGAGAAACCACCGTGGCCCAGACGCCAGACAGGAGAGCCGTCTTGGTCGCATTCGGGAGGAAAGCCTGCCAGGAAAAAGCCAGCAATAAATACAACAGGATATAGTCTTCAAATTCCAGTCTCTCTATAACTTTCATTTACCAGGATTATTCTGAAAAGGATCTTGCCTCTGCAAAAACAAACAAACAAACAAACACCCACCAAAACGACTCCTTCTAAGCTTATTGTGTCCCCTTCTTTTCAACAGCGCCGCTCAATTTCACCTGGATTTTGCTTTGCTATTCTTTGGCCAGGCCACGACAGCTAACGATCGCTCCCAAGACCCAAGTGGATGCTCCCAATTTTTTTCTGCCAACTCCAGCCATAACAGTAACATGGCAGAGGCCGGCCCTACCGTATTGCGGAAGGAGGCAGTGTCTCCAAATCACTGGTTTGGGGTGTGATAAAAAGACAAGAGAGCGGTTAGGTATGCCACTGATTATCACTGCATTCTAAGAGAGGCCGTTGTAGGTTTTTGAATCTCCTCTGTCCAAATAATTTGGCTAGCTTTATTTCTGCGGAGTAGAGGTGAGAGTGAGCCTCGTATCAGGTGTGAAGTTTGATTAACTTAAAAATATCTGAACATTGCCTTTCTGTTTGTTCTTCTCTTCCGTGTGGATCCCAGGGGGGGTGGTAAATCTACTTCTCCCTTCTTTCTTACTTACAGCAAGGTCTTGTTGATTAAATCTGTCCATAAATAAGCCAGTTTTCTTATAATTCCGTAGCACAGCTGTTAAGAAAGGGTCATCGTTCAGGAATCCATTTCGGGAAAATAAGTCAGCCAGATCATCTGGAGGAACTGTGTTTGCAACCTGAGTGGGGTGTGAAGATGGGATAAAATTGGAATTAAAGCAGATAAGAAAAAAGGAAGGCCATTGTAAGGTTTAATGTGCCTGTGATTTGTAGCAGGTGATAAATTAAAAAAAAAAACTCTGCAGGACCCTGGAATAAATATTCGGTTTGGTGGTTGCGTAAACAGTGCTTTTGGCTTACCCCCTCCTAGGAACATGAAAATGTATTTTTAATAGCAAGCAGGTTTTATAACACTGAGTCATCATCCACCCCATGAGGGGTTGGATCGAACCTAAATATCCAAAGACAACTACAGTACCATTGGTAGGTCAGAGGAGGGGATGATGGTTCTCAAGTCGCTCAACGTCAGAAAGTCGACAAAGCCTTGAAATGTTTCTTGCAAGAATGCAGAAAAGCTGGAATTTGAGGCGTAGCACTGAAGAGAAGTGTCTAAACAAAACAAATCCAAATTAAAGTCAATGAAAGGGCAGGTGGCATTAGAGGGACAGAAGAAAAAGAACAAACTTCAGACCCATCCATCCTATACATTTCAGAATGTTCCCATCTGCTCTGCCAAAAAAAATGTAGTCAGACCTTTCAAGGTCTGGTGTGACTTCTTAAAAAAAAAATAAGATTTTGCACAGGAGGTCATGGCCACGCCTGTGTGGCCAGCATCATCTGAACGGCTGAGCTGGAAGCGACCCAACGGATCCTCAAATCCAGGTCCTGTCCAGGAAGCACCAAAGGAGAAGAACCCGTTCCAGTGTTCAGATTGTTCCACGTGCTTTGTGGCCTTGGTGATCCAACCTTATAAGATGGATTGGCATCATTATTTGCCAGAATCGCCCACGGCCGAGAGGATAAGCCAGAGACAAAGCTGTCCATGGTTACGAGCGAAGAAAACAAAGGACTCCTCAACTCATACCCACAAGCCATTGAAGTACTTCTCTTTTCAAAGGGTGGCATTTTGATTTGAAGCCACTGGGACCCCTCTAGTTTTCTACTGCCACTTACTTGAGAGGAGGTGAAGAACTGCTTCGTAAATAGTCCGTCTGGTCACATTGCTGAAGTCACCCAGGGAGCCGTTGAGCAGCGTCACCCTGCAACACAGCAAAAAGGATGGCAACTCCAGAGGGGGTTCAGAAACGAGGCAAGGAGTGGGTCAAATTAGGAGTATATTTGGGAAGCATCAGGGATCCCTCAATCTGCTTTAGCTCCAGGACAAGAATGGTTGGAGCTCAAAGCAGGGCTATTTAATCTCGAATAATTTGGGTACCCTTGTGGGTCCTTGGAGGCTGGCTTATAGTTTGCTCTTCAGCACAAGAGCCTAAATCTTGAAAAGAGATTCGAAGTTCCCCAGCCCCAAAGAAGAGCAAAAGCCTTCACAAAGGAGCACGATATTTGCATTTTCAGTATGGATTCACATTGTTACTCCTTTCCTAAGTCAGCTGCCATGTGGAATGAGCACCCCCCCACACACACACACACACAAGCGTGTCCGTTGGAGGGCAGTAAGAAGCAGAATCAAGACCGGCTATGCATCTTTGCCTGCTCCACTCACACACAAAAGAGAGTCAAGAGGAGATTGCTGGATCTTTTTTCCAGATCTGTTTGATTTCAGGTGCTTTTGCTCACAAGCCCAGGTGGGCAGGAAGTAGGGAGAAAGTTTCAGCTCTCCTTATCTGCGAGAGATCAGGTGGTTTGTGCCCAGAACAGTAAAGGAGTTGAAATCCTAATTTTGTAGGGAAAACTTTGGGGGGGGGGGATTTTTGACTACAAATCCCATGCTGGATAGGAGATTCTGGGGTTTGTAACCCAGAACTGACTTCCCTGTGCTGTACACAATGGATGTGCTTGGAGAAGCATCTGGCTTGTTAATTCTAGGTGTCTGATTGTTCTTATGGCTGTGATTAGTGGCTGACCTCACAAACCAAGGATCCCACCTCTGCATCTTCCATGGACATGGGGGAGACCTGAGAACAACCAACCACAAAAGGCCAGGCCATGACAGTTTGGGTCTCAGTAGCTCTCCCTATCTTCCTCACACACAACGTTGCACTTACACAGCTTTGGGAGCGGAGCAGTTCCTGGACTCCAGATGTCCGAAGAGGAGTGGCACGAGGGTACTGTTCATTCCGGGTATCAAAACCGGGAGGCGTCGCTCCATCCAGAGTATAAATTCGCCATCGTCAGCTTTCTGGAATATCGGCTGAGCAGCAGTGAGCACGCGCTCCAGCAGGCCCGCCTGGATCTCTTTGGGAAGGCTGATGTTGGCCTTGAAAAACGGAACGGACCCATTAAAGAGAAGACCATGAGCATATGATGGGCGTAGGAAGCTTCCCTCAAAGTCCAACTTTCTCAATTCCCATTTTATTTTGGGTGACCTGCTTGGAGCAGGCAAAACAAAATAGTCCACACACCTGGCACGGGGACCCATCCCCTGATGTATGGCTAGCTGCTAGCCACCGTTTACCACGTGGTAACTTTGTTCCACCGCAGACGCAGCCAACCTGCTCGGGTAAACTGGTGGCCTGCACTGTTCTTGCACAAGTGGGTGAAGAAAACCCCAAAACACATCTGCGCTTGGGCCAAAAAATGGAGCGCGGGAAGCGATGTTCCTCCTGTTTCTCAGGATCAACCTAGAGGGCATGCCTAGCATGTGTTTGGAGGAGGTGCTCCCTCAAGTGAGAAAAGACATCTGTTTGTCATGGCACATGTTTTTCCACAGCACACCATCTTGCATTTAGCAAGTTTGGTCTCGCAATGGCACGCTAGAAGGCAACCACAGGCACAGGTTGCAAGTTTGGTTGCTGGAGAACACCACTGTCTGAGGAAATCTAATCCATAAGCAATAGATAGAGCCTGGGTCTTAGGATCAGGTGGGAAAAGAACCAGAGCATCCAAAATGTTCAGAAAAATCTATTCTGATTCATAATAGCATCCTCAGTCAAAGCAAGAGGTCTCCGAACATACCTGACTGTTGAATTCATCTATATATTCGGTCAAGATAGAGGTTCCTATGTAACTCATCAGTCTCTCAACATCTTGGAGAGTTCTAAGGGCTCCTGCGGTGGCTGACAATTCTCCAAGTTGCTTTGGTGTTAAGCTTTGAAGGACCTCCATCTGAGGAAGAGAACAGATGAGCCAGGAGAAGATGGGACAGGAATAAATCAGGGTCAACCTGTATTGGGAGGCCCATGAGCTGTCCATGATTCTTCACCCTTAGCTGTGCTAGTTAGTGCTTGTGGCAATTGTAGTCCAGTCACATCTGGAAGGACCCTGCTCCTCCCCTCGGTGTCTCTCTCTCTCTCTTTCTCTCTTGACAAACACAGAAGCACTTACGTGAACCAACTCAGAATTCAAAGCAAGGAAGTCTTGATATTTCGCGTAGCGGCTGAAGCTTCTGAAACTGACCGTGAGCCATGAGCTGCTGTTGAGGCCGTTCACGCACGCAGACCCTGTCATTTAAACAACCATGGAAGGAGACCATATCTTACCAGTTGTTGGGAGGAGGTGCAAAGGGAAGGAAAGAAGTACCCAATGGTTAGCCTTCGTAGTCCGGGCTGGGTTGGGACCTACTGGGATCGAACTCAGGTTGTGAGCAGAGCCTTGACTGTAGTACTGCATTTTAATGCAGGCATGTCCAAACTTCAGTCCTCCTGATGTTTTAGACCACAACTCCCAGAATTCTAAGCTTAGATTGCCAATGAGAAAGGACTGTGGGAGTTGTGGTCCAAAACATCTGGAGGGCTGAAGTTTGGACATGCCTGTTTTAATGGCGCCACCATGAGGTTCACTAGAGCGATGGTATTTTCTGATACATTGTGTTTCTGCATCAGAGTTTCCCGGTAGGAAGCTTTTAACCAGCAGAGAAATATCCTCCTTGATTTAAGATGTTTTAAAATAACTCCCAAAATGGGGTCAAGATTTCTAAGGATTCTTTTCTCCCCAAGGACCTCGAGAAGCGGTATGGTTAAAGCAGTGTTGGGAGGTCCACTGTTCAATGAAAACAGCTATGATCAATGGAAGTTTGCCTTGTCAAATTCTTAATTATGCATTTATTTAAGATTATCCTCCAACTATGGAGCCTTCAGTACCCTTTCTCCAAACCTTGTCCCTTCCATTAAACATCAAAAAGGCTGCATTGCAGGACACTGAAGCTGGGTCTCCTTTAATGCCACAAACCGAGAACTGTTCCTTACCGTTAGAATGCAGCCCCTTCAAGTAAGGAAGCTGGAATGAGTGGAAGACGTTGGCTTGCGTTTGGGCGGTCATCTTCGTAAACTCCTGGTTGAGGCCCTTGACGCTGAGAAACAGGCGTAGAGATTATGGAGAGGCAGAAAGGGAATGAAAAGAACAGGTACTGCATTTTTCGCTCTATAAGATGCACCTGACCATAAGACACACCTAGTTTTTAGAGGAAGAAAACAAGAAAAAATGTTTAGCCTACAGTTTCGTGGCGGGGGAACCCTGGCTGCAAAAGGGGAGGGCAGAGGCTCTGTGGAGGAGCTGCAAAAGGGGAGGATTGCAAACAAGGTGATTGGGACTGGGGAATCCCAGCTGCAGCAGGGGGTGGGAGAGGCTCCATGCAGGTAACTTCTCTCTAAATGAAAATCTGTGATATATATATATATGTAGCGGGGACTACTGTATTCACTCTATAAGATGCACAGACATTTCCGCTTACTTTTGAGGGCAGGGGAGCGAAAAATATGGTAAGTGGATTGACAGATTAACCAACAGCAAGAGAATGCCAGGGCATCTGTTGGTATTGCAAGGCCCTTTCTTGAGATCACGGACCTGGTGGGAGACCACAACCTGCTCCCGTGGCAGAGTCAGGCCCTGGGGACGCCACTGCGGTTGTAGGTCCCGGGGTCTGAGGTTGGGAGGGCTCAGAAACGTCACCTACATTGCCTGGTACTGTTCGCACTGCATGGTCTCGTTCTGAAGGCACTGGAGCACATCCACAGAAATAGCGGAAATGAACGGCCGGAGCCTCTCCTGGAACCAGGAAGCCACGAACGACGTCTCATTGAAATGGTCTTCATTCCTCAGCTTCTCATCCCACAAAGACTTCAATACGATGGATTTCCAGGCAGGAGAAATGAGCGACGAATTTACAATCTGGAAGGCAAGCCCAGGGACAACCTTGAAGAGTGTGTCAAGGACGAACGGATGACCGTGAGAAGGGGTGGTGACAGAGGACACGTGGAAGGAACCATGCCAAGACCACGGAGGACGCTAGAGATGGCTGAAGACTCCTGAGCAACCTCTGTGAGATCCGCACTCTTCCAGCGTCACCTTAGATGCTGGAAATGCAGGAGCTATTTGGGGGAGGGGGGGGAGACCATGTGATTTCAAAAAAGGCAGAATTCTCACTAAAAACACAATTGGAAAAATGACCCAAGTGTATTTGGTCGTAATATGGGAAAGCGTGTCTCGTTGGAAAAACACAGCGATTTCAGGTGGAAAAGTGCGAAGCAGAAGGAAAAGAGGAAGGCTGAACCAGAGAGGGATTGATTTGGAAAAGGAACTCACGGCCTTGAGTTCGCAAGACCTAAGCAGCAATGCTAACAACACAACACTTTGGGGGGGGGGTCACAAAGCACAACAACAACATTGACCCACAAATCTAAAGATTGTGCATAACCCATAAGTGGTTTCACAGACTCTAAATGGAAAAGTAACATAGGTTTTAAACATCTTCTTTTTGAAGATGATTGTTCTGCATCAACTACATTTAGAGCGCCCTTAATAAAAATTTTAACTATGTATCTGACAGTATTGCCGTAAGTGATAAAGCACTTGTCAAGATATAACAACTTTTCCAAGTGTTTTCCCTCTTTGTTACCTTGCGATTAAATTCCTCCAGCCCAGCCTCCAGCTCTTCCCCGTCAACTTGATTGACAAGCACTTTGATAACTGTCTGTGGAATTTCGTTCCTTTGGCGGAGCGTGTGTTCCAAAGCTCTGACGACAAAACTCCTGTTAACCTGGCTCAGATTCTGGAGCTGGAGAGAGAACGGGTTAGAGAGCAAGGCAGTTCTTATTTACCACTGCCAGAACGTTTCTACCCCTTCCTTAGTCAGACAAAATCTACCTGCACAACTTACAAGACCGATTCCTTTGATGATGCTGCCCTTAAGTTCTTGATCTAAGATTTAAGCCACGGTGCACAAGGAGGAAAGGATGTGTGCATGCTAGAGCTGAATAGGCCCAGTCTTTGTGTGTGTGTGTGTGTGTGTGTGTGTGCTGTGTCGTTACAGTCGTTACTGCCTCTTTGTGACCCCATGTCCATGGAGTTTTCTTGGCAGGAGTACTGGAGTGGCTTGCCAGTTCCTACTCCAGGCGCCTACAGCACCTGGTATTCACTGATGGTCTCTCATCCAAGGACAAACCAGGGCCGACCCTGCTTAGCTTCCAAAATCAGGAGCAATCGGATGCACTCAGGGCATCTCTTATTTATTGATTTGAAACATTTGTAGCCCACTCTGTATCATAAAAGTTGTCAGAGCAGGTTTAAACCATTAAAAAGTGTTCATAAACAAACCTTCCTTCAAGCAATCTAAAATAAAACAGCTTAAGCCACAACGCTGGAACATTACACCAATTAAAAACTGCATAGGCCATGATTCTCAACCTGCTAGAATTAAGTAAAGACAGTTTGAATCCCCAGGTTCTTTGTGGGGGGGCACAGCAGCCAAACTGATACGAACCCAGTGCTAAAACCACCCTCTTCTGCATGATGAAATACTCACAGAACCTGTTCCCCGGGGTGTGCATTCCTAAGCTGGGTACACAACAACAGCCCAGGACATGGTGGCTCACCATAAATACCATGGTGGTAAGAGCCTGGCGCCATTCAGAGTGGACTCCCTTCCCCCCCCCCAATTCCCCGATCCTAGGAACACAAACAGAACCTGATCCGGTGGGGACGCACAGAGAGCAACCCAAGCACCACTTACATTGTCGCAGATGACATAGCTGAGGTTCGCTGCCGTTTTGACGCTGTTGCTGTTGAGAAGACAAACACACACGGGGGAGATCAGTGAGGAGCCCAAATGCCAAACAGCCATGCCAGTTTTCATTCCGGTCATCGGTCCATCTTGTAGATATCCCATTCCTAGCTGTGCCTCTCCTCTTTGAGACCCAACGAAGCCCAACAGTTCTCATTGGCTCCAGCTGCAACCCGACTTTGCTCCAGAGAGTTGAGGTGTAACATGTAGTTCAGCCCACGCACCCCTTTGTCCTGTTTTGCAAGAGCACTGCACTCCCTTTCGTGGGTTTATAACCAAATAGAAAACTCCCTCTACGACTCTTACTAGACTAGAACCAGAATAATGGAAATCGGTGGGTGAAATGGTTTGTAGGCACAACGGCGATCATCTTCATCGCTGTAGCTTGTCATGACAGCACTCTTCAAATCCTTCAAAGGGGAGGGGCAGGATCTGTTCCCCATCATATCAGAGTGCATGACATGTAATAAATTGGATTCAAGCTACAGGAAGCCAGATTTTGGGTTGCATATTAGGAAAAAATTAGCAGCACAACAGTGGACCCCATAACCTTGGGAGATGGGGAGCCCTCCAGCGGTGGAAGAAGTCACGGGAAAATTGGACACCCATCTTCTGCCAGATCTGTTTTGACTTGGTTTCCTGCCTTGAGCATGGACTTGAGGGCCTTACAGGCCCCTTCCAAATATTCTATAGTTCTATACCTGCAAGTTAATCTGTTATCCACAATTCCACGGTTTAGGTCTCTGCCTCTAAAAGCAGAGGTTGGGAGTTCAATTCTCCATGGTGCCTCCTTGTTGGGCCAGGACTCCACAGTCCCTTCCCATTTTGCCATTCTAAGATTATTATTCTATTTAAAGCTGAAGAGCCCATGGAACAGGAAGATGAAATAAAAGTCGGAAACCCTAAATGGGGAACCCTACTTTGAGACAGGCAGGGAAGAGCATTAAGTCAAGGGAAGCATCCGTTCACATTGACTGAGACATCCCCATCTCAGGAAGGCAAAAGGGGGGGGGAGAGAAAATAACAGGACATTAGGAGACTCATCAGGCTTTAGAAATACCTCCCCACGTCTTCACAGATTTCTGACACTGTTGGGAAGAAAGAGAAAAGGGAGAGAGGTTCAGCCAAGTTTCTTCCCAGCTCATAATACAGGTCCCAAATGTTCATGATTAGAGGATGCTGCAATGATCACGTACCGTTTATCCTGGCAGCCGGGCACTAAAATGAGGAGGGGGAGAAAACAAACACAGTTTTAGAGATGCCCGCGTGAGAGTCCGGGAGGGCTTCCAATCAGAGCTCAGTATAATTGCATGGCCATTCTGTTTTAATTTCTTTCATGGGTTGGAAAATGGGGAAAGTGGAGAAAGCCCAAATAAAGAGGTTTAAAAGTGAAACATGGCAGAGGCTCAAGCCCATTTGGTGGGTGGGTGGGGGCCTCCAGTGAATTTCACCTCTTAATTCAAAGCGAGAGCTCACAAAAATTCCTTATCGGTGACTGTTCTGCGCCTCAGAAAGTGTTCCAGGTTTGAAAAATTGCTCGAAATCTGAAACGCGCCTTTCGGGGCGAGGCCGAACCGCTGACGAACACAAATACCAAACAGACATTTCCATTCATCACCGACAGAAATGCGGCTTCAGCTGTAGGTCATTGGTTTTCTTAACGGAAGCCCTGCCACCAGCCTCCAACCCACCCACCCACCCAAAAAAAGATCAGGAAAAGTTCCTTTAAGGCAACAAAAATAGACAATAAAACACTTACAGATGCAGCTTCAACCAGGGCTGGGAAAAACCCTGTTAAAGAAGAAAAAAACAGGGCACCATTAGAAAGAGGGTCCAGTGAATGCAGAGAACTTGCTTCGTAAGGTCCGCCCGTTGGGTCCGCCAAAACTGGAGCTGGTGGGAGAATTTTGGGAGTGGAAGCCCCAATAATAATAATAATAATAATAATAATAATAATAATAATAATAATAATAATAATAATAATAATAATAATAATAATAAATAGTCAGTGTTTGGTTGACTGTGCCTTGTATTTTTGAATCTTCCTCTTTTCCTCTTGGGTTCTCTGACAGCTCTCTTAACCAGCTGTGCCCCTAAGGTTCTCTTGGGGGCAGAAACTTAACATCACAGAATCTTAGAATCATAGAATCATCAAGTTGGAAGAGACCTCAAGGGCCATCCCTCCCAACCCTCTCCTCACCTCTGGTGTGTTTTTGGCTAGTTTGCCAGGCCAACCTTTCCAAATAGCTCAAGATCTTGGGGGGGGATAAAGTCTGAGATCAAAGCGTGGCGCCTTGTGTGATGTCACAGGAATCGGGAGCTCCCTTGACGCTTGCCAAAGAGCGCTCTTGTATGGGCAGTGAGAGAACGAGACAGGCTCGGTGGATTTCCCACCGTACCTCCTAAACAAATACTATATGACCAGTGCACATAAGAATCTCTTCATGCCCTTGAGGGACTAGGAGATGCCCAGTGTCACCCCCTGAGCCATCAAGCTTGCAAATGGCGCCCGTGTTTGCCTCCTAAAGACCAAGCAGGCCAACAAACAACAGGCGGCGGGGGGGGGGGAGACATGTTCCATGATTAACAGGTATTGCTCGCCCATTTGGTTCTATCGATGGACTCAGCGGTGTGCTACGTTTGAGTCTGGGTGTGTGCAAGGGAGACCAAAACAAAACGAGAAAGCAAAGGGTGCTGCTAATATATACCACCCCATAGTGCTTAAAGCACTATCTGGGTGGTTTACAATTTATTTATGCAAGCTACACATTGCGACACACCCACACCCCATGAGCTGGGTACTCATTTTACCGACCTCGGAAGGATGGAAGGCTGAGTGAACCTTGAGCCGGCGACCTAGGATTGAACCCCCAGGCCGTGAGCGCAGTTATTGCTGCAGTACAGGCGTTGAACCTCTGTGCCACGAGAGCAGGGGCAGGTCCAGTTAAGCACACGCCTTCATGTACAGACGGAACAACAGAGCGGAAAAAAACCAGTGACTCACCCAGGCCAAAGGCCAGCGCTGGCAGCAGGAACACGGCATGGCGCGTCAATGCCATGACCAGCTTCCCCTGGGAACGAGGGGGTGGGGAGAGAGAAAGAGGCATGATTGAAGATATTGACACCCCCCCTACATTGGCACTAAGAGGTGCCCCCATGATTGGGGACAGAGGGCAATTTGCAGAAATTACAGGGTCTAGATGGGCTAAAAGGCTGCCCATGTAAAAAAAAAAAAAGGCAAACATAGGGCGACCCATCCCACAAACCTCCTTACAGCCCAAGGAGCAACCCAGAAAAAAGACGTTCCGGTGGGGGAACCAGTCCAGGAGGTCCGAAACTAACGCGGCAAGCAGGACCGCAACTGGCTTCCAGCTAACTCTGGGAGATCTTTGTAAAACGGTGCATGTTTCTGGGTGATTACAGCTCCATCCTGCTCCAGGAATCCTCCAATTCTGGTCCGTCTCGTACAGCGCCACACAGTTCAACTATTGCTCAGATGTCACAAGAGGGACACTGGTGCAAGGTGGGTTGCTTGCTGCTCCTCAACATATCCTAAATGTGCCCTATATCTGTCTGGAGGGTCCTTCTCCAGCTGGTGTGTAGAGAGGGACAGACTCCATCCATTACTTGATCTGATCTTCGTCAAAACCACATTGATTCCATTTCTGGACCCACCTGAGCATGAGTCTCCTCTGACTTCTTCTTCAGTGACCTCAGCTGGCCCAAAGTCTGCCCCCCCCACCTTCTTTCCCCCCAGGAATCAGAAGGACATTAAACAGAGCTTCAAGACTTAATGTCATGGGGGCCATAAGTCTCAAAATCCCCGCCCCCCCCCCCAAAAAAGCTGGCAGGCCTGTCCCAGGATATTTCCCTTAAAGATAAGATGGAGGCACCTTCCGGTTCTTCACCGCAGGAGATGGGAAGGCATTCCCCCCACCCCACCCTACATTTGTGAGCGGTGTCAGGCAGGCTGGACTCAGAAGTGGCCTGTCCTTCAGCAGAAGGAAATGGCCAGAGGTCTACTCCTCAACAATGATGGATCTCTTCGCAACTCCTGCATGTCACCTGCCCTCAGAGGAGACCGTCTCCTTCTGCCTCCTGGTAGGGCCAGCCCCGAACTCTAGCCAACGTGTGGAACATCTAAGGGGAGGGTGGGGGCTCCACACGTTTCTCATCCCCACTGGCCAACCCATCGGCCAAGACGAGGGACCAAACCCAAAGGCGACAAAATGATGAAAGAAGCGAAGTGCTGGAGGATGTCCGTTTTGGAACCATCAGGCCAAGATCTTAACCATGCTTTTGCGTGCACCCAAGGGCACTCACACAGCGTTTTATTCCCGCAGTGTGTTTTCCATCACAAAATCTATTGTGCAACCCATTTAGCAATTCATGCATGTCAAGGAACACAAATTTGAAGACCCTGCCAAAGGGGAAGAAATGCTTCCAGAATCTGCCCTTTTAAAAAGATAGGTAGGTTTTATCTTGCTTCTTGCTTCTTCATCCTTGTGCCTACGTCCTAACCACGACCACTAAAATCGCGGAAAATCCACAGCAAAACCTTTTTGCCCCCGTTGTGGTGTCTTCGCTGTGGTTCTCCCTTGTGGGATTAGAAGAGTTGCGGATTTTCAAAACGCGACCATGGGAACATCCAATCCGCAACATCAACCATGTGACCGATCGGGGGGGGGATCTCTGGATCAAAGTTTGCTGCGGATTTTAGGGGTCGTGTCAAAGGAGCCCATCATGAGACTCCAGAGCGGTTGTCCCATCTGGGTGCCATCACCGTCCCAAAGCTGCAGTGAGATTTGCCACCACCACCACCAACACCACCGTCAGCCGCGCCGCCACCACCACCTTTGAATTGCTGAGTTAGAAGGGACTCTATGAATCACCAGCCCCTATTGAAGAGACACGGTGTGGGGGATCAAACTCCTGGCTTCTTGAGCCGATGATTCAGAAGGGTTTAAAAACACAACACCACCAAACACATCATCTCCTCTGTCGGTCATAAGAAGGACCCTTCTCTCTCACCCCCTGCTCCACTGGAAGCCTGGGGTTTAGATGGTTTATACTAGGGTATCAGGCAGATTTTTTTTTTTAAGGAAAGAAGGCTCCGTCTGCAAGGAGCATACAAAATGGGAGCCAAGATGGAAGGAGGTGACGAAAGAAGCAGAAGTGGGGGGAGGTCAAAGAGAGGGTTACGGATGGACGGCAGAGGAGCCGAGCAAAAGCGTTCTCGGGTAGACGTCCTTCCTTACCTGGAGGCCCCAAAGCCCACCTGCAGCTGCGGCCAGGTATCTCTCGGATGCAGAGTGTCCACAAACAGGTCTTGGCCGGCCGGGCCTGATCTTATCTCTGGAGAGGGTGGGATGTCCGAACGGGGAGGGTGTGACGAGTGTCAGTTTTCCACATTGCTTCAGAAAAGAATGGGAACTGAGGTGAGTGGGAGGTGGCGTGTGGGCGAGAGAGAAAGAGAGAGAGAGAGAAGAATGACCATCCTTCACTCAGGTTGCTTACAGGCTACACCTGTTTCACCACTTTTGAGGGAAACTCTCGTTTGAACTCATGGAAAATGACCTCCCACTGAAGCATCTTTTCTTTATGACTCGGGGGGGGGGCAATTATCGTTTAGATGCAATTTAATCAAGTATTGGTTATAACGTAGATCAAAATTTGGAGGCGAAAAGCGAGGCCCAGAAAACTTTTCACCCAAGTGGGTTTTGTGGATCGGCAGCTAGTGTCCGTGGTTCAACCGGGCACTGCCCAGCTGCATGTCTGATTGGGCCACCAGAAGGGTACCAGGTGCGGGATGAAAGCAGGGTGTCCCCCATCATTTATAGGACTGCCTTTCCTTGCCAAGATTCGAGCCGTCATTGCTGGACGCAGCAGCCAGCCTTTGCCAGCAAAGTTATGGGACCTCGTGAACGTGGCATAGCTCACCCTCTCCGCCTGTGCCAGTGTGGTGGTCCTCAGTCAATCTACAGCAGTGGTTCCCAACCTCACGTCCTCAGATGTTCTCAGACTACGGCTCCCAGAAATCCTGCCCAGAACAGCTGGTGGCGAAGGCTTCTGGGAGTTGTAGTCCTAGAACATCTGGAGACCCAAGGTTGGGAGCCACTGGTGTCCAGGGTCCACCCCTGTCCACGTTGCATGACCAGTAACCTGAGAGATGAGGCAGAAAATGTTTCTACCCACGTCTGCTGGAAGTCCTGCCAAGGGCTTGTGCTGATACCACTTGGCATCACATCCATTTTAAAAGCGAGATGAAGATAGAAATTCCGCGGAGTTTGGAGGACCCTGTTCACAGGTACTGAAAGCAGGGGAGGATGGAGCTCCGAATTCAAGGGGAACAGGAAACCTCAACATCACTGACCCCCTAGACCAGGCATGTCCAAACTTCGGCCCTTCTGATGTTTTGGACCACAACTCCCAGAATTTCAAGCCTGTATCTCCAATGGCAAAGGACTGTGGGAGTTGTGGTCCAATACATCTGGAGGGCTGAAGTTTGGACATGCCTGCCCTAGACGCAAGGCAGGCTCAGCGCCTTGGACAGATCCCTTAAAAACCTTCAGCTAAAACCAGGAGCGAACCGACCATCACCTTATGAAACCATAGCATCAGCTTCCAAGGGCAGAAGGGCCTCCTATTCCCCCTGGGGTGGCCAGGATTGGAGGACCTCCTGCTCCCTGAGATGACAGGACCCCAAGCCTGAGACTTCCTGAGGTCCCCTAAGCAGGGCAGTCAACGGCACAGAAGGAGCAGGCAGCCTCACCCTACCAACATCCCCGCGCAGAGGCAAGGAGGGCTGTCTCCAGATGTGGCCTGGCTGCCTTCCCTTTGTGGCAAGGGCGAACTGGGCTCACCCTAGGGTGCCAGCAGTGCTGTACTGGACGAGTGTTGTAATCCAGACACGCTCTTACATAAACAGGTGCCTTTGGCTGCCAGGAGTTCAGTCAGACTTTTGTTCTGTTGAATTTTCCGTCACCTAGCTGATTGTGGAGAAACCCAGTCAGTTTCGGAGCCAGTCGGCCAAGTTTGCGTTGGCTTGGGAGAACTCCCGCCTGGCCAGTATGTCCAGATTTTTGGAGGGCCCCTCCCAGTGTGCTCGGCCATGCCCTGCTCTTCCTGCTCCTGCAAACAAGGTCCTCTGGCTCAAACATCTGCAGATGGTTCTCCTTCACAATGCTCGACCCAATGCTGGACTTAACGGGAAAGGAAGGGAACATGTGTCTGGTCCCATTCCCACCACCAGGACCCCAAAGAGGTTCTAACTGAACCACACTGTGGTTAGGGACCTTGAAAAGAGACCGAGGTGGGAGGTAAAGCAGGAGAGAGAAGACTGCTGGTATTTTGTCCAGACCACACATTCGACGGGAACCCAAGGGAGTGCGGGAGAACACTTAGGCAACCGTCCTTCCGTCATCACGCAACGCAGCAGGATACGGTGGTTGCTATGTTTAGCTTCTCACATTCATCCGGCAGGCATCCGGAACATTCGTCAACGCTGGGGCAGACCTCTTGTGCCGGATGAGGAGAGAGCGGATCCACGTCAGAGTGCACTTCAGAGTTGCACAACTACCCCGTGGCCCCGGGCGAGCCTCGGCCCTTCCACCACCACCCCAAGGCAAGGTGGGGATGACCACCTCCCTCGCCAAGTGGCCGGAATGGATCGCGGATATAATATCTGTGGAGTGCTTTGTACCCTTTGAACACACAATTCGTCATTGGTTGTTGACTTCGTGGCCTTGACCTTCCAGAGTCAGCTTGCGAAGGTCAGGATGGAGTTTTACAAGCAGCCCCACCCATCCTTCTTGGTGACAGGACGGAAGCACGACGGGTCCCCTTGCAGATGCACACACTGTCCTCGGAAGGGCAGCCCTACTGATGAGCCAGTAGCATGCAGGCCAGATGTCCGCTCCTGGGCCAAGGGGGATCAGCTGGGGTACCTAACTGGCTTAAATTGCCTTTACCAGTGGAACCTCAAATATCAGAAAACCGTGGTTTCTTCCTGCCAGGAATGTTGGCAAGCGTTTGGGTCTTGACACTTGATACCGAAGACTCAGACTTGGGACTTGAGACCTGGTCTTTGGCATCAAGTCCCAAGTCCAAGTCTTTGGTATCACGTCCCAAGTCCATGTCATTGGGTCCAAGTCCCAAGTCCAAGTCTTTAGCATCAAGTCCCAAGTCCAAGTCATTGGGTCCAAGTCCCAAGTCCAAGTCTTTGGCATCAAGTCCCAAGTCCAAGTCTTTGGCATCACGTCCCAAGTCCAAGTCTTTGGTATCACGTCCCAAGTCCAAGTCTTTGGCATCAAGTCCCAAGTCCAAGTCATTGGTATCACGTCCCAAGTCCAAGTCATTGGGTCCAAGTCCCAAGTCCAAGTCTTTAGCATCAAGTCCCAACTCTGAGCCCCAGAAAAATGTGAGGGGTGGGTGGGTTCCAAAACTCAAGTAATGGGAAAAAATAAAACAGTTGAGTCACTGGTGCAACTTACGTTCAACTTGACAGTGAGTCCCATGACTCATGCCCCCATCTCAGTTTCTTGCAATCAATTAATAAAATGCTGACAACTGTCTCACTAAACATTCCCCCATTTTTTTAAACTTGTAGGCCCACCAAAACACACAGCAATGCCCCCAACCCCAACCCCCAACAATATTAAGACAAGCAAGCTTCTGGTAACAAGAGCATTCTTCCCATGTGGTTTATTTTGATTATGTCCACAAATATGAAGCAATAAATAACCAGAAATATTCTGAAACTTTACAAAGTGTCACAGATATACCAAACGCCAAAATTACATCACACTGTTTTAAAATATACATCGCGGTGGCTTTGTCTTACCTGAAAGGTGACAACTCTTTTAAGAAGCATGGGTGACAACACAGAGCACGAATGCATCATGCCACAAAGGACGGGGACCACTGGCCCCCTGGGAATGTATTTTTCCTAAAACAGAAATCTCTCCACCTCTCAATTAATAAAACGTCTGGTTACGGAAAATATATCTTTGTTTCTAATTCTCCTTCCAACGTTAGATAAAAGTACATCAAAAATATAACCCAGAGCCACACTGCTTTGGAACATGCCGATGGGAGGGAGGTTCTGGCATTTGGTCCGTGGCACAGAATGTCTCCGAAAACATCACATTGGAAAGAAAATAGCTCACACTCACTGGTCACACTCGCACAAACATCAGCCTGCCAGCCACAAAATGGAATCTGATGTTGGACATCCTTAGAGCTGACTACCTCCTGAGAGATAGGCTGCTATTTCCCATGAATATTTTTTTAAAAAGTGGAAAAGCTCTTTCTAGTTGAGAATTCTTTTTCAGTAGAAGCAACACTGCATTATCATCATTATTGTTGTTGTTATTGCAGGTAGTGGGGAATCTAGTGAGATTTGAGAACACAAAAAACAACCCTTAGGGACCCAATGGAGCCTGAAGGCTGTAATTTGCCCCCTCCTCTGTTTGTCGGCTATGGAACCAGTGGCAGCTGGCAGTGACTCCAATTTCAGGAGTGCCAGAAATCCATCCCCAGTTTTTCCTCAGCATTTTACAGCAGTTATCCCAGGTGCTGAGCTGAGTTTGGGGACAAGGTTCAGCACCTTGGACAGCTGCGCAGGGTAAAATCTGGAGCGGATTGACGAGATCCCGGAAAGTGGAGTCATGGCTAGCATCGCCGTACAGGACTCTGGAGCGTCGCTAATGATACGGGGGAAAACATGACAAGGCAAGAAGCTCCGTGTCCCACTGCACAATTTCCAAGTGATGGACATGTTGGCAATTCCTGACCCTGAGCTGGCACTCAAACCAGTCCATGCAGTTTCTCCATGGGGACGAGCCGTGTCCTGGCGTGCAACACAAAACAGAATTAAAAGCACCCTTTTGGAAAGGTTTGATTGGCAACGTGCCACTCAGCTCTTGGGGCCCTCCTAAAGACAGTCTGAACGCCTCCCTTTTAAAAAGAAAGTCCGCCCTTATGACAGCAAAGGAAAACAAACACCCAGCGCAGACAACTTGCAAGTGAGTGGCAGGGTTTTCATATTAAATTCGGGGAGTGGGGGACATGCTTTGCTCCCAGAGCTATCAGCGGTGCCTGTCTGTGTAATCAAAACCCATCTCTGTCTTCTCACAAAGCCCACCCATGTACAAAATGGACTGGCTGTTTTCTTGCATATGAAAACTAAGAACAATTTATGTGGATGCTTGTGGGGTTTCTAGGTAGCACAGAAAGAGACTTCCCATCCCGCAAATCCCGGCCCACTAATAAGTGCTGGCCCTCCTGAGAATAACTTCGGAAGATCTCTGTCCTTTTTCCCCCCTGAGGCATCCCATAACCCTGTGGGATTACAGGTGGACCCCTCTTGCTGACCCCAGCACCATTCCTATTGCATCAGGAATACAGCGAGGGTTTCGAGATGAGGCAAGATGGTCAGGGAAGGAAAACAGTGCAAAAAATTCAGTGCAAGCAATTTCTAGAGGACAATTCGGCAGCATTTGAATTTTTTTTTTTTACAAAAACTTTTTTTTTTTACAATTACTCCTTCAAGAAACTCTTTCGACACACTTGTTCACACTTTTTTGGGTTGCATTTACAGTCCAGGGCTGCATGCCCTCCCCCCTCCCCATAAATACTGATACCCACAGAGACCTTTGGGTAGTGGGCGGCATATAAGCTATATAAATAAATAAATAAATTTTACAAGACAGTACGGTACAACTAAGGTTTTCTCCAGAACTAAAAAAAGTCCTTCCAGGCTGTGCCAAAGATCCATCTGGTTTGCCTCTGGG
The DNA here is from genome assembly GCA_037367245.1 of Phrynocephalus guinanensis. Lineage (NCBI taxonomy): Eukaryota > Metazoa > Chordata > Lepidosauria > Squamata > Agamidae > Phrynocephalus > Phrynocephalus guinanensis. Next base: position 1,212,728 of record CM074751.1, read on the forward strand.
ATAGCCCGTAAAATAGTGAATAAGGTACATGCAATTATTATGTGTTATTGCCACGGATATGGCTTTTTTTTCCTCCACCAAATTTGGCTAGGCTTCAAAAAAAAAAACCCAACCCAAAAAGAAAAAATACAATCCAGAATGTGCCCCAGTTCTAGACAGGATCAACCAGATCATTCTTAACCCCAAAGTCAATGAAAGCAAGTGTTTTTATCCCTTGCTTAAATCAATCTCTGGAAATTTTCCCATGGGGAAAAAACTATGGAGAAAAGGGGGCAAAACTGTGTGTGGAAGCAGGGGGATAGTTTCCTCCCTGCTTCTCACCAAAATGTTGGGAATTTTTACATCTCTAAGAGGGATTCAGTGTTTGTGGGGAACAGACAGGTTGTTGCTATTATGTTTTCCATGCAAAAGGTAGATGGACCGTGGCAGATTGCAAAACGAAGCACTGTGCCATTCAGGAAAAGGGCCAGCAGCAATGGCGGAATAAGAGCCACCCAAAGATTATAAAACACTTTTCTAAAATGTCAGGAAGTTAAGGGTCTCGATCATTGAAAGCTTCCTATTAGGGATGGGCACAAAACGAAATATGAAATGCTATTTCGTCGTGTCGTTACGTTAAAAAATGAAACGAAATCAAACGATATAAGGAGGCAGCATTTTATTACAGACGAAACTAAATGGGTGGTTGGGTTTTGTGTTGTTGTTGTTTTTGGTTCTTGTAATGAACCATTTTGTTCCATCTGTAAGCTGCTTGAGGGAAGGAAAAGTTTTTTTTTTTTAAAAAAAAAAGCTCTGGGCTTTTAAAAAAACGTTTCCCCCTTCCCCAAGTTGTGCCAGCTGATCGGTGCTGGGGGGGGGAGAAGGTTTTTCCCCCCACCCCAGCGCCCATCAGCTGGCAGGCAGGGCTTGGGGGAGGGGGGAGTTTTTTTCAAAAGCCCGGAGCTTTTTTAAAAAAACTTTTTCCCCCTCCGCCACTTTCCAGCCTCCTCACAAACCATTTTGTTAGTGGTTCATTTTGTACGAATTTTTGAAAAAATGTGTATGAAACAAAACAAAAAAATGGGGGGAGAGAGGAAAGGCCTCCTGTGATAAATCAGCACAAAGCAGAGCCGTGGGTTTGCACAAATTCTACTCACCAGAGGTTTTCGAAAACACCGCTACATCTGGAATGCACTTAAAAACATGTTTGGCCCTGGCTCCGGGGAGGAATTATTGGCCAAATTTGGAAAGACAAACACGGAAGCAAAGAGAGAAGGGCTGGGGACCCATGTATGCTGGGAACCCCACCTGCAAGGCTAGAGAGAGACACACACAGACACACACTCACACACACCCTTTTAAGGCACATTTCCAGTCCCTTTCCAAACCATGAGAAGAAGAGACTTCCTGCGGAGAAACATAAATGGGAGACAAAAAGTAGAATTATATGCCTCACGACTCTCGTGAGCCTCTCCAGGAAAGAACCAGGATCTCAAGAACGGAGGAGAAGAGAAGGATTCCTAAAACTTTGGTCTCTTCCCTTCAAACACAGGTGAGAATGGTGGCCCTTCCAGATGTGTGTCTAGACTCAAAACTGCCATCCTCCGCAATTACTGGCTACACAGCCCCTGGCAATGACATCAGTGTTGGAATTCAACTGCTTCCAAAGAGCTATAAGCTCTCCGCCCCAAATTAAAACCTTATCCTGTATATCTAGGAGATAGGAGTACGTTTGCCGAACGAATAATGATAGCACTGTACAAAAACAGGACTTTTTGCAAAACCCGGCAGTAAGAGGCTGTTGCAAGTGTAATCAAAGTTGGGCTACTTTCCTTCCCCCAATGTCCCCTGCAAGAGAAGGAAAAAATGCTGAGACTTAAAATCGATTTAAAATGGAGAAGCAACTGCTTTCGAAAAGCAAGCAAGGGCGAAAAGCAAGCAGAAAGGAAATCCATTGTCCTAGCGTCAGTATTTCAGGGCCTCGCTTGCTCTGTCGGCCTAAAGGAGGACCGGCGATCCTTGCTGTTTGGGTGCCCAGCTTGTAAGAGGCCTTAGGCCTTCCAAACTGGAAATATTCACCTAGGGCGATTCCCCCACGGCTATGGATAGGAGCAGTGGCAGCTCCTCTCTATGTGATCTTCTTCACGGCTTGTCCTCTCCTCCACGGATGACGGGACCTGATGAACCAGGCCATGCCCTTTGACACCCCCACCCCACGGGCGGACACCCCAAGGCACCTCCACTGCCTGACTGCTCCTGGTGCAAGACTTTTAAAAAAAACATGCTTAGTGACTTAAAAAAGAGCTGGCATGCTGATCAGAGAGTGACATTCTAGTCTAGAACGGGGACCCTCTCAAGGAGATGGCGAAGGTGGCGGCAAAGACAAGACGGGTGTGGACACAGGATCCGGAGGAAGGGTGCATTCCGTTCAGGGGTTGTCAGAAATCCACTCGGTTTTGTCTTCCGTTCCCATAGAAGCCCCCACGGCTCATTCCGGGGCCCACTCGGCCAGCCACTCCTCGCATGGGGCTCGTTGCTCCTTCGCCTCCGGGCCCTCAGCCTGGGACGGCATCTCAAGATCCGGGCTGCTGGCCGCTTCCTCCCGCCGGCCTTCCTCTTCCGCCTGGACGCTCTTGGCTTTCAACTCTTGGATCAGCTCCTCCAGACGGCGTACGGCTTCCCGAGGGGCCCAGTGGAGGTCCAAGGTGGGGACGAAAGGGTCCGGCGCACTCACCTCGATCAACTCCTTACCGGTGGGGATTCGCAGGTAGTAGGCGTGCAGCATCATCCGGTAAGGGCCGCTGTCCTTCTTAAAGCTGTAGGTAAAGTCGCCCACGATGGGGTGACCGATGGCGCTGCAGTGGACGCGGAGCTGGTGCGTGCGTCCTGAGGAGAGGGGGAAAGAAGCACCAAAAGGATCTAGTGCGGTGGTTCTCCACCGGTGGGTCCCCAGATGTTCTTGGACTGCAACTCCCAGAAGCCTTCACCACTAGCTGAGCTGGCCAGGGTTTCTGGGAGTTGCAGTCCAGGAACATCTGGAGGCCCACAGGTGGAGAACCACTGATTTAGTGGCTGCTTTTAAAACCGAGAGGACAGAGCTGCTGGCGAAGGGGCGTTGTGGCATACCAAGGGATGACAGGACAGGGTTTTCAATTTTTTATTTTTTATTTTTTGGACTACAAACTCCACAATTCTGCCTTCTGGGAGTGCTACCTCAGTTTCAGACAAGGGGGTTCGGCTGGGAGAAAGGCCTCAACTGGGAGGCTTCCAGTTAAGGCAGTGGTTGCCAAACTTCGGCTCTCCAGATGTTTTGGTCCACAGTTCCCACAGTCCTTTGTCATTGGTAATACAGGCTTGGGATTCTGGGAGTTGTGGTCCAAAACATCGGGGGGGGGGCGCGAAGGTTGGGCCACCACTGAATTAAGTCCTTCTCCTTCCCAGGTGAGTCCCATTTAGGCGTCTGCCTGTCGGAATGGAGAATCATGGGATTTGTAACCCCAAAAAATAAATGAAAAAAATCCCATCCCCAGAAATAAGCTCTGTGCTAAGAAAAAAAAATAGACATGATTGTTTCCTTTAGATCAGGACCCACCCCCCCCAAGATTAAGAATTATAATATTGAATAAGTCCTTTTTGCACCACTCTTGCCTTCTGTGAAGTCCCAAAAAATCATGTGGAACCAGCAGATATTTTACACAGTCCGGAAAAGTCTCAGCTATACCTAATTCAATAGAAGAGGGGGGTTTTGTGGGGCGCCCCATTACCTGTCAATGGCTGCAATAGCACCTTTGTCACTGGGTCACCAGCATACAGGCCACGTTCCAGTACGGTCAGCTCTGACTGGCAAGGTTTTGGATTTTCACAACCTGTTTAAAAACGAGGAAACAATACGATGAATAAAAACGAACACCGCATTGCCTTGGTATCCATGCCAAGGCTGCATGATTGGCCACAGCTAATTGGAGTTAAGTGACGAGTCGTCAGCGGGGAGAGGAATTTCAGGTATTTCTGGACTATGAAGGCCATAATTTATTCTGGGAGCTATCCCTGCTTGACAGACACCTTGTAAACGTCGAAAGTTTGCTTACCTGGAAGAAATGCCTAGCTCCACCTAGCTTCCAGTTCAGAAAGAAGGCTCCCAGATAGAACTGGGGCAGGAACAGAAATGTTGAGTGGGACCCTCGATCTTGGGTTTTTGCTGATTCCACTACCTTGAGACCCATGGGACACACACACACACACACACACACACACACACACACACACACACGACGAATCATCTCCCCCAAAGAACGGTAGCCTACCTTCTGTCCCTTCAACGCACATCATGTGCGTCAAACCCTCGGTCAAGTTCTTCCCGATGGCGTAAGAGATGGTCATCTTCTCCTCCTGAACGTGGCCCCTCACCTGCTGAGCGAGAGGGTGCCATGAGCAGCACAGCCACGCCGGAACACATGGCTTAGGCGCAGCTCTCCCCAGTGTGACACAGGAACGCAGCAGGGCCACCGTATGCAGCAGTGTGGGTGGGTGTGTCACACACACCCCCACGGGATGCCAAAAAGTGCCAATATCAATTGCAATCTATTGCATGGTTTCTGCCTCCCCATAGGAGCCAGTGCTGGTAAATATACCCTGGAGCTACATATCCATTAACATTTCGGAGGGGGGGGGCTTTTATTTCGCATTTTAAAGCGGTGGGTAGATGCCCTAGGGGAAGTCTGCCTCAGATTTTTTTGGGAGCACCAAGCCGACAGCTCTCCTTTCTGGGAGTTCCTTTTGCAGGACGGAGACTTGAGAGACACTGAAATTGTGCTCGCCTTGGAGAGGAGGTCCAATGGGTGGCCTTGACGTCCTGTTTGGAAAGGAAGCTGCCCCAGGGGTTGCTGGAATTCCTTAACTTGCAGCATTTCGCTGCTGAGATGAACGCGGTTTGGGTTACCCTAGCGTGAAAACATTCACTGGATTCCAGTGGTTATCAGTAGGAGAGAGATGGGCAAAGAAAAAAAATAAAACATGGGAACCAAGTTTAAAAACAATTTTTAAAAAAAAATCAATTGTTTTCAAAACTTTTTAAAATTAGGTTTTAAAAAACTTTTTTTTTAGTTTTTTTCCAGTTTAAAAAAAAATCAAAATTAGGTTTTTTTTTTTTAAAAAAAATTTTTTTTAAATCTCAGTTTTTAAAAAACTTGCAATTAAAAAAAAACTTAAAATGAAGAAGGCACTCACTTACAAGAGCCAAGTAGGCTTTGGTTACCATCCGCTCCTTGAAGCACTTGTACGCACTGCCAGCAGCTGCCTTGTTGAGTGCGACGCAAAGGGCCCCGCTGGTGGAGAAATCCAGTTGGTGGCAAAACCTTAAAAATAAAACAAAACGATGATGATGATGATGATGATAATGATGATGATGATGATGATGATGATGATGATGATGATGATGATGTCTCCCTTCCACAAAGGACAGTGGATCTGGGGCTCTGAATTAGGTTTAGAGCCACATTTATTTATTTATTTATTTATTTATTTATTTATTTATTTATTTATTTATTTCATGGCCACTTTTTGCTTTAAAAAATAACCTTGCAATCTGGAATAGCGCTAGTACAGAATGACAGATAGGAAAAAAAAACCCATTAAAACAGAGGTCTCCCTACAACCCAACACACACCGAGAATGACACAGACACAGATAGAAACACTAAGAGGCTAGAAGGGGGGCAGAGGTTGAAACTGACCAGAGGTAAATCCTACTGAAACAATTAACACTGAGAATGGCCTCCACATGAGTCAAATCAATTAAAATTAAATCGATTTGCCATCCGAGTAAATATATCCCCTTCGGTCAGATGAATAAAACCTCTCGTTTCTGTTCAAATCAACTTCATTCCTTGTCAAAACCATCCACGCTTTGTGTAGCCACCCTTTTTTAAAAAAAAATTGATTTAAAACAAGCTTACACACGATGCAAATATGGGGTGGTTGATTTCCCTAGTGTCACCCACACTCTAAGAGAGGAAGAGGAAACCCCTTTTTTTCCCTCACCGAAAGCCGTAGTAAGTGTCCGGATCAGCCAGTTCAGGGAAGCGGTGCTTCAGCTGACTCTGCAGGGTCAATTTCTCGTACCACATCTTGCTGTCGATACGGACGTCCCAGTGTTTGTTGACCACAATGAAGTCGGGGCTTTGGTACAAAATGGAGAGGTTGTCAAGGCTGACCGGCTCCATCACGGCAGGCCCTTTGGGGGGGGGGGATAAAGAGAGCCCCCCGTTAAAATTAAGTTCTCCGTCTTACTGTCCAAAGACTATTGTTTATCAGGAACAGGGAAATAAGCCTTCAAGGCGCTGCAGCATTCTCAGTTAAATCCACCGCCCTCCTTGAAAAACAGAGTACCCTGTACAATATTATTGGATCCTCGAACGGTATGGACAATCTGTAAAGGAAATCTCGTTAACGCTTGGAGATACACTGCTATTTGCCCACAAGGTGCAAGTTGTGTTCCAGGGGCTAAAAAAAGGGTTCTGCTTATATACTGCCCCATACCACTTCATGTAGTCTCTGGGCCGTTTACAGTTTTAATTACAGTAATGCAGGCTACACATTGCCCCCACACCCCAGCAAGCTGGGTACTGATTTTACTAACCTCGGAAGGATGGAAGGCTGAGTCAACCAGGAGCCAGCTACTTGGGATAGAACCCCAGGTCATGAGCACAGTTTTACCTGTAGGTCAGTCCTTGAACCACCCTGCATGAACTTGGAGTGCTACCTCCCTCTATCCAGGCCCGTGGGGTCTATAAGGTCATCTAGAAGGACCCTCCAGGAGGCAGGCACCCCATGCTTTTCTTGGGGGCTCCATTGCCGTCACCCAGCGCAGGGCCTTCCGCATGGTGGCACCCTCTCTGTGCAACGCCTTCCCTTCAAGAAAGTCCAGACACGCCTGCTGTCTCTAGATTTAGGCGCATGTTGGAAATGAGCCTTATTTTTGCCTTGGCTTCCCAGGATGTCCCAATAGCGTGCTTGTCTTTCAGGGTGCAAAAACCATGTGCGGTGAGATGTATACTGGGAGCCGGTGGGGAAGAGTGTGTCAGGCAGAGAGGAAGGAGCCTGAACGTCTCACAGATCTGAAGACATCCTCTTAGTGGTCCCATAAACAAGGCAACTTGATGGTACATCATGGCCAACCAGGCCTCTCTCTTGCATTTCTGTTCAGCCTCAATAGGCACTGCTGCTATCACACACACACACACGCAGGACGACCACTCTTTGTTGCTCTCAGTTTTCATCGGAACACCCGTTTATAAACACGATACTTGCAAACTGATAAAAAAAAAACAACTTGTCACTTTCTAGCAAGCGGCAGATCTTGGCTTCCTAGCATCGCTGTTTCCAAATTAAGAAGGGGAGGGGAGGGAGGAGGTCAAAGGAAACCCCCCCCCCAACCCTCGCTTGCTGCAAAACCCTTTCCTTGCCAGGCGTGCAAGCGGGCGGGCGGGCGGGCGAGCGGGCGCGCGTGCACGGGAGCAGGCGCGTGCCTTGCAAGGCATTCATGCAGGCATGCATGCAGGCATGCATGCACACCCCTCTCTCCAAGCCCGGGCGGCCTCTCCGCGCGCACGCACACCCACCCACACACACACAGACACACACACACGCGAACTCCAGATCCCAAACCACCCCTTTTGCAAAGAAAGGCGCCACCGACCTGCTGCGCACCAGGCGCGCGCCCGCGCCGCCTTTTCCCCGGGCCCGGGGGTGGGGGGGGCGTGGGGGGGGAGGACGAGGAGCGCGTGTGTCGGGGGCGAGCAGCCAATTTCCTCCGGGAGCGCGCACGGGAGAGGGGGGGGGGAGAGCTTCACCCGGAACTGAATTTCTTTTTTTCCCACGCGCCGCCTCCCTTCGAAAGCAGGGCGGGGAGGCGCAGGCAAGGCGCGCGCGCGCCCGCGTCCATCGCTTCTTTGGGCAAGTTTTGCAAAAGTTCCCCGCCGCTGCGGAAGAGCCGCGCTCAAAGGAGAGACCTCGCTTGGGGGTGGGGGGAGGGGGGGTGGAGGGTCCTTCTGTGCATTTGCCCCCTCGGCCGTCCTCCCTTGCAGGGCTGGCCGACGATGGAAGGAGGAGGAGGAGGAGGAGGAGGAAGAGGAGTTGGAGATGAGCCTCCCGAGCTGCGCGATGACTTCGAGGAGCGGTTTGCGGACGAGCTGGAGGCGCTGGCCGAGATGGAAGGTGGGCGCGGGGGAGGGGGGCGGTCCGGACGGGAAGGAGGGGTTTTGGGTTGTTTTTGGTGGGGGGTGTGTGTGTGGGGGGGAGGCAGAGGGAGGTTTTTAAAAAAAGAGCTCAGGTCTTGCGATGCCTCTTTGTAGGAAGGAGCCTTCCCTGGTCCGTGCGTGTTGCAGAAGGGGAGGTGGAAGCGGGCTGGATCCAGACCCTCTCCTTGGGAGGCACAAAAGTGGTCCTTGCAGCCTATTTTCTTGGAAGAAAACCAGCCAAAGGGGGACGAGTGGGGTTTTGCACGCCTGCCCTGGAACCTAAACCCAGCCCTGTCAAGCCTGGTGCCAACAGATGAATTTCTGTGCAATTCAGAACAGATCTATCTATCTATCTATCTATCTATCTATCTATCTATCTATCTATCTATCTATCTATCTATCTATCTATCCCTTCCTTCCTTCCTTCCTTCCTTCCTCCCTTCCTTCCTGCTCTATCTATCTATCTATCTATCTATCTATCTATCTATCTATCTATCTATCTATCTATCTATCTATCTATCTATCTATCTATCTATCTATCTATCTATCTATCTATCTATCTATCTATCTATCTATCTATCTATCCCTTCCTTCCTTCCTTCCTTCCTTCCTTCCTTCCTTCCTGCTCTATCTATCTATCTATCTATCTATCTATCTATCTATCTATCTATCTATCTATCTATCTATCTATCTATCTATCTATCTATCTATCTATCTATCTATCCATCCCTTCCTTCCTTCCTTCCTTCCTTCCTTCCTCCCTTCCTCCCTTCCTTCTTGCTCTATCTATCTATCTATCTATCTATCTATCTATCTATCTATCTATCTATCTATCTATCTATCTATCTATCTATCTATCTATCTATCTATCTGATTTGATTTTCATACCACCCATCTAGCCCAAATGCTACACTGGGTGTTTGACAAATGTAACCAAGTACCAGTTGTAAACAATCACAGATAAGTACAACATTTTAACCAAAGTATATTAAAGACGTACTGTAACTGTAAAAACAAAAACAATCTATTACAGTGTTAACCGCGTGAGATTAGACTAGTACACTATCCAAATAAACTTAAAATCAAAACACCAAAAACCAGTTGGGCATAACAAGAGCCCCAGAAGGAGAAATTCCCGGGTGTTGCGGATGGAAGCGTTAATCCTTTGCGAAGACTGTTCTGTAAAGCCCAGTTTTAGGTCAAAGGCTCGCAAGACCCTGAACCCCCCACCCAGGGTGGCCAGGCAGTGCTGACTGAGGAATGCTCAGCCACATGGGAGGTGTAGTCCCCACCCCACCCCCGTGGCCTGAAACCTGGCCCTCCCTCTGGTGCATCGGAGCCGTTGTTCCCGTGGCCAGAGACGGTTTTGTTTTCCTCCGCCTGGAAGGGAAGTCTTGGCGGGAAGGAGAATTGAACCCAGGGCGCGTTGCTTGCAGGAGACACCCCTTGGGCGGCGCCGACCCACAAGGTCTCCGAGTTCAGGAGCCGCAAACGGACCTTTGAAGAGGCGCTGTGCGCCGGGGATTTGGTGAAGGAACCCTGTGTCGGAGGTGGCAGGCTGTGCGCCAAAAGAGGCTCCCAAGACCCGGCTCGGTTGAAGGACATCACTGACGATGAGGGACCGGAACGCCTTTCGTCCTTGACGGAGGCCCTGGAAGACCACCCCAGCGGCCAAAAACCAGACAGTGGCTTGGCTCACAGTGAGTGTTGCAGGCTATGGGAGAGCATGGCGGGGCCCTTTTTCAGCCTTGAACTTCAACCCCCCCCCCCCCACACACACACACGATGGTGCAATGGTGAAGCTGGGGGTGGTAGGCGCTCGTGAGGGCCCCCAACGCTCCGACAAAATTCTGGGCCGGTCCGTATCTACCGAAGAGGAGTGGGCCTTTTGTAAAGTCAACAGCTCTTAATTGCCCATTCGACTCACCTCGTAATGTTTTGCAGGATGGACTGGGTTGCCATGCACCCACGTCCTTCGGCAAATCAGTCCATCTCTTGTCCAGCTTCTTTGGAGGTGGCAGCTAGGCTCGGAGGTTTGATAGACACCCCGGGGTGGTGGTGGTGGTGGTGGTGGCCGACGGCGTCATATACGCTGTTACCCAAAGAGTCCCATGGCTTCAACCCTGCAAGCCCCCAAGCCCCGCCTTCTCAACACTGCCCCACATGGGTCCGGCTCCACTCATTTTAGTCTTGCTTCAACCCGTCTCTGACTCTGGAGACCTTGGGCGACTCACTTTCCCCATGGGACTTTCCCCTCGATCTGACGTGGGAGGAATAATGCCACTGACCTGCCAGAGGGGAATCCTATAGATTCTCAGAGCTCCCGAGTCGGGCTGGGTTTTCCAAGAGGTCATCTAGACCAGCCCCACCGCTAGGGTGTCCCCCGAGTGCTCCTGTTTGCCCGTTGAATGGATGCTTAGTATAGACGATTCTGGGCCTCCCTTGGTTGGAGGCTTTAAAACAGAGATGGGAGGGTGGCCCATTTCTTCATTAGAGCCCGTTGGAGTTTTAAAAGTAGCCGAAAGTGCCGTTTCTAGGCCCGGTACGGGCAACGCTCTGCCCACGAACCCTTCAGAGTTGCCCATTGCCTTTGTTTCTTGTTTCTCCCCACCCTGGCAGCCCCTAAACCCAAACGGCGCAGAGGACTTGAAGCCGTGAAGAAGCTGGACTTCAGGACGGAGAACAGACCGGAGTTAGAAGAAGGACCTGACTGGCAGGGTGGAATCACCCCTCCTCTTTCCCCAAAGGCCCGCTCTGGGTCCCTGGATACACGGTTAGCTTCGTGACGGGAAGGCTCTGTTTGCCTGATTGTTAGCATCGTGGCATATTGGGGGGGGGGGAATCCCTTCCCTCCCAAAAACGCCCTGAGTTGGTCACACTGAGGTCTGTGGTCTCCTGGGCGTTCCTCAGGTGCTTTGAATGGGGCAGTGGAAAAGAGATCTAGCAGGGATCAAGGGGGAAGTGCGTGCCCCTGGGGTTGGACCCACTCCCTGCCCAGGCAAGGTTGCTGCATGGCTCACCTGCTGGACAGCTTTGTACAACCAGCTTTGTAAGCTAGCCAGCACCCCAAGGATCTGGGTGGGCATAGAAGAACACAAATGAAGGGTCTCGTAATAGGGTCTGAGTGGGGGGGGGGAGGTGCTCCGAGGGCCTCTGGGTGGGGGAAATGATTGAAATACCTCTTTACCCAGCATGTGGCTAGTCTATGGAACTCCCTGCCACAGGAGGTGGTGGCGGCATTGGCCTGGATGCCTTCAAAATGGGATGGGACAGATTCCTGGAGGAAAAGTCCATCCCAGGTGACAAACCATGATGGAGATGTGTCATCTCCAGGCTTAAAACCAGGGTCCTTCAAGGGCCAGATGCAGGGGAGTGGTATCAGGAGACAGAGATCTAGTCTCGTGAGCGCCCAGACACATTTGGCGGGGCCACTGTGAGATGCAGGAAGCTGGACTAGATGGGCCTTTGGCCTGATCCAGCAGGGCTCTTCTTATGCCACCTCCATGTGTGCGTTTCCATCCAGTTGAGTCTTTCTCCTTGCGCAGGCCGCCTGGGCTTAAGGACCTGGATTGCAGAGGCCTGGAGGACCTGCTCCCTCTGCATCGGAGCCCCCCAGCAGAGAGGGAGCCGAAGAAGGTCCGGAAGCGCCCGCCGGTCCTGGAGGATTACATCAACGTGACCTCCACCTCTGGCTCCCGTGTCTTCATGGTCGTCAAGGAAGACGGGCCGTCAGCAGAGGTACGCTCAGTGTGTTCCAGAGGGCGGGCAGTGTGAAAGCACACTGTAATATCTCTCTCTCTCTCTCTCTCTCTCTCTCTCTCTCTCTCTCTCTCTCTCTCTCTCTTCTCTCTCTCTCTCTCTTTCTCTCTCTCTCTCCACCTCTTTAAAGGACCCACCACCTCAGGGCACCTCTTGTCTTCCCCGTAAAGCCAGAATACGGGCCTTACAACGTGCGTCTCCTGTCTGGTTTCTCTCCAGGTTGCCAACTCCGTCGGGCGTAACTGGCAGAGGCCTCTGCATCTCCTGGGGGTCCCTTTCTCCTATTTAAAGGAACAAGTGGCCGAAGAGGTATTGAAATAACGATGATGATCTTAGTACTGCAGGGCTGGAAAGGGCCCTATAGATCATGTCCAAACTTCGGCCCTCCTTATGTTTTGGACCACAACTCCCAGAATTCCTAGCCTGTATTTCCAATGGCAGGGGACTGTGGGAGTTGTGGTCCAAAAACATCTGGAGGGCCAAAATTTGGACATGCAAGAATCGAACTCCCAGCCTCTGGCTGTGCAGTCAGAGCCTTAAGCCAGCAAACTGTCCAGCAGTTCAGTGTCCTCCCCGCCTGTCTGCCTGTCATGTTCTTCTCACTCCTCAGAGAACCTTTGGGGTTTGGGATACTGACTTCTCTTCCAGTTGCACTCCTTGCCCCGAGAGAGCAGAGGAAGCCCTAGCTGGAAGGTGTCCCGGGGGAGGGAAAGGACCAGGCCGTAAGACAGGGCTAAGGACCAGCCTTGCTGGTTGGCTGGCCACCGTGGCACTAGCCAAGGCCACGAGAGGTTGATCTGGGAGAGGTGTTTTTTTTCTTGGGGGGGGGTTGCTTCAAGGTTAGGAGGCCAAGAACTTTGGGTTGTTGTGGAAGTCCGAACAACCAAGGAGGGTAAAGAATGCATGACCTTTTAGAGAAAACCGCAAGGGAACTGCAGAAGAAACCATTGCCCAGGGACAACATCCCTGCCTGGGGTTCTAGCCATTAGCCCAGGAAGCGGCTGTATGTTTTAGCCCTTGGCTTCATCTCCTCTCCTTTGTCCAGCGCCGGAAGCAGGTCCTCGACTCTTCCCACCGACTGACGGAGGTTCTGAACAGGTAGGTGTGCGGTCCCTCAGAGAGGAACTTCATACCGACTCACGGGTCGCCCAGCCAACGGGTTTCCTGGTTTTGCTTTTTCCATGGGCTTGAGCCTCTGCAGGCCGTTAAGGGGGACACAGAACAGCCTGTCTCTTCGGTTGGGCGAGTGGGAGATGCCTGCCCTCTGCCCAGGGTAGGGCCTGCTCTCTCTGCACATCGCTGGAGTTTCCGCCTTTCCTTCCAGTTGTCTCAGCGAGGATGACCCACAAACTGTGGCGCCCGTGGAGGAAGAGGAAGGCGACGGTAGAGCTGGGGAGGACGGATCGGCCCCACACGCCCTCTGGGTGGACCAGTTCGCTCCATGCCGCTACGTGGAACTGCTGAGTGACGACGTAACGTAATTGATGAGTTTATTTCAAATATTTGTTGACTCTGCTTTTCTCTCCCCCCCCCCCCCCCCCGCCCAAATGTTCAGGAAATTTTGCCTCTCGAGGAGGGAGGCATATGAAAGGAAATCGGGTTTGTCTGCTGTCACCCATCCACGGAACAGAAGATGGCCGTTATTGTTTTCTGTTCTGTGGAAGGAAGCGTGTCATTTCTTTCTTTCTTTCTTTCTTTTTTTAAAAAGATATTTCTTTCATCTGTTTCGGGACCCCTGGCTTGTGCCTTGTAGGGGGAGCCCTCTTTTCCACCCTGCCTGATCGCCCCTCTTTTCTCCCGTTCAGTACACAAACCGCTGCCTTCTGAAGTGGCTGAAGTCGTGGGACACCGTTGTGTTTGGGAAGGAGAGGCCCTCGCGGGACGCCAGGCCTTCTGCGGAGGCCTGCCCGCCCTTCAGGAGCACCAAAGAGCCCCAGCGCAAGTGGAAGAACAAAGCCCAGTTGACGGAGGACGCCCTGGAGGCCGAACTGGACCAGCACAACCGGCCCAAATTCAAGGTGTGGGGTGGAGAGCGCTTCCACGTGTCGGAACCCAACAGAAACGGGCCGCGTGGTCTCCAAGACACGCCAGACATGGGTGTTGCCACGCCTCGCTGTCTGGACAGTGCTGCATTCTCTCATGGGCTGCAGTTCAATGAATGCAGAGGCTGAGCCCTTCAAGGTGGAAAAATTCATTGCAAAGAAGAGGGCAACGTCCCTCAGAGTTGAGCTACTGAAAGGCTCAAGAGCGACCTCCTAGGCTGACCGGGATCCCCGGTTTTGGCCTTTGTAAATAGGCTCTTCTCTTGGCAGGTGGCGCTTCTGTGTGGGCCCCCTGGCCTGGGGAAGACCACCCTGGCCCTCGTCATTGCCCGGCATGCGGGATATAACGCCGTGGAGATGAACGCCAGGTGAGCGTCCCCGCCTTTCCACTTGGCTCCGCGTATGGTGGGGGTCTCTGCAGACTCAGACCTCCCTCTCCAGAAAGAAGGCTGGGAGGACACTGTGGGCTGTGGGACAGGGCACAGGATTTTGATGTGAGACGGGAGGCAGTGGAAGGAGACCCTGCCTCCAGCCTGCAGGACCGTTCGACAGAATCAGCTTTGGGGAGATAATGCGGTGCTCCGTGGTTTCAGCGCCGTCTCCGGGCGTTAAACCTTCAAGCAAAAATAAGAACATAAGAAGAGCCCTGCTGGATCAGGCCAAAGGTCCATCTAGTCCAGCTTCCTGTATCTCACAGTGGCCCCACCAGATGCTTTTGGAAGCGCACGAGACTAGATCTCTGTCTCCTGATACCACTCCCCTTCATCTGGCCCTTGAAGAACCCCGGTTTTAAGCCTGGAGATGACACATCTCCATCATGGTTTGTCACCTGTGATGGACTTTTCCTCCAGGAATCTGTCCCATCCCCTTTTGAAGACATTCAGGCCAGATGCCATCACCACACCCTGTGGCAGGGAACTAACAACGCGCTGGGTGAAAAAAATATTTTCTTTTTCTCCCAACCCTCAATTTGAGTGGATGTCCCTTAATTCTGGTATTTTGTGAGAGGCAGAAGGGCGTCCCTCTGTCCACTTTACGCATGCCCTGCATAATAATAACAACGGGGACCTAGTGAGAGGAAAGGGTGTCCTATTTATTGTCAAAGCAATTTTTGTGAAGTGTGCTTCCTTCTGGATGTCTGGACAGTTCTCCTCCCAAAAGAGGGCACAAGGCGTTAGGGGTCTCACACACACACACGTACACAGGACACATTTGCTCTCCGCAACCTCCTTACTGAGGGATTTGTGTTTCAGCGATGACCGTAGCCCAGAGGTCTTCAAAACACGGATCGAGGCGGCCACTCAGATGAAGTCCGTGCTGGGAGCCAGCGAGAGGCCCAACTGCCTGATCATTGATGAGATTGACGGGGCCCCAACGGTACGAGCGTCTCGGTGGGGGTCCAACAGGAGCTGGGGAACAAAGGCTTTTTTCAATCAATTGTCCTTAGTTGCAAAACTGGGTGTCAGAAGGACACCCCACCCCTTAGACGACGTCTAGCCCCTGAGGGAGAGAGCGGGGCTTCCATTTTCTGTCTCGCTTGTTGGGTGCAATCGGGTTAGGCCTGAAAAGCACACCCCGGGACCAAATTCAGCAGGGAGGTTTCCTAGGTGTTCCTCAGCCATTTAACGCCGCCCTCACAGATCCGTTTCCTGCTGCCCTGCTCCTCCAGGCTTCCATCAATGTGCTCTTAAGCATCATCAACCGCCAAGCGGTGGAGGCGGAACCGGGCAGCAGCGCCGGGCGGCCGAAGAAGAAGAGGAAGGAAGGAGGCTTGCTTCTGAGGCCCATTATCTGCATTTGCAATGACCAGTAAGAGGTCCCTGCCGGGGGTGCTGCTCCTTACCTGGAACTATAACTCTCGTTTCTGGGAGCTCTAGTCCAAAAACCACGACTTTCTGCCCAGAAGAAGGGGGTCGGGGTGTGCCAGGAACCATATGGGCAAGGAAGAGAGAGAGGTAGACACTGTGTTGAAAGCAGATTTTGGGAATTGCTCAGTTTTTCCAGCATGGGAGAGAGAGAGAGAAAGGCAGTGAAGCTTTTGTTAGCAGTAGGAAGTCCTTCTGTGGGGACTCGGGTGATGTCTCCCTGCCTGTCTTTTCTAGGTATGTCCCTTCTCTGCGGCTCCTGAAGCCACAGGCTTTCCTCCTCAACTTCCCCACCACCTCTCAATCCAGGCTGGTCCAGAGACTTCAGGAGGTAGGCACGGACCCCAAACAGATATTCCTTTGTTCCCCTGGCCGCAGTTTTTCTGAGCCTCTCCTCCTCTGGAGGCGCCAAGACCCTCTGGAAAAGACCATTGGGCTGAGAAAGAAGGCAGCAGGGAATGAGGAAGGCCAGCTGCGGGATGGCCAACTTTCTAAAGGAAGCAATGAGTTTGCAAGCACTGAGCCGGTCTGTTGAGGGCTGGGCCTTTTGGAGTTTGCTCATTCATAAGGTCAGATTTGATGGCACATAGCAGCTAAGCCCCTAGTTTCTCGTTATTATTATTTTTGCTTGCTGCAGTTGCAAAAATTGCAATTTTTTTCACTGATCGGATGCACAAGGTTCAATCGAGACAACCAAGGTGGGGAAGTTGGCAAATTGCTGTTTGCCGTGGGTTGTAAGCACTGGAGAGTTTTGATTAGTTTGCCCCTTCCCGGACGAGCCTACCTCCTTTGAGAGATTTCTGCTCACTGATCCGAAGCACCCACCCGTTGTCGCAGGGCAGGTGCTTGGGATCACCCTCCATAGGGGTCACTTTCCCGCATTGTGCAACGCATTGCCTCTGGAAGTGTGGCTGGGGGTCCTGTCTTGGAATGGATGCCCTCCAGAAACTTCCACGGGGAGGACTGTAAGCAGTGCCCTGGGCTTTAACTCAGAGGACTTTGTGTGTTTCAGATTACCGTCCAGCAGGGCATGAAAACCGACATGGGAGCTCTGATGGCGTTGTGCGAAAAAGCCGAGAACGACATCCGCTCTTGTATTAACACCTTGCAGGTAGGTTGCCGCACCAGTCGTCTCCACTCCTCCTTATGGGTCAATTCTGCCCCGATGGCCAGATTCCTTGACTGGTGCCTGGAAAGCCTTCTGGACCCATGATTCAGAAAGCCAGGCAATGGGCCAATCCTGCTGCACAATATCATGCCCAGGTGGCCCTCAGGGGGAAAAAAATATGCCAAGCTTTGCATAGTAATGATCAGCCTGAGTGCTGGCAGCAGTTATGATAGTCTGCAGGGGACCCTCTCCTGCTCACCACCGTTCATAAAGTGACCCAACACCGGGGGGAGGAAGGGGGGGGAATTCCAGACACGGAACTCCTATTTTCCGTCTCTCACAAAAATTGTCAGGGCTGCTTTTCAACAAGTCTGAATTCCAATTTCACAGTTACCTTTTTTTTTAAGACCCCCTACCACCACCACCAATGCCAGCTGCTTCTGCCACATCATACCTATTCCTGCACACTTGTGCTGCGGTAACGCAAGACAATATACAGATACAAGTCAGCCATCAGTCAAACCACTGACCAGCTAGCCGGTTCCTCAGAAAAATAAGATTCGTACAGCATTTTTCCATCCATGAGGCTATATTTCTGTCTAAAACTGTTAGACGAAAAATGGAGGGCCGTCTTATATGTGTAAGTCATAGAATCATAGAGTTGGAAGAGACCTCAAGGACCATCTAGTCTAACCCCCTGCCATGCAGGAACCCCCATCACAATATTTCCGACAGGTGGCCATCCAGCCTCTGCTTAAAAACCTCCAAAGTAAGCCGAGGAGAGAACAGTGCGTCTGCGAAATTGTAATTTTTGGTTGGGAAAGCGTATGTGTGTGTTTGGGGGGGGGGGTGTCGTATAGACAGGGAAAATACACGTAATTTAAAATTGTGTCAGATATCACAATTATGGTTGGGAGCCCCTTTTTGCGAAGAAGATTCTAGCTTTGAGGTACACAGAGAGAGAGAGAGAGAGAGAGCCCCCGGGTGAGGAACCCAAGCAACTTATGGACCTCTGGTTGCCTTCCATCTTTTTATCCTCTCGGACATGCCACCTCGTCGCTCCAACTCTCCCTTGGCCGTCGTTCCAGTTCCTGCACAGCCGGGGGAAGAAAGAGGTCTCGGTGAGGACGGTGCAGGCTGCGAGCGTAGGCTTGAAAGACCAAAGCAAAGGGCTGTTCTTCATCTGGCAGGAGGTCTTCCGGCTCCCCAAAATGCACAGGTGAGAACAGGGAGCGCCAAGGATCCGAGGCAGCGGCCCGAATTTCATTCCAAGGGTCCCGGATCCTCGACTCTGGAGACGTCTGGCCAACGGTGGCGCCAACTCCCAGCCACAGGAGCAGCGACCTGGTCAGGGAAATAGATCTTCAAGTATATCTAGGAGGAGCCAGGAATATCCATTGGAGACGGTTCATTCGGGCCGATCTTAGAGGGTGTGCTGTCTTTCCGCCTCCTTGGCTTCTGACCTGGTTGCTTTGTTGCTTTTTCTATCTCTCTCAAGGCAGAGGATCGGGGTGGACCCTGCGATTCCAGCCCACCTCCTCACAGAGGAGGGCAACGGACCGTTTGGGGTGGTGTCGGGGAGAGGGGCCGTCAACGCGGCTGCCCAAAGATTCCACCACCTCCTGCACCTCTGTGCTTCTTCCGGAGAGAGCGAGAAGCTCACTCAGGTACGTGGGTGGGTTTTATTTTTAAAAAGTTGGAGCAGAGTGGCGCTCACCGGGGTGGTGGGGATCATCATCTACCCATAGCTTTGTCTCACTTAATCGTTCGGGTCTGGCTTCCTGCAAATTCCTTAATGAACAGCTCCTGTTCTTCCCCTTCTGTCATTCAGAGGTTTCTTTTTAGAGAGGGGCTCGAATCTGAAAAATGGCAATTTGTTGCAATTCGCAATTTGTCAGCATTGACAACTTGATTTATTTCTTCGTTTTGGCAGGGCTTGTATGACAATTTTCTCAACATGAGGATCAAGGACGCTAACTTCGGCTCCGTCTGCGTGGCCTTGGAGTGGCTCGGCTTCTCAGACCTGCTGAACAGAGTCGTGATGCACGGGCAAAATTTCCAGCTCATGCGATACCTGCCTTTTCTCCCGGTCTCCTTCCACTTCCTCTTTGCTGCTTCCAACGTTCCCAGACTGGTCTATCCCCACAGCCACCACGAGGTGCGTCTCCGGAGGCCAACGGCCAGGAGTGGACGGGGGAGGAGGGGGGTGCTTAGCCATCCGTGATCAACTCCAGTTTGAATCTTAGCCCGCCTGAAATCCCAGGGAGATCCCGCTTGGACTTAGGCTTATGCTGGATCTCCCTGCAGGATCTAGGAGCCCAACTGACCTTTCCCACATCTCTCAGAAGTTGCGCTGTCTGTGAGCATTCCGTAGCTCCCGATCAAGATGGGGTGACGCATGGGCTCTGTCTGCTTTGCTTCCCCCCCCCCTCAACCCCACCCCACCCAGGCCCTGGCGAAGCTGACCAAGATGCAGAACCTGATGGCTTCCCTGATCTCCGGGGTCACCCCCACCACCCGCAGCCACACCGGAGCCCATCCCCTTGTCCTGGAGACCCTGTGCCTGCTTTTAGAGGTCATTTCACCGAAACTGAGACCGGTAAGGAGGCGGCTCTCCATTTGGG
The DNA here is from genome assembly GCA_037367245.1 of Phrynocephalus guinanensis. Classification (NCBI taxonomy): domain Eukaryota; kingdom Metazoa; phylum Chordata; class Lepidosauria; order Squamata; family Agamidae; genus Phrynocephalus; species Phrynocephalus guinanensis. The sequence goes on from CM074751.1 coordinate 1,232,341, forward strand.
GACATGTCTCCCTTGGAGCGTTGTCATTTTCTGCCTTGCGAACACCTCTAGGCAGGGAGTGAATGAATGAGGCTTCCTTTCCCTACAAGGCAGTGGGCATGCTTTGGATTGGAGGGCCACCCTCTTTTAAAGCAGAAGTGTTCTGCTTATCGACAGCCCCATACCACTCCAAGTAGTCTCTGGGCGGTTTACAGTTTTAATTACAGTAATGCAGGCTACACAATGCCAAACCCCCCCCCCCAGCCAGCTGGGTACTCATTTTACCGACCTTGGAAGGATGGAAGGCTGAGTGAACCTTGAGCCTGCTACCTGGGATTGAACCCCCAGGTCATCATGAGCACAGTTTTGCCTGCAGGACAGGCATTGAACCACTGCGCCACGGGGCTCCTTAAAAAGGAATTCTGCACCTCTCAAGCAGGTACCTGGCTTGCCTCATCCACTGAATCCGTGCTGGCAAAAAAAAATGCTCCAGAGGGTTCTCTGGCCCATCTCTTTACCCTTGGGAAGTGCAGAAGGAGTGGGGATGAGGGGTAATACCTTCCAATGTAAGCAGCAGCATGCAAAGGGAGTACGGCACCGGATCGAGGCCTTTGAGCTTCTCAGCAGGGCCTCCAAAGCTGTTACGTCCCTGGCAGCAACTTTGCCTGCGTCTTCTCTGTAGCAGCCGTCTCCAAACGGGGCACCACAGCACACTGGGCCGCCCCCAGAGCCAGCCAGGGGCATGGCAGAATCTTCTCCTTCTTTGCCAGTGGGTCTCCATCCCCATGGCCGCTGGGATCGTCTCTAACCTCCCTGCCCGTGCCTAGGGCCAGACCTCCGGGTGAGCTGTGCCCCTGACCATGTGCTCAGGAGGAGAGGAGGCCGGGCCGAGCCACGGATTGGAAAAGTTGACTTTCTCCGCCTCGTTCCAGGTGAACACCCAGCTGTACAGCCAGAAAGAGAAGCAGCAGCTGGCAGGGTTGATCGGCACCATGCTGGCTTATAATCTGACCTACCACCAGGAGCGGACCCCCGACGGGCAGTACGTCTACACCCTGGACCCGTGAGTGGCGCCCTCCTCTCGGGTGTTCTCTCATGCCCTCAGCCAGGCCTTTGCTCGCCTTTGATGGCGGCAGGCAGTGTCAGGTTGGAGCCCCAGACCTTCGATGACCCGCACATTTTCAGTTCGGTTCTGTCAAGTTGTTTCCAAATTATCAGGGGCTTGGTTGCATTTTCAATGTCTGTGGGCTGTTGAAGGTGTGGTTTTACCACTTCCACCCCCTCTGTGAGTTTCCTTGGCTGTGCAGAATTTAAACCCAGGCCTCTCTCTCTCTCTCTCTCTCTCTCTCTCTCTCTCTCTCTGGTAATTTATTCTGCCCTGACCTGTTTCCTTGCAACCCTTAGAAACGTGGAGGAACTCTGTAGGTTCCCCAGTCTTCCCGTTCGGAAACCACTGACTTACCAAGCCAAGCAGCTCATTGCGAGAGAAATCGAACTGGAGAAAATGAGGCGATCGGAAGCCACTCTTCAAATCCGGAACTCCGCTCAGGTCAGCCTCTGGGCTGCTGCCGTGGGGCTGGTGGGGGGCGTCTGTTTGAGCCAGTGGAGGGAGAAGGAGCCTGGGTATGCGGAGTGGAGATGTTGCCCCAACAGATACTTATGTGGTGTGTCCACGTTTAAGGAGATTGGGTCCAGTGCACCCACCCACAAAAGCAAGCCAGGTAAGGTTGGAAGAGGGTAGCCAGGTGGCCGCCACAGAATTTGCTTCTTGGGCACTAATCGGCCACCATATTTTGCCCCAAATAACTCAGCAACCTCCATCCGTCAGCATGTGGAGAAAAATTCCTAAGTGGAGATCATTAGGAGTGGGTTAGTTTAGATGCCTTGGACTACAGATCCCATAGTGCTCTATGCCGGGGGGGGCATTGCAACCCCTCTGCAAAATTGGGATCTGGAGTGTCCAGGCTCTTTCAAGAAGGGCTGTCTGCAGTAGGAGCCGTGCACTCCGTCCCTGATAGCAGTACACATTTATTGCACCCTCAACCTTGTCCATTTCTGACCCGTGCCTTTCTGTGTGATATAGGAAAGAGTTTATGCAGCTGCGGTTGAAATACATGAAGAGTCTCAATGCATGTTTAGCCAGTTGTTGTTTTTTAGTTATCACAATAGCGAGGCATTTTAGACATATACGTAATGCTTTTTGAATGTGTGTTTTATGTATATGTATTTTGGGGCATTGACCATAATAAAGTCTGCCTACAAATGCAGCTCTATTGAAAAGATCTGGGGTGCTGGTAAGGGAGTGTTCTGCTGCCCCCTGGTGGTGTCAGGCATTTAGTGCCGCTCCACCCATTTTTTTTTCTGCAGAGCTCTTAACCTTGCCCATCCCATCCTATGGGGTCCCGGATTGAGTTGGTGGGGGAGCCCACCCACCCTTGCTTTCCCTCACAGTGGAGGCATTTATTCTGTCTGTGGAATTTCCCCCTATATAATTGGCAGGATCTGTCGGGTTACCGTCCCGGTGAAAGCCACGTCAACAGAGAACTGAATTTTGGCATTTGATCCCTTCTTTTAGTCCTGCCTCCGGCTTCAGTCGGCGAAAGCTGGGGTTGCGTCTTTTCTCCCTCCCACGTGTCTGTCTCTCTCTCTCTCCCAACAGACTCCAGAGCCATGTCTGCTTCCCAATGGCAAAGGCGAAGGAGCTGGCACCGACCCGGCGAAATCCAGCAAACGGAACCACGAGCAGCACTTGGACCACATTGTGAAGGGGGCCACGTTTGATGAGAAGGTGACTGTCGGGTTTAAAAGGCGGGAAGCGTTAGAGGGAGACGGGAAAGGAAGCAACTCCAAAGAGCTGATACCACGATAGAGAACAAAACTCCCCTCTCTGTGCCAAGATGGTTTGCCCCGTGCAGCCTGGGCAGGAGAGGGAAAGGGTGTTTAAGAGAGGGGGAGAAATGCCCCTTGACCCAAAGACGATGGCACACCCCTGGTTCTCAAGCCAGCTAACTGGCTTAGTGGCCATCCGGGTGGAGCAAAGAAGCTACACCGAAACCGGTTTATTTTGGGGGTGGGGGGGACGCCAGCTTCTTACGACCTCTGTTCCTCTCCACAGCCAGAAACAGACTTTTTTGGGCGCTTAATTGTCAAGAAGACAGTTTCTCCCGCAGGTACGTCTTTGGGGTAAGGAGGAAAGCGTCTTTGCTGGCAGGTGCCGAAAGGCTTGCCTTAGCTTTGCAAATTCTGTGAACAGCCTATAAAAACCCAATTAGCTTCCACGGGGCTGGAATTCTCATCTGGGTTTTGCAGCTTTCTCCAGGCCTGGTGCCATCCGCGTGCCTTGAATTACAGTGTGCTGATAAGCAATAACTTTAGAGAGAAATTACCCTTTGAGGTTTTCTTGGTTAGCAGCTGGTCCCGTCTCCATCGATTTCAAATGGGACTAAGTTTTGTCAAGAAGCCGCTCGGAAAAACTCACAACGGATCCGGGGATGGGCCGGGCTGGGTCTAATTTCCCTCTTCACAATCTGTTCTAATTGACTCCATCATATTTTTCCCCCTCTCGGCTCCTCCCTCTGCCACCAGCTGCCGATCAGGCACCCGTAAAGAACTCGATAGAAAAACAGATTGGAAAGGCGGTTGGGCAAAGCGACGTTTGGTTCCGGTTCAACGAAGGCGTGTCCAATGCCGTGCGGAGAAATATTTACATTAAGGATTTGTTCTAGCCATTGAGGGCTTGGAAGCGAAGGGCGGACAAGCGGCGCCTGAAATGGCCAGCGTTTAAATACTGTGCAAGGATATTTTTACAGGCCTAGGGCTCCGCTTTGTACTCAACCCCCCCTTTTTTTTCTTAAAGTAAATAAATACATTAGAGGCACACAGAGAACTGCTCTTTTATTTCTTTCACAAACCCTTCTCACAGCCGCTCAGCTGTGGTGTGTGTATATATGTGTGTGCTTTTTTTCCTTTTACTGCAAAACAGCATATTCTACAAGATACAAAAGACGTATTTAAAATAACTGAAAATTCTTTTATAAAACTGCCATGCTCCTTTACAAGTCCAGATGAAGAAAAAGACATCAAGGAAAGGAGAGAGGTTTACATCCTTACAGGAAAAGAGAAACAATAGGGTTTACTAACTACTGAAATGTTGTGTCTTTTTCTTTCTTTCCAGTTACTATAATCCTTTCCTTTCATGGCGTTGCCAGGACTAGACTTTTCAGACCCTGTTTTAAACCTAACATGGTGTGCTGCGTTCACTCGATGGTTCCCAAGCCATATGTCTGGGGCACTTGAGTTTGTCATAAAATGAAGGGCATCTCTGTGATGGACAATATTCAGCCGTTGTTTTAAGGGTCATTCAACCAAAGCGCCAGTCAGTGCCAAAAGGAGACCTGGTGAGGCTAAAACCTGCTTTTCTTAAACTCCCCACCTGGGGGACGTTGGGGGCACCCCCAAAGCGAAGAAACCAGAAGGAGGATATTGCTGGTGGCACATAAGAGAATCTGAGCGGCATCGTTACTGCTTCAGAAATTGACCCCTTTTTCCAGGGGAAAGAGAAGAGATATATTTACCACAAGATCTGATATATTACATTCTGCTACCGTTCTGGGAGGCCATCAAAAAAACGTATGTGTGCCTTTTGTTCTTTGTTGAGGCATGAAATTTATCTCCCGCTTAAAGCCAGGAGAGGGTCTGTGTGCCCCAGATGCCAAAAGTGTGGGAAACTTATTGAGCCACCGTATAAAAGCACCCCTGCGCTAACAAAAAGAGTATAAATGTGAATTTAGCCATAGCAAAACTCTAACAAAGACTTTCTAGGTTCAGCTCTCATGCAACTTGCGAGTGTCTTCAAAGGAAGCCATTTTGATCCCTCACAGACGGCGTTGGTTGTCCGTCACAGGATGGTACATTTCCCTTTTTCCACCCAGGGGTTGTTCTTCATGAGCTCGGGGTTGAGAAAGGGGTCCTCGGCGATTCCCTCTTCTATCCACTTGAGAAATCTAGAAGGAGAGATTAAAAACCAAGGGGTTGTTTCTTCCACTTATGACAAGGTGAGCATTGCTTCTTGTACAGCTACAACCCTTTGTTTGTAGCGTCCTTGAATAAAAGGGTTCCGGCCATCTTCCAGAAGAGACAGGGAGCCATACACACCTACTCCGCCCCCCACAAAAAAACAATCCTTGAAAACCTGCACATCCTTCCATACCATCCCAAACCAAAAAAATATTTCAAATACATTAGTTTACTGCAAGAGTGAAAGTGCTCTCTCCTCCCCTCTAGTGGCCAAAATTCTTATATTAGTTTACTGGAAGAGTGAAAGTGCTCTCTCCTCCCCTCTAGTGGCCAAAATGGTCATATTTTAATTTATTGTTAAATTGAGGGTTGTGGGTAGCAGCACTGGTAGAGATGCACAAACAATAGGTGGTAACACTAACAACCACTAGGGAGTATCATAAGAGTAGGAACTCACTCGGGAATTGTTTTTGAAGACATCTCCCGCTTGTAAGCCAGCTGATACTTAAGGCTTTCGACTTCTTTTTGCCATTGGGGGGCTTCCCATTCGTCCATGGAGAAATGGTGGAGGGGTAGTTCTTGTCACGGAAGGAAGGAGGCGTCAACCAAGGCTGAAAACCAAATTAAAACCCTGCATTAAAGTCCTTCCCATTTCAACATCCCAGCTCCTCCAAGGGTGAGGTACATGCAAATTCCTGCCATCATTTTATCTGTGCAAGGACTTTGAGAGATTCCACTTTTAGCCTGCCTCTCTATTCTATAAAGAAAAGTGGGGAAACAGACTCAGGGTGGACGACAGAGGACGAAAAGCGGTTTGAGAGGGTTCTTGGTGATCTGGGATAATTTCCGAAGGAGGGTGATCAAAATGGTGGAGGTAAACCAACCCCCTGTGAGGAACAGTCAAGGGAAATGAGTATTTGTATCCTGGGGTTAAAAAAAAACCTGAGAAACCAACCAGTAGCCATTGTCAAAGATTTGAACAGCATCATATTCTTGACCCAAGCTCATTTTTTGCTTGTTAGCAAAGAACAGGAAATTTTAAGGACAGAAGTCATTTCCAAACCAGGGGTTCCAGCTGCCATGGTATTTTATTTATTTCTTTGCTACAGGTACAAACTGTGATGTAGACACACAAAAGACCTCTCCTGTCCACCACAACTGGTGGTGAAGACTTCTGGGAGTTTTAGTCCATGAACATCTAGGGACCCCAAGTTTGAGAAGCACTGCTTTAGCCAACAATTGGCCACATCTAATTGATGTTGAGTCTTTGGCTGCCTTAATGATGTCTTTCCAACAATACTAGGGCATTTTGACTACTCCGGTGCAAAACTAGTCTATTATCTGTCTTGCTGGCTGGTTCTGTGCTGACCATAGCGTCTCCCCCCTCCCCCTACAGATTTAGTCTGCAATCCATTTTTCACCGGCTGCACATTGGCTGCACATCTGGGCTTAAGTTGGGGGGAGGTGCATAACAATTTGCATAGCTCCATCTTATGGCATTAACATTTGACTAACAAATCCTTCTAAATGCTGATGGGGCGGGAGCAGCTGTTGAGGGCCTGAGAAAAAAGGGAAGATTTAATCTGGGTCCAGAGAGCTGTTTTGGCAGGGCTGTTTTGTGGATGGCAGACTGGAAGACCAGACGCCATGCCACGATACCTTTCAGTCAAACGGACACATCTTAGCACACACACAGAAAGAGAAATAACATGCCTTTGGTAATGAGGAGGAGAAAAGACAACCTGTTTGGATCACATTTCTTGTGCGATTTTGTGCATGTGCCCGTACAATCAGATTTTTTTTTTAATTTAAACACATCTCACCCGAGTGGGGAAGGAAAAAAACAAACCAAGTGGCATTTGTACCTTCAGCTTTGCTTGCTGTCCCAGTGTCACTACCTATGGGTGACAGGGAATTTTGGGGTCCCTTATCTCTCTTTTTCTAACCAGAGAGAGAGAGAGAGAGATTACAGAGCCACAAGGAAATCCCAAATTTGCAAATTTGCAACATAAAATTCCAAAACCTCTATTATTTCTTGTGCAACAGCGACTAGAATCTATGCCATGTACCTGTATCACGGTAATCTGCTACCTGCAACCCTATGTTGTTCTGTACCGGAACCAGCTACCCTGATTAATAGCTCATTACCATCTATAGCAAAGGCAATGATGATGGAAAGTTTGAAGCTTATTTCTTTGTTCGGGGGGACAGGGCTGGTTCTGGACGTGTCAACCCCAAACACTGCCCTTCTGCTGCTAGGATCACTCCTTAAAAAGTCTTCGCAAGGGCAAAGAGTTTGCCGATGAAGCGCTTTATCTCAAAACCCGCCGGGATTCACCCCGTTGATGCAGATCATCTATGGCATCTGATTTTGGCATTTTTGGTCACTATGTATTACAAATAGGATCATGCTGGACTAGTGGTTTTTAAAAATATAAATAAGGTTTTCTGTTATAATAAATGCTGTTTTAGCTCCGTGTTTAGCAAAACTGAAAAACGTGAAATTTGGTGCATGCTGCTAAAATTTCACTCTTGGTTCGGAAAGCTCCCTCTTCCATTAAGCGCATCTGAGAAACAGATTTTGAAAAGGCTTACCTTGAGCAGTCCAGCTTCTGCCCTGTGAAAACTTTACAAAACAAAACTACCAGCAGCCTCCTCTCCGCCCCTGTTGTTAAGAGCCGGCCGCTTTGCATGTTTGAAAGCCATTTGCATTCGACTAAACAAGCTCAGAATCTGATCTGATTTCATTTTGAATAAATGTGAAGCCACCCAACCAGGAGAGATGCAGGGTAGCTCTATAGACTGGCCCACCCTTTCGCCCTTCTCCCGGGCCAGATCCAGATGTAGACTCAGCAACACCACCTTCTGTCTCCAGGCCTTCTTGATTAAAGTTGGAAGAGCTTCTCAAGTCTGGGGAGGGGGACAGCCAATAATCATTTTTTGCAGTTACAGCAACACCAGAGAGATCGGCTGCCAGGGGGCAGAGACGCCACGAGTAACTCACTGTCCAAAATCCTAATGCTGAGTGTAGCAAGTTCCACTTGTAAAGTTGGACCGTGGAACCAAAGGGGGATGGAGTGAGTCAATTTCAACACATACTAAATTTTTTCAAATGGGCTTCCTCTAATTGTGGTTTGCTGTGCTAAATTACAGCTCCGTGCAAGGCAGGGGTTACCAACTTCGGGTGACCCAGGTGATACCTGTTTTCCTCTTGGCTCACCCCTTCCCATTTTTCCTCAAACTATACTATACAAAAACGAGCACCCGGGTGCAGATATATGCACCAAAACAGGCATATTTCTGGGGAGGTGACCTACATTTTGTTTCCAAGTCCTCTTCAGTTTTCCAAATAACATCGATTTTTTTCTAGGTCATGCAGAAGGATCCTTTTCTTCTCTCCTTCTGTCTTTGTCTCCAAACTTAGACCTCAAGGTCAACGGGTTAAGCTGACGGAGGGTGAGGATTTCAGAACCGAATTTTGCATACAGCAGGCAATGGGTTTATGGAAATTCACAGCCTCCAGGACTGGTGGCGAGTGGGACCCTAAAAAAAGCCTTAGGAAAGGGTTAGACAAATAATACAGGGGTCTGTCTCAAAAGCCTCACCTTGGAAAAGCAAGGTGCTAATAGAAGTTCTACTCACTGGCATCTTTTCCAAACATTCAGTCCTGGGTTCGGGAGATGTGAGCAGGCTGGAACCTCCAGGTTCAGAGGCAGGCTACCCTTATGCGTACCAGTGGCTAACAAGGGAACAGCTGTGGTTTTTTTTAAGGGTGCTGGTTGGGGGCAATCCAGATGTACCCATGGTCAAAATCAAACAAAGGGCAAGTGTGTCTTGTCTTTCCGAAACGGCTGGTGTTTTTATTTCTACCCTCCTCATTTTGACAAACACCCTTTCCAAACAGTCCAAAAAAACATTGAAACATGGAGCAGAAAGCCAGAACCAGGACATGCCTCACTCTCACAAGAACATAAGAACATAAGAACATAAGAAGAGCCGTGCTGGAAAAGGCCAAACGCCCATCTAGTCCAGCTTCCCGTATCTCACAGTGGCCCCACCAGATGCGTCTGGGAGCGCACGAGACTAGATCTCTGTCTCCTGATACCACTCCCCTGCCTCTGGCCCTTGAAGTACCCTGGTTTTAAGCCTGGAGATGACACATCTCCATCATGGTTTGTCACCTGGGATGGACTTTTCCTCCAGGAATCTGTCTAATCCCCTTTTGAAGGCATCCAGGCCAGATGCCATCACCACCTCCTGTGGCAGGGAGTTCCACAGACTAACAACACGCCAGGTAAAAAAAAAATATTTTCTTTTGTCTATTCTGACTCTCCCAGCCCTCCCTAATATGCCTCTGGAACACCAGGGGCCTTGAGCCAAACTGTGCACGCAACACCAGTGCACCTAAAGCCCCTTGGGTTCTGTCCCCCTAGGTGCCGATGGGAAGCAAACAGCCTTTACAAACTTAAATCAGTCCGCTTACAACGGTGAAGCTCCCCGGATGCTCCTACATGTCACAAAGGATGCTGGGAGGTCTTTCGGGTCATTTGCACTCATCCAGACCACATGTTGCAACCCCTTCTCCACCCATCCACCCCCCAGTTTCTGCTTTTCCAGGATTCAATATAACTGCTAGGCACGAAGCCATTCATTATTATTATTATTATTATCACTAGCCCTGATTGAAGCATTTGGGCGACATTTATATAATCCCTTTTGATCAACATAATTGGAGTGATTAAAAAACACTCATGCAACAGATGTGACCCGCGGCCTGTTGACGTTTATTTAAATATCCGAAGTTGCCTTGCCAAGTTCTGATCTATCCTGCCTGGCGCAGGGTCCGTTTATTTGCATTCAGCAAAGATCATTGCAAATGCTCCTTGCGCAAAACCCCTGCCCATGCAATAGTGAAGCGTTAGGGAAATACGTGCCCGTTTACATCGGTGGATGCGGGGCGCAGAACCGAGGGACACTTCTAAAGCAGTCGGGCCTGTTTCAGCTGACGGGCAGAGTTGTGACCAGCCTGGAATGTTCTTTTTAAATCTAGAGATGCATGGCGAATCGGTGTGGTTTTTTGTGTTTTGTGTTTTGCAGTCAAAGCAAGTCACGCTCTGCCTTTGGGAATGAGGAGTCCTCCCCATGCTTATTTGCTTATCAGGGCATCTGAGCACACGATGTGCAGTGCTCCAAGGGGTCCCTTCGTAAATCCAGAGAGCGTAAAAAGAGGTGATACCCGTTGATTGCATGGAGGCGCAAATGAGTTAGGGTCTCCATTATTTCAACCCTAATAACTCCTTAATATCTAGATCTGTGACTATCATTTCCAGATTTTTTTGGTGGGGTGGGGAGTTGATTCAATGCTCTTTTTCTGTTCCAGCAAAACCTGGGTATTTTGGTGTCTTAAAAAGGGAAGAGTTCTTATATCGCATAAGCTTCAGAATGGCTGGGCTACAGATCACAAAATCCCCCCCCCCAAAAAAAAAAGCAGTTAGTCTGTAACGGACCACAAGATCTTTCCAGGATGCCATTACGGCATTTTCTTTTCAAATTTATAAATGCTTTATTAAAAGCAAACGTAGCCTCTCTCTCTCTCTCTCTCTGGTTAGCAAAACTGCAAAAGTCCTGCCAAACGCACACATGCCAAGTCTTTAAACACATTATAAAAGCAAGCAATTACAGGCGCACCGTTACGTTTCGTCACCCTCAACGGGTCTGCTTCAACGTGGACGCGGCAGGCAATTCCAGAATTCCAGGGGCACAGACATCTGCAGAAAAGTAAGACCCAGCCTGCTGGGTGTGGGTGATGGATGCCATCCATCCCAGCCTCCTGGATCCAGACGCTTTGCAAAGTCACGAGCAGAGTATAAGCTACTACCACGGCTCGACACTCCAAGCTAGACTGCTGATGTGCATGGAGGGTCAACAGCAATCAGCCATCAGAAAGCAGCATTAATGCTTTCAGCACTGAGAAGAGAAGTGAAAGCACTTTGTAAAATTGCTTTTCTAATTAAAATAAAACTAAACAGAACCGCCCGGCAACCTACCTCCAAAGAAGAGGTGCGGGTCTCAGAAGCGAGACCGGCGTGCTCGTCTTTCGGGAAAAGCGTGATTCTCCCGCCGAGAGAAGAAGCGTGGCGGTCCACCGGGATCGTGCTCCAGCTGAAGCCCGTTCTCTGCCGTTAGCAATCCCAAATCCTCAATGCAATCTATTAATGCGCCGCCTGTCCAGCTGCTTCTGGAAAAGAAAAAGGATAATAGAAAAAACTCCTCCCCCCTGGGTGCTGTCCTCTGTTTAATGGTTTGGAGTAGAGATAAGCAGAGAGAGAGAGAGAGAGAGAGAGAGAGAGAGAGAGAGAGGGGGGGGCTGTGCACCCTTTCTCTTCCACTGCTAGTAGTATGGATCACTCCCAGCACCGAAGGGAACCAAGCAACAGGTGAGGGATGCTTAGCCGGTTGCCCGCGAAGGCCCTGGCAGCATCGTCACCCTTTCCGTTAACGAGCATTTCTGAACATCAGGGACCAAGGGTTGATCCCCTAATTGCTCCCCAAGGAAGGGAGGGACTGGTTGGTAAAAGTGAGTTAGAAGCATCGCGATTCTGAGCCGAGGGCCTTATCTTCTCTATGACAATGTTGTTGTTGTTGTTGTTGTTGTTTTTTAAAACAATAAGCCTTCCTAATGACACACGAGAAAGGAAATGTGCTGGCTGGAGAGAGCCGTGGTTTGAGTCTCTGGCTGCAGAGACGGGGGTTGGAAGTTCGGTTCCCCCCATTGGGTCTCCGGGACAGGCAAGGGCTGGACTCCATTCAAGCCCTTCCAGCAATGGAGTTTGGGGAGTATGGGATTGCTGGACAGCCACCCCCGTGGTCTGGGCATTGGGATACAGAGTCAGAGGTTGGGTGTTCAATTTCACCACCACCACCACCGCCACCCATGATTTCAGGGAGAAGAGACGACCTACGTGGTTTGGGGTCATCAACACAATCCCAGGGCACCCCCCAGAAGAATAGAATGAATGATAAAGCACTTCTGAGTATTCTTTACCTGGAAAACCCCGAAACAACGGATGTAAGACACACAGAGCATCTATATGCTTATACAGTGGTGCCTCGGATAACGACGGTAAATTCGTTCTCCGAGGTTAGTTGTTATCCGAAACACGTCGTTATCCGAAACGCAGTTTCCCATAGGAATGGATGGGAAACCATTTAATCTGTTCTGGAGCCTAGGAAAAAGGCACAGGCACCTGTGTTTTTTTTTGCTCAAAACTCTTTAAAAAGTGCACTTTAAAGGTACAGATGCAATGCCACCTGGGATAACTTTTTTACTGATGCATGCTGGAAATTCGTTATCCGAGGCAGCCCATAGGAAGATTCATTACCCAAGGCAGCCCATAGAGAAAATTCGTTCTCCAAGGCAGACCTATACCTAGGAATTGCGATTCGTTGTCCGAGGCAGCCCATAGGGAAAATTCGTTATCAGAGGCAGCCCTATACCCGGAAATTTGCAGTTGTTATCCGAATTATTCGTTATCTGGGGCAGTTGTTATCCAAGGTACCACTGTACTGTGGATCAGTGGTTCTCAACCTGTGTGTTCCCAGATGTTCTGAACATCTGGGGACCCACAGGTTGAGAACCATTGCTGTAGATCTATATGAACATACATATATACTGTATTTGTTATATATATATATGTACAGTATATGTATTTGTTTTAAATATTTGTCCATGCTGTACCACTCAACTAAAACCAACCAACCAACTGACCCATCCTCCCCACCACCCCAGCAAAAGGCCAACCTCCCTGTCCCCAAGAGATGCCACGTGGCTACCACATTAACGAGGCCAGTGACATCGGATCCCAAAATGCAAGATTATAGAGCAGTTTGACATCATATCTAATCCCCGAGGGCTGCCTCTCTGAACCGTTATCGGAAGGGATTGTGAGGCTTTACCGGACAGTGACGTCGGATGTAGGTCATGCATTGGATTTTTAGAGATGTTTCTAGTAGGTTGGAGAAACAGGGTGAGATTGGTTGCCACTGGCCGTCCCGCGTTCACCTTCTTACGCAGCATCCACCACCAACAAAATGGCTTCTGGACTGCTCACTTGTAAAGGACTCGTCTCAGCCAGAAATGTGGTACAACCTGCTTAGAGGGAGGCATATTTTCTGAAAACAGGGCCAGCCAAGTCCTTAGATAAAAGGAGTTGGCTCCCTCTGGGGCAAAAACTGAGCTCTACTGGAGGGTCTCAAAGGATCAACAGCGTGTGACTAATCTGAATTCTTCTGCCTCAGCCGCCGAGTATCCTGGCCATCACTGTGTTGGAAATGGCCAGATAGACTGACTGAAGTTTCCAGGGTCAAGGTTCATCCTAAACGTGTTGGGGAAAGAACTTGAGGGAACTCAAGGGTGTCACCCTCACCCAACCAACGTCAACATTTTCACCCAGCATCAAATAATATTTGATTTCCACACCGACATTCTCCATTCATGAAGATATTTCATTCATTTTGCTCAATGTGGGCTAAAACAGAAGGAAAAACCACCCCGAATTCTTGTTTTCCAAATTATCTTGGTCATTAAATTCACACTCCTGTCCTTCAGTCATGACCACTAAGCTGAACAGCAGGTTGCTGATGCATTAATAAATTTTATTCATCTGGTGCTACATTAAAATTGGCCACTAGGGGGAACCAGATACTTCCTTTCTTTTATTTCTGGGCGGTTGGTAATTCACCAAATTACTTCTACAATGGGAACAATGACCGTGATAGCAGTTGTCTGTCTCCTTAGAAACAAGGACAACAACTATTTCCTTTTAAAATGTAGCTTTCAGAGGTCTGCATATCACCAATCCACAATCTTTCATCTTAGAAGGCATGCATCCCAGCAGGAAGGCAAGCACAGCCATTCCTGTTCTTTAGTGCTTCAGACAGACGTAACCCAATTACAGGTTTCTTTTATTGATTTCTATGTCATCGTCCCAGTTTTTCAATGCCTGTTGCACAAAAAACCTGCTCCTGTTATCCGCATCTCAAGGACTTGGCCACAAAATGAATCTAATTTCACCCCTCTGGAACATCTATTTACTTTCCACTCATTGTACAATCAGAGCATAACTTAAGGGGGGATGCATATTGTCGCCCTTCTGAACAATATATACCCTGAGGGACAGATTTCAGTCATATTTTTCCAGTTGACAACAATCAAAACAAAAGCAGGCCAATTTCCTAAATACCAACTGCAGCCACCTTGTATTAAAATAAACACACTTTATTAATCTTAAAGTTCCACGAGGCCCTAATAAACCAATGTCGACAGCTACACACTCAATACTCAAATTCAAAATAGTCTTCAGATGCCTATAAACATGCCCTGGTCTTAATTTACTTTCGGTAGTATATTTTTTTTAAAAGAAGCAACAGCTTTGCTTCATCCGTGGGGGGCAGATTGGAATGATAGATTTTGTAGACAAAGGAATTATGAACTGGCCACATTAGTGAGTAGGAAAAAGAGAGACTGTGTGTAATATAAATATCACTGGCCATCTGTTCATCTATCAGTTGGTAGCAAATATCCCTCTTAGCTCTAGCGTAGCCACTATGAATGAAATTATTTGTTGGAGGCGTTTGTGTCGCAGTTACAAGAAAGGAGGCAATTAATTAGGGCTCATGATATTAATCTTATATATCTATGTAGATTCACATGCACCTAGGAGGCAAATAGGTCAGGGTCTCACCTAGCCATGAAGCTCTGGAATATACCTCTGGAATCTGTCCACACTCAAGCTGGTGATTATGGTTGCTGTTCTTATGTGCCTTCAAGTTGATTCCAGCTTATAGCAACCCTGCGAGTGAGCAATCCCCCCCAAAAAACCCTACACCTCTCTTGCAAGGTTTTCCAAAACAAAGTTTGCTCTGTGTGTAACACGCTGAATATGGCTGGTAGCAGACGGAGCCCCATGTCTCAAAGCCTGGTTTCCTGAGTGTAAATCATAACTGGCAGCAAGAGCCATTGTTTTTCCCTCTCAATGTCCCCAGGACCTCCTCTTGGGATGTACAAAATAACCAGGGAAATAGGTTTCTGAGCATGTGCGAAGTGTCTGTTCACCAGCCTTCCCGTGGAGCGTCAAGAGTCGTCGTTGATGCTGAGAAGCAATGGCAGAACTTACCTGCTCTCTAACGGCCGATGCGTGAATGATACAAAACCGGATTATCCGGTTCCAAATGTACCCAACTGCATTAATCCTACGAACGCTGTGTTTGCTGTGTTACATCACACAACACTTTCTGTTATTGTTCTGATTCAGAGAGCAATTTCATGCATTGGGTCCCCTGAGACACCTTCTTGAGCTTCAACTCGTGTGTCATTAAGAAGGCTAGTTTTCTGATCAACTGCTGTTCTCAAACAAAATCTGGCTGCCCCTACAAGGGTCCGACTGCTTTCTCTCCTGGACTCACCCCTAATGTCTTGGCTAGATTATTTCAGTCTCTGCTGGGACCATCCAGGAGCGTCGTGTTTCCAGGGGCTTCCGCTCTCCGCTAACCTTGTTAAGCCACCCCGATCGCTTAATCCTAAAAGGCCTCCTTGAACCGCAGAATCTTGCAATTTCACAAGCCCAGAACGCAGCAGCGCCTTTAATGCCATATTCCGTTCCTCTAAAGACTTGCCTGGCACTTCCCTATTTAGCACCAGTGAACCAGGTTGACAGGGAAACTGAACAACAAAGTCAGACCGGGTTTCACAGATTGAAAGAGCAAAGCTCTCTGAAATCCTGCAAAGCAAAGATGACAGAAGACAGGCTGTTCACAGTCTCTTGTTTTTTTGTTTTTGTTTTTGAGATTAAAAATTTCAGAAACTTCTGGGTGCCTGTTTGTAGAAGATAACTCCGACTTCGCTCAAGATGTGAATTGGTTTCCTGAATTTCAGGCAATTCTTCCGAGATTGGCTCGTTCGCGCTTCGATTGCAGTACGCATACAAACTGATTACCCTAATACAGGCATGTCCAAACTTTGGCCCTCCAGATGTTTTGGACCACAAATTCCCAGTCCTTTGCCATTGGAAATACAGGCTTGGAATTCTGGGAGTTGTGGTCCAAAACATCTGGAGGGCCGAAGTTTGGACATGCCTGCCCTAATAGGTTTTAGTACCATGGTACACCTTGAAAAGGTAACTGGAATAATTCTCCTAGCAGTGGTCTTCTTCCACCTTTTATTTTCCTCACTTTTGATTGAGGAAAAACTGGTTTCAAAATTCTGCCCCTTCCTATCTTGTTGATCTGAACTCAGAAGGTGAAATCCAAATAGATGAGAGCTCTTTCCCCTTTTCTGGTTTTAATTTGTGGGAGGAGATACTCTATTGTCAGTGGTGGCGAATCTTTGGCAAATCTTCCAGATGTTTTGGGCCACAACTCCCAGAATTCCGAGCCATGATGGCCAGTGACAAAGGACTGTGGGAGTTGTGGTCCAAAACATCCGGAGTGCCGAACGTTCGCCACCACTGCTTCCTTCTACTATGCATCTGAAGCTGCTATAACTTCAGAGATGGCCCCCTCTGGTTGCTGCTGGACTTGCCTTTGTCTTCAGGCCGCACTGACTGAGCGCTCTTTTCAACAAGCCGTGTGTTGCTCTCAGGATCGCAAAAAGAGAATTGTCCCCACTGCCCATATTCCTCCAAGGTTTCCCACCGAAGACATCCTGGGTTATTCAAATGTCTAACACAGCAGTCAGGGTTGAATATAGACCATCACCACCACCGGCAACGGGGTGGTAGCCCGATCTGTCCACTGGATACCGTGCCTGCTACCAAAACAATCTCCCAGCGTGGGTCCGGCTACGTCAACAACTACAGCCACAGCCGGCTGATGCTCCTCACTCTCCCTCATGTTGAAGGTGAATTGCAGCACGCATCCAAAAGGCTTCGTCATAAGTCATGTGCCCTGAAAAGTCTGCTGTATTAAGGCTGTGCCTTCACAAGGGCCCCCATATAAATTAAAAACACAGGGAGCTAATACATCCGGGACCACTCTTGATTTGCAGCTACGTGCCAGTTCCTGATCCCTTGTCTTCCTACATTAAAAGCAAGCAGGAGGGGCTGTTCTGCCCAAGCTCTTCCTGAATAATATTTAAGGCACAAAAGAGCAAGTAGGGAGGAAATTACACTGATCCCCCCCATAAGCATAAAGCTCACTGTACCAGCCAGCTCAAGAGGGGGGAAACGAAGCCGCGAGCCCAACCTTGCAGTCATCTGTAGAAACATGCATTCATGTTTCATGACTCCATGCGCAGTAACCATAACGCAAAATGTAGAAACCAAAGAAATCCTGAATTTTAATACGAATGTACAAACATCTCAACATTCTACATCATTAAATTTTAACTTTTTCAGACTGACTAACTCTTTCAGAAACATTTTAAAGGGGCAAAATATCCCTGCATTTACAAGAGACTTAAGACTCATTTTCACATTGCAAAGTACAAGCTGAACTCCACAGGAGGGGGGAAAAAGGAATTCCCAATGTGCAAAACAGACTTCTAACTAGGTTGAGTAGGCTTTTGTTCTT
The DNA here is from genome assembly GCA_037367245.1 of Phrynocephalus guinanensis. NCBI lineage: Eukaryota > Metazoa > Chordata > Lepidosauria > Squamata > Agamidae > Phrynocephalus > Phrynocephalus guinanensis. The sequence continues at coordinate 1,249,903 of CM074751.1, forward strand.
GAAGTGAAAAATTCAAATATGGCAGAAGCCAACATCGGAATAAATCCCAACGGGCTTGAAAAAAGAGACAAAAAGATTAGTTCTTGTGGACTTTTTTCGGATTTGCAGGATTCACAGTCCTGGGAAATATAAGTGCAAGAGGGAAACGCTCCAAAGAATCAGCAACGTCTCCCTCCAAGCGTGGGTCTCATGCCAAGTGTAGAAGAGAATGAAGCTGATTTGCATATGATAGGGACTGGACAAATGATCGGGGAGGCAATAGTCTTCTGCTGTCCTCTGCAGATTGTCTTTTATTGTGCAAAAACACAGTATTCCAACAGAGATGGGCTTTTCATTTTGGAAGTGGTCCGGATCCGGAAAAAAAGCACGGGAGCCCAGCTGGCGTTCGGAACAGGACCAATCCTCCGGAACAAAACCAGCCAATCCCTTACCTTGCTTTGGAGCCGCGCGGGGCTAAACTCCAATGAGGAAGAAGCCTCTGACATCATCTTTTCTTCTCCCTGGCACTGGCCAATCAGTCAGGGAGGCGAGATGATGCACTTCCCTGCATAGCTCCTTATTGGCCAGTGCCAGGGAGAAGGAAAGATGGTGTAGGAGGCTTCTTCCTCATTGGAGTTTAGCCCTGCGCGACCCCAGAGCAAGGTACAGGATTGGTGGATGTCGTTCCGGAGGGTTGGTCCGGTTCCGAATGCCAGCTGGGCTCCCGCGTTTCGTTTCGGAACCGGGCCACTTCCGAAACGAAACGCCCATCTCTATATTCAAACTATGCAGGCTCCACCGAATTTCTTAAACTTTTCAAGGGAACAAAATGAAGGCAAGGGGCTTAGAGGTAAGTGCATAGTATGCTGCTGTCCCAGTAGTGTACTACTGCGTGGTGTTACATGGTTTGTGCCCATGAATAGATGTAGATATGCAGGACAGCACAGAAGGTTAACAGGGGGTCCTTATGAACCATCGTTAGGGTATCCTCTCCTCGGAGAAGGTTCCCCTTGCTATCTTTTTTTAACCAACTTCTGAACATAATGGAGCCCAACTAGAAACCATCCCAGGACATAACACGACCCCACTTCTGGAAGAGCTGTGCAAAACTGGATAAGGCCGTGCCCTCAGAAGCAGGGCCCAGCGGGCAAAACGTGGAGACGTCTCCGTTTGGCGGACTTAAGGAAGAGTCCATGCGGCCTCGATGAAGCTCAGAACTTCTGAAGACGACAGATAGTGCGAGAAGTTTTTCTGCGAAGGAGTAAAAGGGGAGGAAAGGGGCATGAATCAGGGGGAATGGATTGATCTCGCCTTACAACACGCATCCAGTGCTTGAGGTGGAGTGGATGCTCGTTTGGGGGCACACACACCCTGCTGAAATCTCTGCCGTGAGGAGGTTTCCATGCACGGCAACGGAAGACATGCAAAACTGCGGAGAGGGCTTCAAGGCATGTCGTCCTGCTTTGATGGTGGCAGAAAGGACATTGCTGTTGCCACAGACATCCTTTGGGGTAGGCCAGTGGTTCTCAACCTGTGGGTCCCCAGATGCTCCTGGACTGCAACTCCCAGAAGCCTCTACCACTGACTGGGCTGGAAAGGATTCCTGGGAGTTGCAGTCCAGGAACATCTGGGGACCCACAGGTTGAGAACCACTGGGGTAGACCATACCATGCTTCCCACCACAACACCAGGCTGGTTGGCACCAGTTGTAAGTCTAACCCCCCCTCCAAGTGAAGGTCCCTGTTCTTTTCCTTCCCTTTTCACCCTCTATATGCAAACGTCTAGGGACTCCTTCCAGCTTCTTGAGATTGTTCCAGTCCTGCTGTCCGACCTTGGATTCGGTTTGAGTTTTCAGTCATTCCCGGCCATGCCTGGGCATGGTTGCGCTCCTGGCAGCTGCTGGGGGGCAATAGATTCCCCGCCTCGTGCCTCCCCCCCCCCCCCCGGTTGCCTACCTCTGCTCCACAACCCCATTCCCTAAGAGGGTCTCGATTTCTGAATGAGGCGGGAGCAAGGCCACCCGCCCGCCCACCCTACATGCAGCAGTGCTCCATCTAAAAAGAGGGAGCAAGGAGGCAGGCATGCCTCAGTCAAGGAGGCATGCAAGGTACTTACGGGCTGTTGAAGGAACCGGCCAACCTCCTTTGCCCACCGACACCTAAAGAAAGGGGAGGGGGGGTTAAGATGGTTGTACAAGTGCCCCACCCACCCACCCACCCACCCTCGCTGCATGCAACTGCGATGCTGTACACTACGGCCCCACCACCCTGACACTGGCTAGGTCAGCCTCCACCTAGCCAAGTCTGGCTTTTGCCTTAAACTCAACTTTGATAGGTTCCCTCCTCCTCCTCTACGACCCCCCCAACAAATGTTTGTCAGGAGATCCAAAAGTTGTGGCCTCATCCTTACGGAATGGGCTGCCGGTCGAGCTGCACCCCCCTCCCTCCCAGCCTTTAAGATGATGGCCAAACCAAGGCTTTTCAAGGGCATCCTCTCTTGAGTCACAAGACATTTTTGTTCCCCACCATCATTTAGGGCAGAGAGGTGGGGAGACCTTTGGCCCTCCAGCTGTTTTGGAACGCAACTTCCAGCATTCCTTGCCTATATGACCCATGATTAAGGAATGGGGGAGTCGTGGTCCAAAACATCTGGAGGGCTGAACATTCCCCACCCATGGTTTAGGCTTGCATGCTGGGTTCTGGGTTAATTTATTTAGATTAGAACTTGGTTACTTCTTTAAAAAATATTGGCGATTATCTGTTACTGTTATGTTATAAAACAGGACCCCCGTATTCCATGATGAAAAATGTGCATTATAACCAATGCTATACATGGCGTGGTCTCTGCCTCCTTCTAGCGGCCCATTCTGGTAACTTTATCGTTAGAAATAGATAGTTTTGGGGTTCCTCTTTCAGTATTTTTATTATTTTTCGAACCATGGATAAGTCCATCCGTGGATACGGATCCAGTAGGTAAGGTCTACAGTGTTGTGTTATGTCATGTGCTATACTTTGGGCGAGAGATACAGAGTAATAAAAACAAAGACAGACTAAAAAATAGTTTTTATCCTAGAGCCATAACCATCTTAAATGCTGCAACCAAATAGTATGACCTAGGGGAGTTATGACGAATGTAGATGAGTGCTTTTAATTCTTTTTACCTTTTAAACCTATTTTTTTTCTAATTTCAGTCTGGTTTTTCTCACACTGAGGACAGCTTTCAATTTCGTTGTACTATCCACAATACCAATAAAGTATCTATTCTATTCTATTCTATTCTATTCTATTCTTTGTTTGAAATCCCTTTTGATTATAAACCATCCAGAGGAGAGCCTGGCACTGACTGGGTGTTTAAGAGTGAACGAATAAAAGCCCCGCGGTGACACCTTCAGGAGGCAACACTTACTGCTGCAGGTTTGCCTGAATAATGCGGATGATGGTGAGGCCACATGAGTATAAATTTCTATTCCAGGAGGTCAAGCAGAAGAACAGCAGTTTCCCCACGTACTGGGGGCCACGGCATTTCCACCTGGATGCGGTAAAAAAGAGGGAGGACAGCCATAGGTAACATGCCCCGGCATCAGGGCTGACCGTGCTCTGGCGTTCTCACCTAGGTCCTCCTCAGTGTCTCTGCCCAAACTTACACGCCTTCCCTGTTTGGGAACCGCCTGCAACTCAAGGGGTTAAAACCAAACAGCCACATTCTCTCCGAACAAATCAGCCCCCCCCCTCCCCACCGGCTTGACCAGCTGGAAGTTACGTAATCCTGCTTAAAAAGCCAAAGGCGACGGCTGGTGGAAGTGAGTGGGGAAAAAACGGCCAGAATTGCACAGGAGGTGCTGGCGCCCGTCCTCTTAAAACAGGACCGTCCCTTGGCTTTCAGGCCGTGGGTTGCTTTTGTTTGGCGTTTTCCGAACCCTGAAACTTGTTCCAGCGAGCCATCGCGTCGCTCGGAAAGCCTCCCCTAGATCTACGTCTCCAGCTTCCAATCCCCACCAGGGGAACTAGAACCAGAGAAGGGGAAGATACAACCGGAGACATGACCCATTTGTTCCACCGAGGTGGGAGGTGGCAAGGCCTAGCCAAAAGTGGCCTTTGCTAGTTTCCTGTGGTATGCCCCCCCCAACACCTCCTAGCACCCCAATCCAGGTGTTTTCCCTACTGGGAGTCTCTGGGAATCATGCTTGTAACACAAAGCAGGTATTAAGGTTCTCTAGGAGCCTTTTTACACGACCCCTAAGATCCGCTGGCCACTTAAATTCGGACCAGAGATCTTAGGGGTTCCTCGCTCTTTCTCTGTCCCCACCCCCCTCCGCACTTCCTGGTTGCTGGCTGCCTGAGGGACGGAGAAAAAAGAAAGAAAAGAATGCCTTCTTACCTCCGTTTTGTTCCCGGCAGCATAATACAGATCTCTTAAAGGGGCGGGGTACAAAAAAAGAACAAACAGAAGCCAGGAGAGCCCCGCACTCACTATCCTTGCACCGGATCAAATATTTGTCTCATCCAAAAAGCAGGTACAAGAAAAGTGCAGTTTGATTGTGCTAAGTGGGCGGGGTTACACTTAATTGTCTGCAAAGTCCGGAGCTGGTGGGTAAACAGTTTTAAGGTCCGGACCTTGCAGCCATTTGCGGCGGAGCTTAGGGGTCGTGTATAAACGCCCTAGTTCTTTTTCTCGATCACTCTCTTCTTATCCCAGCCTTCTTCAGTGCCTGACCTTTTCCAAACCTTTTCCAAACAGGCTGGTCCTGTGCTCTGGAACCATCTCCCGAGTGAGCTGCGCCTTGCACAGTCCCTGCCAGCCTTTAAGAAAGCCCTATAGACCTGGCTTTTCCGTCAGGCTTTTGACAACAGTTATTTTTAATTTTTCTTTTGTTTTCCTAATCTGCCTCGCCATCACACCTAAAAGTAGTTTTTAATAGTTTTGTTGTTACGTTGCTTGGTTTTATCATTACTGTTGTTGACTGTTATGTTGTAAACCGCCCGGAGTTCCTCTGGAAGACGATGCGGGATATAAGGACTAAAATAAATAAAATAAATAAAATAAACTTGGGGCATTTCTGGACCCGGTCTGCCCGACCGTGGCAGCTATTGGTGAAAAAACTGCCCACTTCCCTGCCTGGCCTGAGTTGTCCGTCCCTGCTGGCCTGAGGCTAGTAGGTCTCAAGGCTCGACACCCCCCCCCCCCGGGGGTGGCTTTCCGAACCCGGACTCACAGAATCAGCATTTCCTTTTGACGGCAATGGAGGTCGTTGACGGTCCGGGCCAGGACGGTGTTCAGGGCCATCTCATGCTGAAACAGGGACTCCAGCAGGAGCTCCAGAGCCCAGAAGTTCATCTGTGGGAGGAGAGAAAAGAGGAAGACAGGTATCGGAAACGAAAACTGCGGACCACACGGCACGTTAGATGTAGCAGGACCCCCCCAGCAACTGTCGTTTCTGATACCCTGAAGATGGCATGACGGGTGTGTGAGGTTTTCCTGTTCTGGACGTTCTCTGCCGAGAACATCCCTCTTTGCAGAGTTTAAAAAAATGATGGACAGCGAAAGAGTTGCAAACGCGTATTTCAGTTCTTGAAAAACAAGCCAGGATTTATTTGACGTCAGTTCCAAAAGCAAACGTAGAGCTCTCCTTCAAAACGCCGACACCACCCAGCAGAGTAACAGATAGACAAAAGGAAGGAAGGAGGAGGAGGCGGCTCAAACATTCCTCCTTAAATACAAAACACAACACATGTGATTATTCTCCAGTGAGATCATTCTTTTCAGAATTCTTTCAGTGGCAGCTTGTCAGCGTTTCAGGCTTCAGAAAACCTAACAGGGTGTGCATGCTGAAAGCTCAATCTTTTAACTGTGTTAAAGGTTTTTTTTTAAAAAAAAGTTTTTATTTGGAAACTAAGTTCGCAAAACTTTTGTAGATCTTTTCAGCCTGCAGACCGACGTTGGTCTACCTTGGTTTAAAAGTTTAGCATGCTCCAAAAAAGCAGGAAACTTTTAATGGACTGACTCTTCTAAAAGGAATTGTGCACTAAATAACCTAGCATGGGGGCGGGGGGGGACTGCTACCCCAACGTGCCACTTACCCCAAAAGCCAGTATGATATCTAGGCAAGAGCTCAGGGAGTGATATTCTTTCAGAATCATATGCCGTACTGCCTGGGTGGCAAAAATAAGACTGGCTTGCGTGCAAATCTGGAAAGAAGGCGGAAGAAGAAATGAGGGTCATTTCGCTTCTTAATTGGGTAGGTGGGCTAAAAAGAGGCACGCTCCAAGCAGGAAGACGACACTCACGTGTTCTTTACAAAAGTATCTCCAGAAGGAGAAGTTATTTGGGTTTAGGGCGGCGATCTCTTCCAGGAACCGCCGAGACTCGGCCAAGACTTTCTGGAGATTCAAATCGCGTCACAATCAGCCAGGGAACCAGATGACCCAACAGCATGGCCAAGCCCAACCGCAGACCCACCTACCCACCCCGCCCCGCCCCCCCAACTTGCGTCTCCGTGCAAGACCCTTCTGTTCAAACGCCGTGAAGATGACCTTCTGGAAGTGATAGGCCGGCTCCTCCACGGTGTCCATGATCAGCTGGGCTTTGGGGTCCAAGTCGTGGCGGCTGCTGAAAGTCCTTATCAACGCACTCCAGCATTTGGGCTGAAACACAACCGGAACAAGCGTCGGGGCCGTGAAATAAAATCCTTTTGGGCTAGACGCCGCAGGCAATGAACCCTCTCTCGTGGCGCAAGGGCGTGGTTTAGTCGGGCTGGTTCCAAAAACCGTGGATAACGGCAAACCACGGGCATGGTCTCTGGCTCCCTCGAGTGGTCTTTTCTGGTAATTTACACAGAAATGGGCATTTCTGGTGTTTTCCATGTAATACAGTAAAACCCCCACCTATCGCAGGGGTTAGGGACCCGACCTGACTCGCAATCATTAAAAATCCGCAATATGCGGATGCTGCGTCAGGTCGGGACTGGGAGGGCTCTCTGGGGGCTCTTGTACTTACCCCAGGCCTGGCGCTGCCCCAAACAGGCCTGCAAGGGGCTCTCCAGTCCCCCAGGGGCCCCAAACGTGCTTTCTGGTGCTCTGGAAGTCACTTCCGGTTTGCGGGGAAGCGTTTTTGGGGCCTCTGACGTGTCTGGGAAGGCCTTTCCTCCTTACCCCAGGGGGTCTTTTTACATATACTGCAGACCCGCGATATACCAGGACCGCAGTATATGAACCGCAAAAGGGCAGGGGACCACTGTACTGTGTTTTTAAGAAGCAAAACTGTGGGTACCGATGCTGTGGACACGGCTATCCGGTTGGGACTGCCAATCACAACTTTTACAGCTTTTATTTTATTTATTCCAGTCAACTTCCCTGGAGACGAGGACAGCTGTCCTCTTACAAATATCAGCCTTCGACCAATGCATGAAATATAGGGCCAGACCATCTCTGACAGGGGACGCAGTGCTTACATGCCTGTAAAAGGTAAAGGTTTCCCCCGCACATGCGTGCTACTCGTGTCCGACTCAAGTGGCAGTGCTCATCTCCGTATTCAAGCCGGAAGAGCCAGTGTTGTGCAAGTCCGTGGCCATGTGGCCAGCATGGCTGCAAGGAAATACTGTTTTTACCTTCCCGCTTTTTATGGCGGTACCTATTTATCTACTTGCATTTTACATGCTTTCGAACTGCTAGGCTGGCAGGAGCTGGGGTGAACAGCGGGAGCTCGCTAGGTAAAACTGTGCTCACAACCTGGAGTTCAATCCCAGGCAGCCGGCTCCTGGTTGACTCAGCCTTCCATCCTTCTAAGGTTGGTAAAATGGGAGTGGTATGGGGCGGTACATAAGCAGAACACCTGTGCTTGGCTTTAATCATCACGCTAACGAAAGGCCAAGGGGAAAGCAGGACTCACGTTCTTGTACAACGCGGGGTTTTTGTACAGGACCTTGACTGCCCATTTCATCAGCAAGTGCACTTTCATACGCTGACCTGAAGGAAGGAAGGAAGCACCACCGGAATCAGGAGGGGAACGAACAGCAGAGGCACCGTTGCCGCTCTCCCCCCCCCCCCCCCCTGGCCAAATACAGGCGCCTGGAAGAGACAAAATGCCAAACTCGCTTGTACTTGCCTGCCGGAGACCAGGGCGTACTACAGTCCTCCAGATCCCTCCCGGAGGGGGCCTGCCCCGTATGGAACATCTTGAGGTAGGCCTCGAACTGCAAAGGGGAGAGGTGGCAGGCGGTGCAGCAGGTCCCGGAGAAGGAGGCCAAGAGCGCCCTGGCGACATTCCCCATGGGTCCGCTTTTGCACAGGTAGAAGGGGATTCGATCTCTCATCTCACGCATCCTGGCACGGCACAAACGAGACACGGTGGACTCCCAAGCAAGGGACGTATTCGTTCCCAGGAAGCAAACCTCTACTAACCCAGTGGTGGCCAAACTTTGGCCCTCCAGATGTTTTGGACCGCAACTCCCACAGTCCTTTGCCACTGGAAATACAGGCTTGGAATTCTGGGGGCTGTGGTCCAAATCATCTGGAGGGCCAAAGGTTCGGCCACCACTGCTCTATCAATAGGCCATGTGTGTGTGTGTGTGTGTGTGTGTGTGTGTGTGTGTGTGTGTGTGTGTGTGTGTGTGTGTGTGTGTGCGTGCGTGTGTGCGTGTGCTGAGTCTCTTCTCCTACCCCTGGTTTAAACTGCTGAGGCTCGGCAGCTCAATACGGTATCGCCAGCCCACGAGAGGAGAGGAGCGTCCCATCCGCCAATAGCCGTGAGCAACCACAAAGCCACTTACCTTTGATCATCATAACACTTCACTCTTTTCAGATACCGGCTCAGCTCCTTGTATCTGGGGGAGGGGGGGGAGGGAGGAGGGGGGGAGAAGACAGCCCAATCATTTTTATTGCATTTCATTTCAGCGATTTGCATCTAGTAGGATCCCTGCCTCCGTGACAGGTTGGCTCCAAAACCAACTCCGTGGATGCTGAAATATGTGGATAACACTGAACGCTTCTAATAGCGAATGCTCTACATAGGATGGCCTAGAGCAGTGTTGGTGAACCTATGGCACGGGTGCTAAATGTGGCACTCGGAGCTCTTTCTATGGGCCCCCACCATCGCCCCTTCACAGCCACCTGTATTCAGGTTAAATGGCTGTATTGGCACTTTGTGAAAAACTAGTGGGTTTTGAATTGCAGTTTGGGCACTCGGTCTCTAAAAGGTTCGCCATCACTGGCCTAGAGCTTCCTCTAGTGCCTGGCTCTGGTAACTTCATCGTTAGAAACATGTATTTAGGGAAATTAATTTTTTAGATATATTCTCAGGCTGTGGATAAGTGAGTCAGTGGATACTTATCCCACCGATACGTGGCTCCTACTGAACTCCCCGGTTCAGCATCATGGACTATGCTAGGTAGTTAACAATTATATGCCTAACCATCACCAACTAAACCATTACACTCAAATAAACTTCTCAGTATGCCAATTCAAACCAGCTCCAAATTGAATAAACACAGGGATGAGGTGGAATCGTGCTCCTGCTCAATGCAGAGGGAGAATATGTCTAAAGGCTCACTAGACGGGATGTGGGAGGCTGGAAGAGTGAGGTTGTTCCAGAGGTGTGGGGGCCACACGGCCCAGAGGGCTCAGTTCCTCCTGGCGGCTTACCCGTAGGAGTCCCGCCTGCGTGGGTGAATCGTGTGGCACAGGCTGATGCCCGTCAGGGGAGGCGCTCTGATAGATAACAGGATCCGTTTAAGGCAGGAATGGCCCAAAACTGGCCCCGGGATCAGCATGGAAGATCCCCGACCGACTCTTCTTCTGGGCATGGCCTTAAACCAGAATGAGACCTCCACATTCTTCTAGGTCAGCAAAATCCTGGTTTGGGCCTTTTAAAAAAAATGGTGTCGCTAGATCGACGCATCCCTCTTTGCAATTCAAATTTTAAAAAAGGCCAAGCCAGGATTTTTTTTTCCTGCCCTAGCCAGGTTCCTGGAACCCTTCAACTTCTTGTAAAGCAGAGAAAGGGGGAAACGGTTCTGACCGTTGCGGCGGGTGCAGTAAACCTTAAAACGCCGCACGGATCCCATTTTTCGCGCATTTCCCTTTGGAGCAGGAGGAGAGGAAGCTTACTGTTTCTTGGTTTCCATCCTTTCCACCCGTGCCTCGACCACGGGGAAGACCTCGAGAAGGGTCTCCTTCTTTTTCCTCGCCAGCTGGCGGGCCATCTTGATTTCCCCCTTTAAGGTCAAGGTCAGCAAGCCATGATCCCAGGGGAAGAAATCCAGGCTGGAAAAAGGAAAGGAAGGGACCGGTCAGGAGGGCGACGGAGCAGGTGGGTGCTCGGCCAGGATCGGCGTCCTCTCCTGCAGCCTCTGAGCCACCCCGTTCTCGGGGGGGGGGGGGGTCAGGGCTTCTGGGCAGCTCTTCCTATGTCCAGTGTTTTTGGGGGTAAAAATGGTTCCTGGTTTCGGCAACCCCGTTTCCTGGCCGTGACGGAGGCCTAGAAGACTGCATTGATGAGGAAAAGTCATTCGAGAGCCAGCATCTTTCCTGGGTGCTGACAAGCAAAATTCCGCCAAATGCACCAGATGGTCAACCTTATCACTGCTGCCTTTACCAGGGGACAGCTCAAAGGTTCGCAAGTTTCAGCTGCGTCGCACCGAGGGTAGAGAACAAGTACAACTGACCGGTGCAGGAAATTGGGAAGAGATTTAGCAGAAAGCAGTGGGAATCCTTTAGTCTTTTATCTCACAGATCAGGGCTTCAAGGGAAGCCTTTTGGCCAACAAAGCCCCAACCCGGTTGTTAAAAAACTGAACTCTCCCAAGTCCGGGCAACGCAGCCTTGGAAAGAAACCTACCTCTTCGCGAATCCGGCGCAGTGGTCGGGGAAAGGGATCGAGCGGTAGAAGTGGGTGAGTTTCTTGAACAAACGTTTGGGGAGGTCATTCATTATCAGGAGCCTCTGAAGTTGCCTCGTGATCCTGTGGAAACCGTGATGGGAGAGCGTGAAACCAAAGCAGCTGAGATGCTTGCGCCAGGAAGGTCAGCAGACCCCCCACAAAGGAGAAGCCGCCTCTCCTCGTGACCCCCTTTGAACCGCCATGAAGTCTCAAGAGGAGGGGGGCAGGTGGTGTGTGTGTGGGGGGGGGGGGGGGGGCTAAACAGGTGGCAGCCAGCAAGGCTCCAAGCACCGGTTTACCCTGTGCCCTGGTTCTCCTCCGACAAGACACAGCAGGGTCCCAGATCTCACCCCGGGGGCCCCAATGCACTGCCGATGCCTTTTTATCCCCCCCCCTTAAAAAGGCAGCAGGGGCAGGAGGGCCGGAGCTCCCCTTCAAAGACGCACAATTGTCGAGCGTCACTTTTCGCAGAGGGCTTTCCTTTGCCACTCACGTGCCCCTGGCTCGCAAAGTCACTTGAAGACAGGGGGGAAATTGGGTTTAATTTAGCAGTGGGGGAAGGGGGAGGGGAGGGGGACCTCCCAGAAGGACTGGTGCTCTAGTTTTATTTTACAATTTAATAAGCTTTCGGTTTGGTGTCAAAAAGGTGAGGAGAAAAATCCAAAATTAGAACGTCGGAGGAGGACGAGCAGGCAAGGTGTTCTCATTTCCAAAGTTCCAGGTAGAGGAGAGAAGAGAAAGAATTACCTCTCCCAAGATTAAAGCAGGACCCGCGGTGGCTAGCTTGGCCACCTTATTAATTTGTAATTTAACTTTTTTAATGATCAGCTTGCATTGCACTGCATTGCAGGTCTCGGTCAGGACACGTAACAGCGTGAGGCCAAAAATCAACCCCCTGCCCCTGCCCCTTCCGGCAAGATCGTGCAAACCTGCCCTGCATCACAAAACACAACGCAGGACCTGTTCCAAAGGGGCAGCAAAACTGGCGCTACCGTGACATCGAGGTACGGGCCAAGTGTTATCCTAAAACCAGGAAGCGGAAGGTCAAAATGAAAAATAGCCTCTTGCTCCTTTTCACCCCGGTCAGAGATCCAGCAGGCCACGTCTGCTGGGATGAAGGCCTATTCATTAAAATGACAGCGGGGTGCATTATCTCGATGACAGCACATGCCCGGGAATTGAGATCCGACACGACCTTACCTCTCCATCAGACACGTCACGGCCTTGCTGAGGGAGGCGGCGGGATCCACGTTCCGTGAGCAGCTGGTCAAGTGGGGGGAAAGGAAATACACACCCAGGTTATCCTTCTAGGGCAGGCATGTCCAAAGTCAGGCCCAGGGGACAAATGTGGCCCATTTTAAAATTCTGAGCGGCCCGCAGCCTCCTCTCCCCACCTGCTCAGCCTGGCATGCATCCCTGCCAGCGGGCCCCTCCCCAGACTGGATGAAGACATCAGCTTGCAGTTTTACGGTTTGCCTGCCTTCCCTGCCTCTGTCCACCCCCCCCCCCCCAGCCACCTACCCAGACTACCCAACCCCCGGCTTCGTTGCTGCAGCATCCTCCCCGCCTCCTTGCATGTTATAGAGACTTGTCTAATGTCCAGCCCGGGGGCCAAATGTGGCTGAATGGTTCCCTCCCCCCCAACACACACATTTTCACCTCACCAAATCTGACCCTCCTCGCAAAACGTTTGGACACCCCTGTTCTAGGGACTTGGGGTTTTAGTCTAGCACATGGCGAAGGGTGCTGGACGAGCACCCTGGAGTCTAACCCTCCTCCAAGGCCACTTACGAAGCCGGGTCCTTGTGCAGCAGGATCTCTCGGGCGGCTCCCAGAAGGGCGATGGTCTCAGCTTTCGGGTTCTCTTTTGCAGCCTGGTCTAAAAATGCCGTCACCAGATCGGAAACAGGGGTGTACCTAAGAAAAGTGAAAGTGATCTGGCATCGCCGGTTTTAGCATAGGGGGGGGGGGGAATGGGGGAGAGACGGACGGCAACGCGCATGGTGAGACCGGGCAAAACAGGAGGAGATGTTAATGGATCCACCAACTTTGCTGATCATGTAAAAAAACAGCTGCTTTTTTGTGGAAGGAGGGGGTCGAAGAACAAACTGGGAAGCACACGGGGTGGACAGGGAGAATTCCTAGAAGTCAGACGCAGGAGAAAGAAAGGGACGAGGATTCAAAACCATCACGTAGTCGGGGATGGAAATTTACAATTCCTCCCATGTCAAGGGCCCAGAAAGCTCTCCTTAACAAGCTCCAAAGACCCTTAATAAAGGCTCAAGTAGAACCCGTCTTCTGTCTAATGGCTGCAGCTGGGAGGGAAGGAGGTTAGGAAAACACTAAGAAGAGAGGAAAAGGTGCTGTCGGTGTTAAGTTGCAGTTAAAAAGGCAGCACAAAAAATTCTCAATCAGGAAGAGAATGGGACGCAAGGCTCAACCCGATGTTAAGGGAAGAATAAGCCAGTGTGAGAGTCCCAGACTATTTGCGCCCTTAGCCGGGCCTTCCAGGGCCTCACCCCCTCCTCTGAAGAATGCCCCTTCCCATATGGCAGAATTCTTCTTTAAATATAGCTACACTCTTCTCGGGCATTCTTGTAGGCAAGGAGAAGCATTTTAAAAAAAGAAACGGAAAAACAGGAATGTTCTGGCCCTTATTAACAGGAGTTCCCTAATGGAGCCTCAAGGCAATATTTAATTGTTCCATTTCTACCCCGCAGCGAGACCACTCGGGGCAGTTTACGGCATTCTGCAACAAAGACAACTATCGTTAGTTGGAATTCAATTCACCCAACACAGCCGACGTCACAAAACGAGGGCTTTGCATAAAATAAAACTACATAAAAAGCGGCACATCACTTGCAGAAAGGTAGCAGCAGGCTGGTGGCTCTAGCTGGGCACTTGCTCTGTTATGTCCGTTTACCTGTATATGATGGGAGGGTGGAGGGCACAAAAGTCACATCGCCCGGGCTCCAAATTGCGATGGCATAAACATTCGTGGCAATCCGAGAAAACCTCCTCGCCCATCAGGTATTGGTTATATTCCACGGTCACGTCGCGGACGAATTGCTGCAGGAGAACCCCTGCGAAAGACGAAACGGGGCAGGGGGAGGGAGAGGTAAGAAGAAAGGAAACTTTAGGTTGGTTGGCACCGAAAGTGGAAGATGCTGCCACAAAGGAGGGTGGTGGAGTCTCCTTCTTTGGAGGTTTTAAGCAGAGGCTGGATGGCCGTCTGTCGGAAATACTGTGATGGGGGTTCCTGCATGGCAGGGGGTTCTCGACTGGATGGCCCCTGAGGTCTCTTCCAACTCTAGGATTCTATGATTGATACTCGCATCCTCTTCAAGCACACACCACTGGGGGGACAGTTCTGTGGGACAGAACGTTCCTATGATGCTGGGACTTGAGAATAAGAGAAGAAGCGGGTCTGGAAATGAGGCAGCGGCCCCAGGACTGGAGTGCTGTCATTCCTAAACTCGAAGCCACAAAAGTAGTAAGATGAGAATTAACAGAGCCCTGCCGCTAGAAATGTCGGCTTGCAAAGGAGTCTGCCCAATGCATCTCTCTATGACTTCCTGGCCTCTCTCCTCACACGCTAGCTTCTGCATCGGGTACAGGAGGCTAAATAATGCAGAAATCGCTTGCTTACATCGCAAACTCCCTCCCTCTCGACACGGGCTCATGCCAAGACACGGAACACACTCTTAGGGAGGCTGTTCCGATCTGCATTCGGGCCCAGTGGGCCTCTGGTATTAATTCAGAGGAAGCAAGTTCATCAGCCATCAAGAATCATTTAAAACACAGTGGCACCTTGTATAAAGGAATTAATTTGTTCTGAATGAAATTCCGTTATAAGCAAATTTTCCTTTATACAAATTCCACATTGGAATGCATTGAAAACAGAGTAATCCCTAATCGTGACCATTTTTATGTTGTACGGATTCGCCCCATAGACTATTCTGTTAAGCAAATTTCCCCTATCTCCGGAATTTTAAATCCCTTTCCAACTTTAGAGGGCTGGTCCCTTAACTTTAAAAGTGTTCCTTTTTGAGATCTAGAGGCCCCTCTCTATGCCTTGTTTTGATGTCAAGGGAGCAAACAGAAAACCCACTGACACATCTGCAGAAGAAATGGAAAAAAAATTATAATGTCCAATGGTAGAAATGTTTCTTCTGCGGGGCTTTCTTCTCAACTTCTAGAGGCACTATACAGTATTCCTGTTTTGGGCTTACACCTCCTTTGGTAAACGTTGTGGAATGACAGGGGCTCTGGTTCAGATGACTGGCAGGATAGAAATATGGATACAACCAACCCAAACTGCCCCAAGCAATCTAGCAGGAAGATGGGGTGCAGCAACAACTGTTATCCACGGGATTGTTCAGCATCTGATAATGTTAAAGGGAACACCCTAGAAACAGATATTGATAAAGATGAACTTACAGAACCGGTCACTAGGGGGAGACAGAGACTATGCTTTGTATAGCGTTCACTGGTATCAACATTTTTCAGCCTTCGTGAGGGCCATGGACTAAGGGGGAGGGGGGGAGGATAGTTTCAGCCTCCATGCATCCTGGGAGCCACCGATGCCACCTCCACCTCGATCCGCTCACCTCCACGCTTCACATCCTCATCTATCTCTGCGGGCTCCAACTTGAAGATGGCAAGGCCTCCGGTGAGGGCAAAAGTCCACAGTTTCTTCCAATACTGGCTTTTGTTGTGTGCGTTGCAGTGGCAAAGGGAAGGGGCCACCCAGTCGTTACACTAGAGGAAGGAGCGAGACAGAAAGGAAATGTTGTTTATTGTGTTTTACAATGTTATTTGTTAGTCTGTACACCGCCCAGAACACCAATTGGCTCGATGGGCGGTATAAAAGAGCAACAAATACATCTATAAATAATAAAGCCCCATGTTTCCAAACCAAAAGTCCTCAGAATGCTCTTTCCCCCTCTATTTTAGCACTGAGACTGCTTTATAAATAGAAGCCTCATGATGCACTAGTTAAACCGCTGTACTGCAGCTAGAGCTGTATTCACAACCCGGGGTTCAATCCCAGGTAGACAGTTCATGACTGACTCAACCTTCCATCCTTCCGAAGTAGGTAAAATAGGTACCCAGTTTGCTGGGGGGAGGGGGGACAATGTGTAGCCTGCATAATTTCGTAAATTGAAAACCACCCAGAGAGTGCTTTTAAGCGCCATGGGGGAGTATATAAGCAGGACACTTTGCACTGCTTTTTGCTTTACAAATGAAACCTGTATTATATGTATTGTTTCCCCAGCCCCTGGTAACAGACTATAATGATAACACTAAACTAAAGATCAGAAGGCTTAACAGCTTGCAAAGAGCTCTGGCAGTTGATTCAGACCAGGGTCCCGATCCGGCCCCTTTTCCAGGTGAAGTCTAGGATCCCTGCACTGAAGGTTCATCCGGGCCTTGTAGGATTTTACAATGCCATACAAACCCCATTCTGCGTAGAGCTAACGGAGGGGTTTAGGGGAATGGCCCTTGGCTTCTTTTTGCGACGCCAGTCCGCCAAGCAACCCAAACCCCTGAAGGTGGAGAGGATCCTGCAGAACCCGTGTGTGTGTGTGTGTGTGTGTGTGAGAGAGAGAGAGAGAGAGAGAGAGAGACACCTTATGGCCCACGCCCCTGAAGCCCTCCTTACTTCCACAGCCGGCCTGTTGCATATATAACAATAGCACTCGCTGCACGTCTCTGCGTTTCTTTTGAGGGGGGCTGACGTCTCGCATTCGGCCCGCCTAGAAAGAGTCAAGGAAGAGCCTTAGGCTGTGAAGGAGAAGTCCTGTAGAGCTTAATTTTTTTTTTTGACAACAGCGTTGCACCAATCGGATTTCACCCTGCACATTTTCCTCTCCTGAACGTTTGCAATCTACTTTTCTTCTAAAGAGCTGAAGGCCACCCAAAAGGATCTCCTTCTGGCCAATTGATCCACACAACAGTCCTGCTAGGCTGGCCAGGGTCAGAGGAGGGGAGTGGCCCAAAAGTCACTCAGTGACAAGCAAGGGGCCGGCGAAGGAGAAACAGTAGAGGCAAAACAGCCTGACTTGGCAGTTGAAAGCCCACTGCTTGGCCCTATAAGGCAAAAATGAACCGAACCTATGCAGACATTGGCTCACCGACTCCACGCTGACTCACCTGGCCTAAGTCTACTTGCCACTTACTACTCTAAGCTATAGGATTTCAGCCTCGGAAAGGATCGTCCTTCAAAGATCCAAGCTTCTTTCAGAGACACTGGGTGTCTCTCTTGCAGAAAAGGCAACTAGAACATAGAGGCCATGAAACCAAGCTATGGGACAGGGAGCTCTTACAACGGCAGATGCCCTACAGTACAGAATGAGAGTTCCCGCCTGCACCGTTATCCCTTGAAAACTCTGTGCGGGCATTTCTAAGACAACCGGATTGGAAAAAAATGTCTGGGATGAGCAGAGAAATGTGGGAGATACTGCTAGAGATGTCCCCCGGTCAGGGAGGGATGGCCATCACATCTGGTGGAGAGCACCTGCCCACCCCACCCCAGGCTGCAGATTCTTGTTTTTTCAGCAAGGGGGGGGGGCGGTTAGATGAATGTCAAGTCCCTTCTAGCTCTGTTGACACCGAGAGATAAAAGGAACGACAGAGAACTGCCAGCCTCCTGGACTAGGGAGACTGCCTCAGGACGATGGGGTTAGGGGCTCAAGAAGGAACCAACCCACTGAGTTGGTGTAGCTGCTCTGTGGCCCATGGACCTTCCTCCCAAAGAACGAGGGGGGGGGGAAGGATGATGACCTTTTGCTACCTGATCCGGGCCAGGATACGTACCTGAAGGGGTAGATCATGCAGTCGTATCTTGCGTGCGGCATCAGTTTCGCTCGTTTGCAGAAAGTCACGATCAAGTCGCAATCCTCGTCCACCCTTTCGTCTGCCTCTTCCTCGCTGGAGAGAATTTCTTCTGCAAAAAGGAAAATACTTTCGATCGTTGCACGGTACTGACACTCAAGCTTCCCTTGAAAGCCATTGTTTGCCTGCAGGTCCACCTACTTCTCGTGGCTGAGAGAGAGAGAGAGAGAGAGAGAGAGAGAGAGAGAGAGAGAGAGAGAGAGAGAGAGAGAGAGAGAGAGAGAGTCCATGCACAAAGGCCAGTTCGCAGTAGCAAAAGTTTGGAGGGTCAGCAGAAAACAGGCAGACACACACGGAAGCAACCAGATATAACAAATGACTTTCACACATGGCTTCTTCCAGGGCAGGGCTGTTCAACTTTGAACAGGCCAAGGTCTACTTTTTCCAGCCCAAAGTGCCTGAGGGCTACTACACTTAAAACCTCTACTGACAAATTTTATCCGTTCTGAGAACATGCTCATAAGTAAAAAAATTTGTAAGGAGAGCAGCGGTTTCCCATAGGAATGCACTGAAAACCAATCGATCTGTTCTGGAGGGAACAGGTTTCAATGTGCCATGGCCCTTGAACTGCCCCGCTCGGCTGAGACTGTGGGCTGGCAGACCCAGAACTTTGCTGGGGCAGTGGTGGTCCTTGGGATTATTTATTTATTTATTTATTTATTAGACTTATATCCCACCCATCTTCCAGATAGGAACTCTGGGATGGCGGAGGGAGGGATGGAGAACTTATCCCCTCACTTTTTTTGTTGATGGCCGGTGGGCTACTTTTGAACCCTTTGTGGGCTACCGATAGCCCGCGGTCTACCTGTTGGGCAGGCCTGTTCTAGGGGGTGTTTTAAGGCGAAAGAGACCAACTCTCACCATTTTTTGCAAGCGCAGCAGATGGCAAGAGGCAGTGGGTTTTACAGAGGCACCCAAAGGGCCATCGGCCAACCACCCTTATCATGACAGAAAAGTACCTCTAGGCATTCAGCTCTCTAAATCTTTATTTCCACCAAGTGTTTGATCTCCTATGGAGTTATACTTATTCTTAAAACTTACAGGGCCCTCCTTTCTAGCACTGGTTCACAAACTGGCAGAATCAATAAAGACAGGTTTTGTGTTCACGGATCCTTTATGTTCTCGGCTATTTATTTTGCTTATTCGCTTATTTTATTTACATCCTACCCATCTGGCCAGACGGCCACGCTGGGAGGCTTACAACAATCAAAATACTGTATCAACCAAAGATGCTTACTCAAAAGTAACTTGTACATCGTTCAACGGGGCACATCCAACTATGTTTAGAGCAACAGTCTTATTGTCCTGATTAAAAAAACCTTCCAATAATCAAACACCTTTCCTGCCTACTATTATGTTTCCCTGCTTCACAATACCCCTGCAGGGCAGGCTAGACATGTGACATGTAAAGAACTTGGATGGATGGATGGATGGATGGATGGATGGATGGATGGATGGTCAGAAACTCACAAACACCAACGTTCCTCAAATACCTACTCATCTTCTTTGCGTGATCATTGGGGAAGCAATTTCAAAAAACCCGTTGGAGCTCTTTACAGGTGTGAATTTCTTTTAAATGTGCGAGTTCTATCTTTCCCCCCCTATACTGCATTTCTCCTTGTGAGTCAGAGAGGCCAGACTCCAATGCCTCTCCTATGTATAAGGACAGTTCTCAAGATCCCAATTTAGCAAAGGAAATCTTGACAGCTCTGTTCAAGCCATTCCATCTTAGAGAGAAGATAGGCTACAAATACCTGAACTATTCTGCACCACCGAATTATCCAGCGAGTCCTTGATTTGGTCGTCATCAATCGGGATAACAGATTCTTCGTCATCCACATCTTCCACGACCTCCGGACTGGCCATCTGTGCAGTTTGTTCCAGGGCTACAGAGCAGGAGAGAAAGCTAAAGGCAAGGACAGAGATCAGGCCAGTTCTAAGCAGCTCCTGAATCCTGGAAGAACTGGGGTGGAATTCAAAAGGCACAAGGGGAACCCCAGCCTTTAAACCTGCAAAGAGAAGAGGGAGTTTCCAATGTAAGCAAAGAGAAGGGCAAGGATGAAGAGACTGAAAAACACATTCACCTGATCTGCACATACGAATCATTCAATCTGCGTGTAATAATTAAAAGCCTGGTCCAATGTTTGTTTGTTCCTCTAAATAAATGGAGGGCGGCACATATGTGGCTCTCCCTGTGACCTTTTTTAGACGTACACTAACCCAGGAACACACGTTAAGCAAACTAAGATCCAGGAAGGTGGCACAAGATGTCCTTATCCGCGCACCACACAAGAGGCTACCAGCAACGCACAGGAAGCTGTCTTCCACCAAAGTAGACCATTGCACATCCAGCATCTCTCTGGACCTGACACCTGCTCAGTGATCTCTGGTCTCTGGCCAGAAAATGCAACTTTTCTCTATCTCTGATCTCAAACCCCCCCCCCCTCTCTCCTCCAAAAAAAACCCTGAATCCCCCAAGCAGTGGGGGGGGGACCCTCACACCTGCTTCCTATCACACTACAGCTTCCATCATTCCCCAAGCTGTGGGGCTGGAAGCTCAGAAAGATTTCATTTGGGGAGTGTGGGGTGGGAAGTATTAAAATCCCCCAGCCAGCAAAGCAAAACTTTTTGGGTTTTTTTTTTTTTTTTTTGAGGGGGGGGGAGACAACACCACCCAGAATCCCCCCACCAAGATATGCAAGATGGTTGGGGATTTTGGGAGGTGTGGTCCCTAAGGGAGGAGGTTTCTTCAGCTCTCTGGACTACAACTCCCATCATCTCCCCAAACAGAACATCGGGTAGGTTCCCTTCCTCGTGAAGGAGAACGAAGCTTAGCTCCTAGGCTTGCAAAAGTTCCTTGTGGGGTGGGGTGGGGGGGGGGGGACTACCCTACCCAGAATCCCCCAAAAGAGGTGTGCTGGGGATGCTGGCGGTTGTAGTACCTCCCAAAAACAAACCCAGGAGGGGGAGTTTTATTAATTAATTTATTGATTGAGAATATTTTTAACCCCCACCTTTTTCTCCCAAGCTCTCGAGGCCTCCCCCACCTGCTCCCTCCGTTTTCCCGCCCTCGACGCCCCTCCCCCGCCCCCAAATCGGGCTTCAATTCACGCGCCAGGCGGTTCGGGTGACGTCACTTCCGGGCGCTCCGTTAAACCGCCGCCTCTATGGTGCTGCGGCTGGAAGGACCACAGACGTAGAGCTAGGAAAGGGTAGAGTGATGCGCGTCTCCTCGAGGCGGGGGGACGGAGTTTCCGGGTCGCCAGTCAGGATGTTCACCAAATTATTGTTTTTTTTTGGGAGGGGGGGCTGAGAAGGGAAGGGACCCCATAGAATTCGAAAGGGTGTTAGGAGGAGGGAGACAAAAAGGGCCACGTGGCCTTTTTTTTAGGGAGGCCAGTCTTCTCCTGGAAAGGAAGCCAATGGGGGCATTTTTCCTTTGGAAAAGGGCCCCTTTGAACAAAATACAGGGGTACCTTGCCTAAAGGAATCAATTCGTTCCAAATGCAATTATGTTAAGCAAATTTTCCTCTATACAAATTTTCCATAAGAATGCATTAAAAACAGAGTAATCCCATTTTTATGTTGTACGGATTCCCCCCATAGGCGGTTCTGTTAAGCAAATTTCCCCTATCCCCAGAATGTTTTATGTTGTACAATTTTTATGTTATACAAGCTGTTTGTTATACAAGGGTCCACTGCATTCAGCCAATGCCTAGTTTAAAACCTGGGGGAGGGGGGGATGCCCAAAGGCTGGGTGAGATCAGGGATCAAGATGCCCATCATCCACAGTTAAGAGCCCTCGAGCAGCCGACTCAGCAGGGGCATGGGCCACTGAGTGGGTCTTCTTCCCCTCTTTGATCCATTGCCATTCAGATCCTTTACAAATACTTCTTGGGTTTTTCTGTAAAGTTACTTTAAAAAAAAATAACTGGCGAGTGCTTCAACACCAGAGGCGTTGCAAATAACAGGGGAGCACCATGTATCAGACTGGCTTGGAGTGGGGATCTCATATTGAGCAGGGGGTTGGACCTGGACGGTCCTACTCCCATCAGTCTAGTGTTCTTTTCTTGCCTGGACCGGCCAGCCCGCTTGCCTACTCCTCCTAGCCCTGGGCAATCTGATTTTGTATTTCAGGCCATGGCAGGCAGTGGAAGCTAGCTTGATGGGGAGTCCTCCGTCCCATCACTCAGCATCAAGGGTTTGGCAAGCATCGTATTTGCACAGCTCCAGTGACCTAAAACCAATGTTGCAACAGCTTCGGTGTTGACATTAGAGACAAAGAATTGTATCAAATTGTTGAAACAAAATAACAATCCTCTTTTTTTAAAAAGGAAACATTGTACACTTAACTAATTGGGCACAAGTCAACAACACAGGACAAGTGGAAGAGAGCACACTGCGTCTCCAGGAAAACAATTTATTATTGTCATCAGATTCCTATCAACACAAATGCTGAGTTGGAACATTACATTCGAGGCCACAAATACTTCCCTTGGCCTCTGCTATGCGAGACAACACGGGCCGAAGGGTGTTCCCCTAGTGTTCCCTGAGTGTGCAAGAATAAAAAATACTGTTCAATCATGAGTGGAAGCATATGGGCAGAAACATGTACAGGAGAAAGCATTGGTTCCTTGTGGAAATTGCTGGAAGTTCTGAAAACTAAAAAAAGCAAAGGGCCCTCCCATATGCTGATTTCTTTAACAGAATTGCATCGGCCCTTAAAGCACTGAGGTTATGTTTTCTTCTGATGCTTTGTAATGCCTGAGCAATAAGTGATCTCAGAGAAGGAGCGACATTCTGCCCTCCTGTGCGTCTGGTCTGGAGGCATTTTGCCACCCCTGGGCCAGCATCTGAGCCACTGGCGCAGGGGGGCAAAGGGGCAGCCATTGCCATGTTTGTGATCTAGCTTGCCCATGTTCCAGATCGGGATGCCCAGATCTCGTCCAAAAAAGGCCATAGTAGGGACTGATTTTTAGCAGGTGGGCAAGCTCAGCCTAGCAAGATCAGGCAGATCCCCCACTTGGGACTTGAAATAAAAGCAGGTAACCCCAAGTGCAATGCGCAGCCCTTCTCTTGCCTCTGCTCACAGTGAACATGGAAACGGGGTTTGGAAGGCAAATGAAGTCATTCTAGAAGATGCCAGAAGGATCTTAGAGTTGCATTGTTTTGGAAGGGACCCAACGGATGATCGAGTCCAGCCTTTCAAGGAGGCACAGCGAGGAAACCAGCCCCCAACCAGATGCCTTAAACTGCCGATCTATCTGCCCGGTTCGTTTGTAACTCAACCCGATCTAAAACTAAAATAAAATCACCTCTGTTTTAAAATCACACAACAATTAGGTGGCCAGCTTCTGACACCGGTGCCTTTGACAAATAAGCCAGTGAATCTTTGACCCTGGGCAAGGAACTGGCAGCCTGTTCTTAGCTACCAGGAGCATTTTCTAGGTAGCTCATCTCGGGTTTTTTTCCTCACCCCTGCTCCCCAGGAAGGGTTTACCCAGGGGCAATTCATGCAATGATGCTACATCAAAAATGCCCCATGGCAATGGGACTGGAGCGTAGGTGGGGGTGGGGAACAGAGAGAATGACAGGGTGCTGGCAGGAAAGGGGCGCCTCTGGATCACCTACTAGGTAAGGTGATGGTTTCGGAGCCAACTTGAAAGCAGCCATCAGAGCCTCTTACACCAGAGGGAATAACCTGTGCCATGAAGGAGGGTGCCCAAAGCAACACTGGAAGAACTGGTCTCGTGGCCCAGGAGACTATGGTCCAGATAGTCATGTAGAGAGAGCAGACCCAGGGGGGGTGAGGGGAGGGGTCAGCTCTTCTCCTCTAGAGGCTCCGTGAGTTGCTTTTTAAATAAAGCCTCCATGGCCTGGAAGGTTGCTAGCTCACAGCTTCAAGGGGGCAATGGCCAGGGCACCAGCTCACCACTTTCTGTGCTGGTCTCCAGTTTTTCCTCTTAAGAAGTTGCTAAACCAGGGCTTTTTGGATTCCTCTAAAAGGGCCACCGCTAGGCAGGGGGTTTTGTGGCCTCTAAAATCTGCCTGGAAGGAGCCAGCAATGTCCAGCCATCGTTGGCAGAAGACGCGGGAGCAGGCCCGGTTCTGAACAAAGCCTTCTGTGGGTGTTTTGCTTCCCTAAGGGGGGGGGGAAGCAACTCTTGGTCTGAAGCCCAGGCCACCTCCAAGCCTCCTGCTAGCTGGCCTTACCCTTGAGGAAGGACTAAGGAGGAAGGCTCCGACGGAGGGGGGAGAAGATCCAAAAGCAGACCCCCCCCCCCCAAGAGAAGAGTCATGATGGAAGGCACAGAAGCAGGAAACACCAGCAGAGGCTCTCCTGGGGTACCATCCTTCTCTTAAAAGAGGATAGCGGTTAAGGGCCTTCATTCCTCTTTCCACCTGAAAATCTCCTTCCTGCCAGCCAGAAATGTTGAAAAACATGGGGGTGGGGGTGGGAAGGAGGAGGAGGTCTTGCAGCCAGTTTATTTCCTCAGGTTCTTCTCCACCTTGTCTGAAAAACAAAGAGAATGACATCATGATATTGCTGGGGGAAGACACTTCCTAAAGTGATGTACAGTAGGACCCCACACATCTGCAGGCTCAGAAGCCACAGATGCGCTTATCTGCTGGCCAAAAAGAGTAAGCAAAAAAACCCAAACCAACCCAGAAATACGTGTTTATATAGGTGTATTTACCAGAAGGATCCCTAGAGGGAACCCGAGACCACACAATGTGTCCTGTAGGGTATTTTCACTTTAAGGGGGCATCTGCAGGAGGGTTGGGAACCAATTCCCCATAGAGTTCATAGTGGTTAGATTTTTGCAGCCCTGGAGAGCCCAGTCTGAGATGGGGTCAAAACTTGTGGGGTGCTCTAGAGCCCATCTCTCTTGTTTTCTTTCACATCCTGACTGACCAAGGGACTTTCTGTGTCAGGAATTCACTGGATAAATTCTTAAGTTAAGGCCAAGCTGTCGTTGATTGCAGGAAAAGGATGAAAGCACACATGCACGCACACACACACACACACAGAGGGGGGGGGTGCCTTTTCAGCCAGCTGAGGAGACACACAAAGACTGCCTGTGTCAATCCCAGAAGGCACATTTTATTTTCTCTTATCTATTGTGGACAAGAAAGAGAAACATTGGTTCTGATAGGAGGAAAGTGCCCTTTAGCCCTTTGGCCCTGCCTCAAAGCAAAAGGTCAGGGGAAACAGAAGGTCCCTTTCCTTCAGATATGCCACGTTGGCAGCCAGGAGCGTGTGCACTCACTGAAGCCCCTCCGAAACACATACTCCAAAGAAAGGTTCCCCAAGATTTCTGCATGTGAAAATGAAAGGATACGATACGGTGCACCCAACACCCTATTCTAGACTTCCACAGTGGGACTGCAGATCCCCAAATTCTACACAGCCTGAAGGCACCTGCTCTGTTCATCCAATCACTTTTGTGGAGGATTGGAAGCGAAGTCCCCAAGACATACTAAAAAGGAGCCGAGGGCCACCCACCTTTTGGGATGAACCTGAGGGTGCTGCTAAATATTCAGAAGCGTGACTGCCCCTTCTGCGGGCCGTCGTTGATAAATTCGTGGCCCAGGCTGTTGCCACACTTGCCGCATAAGACCTAGAAGGAAAATGCATGAAAACAAGAGAGAGAGAGAGAGAAGAAGAAGAAGAAGAAGAAGAAGAAGAAGAAGAAGAAGAAGAAGAAGAAGAAGAAGAAGAAGAAGAAGAAGAAGAAGAAGAAGAAAAGGAGGAGGAGAAGAGTAACAGTTTCAGTACAGAGGCCACCACACTGTCTCGCACACAGGTTACTTCCGCATCAGTTTCCTCAGCACCGTCTATTTTTTTGCTACCCACTAGAGACACAATGTGCTCACCTTGAAAGCCCCCGGGCGCTCTAAGTACTTGGAGACGCTGTCCTCATGAATTGTTTCGGTAAAAGCTGGCCACGGGGAGGAGTGGGCGTATTTCGACTTGCTGGAGAAGAGCTCGTAGCCGCATCGGGAGCAGGTGTAGATCCCTGCAGATGAGCAAGTAGAGAGGGAGCGAGGTCCCTTAAATTTGCAACCAAAATTGGCACACCTTGACACAAGCGATTTGTTGCAAGGCATGATCGTGCCCCAGTTATGCTTTGCAGATCCCACATGTCTCAGAGACCAGAAGCCCACAGCCCCGGTCTGTTCCTCCAGACAGCTGGAATCTACCTCTGGGAGGCTGTGCGGTGTAGTGGTTAAACTTGTAGCCTGAAACTCAGGTGAGCTCACTGGAGAAACCACAGCCTGATTTCATTGACTCCTTGGGGAGTAACTCCTTGCCCCCCCCCACACACACAATGTCTTCCTTTTATTCATTTATTTTCAATTTCTATCCTGTTTTTCCTAGCTGGCAGGGACCCCACGCCGCTTGCAAACTGCATTTTGAAATCACAAATAATTCGGAACAGGCCACTTAGCAGTGAAGAATGCCCGCATACAAAGTAACTTAGAACAAGATTTTACATCTTTAAAGCTGTGTTTTTAAGCCGCTACCCCTGAACTTCCTTTCTTTTCATGCTTCCCTGAATGCAAACACTGGCTCCAAATTTGGAAAGGGCAGGCAGGGCTCAGAGGCTGGCACGAGCAAAGGGAAGGAAGTGTCCAAAGACACAATTGCGTCAATCTGTTCCCATACACAAAAGGAAACCAAAACTAGAGTGGAATCAAAAGTAGCAGGCCTCCTTGAAAAACTGATTTTTTAAATGTTTTGAAAGACTTTAAATACAGTCTTTCGAGAAATCTTGTGCCAATCAGAGCTGGCTCCCTCTCACACACAGGGCGAGAAGAGATTTAGCGACAATGTTACACAGATATTTACACAGCTACAAGGGGTTGGTTGGTTGGTTTCACCACCCACAGCAAAAACCAAAAAGGAAAAGATTATGAAACTCCCCAAGAATAACCGTTGTAGTTCACGGGTGACACGCCTGGATTAAAGTTCAGTTCCACAGCCAAAGGAGCCTTGAGCGTAAACACTCCAGATTAACCCTCTGGGTTTATCTGCAGCCAGGATCTGGGAGCTGTACTGTAATAAAGCTACTTTTCCCAAAGAAGGACAAGTATGGGGGGGGTCTCTGTCCCCAAATCTCCAGACCATTCATGTATCACACCCTGAGCTTAGAAACCTCCCTCTTTGGGGGGACTACATCTCTCAGAATGTCCTGGCTGGGGGATTCTGGACGTTGTGATATTGTTTTAAAAAACAGTCCCTGTTCGGATCAGAGCAAATACATTTTCTTTCTTTCTTTCTTTCTTTCTTTTTCTTTCTTTTTCTTTCTTTCTTTCTTTCTTTCTTTCTTTCTTTCTTTCTTTCTTTCTTTCTTTCTTTCTTTCTTTCTTTCTTTCTTTCTTTCTTTCTTTCTTTCTTTCTTTCTTTCTTTCTTTCTTTCTTTCTTTCTTGGGGAGGGGGGTGTCTCTGCCAGGTTTCGGGAACAGGAAAGGGTGTCCTTCAAAGCTATGGCAGAGATAAGGAGGCTATGACCGTGATTGGGACCCGATCCACCACCTCCCTGCTGGCATGGCGCAAGAGCAGAAGGGCTGCCCCGCGGCCAGTGATCCGATGTCGGGAGGGGGGGGGCAGTTCTCCAGCAACACCACCCCGAGACTCGACCAGGACAAAGAGGTCCCCCCCCCCCCCCGTCCACGACCCTTCTCGTGTATTCTCCCACCCCACCCCACCCCAACGCCGGCCAGGGCGCCCCCAAAACTAGACACCCCCCACCTCTCTTTTTTATAGGTTCGATTCCTCCCCCTTCCACCTTACCGGGCACGAAGTGGTTCTGATAAACCTCCCCTCCGGAGAAGACGCAGAAGGACATGGCGCTGGGTGGGTGGGTCGGTGGGTGGATGCCGCGGCTCAGGCGTCGCGATGGGTCGGGCGGCTCCGGGGTGGCGCAGCTCCGGCCACCGGCTCCTTCTTACACAACGCGACCGCCCTTCGGGCCGCGGCGACGGGCGAGGCGGCTCCGCCTCCTCCGTCCGGGTCGTTCCCGGCCCTGCAGTACCAGCGTGTGAGGCGCCAGGGGGCGCTGCCGGGTAACGCCGGGGATGCCCGCGCGGAGGCCGCCGCCGCCGCCGCCGCCGCCGCGGACACGCGGTTCGGATTCCCACGCCGCGCGGGCGACACGCGTGTAGGCGGCATGGGAGAGAGAGAGAGAGAGAGAGAGAGAGGGGGGGGGGAAGCGGCGAGGGGGCTCCTGCCCCCGCCTCTCGCGGGGCCCTCCAGGAACGCGTGGAAGGCCGCCCAAGAGAAGAAAGAGCTCGGGCTGGGAAACACGGGCGGCTGTAGTAGGGAAAGAGGAACAGTGACTTGAGATGGATTGACTCTTTAAGAGAAGCCACAGGTCCGGTTTGCCAAGGGCACTTCGGGGGTCCTGGAGCCATTCATTGGGGGGCGGGGAGAGAGAGGATGGAGCAGCATGCTTTTCCTCTTGTAGTGGTCCTTAAAGTGTTGGATCAAAACCCAGGAGTTCTGGGTTCAAAACACACACACACACACACACACACACACACACACACACACACACACACACACACACACACACACACACACACACACACCGTGTCCCTGGATGAAGATCTGATTAAGCTCCAGTAAAGATGCAGGAAGGCCATGTCTGCATGGAGCAGGATTGCAGTGTAAGGCAAGCAAGCAGGACACGGTGGGAGTGCCAGCCCCCCACCCCACCCCATCGACAGTCCAAGGCCTCTGGAACCGGTGTTGGCACGGGCCCACCTTCAGGGGCCCTTCCGCAGCTCCCCCGGGTGTGTGTGTGTGTGCCTGCTTACCACCCAGGGGCAGGGGCAGAGAGCTTGGGGGGTGGGTGAAGAGGAAGAGGAGGGGGGGGGTCTCGGCCTTGTCCTCAACTGACCCCTGTGGCAAGAGCCCGGCGAGAGGAGAGGGAGGGGGTGGAGGAAGCCACAGACAGCCCCCTCCCCACCTCCAACGCTATAGGCTGGCTTTTTGTTATGGCTGGAGAGCCGGCCTTCATAGGCTGGGGGAGGCCAGAAGTGGAGGGGGGGCAGCTATAGAGAAGCAAAGCGCGGTCAGAGTCTAATTTTAGTCTCTTTGGATGCGGTGAAAGATGCGGGTTCGTCCCTAGCAGCTGTATCAGGGCTGTTGCTGGCTCCTATCCCTGCAATAGTTAGAGTGTTTGTGTCGCTTCCGTAGCTTCCCCTGTCGGTCTTTCCCCGCTCTTCGCTTCCCAGGGACTGCCAGCAGTGGGGCCGGTGGATTCCCCCGGTCTCAAGTGGATCGCGCCCCCCCCTAACCCTCGCTGAAGGCCCATGGGATGCCGGAGGTGGGGGGCGCGCAGGGGGGGGGGCAGGCGGCATGGCGTTCCTCCTCCTAAGCATCCTTCCCTCCCTCCTCCGCCCGCTCGCCGCGGTTGCGGCAGCATCCCCGCCAGCCCTGAGCCCAGGACGGAGCGCGTTCGGTGGTTCCCGCGGCCTCCCCAAGCCAGCTCCGGGCCCATAGCAGCGCCCCCCCCCCTCCTCCTCCTGCCGCCTCCCTCTGGGTCGGATCACGGCGTGATGCAAGAGAGCGGCGCGGGAGGCGACGCAAGACCCTGATGCCCTGGCTGCCCCCACCGGGAGATAATCCCGCGCCCGCCCGGCCGGTAGCAGCCGCTACTGCGGGGTCGTGTGAAGGGCTGCGCGTATCCTAAGCGGCTCGGGCAGGCGGGCGGGTGTGTGTGTGGGGGGGGGGGTTGGCGAGGTCCCCATCCTGCACCTAAGGAGGAGGAGAAGGAACGAAGAACACCCAACTGGGGAGCTTGGCGGAGAGAGCCGAGCAACCGCGTTGGAGCCTTCCCTCGATCGGGAGACCACGGGATGCGCGCCTCTGAGCACCAGGTTTGGACCGTTCAAGAAGGAACGAGAACTTTTTTTTTCCCCCTGGGGTAGCCACGGGCGTGTGTTGAGAAACGCAGGGGATGGTCCGATGGCCGATGGAGAGCCTGGAAGGGAGACAGCTTCGTGGCTAGAGATAAGGAGGAGCCAAGGGCAGCCGGAGTCCCTGTAAATAAGGGACCGACCTCACCCTGGCACACACCGGGCACCGGGCACCCTCAGAAGCCGAGGCCACCAGGGGATGCTTCCTGAGGGCAAAGGAAGACCCATTTAGAAAAGGGGACACCAGATGGATCTTTTGTATGTTTTCCTTCTGAAGAATTAAGGTGATCAGAGGGGGAGAGGCCCCTTTGGGTGCCAGGAAGAGAGGGTCCGGCGGCAGTGGTGTGTGTGTGTGTGTGTGTGTGTGTGTGTGTGTGTCTCTGTGTGTGTGTGTGTGTGTGTGTGTGTGTGTGTGTGTGTGAGAGAGAGAGAGAGAGAGAGAGAGAGAGAGAGAGAGAGACTCCCTAGGAAGCAGCTAGGAGCTGTATTTTATTTCCCCTGCCCCCCTTCCCTCCCTGGTGGCCATAAGGTCACCCGGTGACTGGATTACCCCTGCCCTTCCTCAGGGCCTCGGTGCCACCCAGAGGGCAGGGGTGTGGAGACTGGGGAGGGGGTGTGCGGGGTATGTGTGCCTATTGCTTTCTTCTCTTGACCAGCTGGAGATGTTCCACCCAGGGGCCCGGACTCCTCAAAGAAGGAACAGGTTCGCACCAAACCGGCCTCCATCCGAGGATCTATCACCAGGGCGTGAGCCGTGAGAATGACAAAAAAAGACACCCTTCTGCACTGAGCCTGTGTGTGAAAGAGGCGAATTCCAGATGAGGAGCCCCTTGCACGTGGGCAGGGGCTATGTGATCTGAGCTCTGCAGACTCAATCGGGTAAGTTTGGGGACAGTTTTGTAACCCTTGAGCCACTTTCGTTCCCTGGAAAACCATGCTGAAGCTTAATATGGGACTGGAGGAAAAAATCCTTCAAAGACTTGTAATAATCATAATCGTAATCATAATGATATATCAGGTGATAGTAGAGTCACCGAGAAACAACTTGAAAAAAATTACCCGATATCAGGATCTGAAAATTGAACTTCAGAGACTCTGGCATTAACTGGTACAGGTGGTCCCAGTGGTAATCAGCACGCTGGCATTTTTTTTTAAAAAGATCATTTGTTTCTAGCAAATGGGGATATCCTTAATTTCAGGCTGTGTTAAAAAAAATGGGAGACAGTTACAGGAACGGCCTATTAATTGCCAATGGTGACTCTCTGGACATAGCAAATATATATATATATATATTTAGTATTGTCGGACATAATGAACTACATCCAGGCCCTTTTTGGGGGGGTGTGAAATTTTTTGATTCTTTGCTGCAGCCTCCGCGCTGCAGTTGTGTGTTGCGGCCAACTCACTCACAAGCCAGTGGGAAAGGACTCGCCCTATGGGCCATCTGGCTGGGTTCAGCTCCATGCCAACAGGCCTGGGCTCGTTCAAGGCTTCTGGGCATGCCCCTCTGTCGGAGCACCAGATGCATGGGGGTGAAAGCAGAGGGAGGCATAAAGGAGTTTAAAAATGAGAAGCAGAGGGAAGGCAGTGGGGGGGGAGGGGAAGGGTTAAATATTAACCCAAATAAAACAGAATCCCAAGAGGTCCTTGCACTCAAAGCTGATGGAACGCTCATCTTATCCATGGAGCAACAATGTTGAATTAAATCGTCCCAGGATATTCATCTGGGGAAGGGAACCCAGATTTATATCATTGTTTCAGAAACTGCTCCCAGGATGGCACACGGAGAGTTATATTTCCCAAAGGAGAAATTTCAGAGGCTGTTCTAAGTGCCCCAAAGAGGCAACCGGAGGCAGGCCAAGTGAGCTCTGGGTGCTGTGTGGCAGAACAGGCAAGGGGTGCCCTCTGGATGCTGCCGTTTCCAACTCAGTCAGTTGTCCATCGCTGCTAGATGTCTGCAGCACTCACCTCCTTCTGCACAGAGGGGAATTATTCTCTGTGGCAGGTGAGATGCCCAAGGTACAAGGACCCAGTAGAAGCTTCTCTCTTCCCCCCCACCTCCTCAGCAATGTGCACCCCGTGAATGATGGGGGAAAGCATCAGATTCTTCCAAAGGGCGAGCTGATCGGATGTGAGGAGGGAAGGGGCCCTCCTTGAAGAGGGGCAGACGTTGGCCTGAAATCCTGAATTACTGTCCAGAATGGGGGTTGCCTGTCAGAACCAAGAAACACTAGCTTAGATGGACAAGAGCAACCTTCTCAGCTCTTTTGAGACCTTCTCTTTTAGGACAGCCAGCGACTTTGATTGTGGGCCAAATGATGAGTCCGAGTTCAGTGGCTTGGTAGATCCACGCAGGGTCTTACTGTGTACAGGAGTTCTCCAAGGTCCTGAACTGGCTTGTATGTACAGAATTCAGCACCATGGATAGTTCCTGAGTGGGAGACCTGCCAGGAGAGAAAGCATCGCTTCTCCCTTGGATTGCATGGGTCTGCAGAGCATGGTTTTGGTTACAGATGGCTATTTTCTCTCTCTCGATAAATAAACAAACATTCCATTTGTTTATTTCTTTATTTGATGTATATGCAGCCTGTCCAGCAGCAGAGGTCACTCTGGGCAGTTCACATCAATACATGTAGCAGCAAAACAAAGAACCCAAACTCAAAATGAAATATAGGACAGACCGAATGGATCTCTTATCTAGGGATGAGAGATCTGTACATATTGTGCTGCTGTTTGTCTGCCGGAAGTAGCCTGAGAAAGGTGGGTCTAATGGAGACCCTGTTTTTGCTGGAGTGGCAGCTTTTGGTCTGATGGCAGGAGCCCGGGGAGGGCCCTAAGACCTGCCAGGGAGGTCACAATGGCTGTTCATTTAAGAGAGAATAGAAGCGATCACGCCTCCGTTTTCACTCTCTGACAGAGGCATTCGTTTTGGGGGACCATGAGCATTATGCATGGATTTCTTGAATTATGCAGGGAACCAGCACCCCTGTAGCCCCAGCAGGGTTGGAGGGAGAAGTCCTTAGATGTTTGGCCATTCTCCCTGCAGACAGAGCCTTTAATCAGGGATGGAGGAGAAGAACATTTCAGTTGCAGAACTAATCAAGTTGCAATTAGCTCTTAACCAGGATGCGGATTAGATAATTGGACGGGGGAGTTCTCGAGCCCCCCTCAGCTGGGCTTGGTTAGAGCAACCCGTAATTGGAAGGACTGATTCATGGGCAACAAAGCCGAGGATGTGCAGATGGTCACAGCCAATGTTTTTGTTCCAATGCCTGATGAATGTGCCCAGAAAAAAAATTGCTCCTTGTTATTAGCCACAAAATCGAAATTAATCCAGCGGAAGTTTTATTTTAAATAAATGACGCCGGACACAAACATTAAAGCTCCTTCCTGTTTGGGGCTTACGCATCTTTTACAGCAACCTGATCAATCATGAGCGTTTAGGATTCGGTTCGGATGTGAATTATATATATTTTGATATAATATACGGGAAGCACAGCTTGAGCTGATTTTGTCTGTGTTTTGGTTTGTAAGGTCGTGTGCTTTTTGTTGATTGGTCAGTTTTGTGAATGTGCATCTAGTATTGACTTTTGCCTTCAGGCAGGGGTGACTCATGCACAATGCCACTTTAATTTTAAATCCCGTTGGCTGCTTTTTCAAACAGGATGAATTAAAAATAGGTTGCACAGGTCGATGGAGAGAAGTCTCTGCAAATGATTTTTATCGGGAGCAGGGGTGATGATGTATTTTTAAATAAAGATAGTTTGTAGAAGCAGTGGATGCTCTGATCTTTAGCAGGTATTACCTGGTTGTGTATGATGAGGTTCCACGTGAGTGCAGGAATATGGACCAGGAGCAGAAAACCTCCAAATTCAGACATTCATCTTTCCTTTATTTCATGAAAACTAAGATTGTAGACTTTCTGGCTGCATGCCTGAAAGTTTGATCACCACCAGGTGCTTTCTTGTGAAGGTGAAAAGGCTGCTCACGTTTCTCGTTTTCGAGGAGTAGGAACGGCGTATTTGCCCTCCTTTATGACGTGTGCTTCCTGGTGGTTCTGTGCCGTCATGTTGCCTCCAGCTCATGGTGACCAAATGAAGGAGATTTTGCAGCATCCTCGCGGAGGATGTTAGGTTTAAGGGTGCCGGTAGCCGTTTTAGAGGATGCCTCTGCTTCCCAGGATGTCCAGGTAAGGGCTCAAGTCTTAGGATGTGCCGCATCGAAGGAGAAGACCGTGTGGGTTTTCCTGCGTTTTGCAGCTTTGAAGCCGGAGCATCCAATGTTAACCATTCCTAGCTGTGACAGACGGTGTTTGCAATGGCATGACTGGTCAAAGATGTGCTCTGTCTTTGCCCCTGATTTATTTATTTATTTATTTATTTATTTATTTATTTATTTATTTATTTATTTATTTATTTATTTATTTGTTTGTTTGTTTGTTTGTTTGTTTGTTTGTTTGTTTGTTTGATGCACTGGCATTGGGGCTGTCTTGCCGTTTGGAGCAGGCAGAGAGTGGATCACCAGGGCCGTAACTCATGAGACTTCTGCCTCAATAAGCAGCGATGGGGCAAAGCATGGAAATGACACTCTTTTTCCTGGACTCCCTGGTCTCTGGGACATGCCAGAAACCCATTTGTGTTGTCCAATTTAGGCAGACCCAGCACCCTCTAATCCTCACCAGCTAAAGAATCTCAGGAGTCTTTGGGGTAAACCAGATCCATGACGGTGGTGCAGAAGAGAGGGGTGAATCTAGAATCCCAGTGCTGGAAGTGAACTGAGGAGTCATCGAGACCAACCCTGAGCCCATGCATGAAATCCATGTGTCTCACCCAGGGCTGGAAAAGGCTCACCTGCACTTCTAGGAAGTTCTCTGGGGCTGGAGGTTTAGGATGCTGTTTCTGGGTCTAAGGTTTGGGGCTTGGCGTCCCTTTCAGACAATAACTCTCCCCCTTTTCCGCAGACTCACCACCGACCGGTGAGGATACGAAAGATGGCCGACAGCTCTCAAGTTACTTCTTCTACCACAAAGCCTTCCCCTTGGCACGGAAATAGGACTTCCCCCAAATTAGCTGGTTTCTTAGACAGATCCAGGAAAGAAGAGGACTGGACAGGCACCACTGGGAACGAACTGATCTTCCCCTTAGAGGTGGAGGAAGAGGTGGAAACCGAGTCACCTGGAGGCTTTCCTCTGTGCGAAGAGAGCAAGAGAGAACCACTCCACCCAGAGGGATCCGCCTCCCCAGTCCCGTCTCCTCCTGAGCCAGGGATTCTGGCTCCTCTCTCCATCTCTAATTCGCCCACTTTCCCTCCTCCGAGGTCGTCCGTCTTTCTCAGCCACCCTCAGGGCCCCCAAGCGTTCATCCACTTGGTGAAGCCGATGTCCACCGAAGGCGAGTCCAGCGAGGGCTCACCCGTCAAGGGCTCACCCGTCAAGCCTCAACCCTTGTTGAGTTTGGTCAAATCCATTTCTACGGAGATCTCGCGCCTGGAGCCGGAGGTGACCCTGTCCAAGTCCGATTCCAAGCTCAACATCCACCTCTGGCGGCAGATCACCCAGGCCAAAGGCAAGGATGGGGACTCCCGGACGGCCCCCTCTTCCCCGAACACCTCCCCGTCCGAAAGCAAAGGTGGCTTCTTCAAGGCCCAGGAGGCCAAGTTCGAGGACACCAAGCGCCGGTTCTCGGAGGCCATGCAGGAGCCGCTGCAGCGGTTCAGCAAAATCATGGGGGATGAGAACAACGTTCCGCCGAAACCTAAGCCATCCATGTGCGGCAGCCATGCCCAGGGCTCCCCGTCCAGCCGCGGGAAGGAGCCCGGCCTTCTGGTGACCAAAACGGAAGGCTTCGGCCAGGAGAGGGACCAGTCCTCAAGAAAAGGGATGACGGAGGATGCTCCCTCCGTGGGCCCAGCACAGGAGCCGTCTCCGAATGGCCAGTACAAGATCTGCTCCCTGGGAGATGTCATCCAGGGGGTGGATGTGCCCCAAAACAAAGGTGGCGGGCCAGAGGAAGGGCGGGCACTGCCTCCCCTGGATGCCCTCCACCCTCCCGAGCCTTGCCACGCCGTGCCATGCAAAGCCCTCGCCTGCATCGCCATCCTGGCCTACAACTACTTTGTGTTGCCTCTGCCGCCCTACCTCTCGGGGCTCTGCCTGGGCGTGGCGGGCGGCTTCCTTCTGGGATTCCTGGCCATCTTGCTGCTGGTGCCCACAACGCAGCCCCTCCCTCCACGCAGAAGGCCACTGCCCCGGGACCGGTGGTCCTCCGAGGGGCTCGTTCAGCCGCCCCGAGAACCCAGCGTCCTTCAGGTAAGAGGCAGGTCTCGATTCTCACGGCCGTCCAACGATCAGACCCTGGAGCCACCCAGACCTGTTCGTTCAAATTTACTTGCAAGTCCCTGAAATAATATCCTCCCAGTCTAATAAGCTCACCAGCATGCTCTTGGATTTTTGTAATTTAGAGAAAGGGGTTAGAAGGCAGTTTTTCCTTTCAGACCTCCGAGGGAGAGCCCTCAAACCAGATGTGAAAGGAAAGGTCATTCTATCCCCTGCATTTGGCTCCTTTTCTTTTGCAGACTGAGATCTGACTGTTTCCCCCAAGAGACGAAACTCCTCAACCAGTTTTTCCATTGTGTTGGGTTGACGTTGCAGTGGCCTGTCTCGAAGCAGAGCACGATAGAGTGCAAAATGCAGAGGAGAGGGGAAATGCAGGCTAAGTGCATGATCTCATTTGACTCCCAAGGAATCCAGCACACGTGGTTCCACGGCTGGTTTTGAAGACTCCTTCAGTAGCCCCAGAGGAGACAAGAATAAATTTTGACCAATGCATGCTACTTAAGCAGCACTCGCAGTGACCAGATCAAGCTTAATCTAGACCTGGGGAACATGACTGCATGTCCCAGAATCCCCAGCCAACAGAGAGCTGCACCACCTTTCAAGGTCAAGTTTAATCTTAGCACAGCTGCCCTAGAAATGACCACGATTTCACAGCCCTGCTGACCTTTCTGCACTTAAACACAGATGCTTCGTTTCAGGGATGGATGAACGAAATGTATTTTTATGACCCGGAGATCTACCATCCATCCGTGACCCACTCGGTGTTTGTCACTTTGGAACATGGCAGCCTGAAGCTTTCCTACCCGAAAAACAACATCCCCCGGCGGGCCACGTTTGAGGAAGTGCCCGTGGACGTGGCGTTTGTGACCCACCGCCACTATGACCTGAAGGGTGCAAAGGTAAGTCTGGGAAGGGGGAAAGCAGCAGCCTTCTTCTTGGGATGGAAAGCCGGCAGGGGGTCCAGAGGAGCCAGCCTCCCTATGGCAGAGACGGATCTTCCAATCCAGCCCACTTTCCAGGTCTTCCTGCTCCCGCCTGGGCTCGCCCGGAAACGGACGTGGAACAAGAAATACCCCATTTGCATCACCTTCCCAGACCCTGTGGACCTGGATGGTCAAGGGCCCAGCGGACAGGGAGAGGACCCTGCAGGAGAGTGGGCGCCTGTCAACAAAAGGCTGCCGCCCAGCCTTGAAACCCCGCTGAAGCCTCCGGCAGAGTTCCCCGAGAGAGCGCTCTACCTCTTTGGCCGAAGCGGGAGAGAGAAAGAGGAATGGTTTCAGCATCTCGTCAGGGCTTCCCGGGCAGAGAGTGGATTGCAGCAGAATACCAACCCAGGTGAGCTCTGAGCAGGGGCACCAAAGCCCCAGCCTTTCTCTGATGCTCTTGAACCTGGATATCTTTGCAAAATAAAACAGGAGAGATTCCAGAACCCATTCACCTTCTCATGGCGCAGGGGTTAAATGCCTGAACTGCAGCTAAAACTGTGCTCACAACCTGGAGTTCAATCCCAGATAGCCAGCTCAAGGCTGACTCAGCCTTCCATCCTTCCGAGGTCGGTAAAATGAGTACCCAGCTTGTTGGGGTGGGGACAATGTGTAGCCTGCATAATTAAAACTGTAAACTGCCCAGGGACAACTTGAAGTGGTATAGGGTGGTATACAAGCAGATTTTTTGCCTTCTCGCACTTGGCAGGGCTACGGCTGATGGGTTCCGGACTCATTTTCTCTCCTCACGCTCTGTTCTAACCTCAAGCTAGGTGGGGTGCTCTTCAATGAAAGGGCATTTGCTTGAATGAATGTCAGAAAGCCAGTCACAAGGGTGGAGACCCATCCGGTTCAGGGTAACATACTTGTTTGTGTGCCATGACAGCGCAGTGAGGCAGAGAGGTAAGAGAAAGAATAAAATTTTGAGTTATTTACGGTTCAACAAATTAAACAGCAGAATCACAAACATGGCTACTTTCAACAACAGACATCAACGGACCACAGTGAGGAAAAGAGCACTCTGTAGAGAGGCGGAACTGTCTTTGAATTCAGAGGCAGAGTTAGTCCTGAATAAGCTGACAGTCACCCCAGACCACAAAGGTTCCTCCCAACTAAGCCCACTAAAGGCATCATACGAGGTTGCAAACACTCCAGTAGAGTCAGGGCATCAAAATGTAGAGGGCACCAACATTGGTGGCAGGGGAGGGCCCATTGGTATCTGCTGCTGTTCAAGCCTCGTCGAGACTTGAACTCTGTAGCTGAAAGCAGCCGTGCTTGTCAATTTGCCGTTGGATCTGTTCCAATTGTAAGTAAGGAACCATTTTATTCTTTCTCTTACTATGGTCTGGAAAGCAGATGGTAACTATGGAAAGAGACAAAGAGGTGGGGAGAATGGAAGACAGCAGCCTTCAACCCCCCCCCTCCCATTTTATTTTAATCTCACCGGCAGGTTTCAACCAACTCAGCCCTTCGAGAAAGGGGGCGTACAGCAACAGCAGCAGCCGGGGAAGCACGGAAGACCTCCTGTTGACCATGAAGCCCAAGGACCTTCTCATGAACGTCCGAGAGGAGCTCTTTTTAGGTTACGACAAGTATATGTCCCGCCTCGTCCCACCAGCGAACGGATCCGGCCCACCTGAAAGTCCCTGTCCAAATGCCACAGGCAGCCCAACTCCACAAAAAGTGAGAAAGCTGTCTGCCAATGATTGATGATTTATGATGATGATGATGATGATGCATCTCTGAGCTGTCTGATCCCTTTCCTTGAAAGAAAGGCAGCACAGAAGTTTTAATCAATTAATTAAACATTTGAGCCTGCATATATGTAATCAAACCTGTCCACATCCCGCTCTTTCTTCCGGAATTACGTTTGCAAGCTCCTTGTTAAGGAGAAAGGCGGGGTAAAAAAATATTTTAAATAAACGAATAAATAAATGCAATGGGAAAGGGGTGGACTATGTGGGGAACTCGAAGCTATTCTCTTCTTGAAGTCTCTGTATTTCTACTGGGCGGGACAAGAAATTATGCCAAGAATCTCTGCAACTCCCTCTCCTTTTTTATTCTTGGCAGTTCCCTGGGGATGTGGACATCGCCGGTGAGCCCCACACCGCGTGGGTCAATGCGCTGGTGGGGAGGATGTTTTGGGACTTCCTAAGGGAAAAATATTGGGCAGACCAAGTTTCACACAAAATCCAGAAGAAGCTGGGTCGAATCAAGGTGAGGAACAAGCACCACCAGGCCTTGGCCCCTCCTTTTTTCGGCTGACCAAGCGGGTCTGACACCTTCATTATGTCAGAAATCAACCTTGCAGCCACAGAGACTCAAGCATCTGTCCTGTCTGTCTGTCTGTCCATCCGTGCATCCATCCGTTCATCCACCCATCCATGTATCTGCCCATCTATCTATCTATCTATCTATCTATCTATCTATCTATCTATCTATCTATCTATCTATCTATCTATCTATCTATCTATCCATCCGTTCATCCATCCATCCATTCATCTATCTATCCATCCATCCATCCATCCATCCATCCATCCATCCATCTATATCTATATCTATCTATCCATCCATCCATCCATCCATCCATCCATCCATCCATCCATCCATCCATCCATCCAATTTGCATACCGTCCCATTAGTGCAAGAATTTCACCGGGCATTTTAATGTCACCAGTTTATTTGTGATTTCTTCTACCCCCTTTTGGTTCCCTCTCCAGTTGCCATATTTCATGAACGAGCTCACGCTCACCGAACTGGACATGGGGACGTCCATCCCGCTCATCCTCAGCGCTTCCAGCCCGACCGTCGATAACCGGGGTAAGCCGGTGCGGCGTATGGATGCGTGAGACCAGCCACTGACCTCTTTGGGTGGGCATGCATGTGTAGGACATAGAAAGAGTGAGACCATCAGCCCTTCTGGCCTAAAGGAAGGGGGTAAAAGTCTTTGGGAAGGTGAGTCTTAGGAAAGTCTCCTGCTGTTTGAGAGTTTGGGACACACCCCCCCCCCAGGAACCGAACCTGGGACCCTCTGAATGCAAAAGAACAGACAAAAGAAAATTTTTTTTTTACCCAGCGTGTTGTTAGTCTGTGGAACTCCCTGCCACAAGAAGTGGTGATGGCATCTGGCCTGGATGCCTTCAAAAGGGGATTGGACCGATTCCTGGAGGAGAAGTCCATCACAGGCGACAAACCATGAGGGAGATATGTCATCTCCAGGCTTAAAACCGGGGTACTTCAAGGGCCAGATGCAGGGGAGTGTTATCAGGAGACAGAGATCTAGCCTCATGCACTCCCAGAGGCATCTGGTGGGGCCACTGTGAGATCCAGGATGCTGGACTAGATGGGCCTTTGGCCTGATTCAGCATGGCTCTTATGTTCTTAAAATGCATGGTCTGTCACTAATCACTGGTCCCTTATTGCATCTCTGGCCAGGAGTTCCTTACGAAAGGACAACCAGCCGGAATAGAGCAAGGCAGACACAGGAAGCCTTGAGTTCTACTCATCAAAGCAGAGGACAGAAGCCTCTACTAGCGTCTGACCATTGCTCCCTCTGGTTCTCCAAGCCCCCCTCTAAAGCAGTAGTCTCTCTGACAAATATACATACCCCCTGGCTCAGAACCTGGCCTGTGTGTTTCAGCCACAGCACTCCAGGCATCCTTTCTCGGTTTCTTCTCTGCGCTGCAGGGCTTTGGGTGGACATGGAGGTGACCTACAGTGGATCGCTGCAGATGACGCTGGAGACGAAGATGAACCTCTACAAGCTAGGCAAAGACGAGGCAGAAGACAGCAGGAAGATGGTCAACGTCCAGGAAGGGTAAGCCCCACCATCACCTCTGGCACCCGAGAGCATCTCTTGGCATAGACATCCAGGGTAGACCTATTGAAAGAGACCCCTCGCAAGCAGAAACCCCACGCCCTTTGTGTTCAGATGCCTAGCTCTGCCTCCTGGCACGACGGCCATGTGGGAAGCTCCTCCTTCGGCGTCAGATCCGACACTATGCTTTGCATGCAATTGAAAGAAGAAAACCGGGAGTTTCCAAGAGTTGAAATCCAGGAACACCGGAGTGGCTACCCAAACTAGTCCTACACTGGTACAAAGCATCTTCCCTGAGCTCCATCCTTCCCTGCCTTTATCAACTCCTAGATTCTGCTGTCGTTCCTGTTTGTTGTTATATAAGTTGGCAACCCAGCCATCGGGGAAAGAGAACTGAAATTAGTACGCTTTGCAAATAATGGCTTTGGATCCCACTGGATTACCTTATTCGTTTTCTTTTGACTTAATCTTCTGGGGCACTCAATTGAGATTGGACCTCCTGTCCCATAGGTACGTCAGTCTCTATATGGGTTTTCTGCAGAGTGTAAACAAGCGATTATAGCCAGGTCCTACAAAATGCTTGCCATTCTACATCCCCTCCCTCCTTTCAAATCCTGTATTTTGGCTCCTAGGCATCCCTGGCAGATGGTCAAGAGGGCCATCTGTACATTTGGGCAGGCCCGCCATTCAGGCCGGTGGCCCAGCCCCAAAAGCTGCAGTGCGCTAATGCCTTGGTCTCGGTAAATCTGTAATTTAATTGCAACAGCCCGGGAATGCACAGTTTGTTTTAATCTCTCGGGGGTTGGGGGGGATGGCAAATCAGATTAGACATCCCCCAATGGTTTGGGGAGGAAAGGATGTTTTTACGTACCAGAAGAGCCAAGCGGACGGTCACCCTTCGCTGTTGGCGTTGTGAAGGGCAACCCTCGTTGTGGTGGCCAAGATCTCCGTGAGGCTTTGTAGGTCCTGGATTCTCCATCACATCATCATCACCACCCCAATCTTCCTTTCTGGGGGCAGGGGCAAATATTGTTTTTTTTGTCCCCCTAAAACTGGAATGCTTCCGGTCAGCTTGAAGTCGATCTTCAAAAGGACATGGCTTGATTCTGTCCTGGGCAAGAGTGGTCCTAAGATCTGCTGTGTTGCATGGTCTCTCTCTCTCTCTCTCTCTCTCTCTCTCTCTCTCTCTCTCTCTCTCTCTCTGTGTGTGTGTGTGTGTGTGTGTGTGTGTGCACGTGCATGTCCCCAAACCACCCTTCCACTCACCACAAAGGTGCTGTTTCCATGTGAGAAAGAGCAGGCCTTTCAGAGCCTAGCAGTTCTCTGTGGCCCATTCAAGACCAAGCAACTCACACACACACACACAACTGCATTACGAGAGGGACAGGTGTGCAACAATACACTGCTCCTATATTGTTTGGTATCCCTACTGTGAAGGCTGCTGTTAAACGCCGGAGGAACGGAGGAACCCTCAGAGCCTGAAAAGAGAGGGGGCTGGAGAATGAAGTCACACTATGTCGTTTTAGCTGCTGAACTCGTGTGTAATTTTGGATTCGTTTAACATTACTATTCTGTTGTAATGGCGTGTAACGTGTTGTCAGCCGCCCAGAGTGACCCTGCTGCCAGATGAGTGGTATAAACATCTTAAATAAATAAATAAGCTTCCAGTGGGACACTCGGCCAGAGCCACTTGCTCGCATGAAGAACAGTGTGTTGTTAGTCTGTGGAACTCCCTGCCACAAGAGGATGCCTTCAAAAGAGGATTGGACCGATTCCTGGAGGAAAAGTCCATCCCAGGTGACAAACCATGATGGAGATGTGCAATGTCCAGGCTTAAAACCGGGGTCCTTCAAGGGCCAGAGGCAGGGGAGTGGTATCAGGAGACAGAGATCTAGTCTCATGCGCTCCCAAACGCATCTGGTGGGGCCGCTGTGAGATACAGGAAGCTGGACTAGATAGGCCTTTGGCCTGATCCAGCAGGGCTCTTCTTATGCTCTTATGTTCTTATGTACTGGCTGTTCCCTCCCTGCAGATCAGAAATCCTTCCTGATCTCAGGCTGGATGTAGGTCACCGTCACTCGGGTGCTTCTGCATAATCTCCAAGTGTGGCGGTTGAAATCAATAAGGCCAGGCGGCATGGAGTGTCCATGAGGAGAGCTTCGCCAGGAGTTTGGGTGGCGAGGGCAATTGGGTGACACCTCTCTCTCTCTCTGTGTGCATGTGCGAGTGTGTGCCTTTCTCTCTGTTTGTGTCCTTCTCCACCTTTGCAGTGTGACGGCACGCTTGGTCCTGCTGGCGGACAGCGATGCAGAGTCGTCCAGCGCCGGCTCCTCCGAGGAGGAAGACATCCCGCCCATGGAGCCTTCCGGAATCCCCGGGGAGAGGAACGCTCCTGCTGGGGCAGAAAGGTAAAGCTGGCCAAGGGCAAGCTGCGTGGACACCTCCTGCTTCTCACCTGGTCCGAGACCACCTGGGCTCCAACCCTCGGTGCCTTTACGAGAGACGTCCCCACCTGCGTCTCTGAGAATGGTACTTGCGGGTGGGTCAGGCTCAAACCCTCCTGAGGTTTCCTCCACCCGCAAGTGTCTTGAAGTGGACCTCTGTACGTGATGCAGATCAGCCCCCCCCCTCTTGTGCTGGTGAGCCAAGGCCCGAGGCTAAGGTCCCTTTGGAGTGGCCGGCTTTCCTCTTCTGCAGACAAGGAGACGGGCCAGCCATCTCCAGGAGGTGGCCTCAAAGTTAGGGATGGCCCCGAAACAGGGCAGCGTCCAGTGGCTCTAACCAGGGAACATGACTTGTCGGGATACTACCCTTCATTGGTTTGTGGCATTAATATGACAGGAGGAATTGATTGTGTGCCAATATTATGTTGGCCTTGACGCTTTTGCTTTAGTTGTGTCTGTTTGGGGGTTGTGTCATCAGTGGCTTTGGGTCCCTGGCTTAAGGTTAGGGTTAGGTCTTGGATGGGTCGGTGGGTGGGTGGATGGTCGGACGTGAAGATGGATGGATGGATGGATGGATGGGCAGATGTGAAGATGGATGGATGGGTGGGTAGATGTGAAGATGGATGCATGGATGGGCAGATGCAAAGATGATGGGTGGGTGGGTGGGCGGATGGTGGGTGGGTGGGCGGATGTGAAGATGGATGGGTGGGTGGATGGATGGATGGATGGATGGATGGATGGATGGATGGATGGATGGATGGATGGATGGATGGATGGATGGATGGATGGATGGATGGATGGATGGATGGATGGATGGATAGGCAGAAGTAAAGATTGATGGATGGATGGATGGATGGATGGATGGATGGATGGATGGATGGATGGATGAATGGATAGGCAGAAGTGAAGATGGATGCATGGATGGGCAGATGCAAAGATGATGGATTGATGGATGGGTGGGTGGATGGATGGGTGGGTGGGTGGATGTGATCAGAGAACTTGCAGCTAATAGGTTTAGGAGGACACGCCAAGCCAATGCCTAGGTTAAACTGGGTTCTTTCCCAAAAGGGAATGCTTACAACTCAACCCAGCCTGTTTGGGGCAGCTTTGGGACCATGCAATGAGCACACCTTGACTTGAGGCAGACCACTCTGGTTGCAGTTTTGTTGACCAACGAGGCCTGTCGTCCTTGCTTCTCTCAGCCACGTTGGCGGCAACAGCACCAGCCGGAGGCTCTTGCGCTTTGTGGACAAGATTGCCAAGTCCAAATACTTCCAGAAGGCCACAGAAAATGAGTTCATCAAGAAGAAGATGGAGGAGGTCTCCAACACCCCTCTGCTGCTGACGGTCGAGGTGCAAGAACTGATGGGCACGCTGACGGTGAACATC
Organism: Phrynocephalus guinanensis; assembly: GCA_037367245.1. NCBI lineage: Eukaryota > Metazoa > Chordata > Lepidosauria > Squamata > Agamidae > Phrynocephalus > Phrynocephalus guinanensis. The sequence continues at coordinate 1,294,545 of CM074751.1, forward strand.
CCTCCGCCGCCGACAGACCGGATCTGGTAAGAGGCGAGAAAGGGTCCAGAGCTGACATGCACAAGAGTAGGCCTTTATAGACCATGGAAATCATCATGCAATACACGAGCTTTCATGGATCGAAGCCACTTTGTTGGGCTTGTAGCAATGAGAAGAACGGGAAAGTCCTAAAGTTCACAGCCGGATGCATTTTGCTAGGAAAGTTACTCTTAGTGATCAAGTCCAAAAGATCTTGGACAGATTTAACCAGGTGCACTTTTCCTAGATGTAAGTGAGGAGGCTGGTGCAGGGAGCAACACAGTTGTCGTTTTAAAGCTACAGGAAAGGCAGCTGTGGAGTGGGGATCGTGCCCTGGTTCCTCAAACAAGGAAACGTAGAAGGGAAGGCAGTTAATTACCAGACCTTCCCTTCTAGGTTTCCATTGACGCTATCACTGCTTGTCCCCCCCCCCAACCCCCAGTTGAAAAGCACTGCCATGAGCACTGCCAGCCATCTTCTCTCTTCCCGTTAGGTACAGCTTCCGGGTCCCGCCTCAGCTGGACCTGAAGGTCCACCCGAAGCTAGGAGAGCGAGAGGTCACCTTCATTCATGTCACCGAATGGATCGAGAAGAAACTTCAGCATGAATTCCAGGTAGCTGTTTCGGATACTGAAAACCGTGAATAATAGCAAATGCTATAGCAAGAATGTGGTAAAAGGGAAAAAAAACAGAATTTTTTTTCCACATGCATTATTAGAACTGACCACTAGAGAGTGCCAGGGACCATGGTACAGTACTGTATGTGTATTCTTCACTAACAAGTACATATTCATAGCACAGTCTTTTCCTCCCTCTAGTGACCAAGACTGGTAATGCATGTGAAAATAATTTTTCCCTGGTTTTTTTTCTTTTAACAGTTTAAATATTTTCAGACCTTGGATAAATGCAACTGTGGATCTTCAACGCGGTTTTCTTTCTCTTTCCCAACAGAAAATCTTGGTGATGCCCCATATGGATGACCTCATTTTGCCTCTTATGCATTCGGGTTTGGAGTACCAGCTGCCTGCCGAGGACCTCTGAAAGGTTCTTCCCAGAGAGGAGGTGAAGAACACCTGAGGAGGTGTCCACAGGTGGTCCTTTTGGCCCAAGGCCTCCGGTGCATTTCACCAACGTCACTCGGCACCCAACGAACCGACGGTCACCTTTGAGCCATACCCGCCGATCACTGTTCTCGGGGCGCCACACTTTGGTGTTCGTGGCCTCCACCAGGGAGTATTTTGCAGTTACATGTCGGTCAAGAAGGACGATTCCAGGCAGGTGAGATTCACCCTTGCCTCAAATAGACACTTGGCTCCTTCCAGCTTAAACAGGAAATTGTTTCTTTGGGTACCTCGGCCGTCAAGAGGAACATAAGCAGGAGAGACTCTGTGGCCGGTGAGTCTCCGAAGGTCTCTCTAGGTTCTGTCTTTGCAAATAACGTCCCTATTAAATAGATCTCATTGAAATACTAGAGGAACCTTCAGTCAAGCTGAAGAGGATTTCACTGGAGGCATGAAACATCCACCTAGATTTTCCCCCCCTAGCTTGGGTAAAAGACTGTTACTTCCACCCAGTGGAAGATCCAAGGCCACAGGTCTGAAATTTGAATCCTGATCTTCCGTCCCTTCCCCAGTGCTCCCTTTCCTACTCCGAGCTCAGAAGCCAGTGGGTTTGTTGAAGGATTACTGTATTTCCCGGCAAATATAAAGCAAGCCTCAACAGGAAGCTGGTGGGCTCAGAGATGAGGAGCAGCAGCTAGGGAATTAAAACACTCAAGTTATCATCTTCCGCACAAGCAGGTTGAAACTATGCAGGATATTTAAATATTCAGGACAGTGGAGTCTTGATCTAGATCAACCGCCCTGTCTGTGCACCGGCCCTGTGGTTCTAAGGTTCTGAATTTTGCAGAAAATGCACCTTTAGGAGGCTATTTTTTTTGGGGGGGGGGAGAGTCCACAAACATGTTAAGATCCCATTCTTTATTTCTGCAAGGCTGGAGGATTATCTCAGGAGGCAAATCTAAAACTGCAGAGTGGAGAGTCAAGTCAGTGTCCCGTTTTAAAAGCCTGAACCTGTTGTCTCAAACTTTGGGGTCAAATTCTTAGCTTTTCCGTTAGAAGTGGCCCCTTCTGAAGTTGTAAAGGGCATTTAATGATCTCAGTGTGAGGTTACCTGAGGCTCTGCTAGTGGCAAATTGGCTTTCTTTTGTTCGGTGGTTCTAGAAGACAAAGAACCAGCTTCCTGTGTCAGTTGAGGGTGAAGCAGGAGCAGAAGCATTGAAGGGATGCGTCTCAGGAGGGATGAGGTTTTATCACCTTCTAATTGCGTGTTTGCTCCAAAGATTCAGAATGCTGTGTCTGTCTAATCCATGAAACCCTTCTCTGCTCAGCTGCGAATGAGGTCATGAGTAGAGGTGACTCATCTTTTCTCACGCCATTATCACCTTCCTCTGCTGGCCTTCGACCCCCTCCACCCTCTTGCCCCTCCCTCTGAACCCCTGCTAAATCCCAGGAGGGGGGGGAGCTACAGAACAGCCACTGTCAGGCCAGCCACCCCATGGGGCAGCATGAGGAGGGCCTGTTATGAGACTGATTGATCTTCCATGCAATAAAGGATTTTAACAAAGCAATAGCTACATGCAGGTTTAAAAAAAAAGGAACTGGCCATGTCTACCAAAGGGCTTAGCAAACCTTGGCTAATGTACAAGCCAGAGGCAACCAGAAATGTTGGAGAAGGCGAAGGAAAATAAAGGTTTGCACCAAACTTTGAGAGTGTCTTTTTTAACCTCCTCTCACCCTGTTGTTCCTTCAAATTAAATTACAGCAGGATAGTATATATTTTTTTCATGTGCATTGCCAGAACTGGCCACTAGATGGTGGCAGAGACCAAACTATATTATTCACAAACAAGTATTCACAGCACAGTCTCTGGCTCTCCCTAGTGGCTGGTTTTGGTAAGACATGTGAAAAAAAAATTTTTTTTGCTGGATCACATTTTGGATCGCTTTAGGAGTGGTTCAGCACAATCTATTTCCCAGGGATGGCTGGACATAGGAGAACTGGACTCCAGCCCAATTGATCTGTTTCAGTGGGCATGTTGCGTGACAGATACCCAGAAGGCCAGTCCCTTGCCCACAGGGAAGGCCTGCCTTCCAGAAAGTTCTCTGAGGGTCGCACAGCCAAGAGAGTGTCCCTCCTTCCCTGTCTCAGGGGCCAGTAAAATAAATGTAAAGCCCTGGAAGACTTCAGAGCCTACTTTGCAGGGAGCGTTTGCAGCTGAAGGACACAACTCCAAGTAGCAGGTTAATTTCTGGATTTTAATGTTTCTCTCTGAATTTCCAACGCCTGCCTCTGAATTTTAATGTCGGCAAATGCCTCAAAGCAGGAGCGACCAAGGACTGAGCTGGTAATCCAAGAATCGTCTTCAACGCTTCACGGCTCCTCTTGGGTTTCCACCTTTCCTTTCAGCAGGTGTTTCTTCTGTGGGCCCTGGACCAAGAAAACAGAGAAGTGGCCACAAAATCCTAGACACAGCAAGAGTCATGTCATAACAGGGGCTCAGAGCAGCTGCCTTGGCATTTCCCCAAGTAGAGCACGGCGTTACAGGCCTGCCTCATTGGTCCTTCCGAGCATCTGGTGAGTGAGTGTGATGCCTCTGAAGTTCCCCTGATTTATGGGAATGAACAGCTACTGGCCAACTGTTCCTGCAGAAAGGAGTCTCGCTGTTCAGACCCTGTAGGCCGGCCGGCGGCCCTTGTGGCATCTTTGGTCATGGGAAGGCATGGGAAAGCAGGACTTGAACCGCCGGGGGCCATTCAGGTCCACGTTGTGGCCCCCGGCTGCTTCCATTATTTATTTATTTATTTATTTATTTATTTATTTATTAAATTTATATACCGCTCCATCTAACTACATGGCTACTCTGGGCGGTTTACAAACTGAACAGAAATCAAACCATAAACAGTAAAATACAATATAACAGATAAACACAAGTATATAAATCAATACAGTATAACTAGTAAACAGTATATAACAACAGCATAGAACAGGAGCAAGATGGGCTACAGATAAAAGCAAATAAATATATGATAGCATCCCCTGCCCCCCCGAACAGCCCTGCTGAAACTGCCAACGGTGCTGAAACGGAGCCATCCAGGGGACGCCGCGGTTTCAACACGGTGGGCATTCGGATGTCGACCCACGGGCCTGCGATGCTTCCCTGCCCACAAAGGGTGACCAACCACCCTCCTTAAAACGGACGGGTTCGGAAACTCACCATGAACGCTCGCTTCTCCTGGGCCGTCTGGAAGCGCCCGTGGCCAAACTTGGACGTGGTGTCGATGAATTTCAGCTCGACTGGCTCCAGGGCTCTTCGGCTGCGGTGCACCAGAAGTGACTGCGGGGGGGGGGGGGAGGAGAAGAAGTATTAGTTAAAAGCAGGTGTGATGATGAGGGACCAAGAGAGCTTGATGAAGAATCACTGAGATGACCTCCCAAGGAGCTGCCTCTGGTCGGATTCTCAAGCTGTTCTCAATGGCCTTTCCCTCTTCCCAAGGGAGAACTGCAGATCTGTAAGCCCAGCCTAAGCGTATCTATTGGGTGTACGGTGGGGGGGGGGGTTGAGGCTCTCTGGAAGAGAAATGTCTCAGCCTCTTTATGAAAATTATAACTAGCCTCACGGTGCATTTTTGAGAACGCCTTGGGAGAAGCCGCAGCCGTTAACGTGGCATAAAATTAGAGCTGGGAATTAATGCATTAATTCAGTGCATTTAATGTTTAAAAAACAGAATTTAAAAAAAATCAACATTTTAAATGTAATGTTTAAAAAACAGAATTTTTAAAAAGCTTTTAGTTCAAGGAGAAAAAAATCTAATGAGTAACATCCTTTGAGCAATTTAATCTCACTTGTAAAACATCATCCTAAGGATAAAGGTATTGGTTTTGTTTTATGGGGGTGTAACGCCTTGACCAGCAGCTCATAATGTCTCATAGTTTACATGGACGTAAAACCTGGTGTCAAACACCTAAGGAAGAAATCAAACAGCCAGTGTTTCTTGGGATTATGGCAGAGATATTGCGAATGATTGAGTTCACTGATGATGATGATGATGATGATAAGGACATGGGTGTATCTACATGGGTTATATATCTTTGACGCCACCTTAGCCGCCCTGGGGTCTGTGTGATGGGATTCTTAGGATATGTAGTTTCTGGGAACGGATTCAGCATCCTGAGCTGGAAAGCTTGGGAACAATCCCCCAACGGACAGCCGAGAGTGAGTAGTGACCATTGACATGGCATCAAAGGGGTACAACTGCGTAGTGTGGATGCCCTCGGAACCCTCTGGCAACAGCCCTTTATGAACTGGAAGTAAATGGGACAGGGTGGGGGGGGTATAGCTGCAGAGACGTTATTGACAGCATTGGTGTCAATGGCTGGGGTTGCCATCTTGAGCCGTTGCCGTAAATGCAGAGCCAACCATGTTCACGCTCGGATCTAATCCAGATCTCCGGCGAAAACCCCTGGCACTTTTAGACAGGGTGTTTGTGAAGATTCTCAGTCCTCTAGGTGAGTTTATCTGGAAGTTGAGTCATGGCTACTGGACTTCTTTTTGAGAGTTTGTCAACTTTCCCAGGCTGGGTTCTTCACAACCGCCCTGCGAGGCAGGCCCATGGTTCCATTTGACACAGAGAGAAAGAGAGAGATTCAAAGACCACCAAACGACTGAGAGCTCCATGCTGGCATCCAAGCTCAGCCGTTATGCTGGGCCCGCATCCCAAAAGCATGAGAACACCAATGTCCCTCCCTCCCCCCATGCCCTCTGCTTGCTCAGGATCGGAGCAGCCGTGCCCTCCCGGCTGGCAGAGTTCAAAGCCAGCGAGGCCACCGCATTCCCATTCCTTCGGCCCATGGCCCACCTTTCTGAGGGTCAGCACGCGCTTCTTGGTGCCCACCACGCACCCCTTCACCATCACAAAATCGTTGTTGACTTCTCCGTAGTGCGGGAAGCCACCCTGTGAGCGGAAAGCAGGTGAGGACAGAGGAGACACAAGCCAGCGCGGCCGCAGCCATCAGACTCCCAAGACAAGACACGACAGTGAAAAATGGAACATTAGAAGGTGGACCGGTCGGGGAAAGAAGCAATAAAACAGTCAGCCTCTTCTCTCCTCCTCCTCCTTCCTAATCTTATCCTCAGTCTTAACACCAATCCTAAGCCCAACCCTCGACCCAGGATGGTTGCTCGATTCTGATGAGAAAACTCATGAGACCCCAGCCATATAGTTCTGAAGGTGGAAATGTCAACAGGGATTCATCTCTTTTTCCCTCCAACACAGCTTCGTCAGAGATACATGCCTTGCCGATCAGACCTGCAAACCGTGTGTGTGTTTACCCACCCATGTCCAATCACAAAACTAAGCATGCTGGGATGTAAGATACACAGGTGAGGAAGAGCACATTATGGGACAAACAGACCTCGTTTAGTGTTCAGGGGAGCACTCCTTTTAATTACGGAGTAAGCCTCTTGTCTAGTTCGACCTTTAACCTCAACAGAAGGTCATGTGGTAGGGCTACTGAAAGCTAGTCCCCTAATCTTGGTCCCTAAATCCCGGGGGAACAGAATTCCAGCTGCTTTGGGAGTGACGATCAGGAAAGCAAGTAGTACATTCAGAACGAGGCTGAAGAGATCTGAAATCTCAGCCTTGGGTCCTGTTTGCCTCGCCTTCCTTGCGCCACTTACCAGGGGAGTAACGGTCTTCTCCGTCGGGTCATAATTGGTGGAGCCATTGTTCCTCACCACTTTGCCTTCCTCCGTGTGGACCCCACGGCCAATGCGGTAGATCTAGAATAAAGAAATGAGGCCCTAGTGGACATTTCACAGACATGCTGTAGAACAGTGTTGGCGAACCTACGGCGCGGGTGCCAAAGGTGGCCCTCGGAGCCCTTTCTGTGGGCACCCGACATCGCCCCTTCACAGCCACCTGCATTCAGGTTAAACTGCTCTATTGGCACTTTGCAAAAAAAAATCAGTGGGTTTTGAATTGCACTTTGGGCACTCGGTCTCTAAAAGGTTTGCCATCACTGCTGTAGAACTTTCCCGAATTCAGCTGGGAGTGGAAAAAACTAGTTTAACAAAGAAGGTGTAAACTTTGCCCTAAGCCTTTTTCTTGAGAAATGCCTGCCTGAATCTCAGCTTCCATCGCATCTCAAAGGAGGCCCCACAGTCTAAAAGGTCTTCTCCATCCTAACCCAGATTCACACGAAGCAGAACAAAGAAGCCATCTAGGGACTCTTTGCAACACTGAGGACCAGTCACTTGCTTTCAAAAGTGACCCTCAATTCCTTGTTCTCAATTCCTTGAACATGTCTTAATTGCACTGGACGGTATATTATCCCTCATTATTGTAAGCCACCTTGGGTCCTTTGCCAAGGAGAAAGGCGGGGTAAAAATACTCTAAAATAAATAAATAAAATAAGAGATTCTTAGAAACTTCTGGGACAGAGCTCTAAATATGGCACGTATACAGGCTGGCTCAGTGGTCCCTGTAGATGCACAGTGGATGGGAAAGTATTAGTCTCTTTGATACTTTTGGTTTTAGTTTGCTATTACAACTGGCAACAACAGGGGAAGTATCTTGTTTACATTAATGTGATCTCAGCCTACACAGAACCAGAAACATTCCACCCCAGACTAAATATACTTGGCTGGCTTGTAAATGTTTAGGTTTTGTGCAACCAAAGTTTCATCGAAAAGATCAGAGGGGAAACAGTGTGTGGAGGGTTTGTTTCCCCTGTTAGTTGCTACATTTTAAAATTGAAATATATGTTGTTCCAAAAAAGGTTAGTGTTTTCCTAAAAAAAAAAAAAAAATTTAAAAGCTTGGAAAATATCCGGTAACATCAAACTCTAGGTAATGGTAGGAAAACACATTTTTTGAGGGATTCCCTTTGTGGGGTGATGATAATGAGGAAATTCTAGAAGCTTGGTTTCTGTACCAATTCCATCCTAAAACTATTTCCTTACAACAACAACAACAACAACAACAAACAACAACAACAACAACAACAAAGTCACTTGCTCAAATAATGGAGGAAAAAAACACCTTTCCACCTTCTGATAGTACAGACCCCAAACACAAACTTTTCAGCATTTTCCCAAACTTCCGGGCAGGGCTTTAAAAAAAAAAAATCCCAAAGGAGCCGACAAACTGATTCGTGGTTTGTTTGGGAGAAGTTGAGAAGCTTGTGGTTGGTGGGCTTTGACGAAGCACGGCGAACCGCCATTTTGCTGGTTCGTGCCCAACGCTAATCTCGAACGCCAAAGGACAGGACGGGGGAGGGAGAAAGAGGCATGCCGTACTTTCTTGTTGAGCTCGGTGCGGTGGTGGTAGCCCTTCTGGCCAGCCCGGGCGATGGAGTAGCCCACCCGGGCCGGGTGCCAGGCGCCGATGCAGGCCACTTTCCGCAACCCTTTGTGGGTTTTCCTCGGCAGCTTCTTAGTGTGCCACCGACTCGTCACCCCTGGAGGAGAGAAGGACCCAGGATTACGAGGAGGGACGGTCAGCTGCCCCAGACTACAACACCCAGGGTCCACTACTATTCTCAGCACAGGCTGGAGATTCTGGGCATTGTAGTCCAAAAATGAGGCATGCCAAAGCTTCACCACCCCATTCCAGGCTTTTTTTTTTTAAGGAACAATGAGGGCTAGGAACTTGCTTCCAGACTGGCACAGTGCGTTCTGGTAAGCAAGCAGGGGCCCACCTTCCACCCTTTCCCCTCCTCCCTTGGTTTCTTCCTCAACGCGACGCTCATTTCTGTCCACGCTCAGGACCCCCCCCCCCAGTCAGCGCCCTTTCCGCACCTTTCATCCCGTGGCCCTTGGTGACCCCGATGACGTCAATCATCTCGTTCTGGCTGAAGACCGTCTGGACCGGAATCTGCTTCTCCAGCTTCTCGTGGGCCCAATCCACCTTCTCGGCCACCGTCCCCCCGTTCAGCTGGATCTCCATAATGTGAGCTTTCTTCTGGCGTAGGGGTAGCAGCTTCATCTGCCATCAAAAGGGGCAACCACATCACGCCGCGCAACCACCGTGACGCAAAGGCAAGGGCAGGAGGGCAGGCTAAGGAAGGGGTGGCCTCCCCAATGTTTCTGGACTCCACTTCCCATCAGCCGAGGCAAGGGTGGGGGAGAAGGGAAAGCGTAGTTCCTTAGCATCTGGAGACCAAACGTTCTTCTGTTTCAGTAGATACCCCAGATGTTCTTGGTCTAAAACTCCCAGAAGCCTTCACTATGAGCTATGCTGGCCAGGATTTATGGGAGGCTGTATTCCAAGAACACCTGGGAACCCAAACACGGCTCAATCCTAACCCAAAGCAGGATCAGAAGGTAGAGTAGTGTGATGGATCAAGCCAGGACTGAATCGGTCTAGAATTACAGGGAAGGTCAGGGTCATGACCATAGGGTATTCTGTCCATGCTCAGAAGAACTACTTATCCCCAAGAGATGTAGGTTATCAGTGGTGCCCAACTTCGAGGCATCAAATAATCTTGGGCTACAACTCCCACACGCCTTGGCCAAGTTAACTGTGTTGGCAAGAGATTCCAGGAGAGGAACGGGGGAGGTGTTACAAAAACTGTAGAAGCAGATTCACAGCTTTCCATCAAAAGGAGATACTTCAAAGGCTGCCCAAGGTTAGATATAAAAGACGATCCCAAATCATTTGGGGATAGAGTTGCTTCCTAAGCCACAGGGTCCAGGCTGCGATCTGAATTGGCTTTATACCTGGCTTAACTGTCAGGACATTTCCACCCAAATCTTTAAAACCCTTCTTTTCAATCCCTGGCGTCCAGGCACCCTCTCCTCTAGACGTCCTGCCAGCTGTGGGTGGAGTTCTCTTTTATCCACCGGCCGGCCCCAGAGGTTGAGGGGGGAAGTGCTCACCTGGGTGTGCACAATGACCCGGATGACCTTGCAGTACTTTTTCATGGCTGTGAAATCTTTCTCCAGCTGCTTCTTCCCGCTCTCGTCCTGCCATTTTTTGCAGTACTTGGTAAAGGCCTTCTTTTTGCTCTTATGCCTGGAGGGAAGAGACCATGGGTCTGTTGTCAACAACAGGCCCTTGGGTTGCAACACCCCGGCCTTTTCATCTTTTCGCCTGGCTCCGTGCGATTCCCCCTTTCTCCCATGGCTGCCCTGCCTGCTTCGCCCTGAACCCTCCCCATTGTTTGGTCAAATATAGGAAGGAAGGAAGGAAGGAAGGAAGGAAGGAAGGAAGGAAGGAAGGAAGGAAGGAAGGAAGGAATTATTTAGAACACAAGCCGAATATGAGCCAACATTGTTGATGTGGCTACACAAATGGCAAATGCTATTTCAGGCTGCAAGAACAGCAGCATAGTATGAAAACCCTGCAAGGTACCAGCTTCCCTCTATTTGACACTGGCCCATCTTTAGTGCTGAAGCTTCGCCACCACTGGGTTAGGCCTTTCCTAGAGTACTATGCCCAATTCCGGACATCTGGGGCACATCAAAAACGAACCAATTTACTTCACTAGGCCCTTTCGTGGCTCAAAACTCCACTTCCACACACCTCATAAAAGGTGTGAATGCATGCCCTCTATATTGATTCATCTGTTCATACTTTCCCTGGTGTTGACAGTTATGACCCTGTGCCTGTAGAGTACCTTTTGATCCGTTCACGCCAACAAAGGAACAAATCTATTGAAGTGCCGTGATATTTCATTTCTTTTCTTTTGCCTCCTCTTGGTTTTCATTCCCCTCCTTTTTAGTTTTGCTAACATGCTGAAGTGGCCCCAGTTGCCAGATGGGTGGAATAAAAACCAACCAACCAGACAGACAGACAGACGAGAACAACAGGGCTATTTCTATGGGGAAATTTCCCTTCTGCCCCCCCCCCCCCACCTCCTCTGACCAGTTCTTGTAGAAGCGTCTTCTGCATTCGTCGCTGAGATGTTCGGCAAAAATGGTCTTGAAATTCCTCAGGCCGCGAGGCGTTTCGATGTAGCCCACCACGCCAACCACCACCACAGGCGGGGTCTCGATGATCGTGACGGCTTCCACCTCCTCCCTCTTCGAAACCTCTGAAAGGCACACAAAGGAGAAGAAGTGTGACACACGGGAGGCCGAGGGCGCAACATGAAACTATGCCCCCAACGACGGTCAAGTCGGTCATCGCTTCTTGGCAAAACGTCGTGCTGAAGGGTTGCATTGATTAAAAGGCTGAAGGCCTGGTGTAATCCCCCTGAAAAGACCCCGACAATAAAGGCACCGGGGAATGAACAAAAGCCAGCATCGTTTCCTAAAGGAACTGTTCCGTTTATCTTTGCTCAGAGGGATTCCTGGGGTCGTGGAATGCGTTTGTGGTGGGCAGTGATGTTCTTCAGCTCTGTTTAGCTTCTCAACTTTCTTCAGGTGCACCTTTCTTGGGTTTTCCGGCTAGAGGGCTCTCAGAAATGGTTCACCCTTCCCTTCTCCTGGGCCACCCTGGGACCACCTTGCAGCTTGCCCAAGGTCACCTGGGTTGGCTCTTCTCCAAGGAGGCCAAGTGGGGGGAATCGTACTCCCAACGTCTGGGAGCTCAACCATTGAGCTCTCCAGCCAGCTCGCAGCCTTATTACGTCACCCAAAAATGCAGCTACCCCCTAGCTCTGAGAAGTTGTCCTTCAACCTCTTCCTTACGCGCAAAGGCCAAGGATGTGGGGGAAATCTTTGGCCCCAACTCCTAAGTCCAACGTCTTTTGAGTCCAAGATCTGACTCAAGTACCAAGATCCAAGATCCAAGTCTTGTTTGGTACCACGCTCTGAGTCCCAAGCCTGAAGACTGGGTGCTTATTAAGAAAAAACTTTTTCCCACAGGAGAAAAAAGGAATGGGCAGGTGGGTTGCGAGCTAGCAGCCGAATCCAAGTCATTAATTAAAAACAAGCACCCTGCATCTTGTCCCTGGTGTGCCTTGACCATTGCACGCCCGTCCCTGCGAAAGTCTCCTTCCCGCTTTGGGGAGTTGAGAAGCAAAGCAAACCCTGGCAACTTACTCAGCCCCGGTCGGTGAATTTCCCGTAGGATGTGGGTCATCCCGGCTTTGTAGCCCAGGAAGGCGGTCAGGTGGACGGGCTTGCTGGGGTCATCCTTGGGCCAGGTCTTCACTTTCCCCCGGTGACGGCGGCTCCTCTTGTGGGGAAGGAACCCCAGGTGCCCGTGCCGAGGGGCCGAGAACTTGCGGTGGGACTGGAGAAGGAGACAGAAAGGAGACATTGCAGAGCCCTGCGCTTTCCTAAAGATGACACCCTACCGAGAACGGCCCAGCGGGTCTGCTCGCAAGCGGGGAAAGCTCCCAAGTGGGTCACCGAGGAAGGACTCTAAGGGGGATTTTGAAAAGACATTTGGCAGCCGCCGGGAATGAAAATCCAACGGTTCCCTTGTGCTCTGTGAAATTAATTATGAAAATAATTGCTCCCCTCCCCGGTACTTGCTATCGTCAGAAACGGCTGGAAGTGACACGCTGGCTCGGTCTACAGTAGCATCACATCAGCCTGGTGTTGCGGGTGTGTGTGTGGGGAGAGGTTAGAGATCTAGACTAGGATTCAGGCTTTTGGACATCCAAGGACAACCAGGGGCATTTTACAGTCCTACCTTGCAGTCTTGTTGTGAGGATACAAGTGGAGGAAAGCTATATATATAGCCAAGCAATCGATAAAATCAACGTGTAATTTCCCCCCGCCCCTCTGGGTTTGGTATAAGACGTTTTGCCACCTGAGGCAGAGGCCCAAAAACAGACGAGGCCGGCAACTGAACCTCCGTTAAACTCTGGGGATGGAAGGCAATGCAGGACTGCTTTTTACAGGGTGGCGGCGGTGGTGGTGGTAGTTGTAGGGTAGTCTGATTGTGGCACCCACAGCTCTGCCCTCTGAGAGAGTTACAAACAGAGTGGGTGCTTAGGAGGAATGCACAAGGGGCTCTCACTGCTGCCCTCCCCTCCTTATCTGCCGCCTGAGGCCATTGCCTAATGGCAGGGCTGGGCAACCGTTCTGGGTAGGAGAGCACGCTACCCGTCAGGAGCCAAAGCACATGGCTAGGTGTCAACCCGCCATCTCAGAAGCACAAATCATGGGTGTCTTATCTTTGGGGTGGGGGGAACCTAAGACCTTTGAAGACCGTCCCTTCCCATACCACCAGTATCCCGTCCTGCCACCGGCCCGCCTGCCCACCCAAGAGAGACGTGGCCCAAAGAAAGCCCGTACCATGGTCGGACGTCTTCAGCCCCAGGCAGATGGCGGAGGAAAGAGGGCAGCCGTGTCTGCCTCTATCACCTCATGCCAAAGACGTCTGCGGGCCCCCAAGACATAAATTTAGCAGCTGGCCTCATGCTCCTGCTATATTCATTTCAGACTCGGGCAAGCTGACAGGGGTCTGACACCATCCGCGGCTGGAGGGGGAAGGGAAAGGTCAGGGGCAAAGCAGGGGGCTCAGTTTACTCCCGACTCCTCGTTTCCGAAAAACAGAGGAGGGGACCATAAGCTTTTGCAGCCCATGGTGGGGGGAATTTGGCCCCTGAGACCACCTGAGAGAGCACACCCACCCACACCCACACACCCATCGCCTTGGAGAACCAAAGTAGCAAGAGTGTCGCTCAGAGAGCGTGGCTGCGCCCAGCCTTGGCAATAACAAAAATGCATTTAAGACACAAACCTTCATTTAAAGAGAGGGCTAGCAAACAGAGAGGCAACTTTGAGCAGACGTGAACCCTGCCATCTCTCTGCAACCATGGACCACTTGGGAAGGGGCACAGACAGTGTCGCTTCTTCTTTCCATGTTGCCGTTGCCGAGTTCTGAATCTCTGGTCAAATCTGCTTTTTACGTCCTGTTCTGGGTGGTTTATAACAAGGAAAAGCTGGGGAGTTGTTCGGAGGGATTTCCCAAAGAGGAAATACTGATGGCAGCAACTGCAGTAATGCCAAACCCATCGAGTTGACTGGCATATCAAAATAAAACCTGGCAATTCTTTTGCAAGTAGGGGCTCTGAAGGTTTTGTTTGGGGTAGGGAAAAAAACCCATTAACTAACAACAACAAAACAATAATAATAACCACTTATTTATTAGATTTATATGCTATCTAAGCAAAGGCGAACAACAGTGTGATAAACACATAATGCAGACAGCAACGCATTATTTATTTCTTCTTTTCGGTTTTGCTTGCAATGCGACGCATTTATGCATTTCCTTATTTATGGGCAAAAAAACAAAGAAAAACCAAAACATTTTTCTTTGATTTTTGCCTGGAATTCTTGAAAAGACGAACACGGCTGCCCTCCCCATTTATGATTGGATAGGTCTGGTCCAGGGCAGGTAGCCCACCCCTCCGAGTGGCCTGGCGCGCATGCGCGGTGTGCCCACGCCGAGGGCACTGCCGAGGGAGCTCCTCCCGTCATCCCTCGCGGCCGCGGCCACGCCTCCCGGCGGCCACTCTATCCCCCCCTCTCATCCTGCGCATGCGCGCGCTTCCCCTTCCCCGGTCGGGCCGAGAGGGCGCCGCCATTTTGTCCGCCGGGCGGCCTCCTTCGCTGCCGCTGCCGCCCCCGCCGCCGCGATGCCTGAGGAGTCGATCCGGGAGGTGTATCCGCCGAAAGCGGAGCGCACGCCGAAGCAAGAGGAATCCGACTTCTTCGCCCCCCTCGTGGCCTTCTACGCCCAAGTGGTGGACCGGCCCGTCACGCTGTGGAAGGGTCAGGAGGAGGAGAGAGGGGGGGAGGGGAGGGGGAACTACACATCCCAGAATCCCCCAGCCTGCAACTGGGAAGCTGGGGGGAGGAGGTTCCGCAAGGGCATGGAGACCTCGCTTTGGGGAGACTACAAAGCCCAGAATCCCCTAGCCAACAAATTGGGAGGCTGGCGGAAGAGGCTGGCCAAGGGCATGGAGACCTTACTTTGGGGGGGGGGCAGGGAGACTACAAAGCCCAGAATCCCCCAGCCAAGAACTGGGAGGCTGTGGGGCAGAAGGTTCAGGGAGGGCATGGAGACCTTACTTTGGGGGGACTACAAAGCCCAGAACCCCCCAGCCAACAAATTGGGAGGCTGGGGCAGAAGGTTCAGGGAGGGCATGGAGACCTTACTTTGGGGGGACTACAAACCCCAGAATTCCCCGGTCAGCAACTTGGGAGGCTGAGGGAGGAGGTTAGGCAAGGGCATGGAGACCATACTTTGAGGGACTACAAAGCCCAGAATCCCCCAGCCAGCAACTTGGGAGGCTGGTGGAAGAGGTTAGGCAAGAGCATGGAGAGCTTACTTAGGGGGACTACAAAGCCCACAATCCCCCAGCCAGGTCTTGGGCGGGGGGGGGAAGGCACATTCAATTCCCTTTTAAATAATTTAGCACCTCTTGTTTCTAGCTTTTGAATATTACTGCCTTTCAATTGCTGCCAGTGGCGGTGGGTCCTTTCCAGGCGAAAGATGGGAAAAAAATAAGATAACAGGGTCGGTGTTGCTGGTTGGAGCCTCTCTTCTTTGCCTGGCCAGGAATCCAAAACTAATTTCCCTCTTAAGCTTTGGCACCCATCCTACACACAATCAACACAGGACAGAAAGTTGTGGATCTCACCGTTTCAGCAATCGGTGATGAGTCTTCTGAGTTGATCTAAAAGAAACTGCTTCCCTGCTTTTGAATAAACCAAGCTGCAGAAAGATTGTCCTTGTTATTAAAAGCCTAGAGAGAAGGAGATATCAAAGAGCCTCGAAATCTCTCTCTCTCTCAAGGCTTTTGATAAACCTTTTACTCCTCATTTCCCTCTCACTACTTGAAAGACTCCTGGTATGCATCTGGGAGGTATCTAAATGTTTTCCCTCTGCAGAATGGATGGATAGCGTCCGTGCAAAGAACAAACTTCATTATTATCACCAGCGTTTCCGCCGCGTGCCCGACGTGACCGAGTGCCTGGAGGATGACTTCATTTGCCTCTACGAAGCAGAGATGCAGTGGAGGAGAGACCAGTATGTCTTTTCCCAATCCAGTTCTCCAGCTCTGCAGAGATGGGATGGAGCCGGGAAGGGGGGGGAGTCGTCTGCAGCTTTCCGTGGTTCAATTATAATCGATATGGCTCCTCCCCACCAGGAAAAAAATTGGCTGATAAAAGGAGAATAACTGCTTTTTTTTTTTTTTTTTAAAATATTCTTCTTTGAAATGGAAGCATGCCATTCTGTGCTTTTTGTTTTTTCTGGTGGTGGTGGTGCGGGGTGGAATTGTGCAGAATTTTACTTGCTATTCTTATCCTTTCCACTAAGAAATAGCACTCAGGGCACTGAAACGTCTTCAGTAAAGCTACATTTCACTACATCATAATTCCGCTCTAGTAAATATGCCAAAACTGTTAAAAATCCACCCAGGGTAGTTAGGAGCAACTCAGCTGGGGAGGTTAGACCTCATAACCTAGCCTACAAAGATGATCTAACCCCCCTCCTTAAAATCAGAGTGGAAACGAATCCCAGATCACTCAGGGCCAATGGATATGATGTGGCCGGCATCTCTCTTCTCTCTTCTTTTGCTTCCAGCGTGGTTGACCAACACATTGTGAAAATAATGCAGGAGCGAGTGAGTTATTGCAGGACGCTGGAAGGAGAGAACTATGCTGAAAAGTGTGCCATACCAGTCCAACAGTATAAAGACGTTAGCAAGATTTACTGGAATAAATGTAAGTCTACCCTAAGTGGCTTTTTTTTGTTGTTGTTTTCATCCTAGGATTGGCAGGGTGGGATCAAATACAGGGTTGCTGGGGCAGGAACTTGGGCTTTCCATTAGGTACAGAAAGGCCCCATTTGGCACCCAGGATACATTGGGATGGAACGCTAGCTGAATCGGTACTGGAAACAGCAGGTTCATGTTGTACCTCATGGCAGGAATTCTGGAGGCCGTCTCCCTCTGGCTTGAAGCTGTGAGACCAGGCCCACCATGGCCAGAAGCTAGGCCTAAGCTAAGCCAGCACTGAGTAGGAAGACGGTGCCCCAGGCCACCCAGAGCCTCTGCCCGTCACCGTAAAAACGACTGTATGGGCACAGCAACTAATCAGTGCTATACGGAGCACCATTATACCATCTCATGGCTTTGGTAAGATTTCCTGGGAGTAGCTGCAAAGAAACGCCAGGTTCTGCAGGTCTCTACGCTTACCAGCAACGAGCGTGCTTTCAGAACATTCAATGTGGTCCAGATTTTCCACAGAACCCAGTGTGGTGGGGCAGGCGGATCAGCCTTGTTGCGGAGGCTGAGGCCCCAAACCTCCAAGTTTGCTCTTCCGGTAAGCTCTGTGGACTGTTGTGACAAGGTGTGAATGCGGGTGTGATAAATGTCACGTCCAAGATTTCTGTTGCCTGCTGTTGTAAATTTGGCCTGATAGAAAAGTTTTTCATAACTAAGAAAATATTGCCTCTGGTTGAGATTTTGTGGGGTTTATGCCACTATGGCTCTCGCTCACAAACAGTAGAGATGGGTTTGTGCAATGGTCTTCCTTCCATGGTGGCCCCCGTGTTGGCTGCACCAAAGCACCTGGTTTTAGTCAAGTCCTGTATAGATTGTTGTTGTGTCCCTTCTGGGGGAAGCACCTACTACGTTCTCCTGCTCTCGTTCTAGATGGTGACCTCGGGGCCCATGGAACAGCACGGAAATGCTTAATGAAGCAGAAGCATCAGATGATTGCTGAGAGAAAAGCCAAGAGAGAAGCCAAAGCAGCTGAGGAATAAAACCCACTGCGGGGCGATTACCCCTTTGTGACTGAATTGCAGATTGTGTGGGTCTTCTTCGTTGTATCCAATTAAGAGCGCTCCGAGTCCTCCCAAAAGTGTGAAATATGTAGAACCGACTTTGTAGTGGCACAGGGGAAAATAATCTTACATGACCAAGATCCCGTCTTGTATGTTCAAACATGGAAGCGGTAAATGCTTCAGCTGTGCCCCCTTTTGGAAAGGAAGCAATAAAAAACATTGTTTGGGGAAAAAGCTTCCTAGTTATCTATCCCTAGCATTAAGGCAGAATCTTATTGCTCAGTGTTTTTTGTACAGAAAAATCTAACGTGTTTGATTCCCTTCCCTGCAGAATCTTTTAAACATTAATAGCTTCTATCAGTTCCTCGCTTTTTCTGCAGAAATGTCCAGCCATAGGTAGAACTCAGTATCCCTTTTAAAAGGCAGTGTGTCCATGGCAACCAAGCTGAGTGGGTCACCCAAGGGGATGATAGTTAAATAAATTTAAAAATGCACGAGCATAAAACAGTGTGGTGTAATCATTTGTGACTACTGGTTACGCACGTTTGTGGGTATGCTGTGACGTTTCGACCAAAATCACCTAATGATGGTGTTGCAGGTTTGAGCATCCACTTCTCCCCCTTAAGTTCTGAAGGGCGGCTTCCGTTTGTGCTGGAGAAGTCACAGTCTAGGTTGGCATTGCCAGGCCAGGCTGGAGAAGGCTAGAAAGCACATGTGCCAGGCCCCAACCTGAAAACCCAAAGGGTGACCCTGTCACTTCTCCTTTTGGTGCAGTCCATGGCCAGCAGCAAGTGTTCACAGCAGAATCACCTACCTGCCCTCCCTGGTCACCTCCTCACCTTGGGCACTAAAACTAGCCATGTTCTCTTCTGCCTCTTAATTGCCTGCAGTATAAAGACCCCACTGGGCAAAAACCTGGCCATCCACAGCCTACCAATCATTTCCAAAACCAGCATGAAATCCATCTTATGCAATCAGGAGAGCCATGTATATACACAGGTACTCTTCCCGCAGGTAGCTTCTGAAAAAAAAAGAGACATTTTCTCCTTTATTTGTACCCCATCTTTCTCCTCAAAAGGGACCCAAGGCGGACTAAGGTGTATGTTGTTCAATTCCTCAATACTCTAAGCAACACCCGCGGCCCCACTTCAAGTGAGCTCCCACCAAAGCAAATTAGGCCTTAACAGCAGCACAAGAGGTGGACATCCCGCCCATGCAAGAACAAAATTCTAAGGCCAATAAAACCCTTTTGAGTTTGGCCAGATTAAACCCCCCATTTCATGCCTGTGCCTTTGTCTTAAACTGTACAGCCCCTTCCGGAAAGATCGACTTCCTCCATACCCTGAGACCAATTTTAAGCCACCACCCCCCACACACACACCCAGCCGGACAAAGACCACAGCATTTTAGATCTGGTTTAGAAATTGGACGTGGTGGTGTCACTTTATTGAACATAACAGCTTCTCTTAGGTAGTGGCCACAGCAGCAGCCTGAGTCCTCTGCACAGACACCCTGGCGGCGTGGGTCTTGGCGAGATGGTCAGTGAACTCCTGTGGAAGAAAGGAAAAGAACCTGAGCCCCTGAAGGGTGGGATTCTGAGGTCCACTTTCCACCCCATGTGGCCGTTTTGGACCTCTCCAGCCTGAAAACAGTTCAAAGCTCATGAGAGGAAACTGCAAGCTAGAGAAGGAACAGCCTATTCCTGACTTAAACAGACACGTTTCTTTCTTATCTTGGGGTCCCACCCTTAAAAAAAATTTACTGCCCTGTTGTTCAGAAATAAGACCCAACTCCAATGGCTATCTTGAATTTATGCACCAAATCCTGAAAGAACTGCTTTAAGTATTTTTGCTCTGCCTATCTCAAAACAGGGCCCGAGTTTCCTTACCTGATAAGGAGATTTAGTGAACACGGTTTCCTTCCAAAGATCAGGGGTCAGATAACTGTAGGTCTTGGAGATGGCATCAAAGGTGGCCTTAGCTAGGAAATAAACCACAGGTCACATTGGTTCATAAAAATTAAATCGTTCACTGGGAAACAGGAGTTCTGATGCAAGCGCTCCAGCATCATCGCCCCTGTGGGTTCCAATAAGGAACAGAGAGACTACCAAGCCTCGCTGCCGTGCAAACAGGAACCGGTTTAGTTTTCCTCTCGAAGAACGACAGGTGCGCCACGGGCATCGGGTGCAACTGGGCAGAGCTGAGAGGGTTTGAGTACTTCCCAAAGACCGCCTAACGCGCAGGACAACACCATGGTAAAATGGAAGCTGGTTTTACGTTGGCAAAAGACAGAGCAGCCTCAGATCTTGAGCCCCGTTATAATTATCTGCAAATCTTTTGGCTTTTCTGCTCTCCCAGGGCTGAATCCCACTTATGCCTCTCCCGGAGAAAATGCCATGGCCAAGAGGGGCATCCAGACCTACCGAAGTTGCCCAGGGTGGCTGTGCAGCCCCTGGCGGAGGTGTAACAGTCATCGATGCCCGCCATCATCAGGAGTTTCTTGGGTACTGGGGCAGACACAATCCCAGTCCCTCGGGGTGCAGGGATGAGACGCACCAGGACGGACCCACACCGGCCAGTCACCTAAAAGGAAAGGATGACGTGCTGAATGGCCTGCCCAGAAGTGTTTGGGGGTGGGGGTGGGGGGGACTGCTTATATTCACACTTCAAGCAGGCAACTCGGGATCGAGTTGAACAGAAAGACGGAAGCTCTACCTTGCAGGGCACGGTGTGTGGCTTGCCAATCTTGTTCCCCCAGTAGCCACGCCGGACTGGCACGATGGACAGTTTCGCCAGGATGATGGCCCCGCGAATGGCCGTGGCCACCTCTTTGGAGCACTTGACCCCCAAGCCCACGTGGCCGTTGTAGTCGCCAATGGCAACAAAAGCCTAAAAAGAGCAAGACATGGTCCGGCGTTCGTGCAACCACAATGCAACACTCCTTTGGTTGCTTGCTTATTTGGAGGCTGTGTTTCACTCAGTAAGACCTCAAGGGAACTCACAGTAATAAAAAGTAGCCTTAAAAACTGATGTAATAAAAAAAACTACAATACTGAGTACTGAAGGATGAAGCACAATTAAAACTTTAGATCATAACTGGGTAATGGCATGCAGTGGTGAACTTTTAGCACGCCAGATGTTTTGGACCACAACTCCCAGAATTCCAAGCCTGTAATGCCAATGACAAAGGAATGTGCGAGTTGTGCTGTCCAAAACATCTGGAGTGCCAGAGGTTCCAGTTGCGATGGTTAACAAGACAAGGCTTACTGTAAACAGCAAGCGTGACAAGTTCTGCCAGCCATTAAGCAGGAAGCCTGAAAGAACCAGACATGCAACGGTCTTCATGACAAAAATGTCTGAACCAAGCGGGGCTCCAGACGTAAATGTCTATCCTAGGCCGTGCTAGCAGTTGAAGCTCTATCATGCCACGCCACTCTGTACATGCTGGGTCTCGCCTTATTTTGGATGCTAAGCAGGATCCAGCTTTGTTAGGCCACTGAAGAAAGGGAGGCACCGCCAGGGAATGGCAAGTGCTCAACTTGAGGAAAGGCCCTAAGCATAGCAGTTGCACGCACGACTCAAAGGCAGAATGTCCCACGTTCAACCCCTCATATCTCTAGGTAGGGTGTAGAAAGAGTCTGATCAAAGTGTTCTGCTTATATACCGCCCCATACCACTACAAGTAGTCTCTGGGCGGTTTACAATTTTAATTACAGAGTGCAGGCTGCACATTGCCCCCCCCCCCAGCAAGCTGGGTACAGTACTCATTTTACCGACCTCGGAAGGATGGAAGGCTGAGTGAACCTTGAGCCTGCTACCAGGGATTGAACCCCCAGGTCGTCGTGAGCACAGTTTTGCCTGCAGGACAGGCATTTAACCCCTGCGCCAGGTACGAGTTATAGCAGCCAATACTGGTTCCAAGAAACCATCCTGCTCTCTGCTGCTGCTGTTAGATGAAGTGGATCCTTCAGATCCAAAGTCAAGGCACCACTGAAGAGGAGAAAGAACATATCTTGCATCTAAGTTCCCAAGTACAAGACCTGCCTGAATTCCAAGGGTAAGGTTGATCCCAGCATCAAGAGACAAAACCGTACCTTAAACCTTGTGCGCTGACCAGCCCGGGTTTGTTTCTGGACAGGCATGATCTTCAGAACCTCGTCCTTCAGAGAGGAGCCCAGGAAAAAATCAATGATTTCAGACTCCTAGAAGACCAAGGTTATGGGATTAGCTGCCGTCGGATTCCATCTTCAAGTGTACAGGAAGAAGGATCTTGCTATCTTACAGTGCTCTAATTTATCTGCAGCAGCTGATTCAGCATTTCGGGCTGGGCCCTCTTAAGTTTTTCCTGACATTTTGGAGACTGGCAAAATGTCAGGAAGAAACAGTTCCAGAAAACAGCCAAACAGCCCATAAAAACTCACAACCCCTCTCAGATTCCGACCATGAAAGCCTTTGAGGATACACTGACTCCACATTTTCCAGAAGCTCACAAAAGGGTGGCCGAAGTCAACAGCCTTCTGCCAATGCGGGTTCCCACATTCAAGGATAGACTGCCCTGAAGAGGGAGGTTTACACCAGCCACTGTGACAAGTGGTGCCCATCGGACAAATTATACACTGCACGAAAAAGCCCTGCACCCTTTCCACAGTTCTCAAACCAACCAATTTGGCTGCTTCACCCAAAATATTAGGAGTCCCCGCATGCTGTTCTGTGAACTTCTACCACTATCATCTGTCAGAAGACTCTCATAATTCAAAGAAGCCTTCCGAATCTGGTAGAGCGATACCTTGATCGGAAGCGAAAAAAGGTAGATCTCTTCCAGAGACTTGATTTTCATGTCTTTCACCAGGCGGCCAAGTTTCGTGACTGGAATCCACTGGAACAAAATAAAGAAAACTAATCAATCCACTTCACCCCCAAAATACTCCACCAATAAAACCACTGCCCATCTACAGAAGCACAACCAATGTTTGGACCACCGTAAGCAGCAAACTGAGTTACGACCTTGGCACCCACGACAGTAAGTCTGTTCCTAGGGAAATTTCCTAACTTTTATTATTCAGCGCTAGTGATGAGCACTGAAGCATTTGGTTTGGCTGTTGCGTCCTGTTGGGAAATCTCTTCAGCGAGCCGGTGGAACTTCCTGCCACTGTAAAATGCAACTTAAATAGAGAGAGATCTGCTTTTTAAAAAAAAGCATCCTTCCACTCACTTCTTTCTCTTCGGCTTTGCCTCCTCGGGCCCCACGTCCTCGGCCACGGCCCCGTCCACGCCCGCGGCCTCTTCCTCTTCCTCCAGTGCCAAAGCCTCCCCGGAAGCCTCCCCGGGCAGCTCCTCCGCCTGCCCCTCCCGCAGCACCGGCGTCGTCCGCCATTTGCTGCAAAATAAAAGAGGGTGTTTCGAGTATGTCAGAGGGTTATTTATTTATTTTTGTATTTATATCCCGCTTATCTACTACATGTAGTACTCTAAGCGGCTAACAAGGGCAATAAATGCCAGATCAACAACAATAGAATACATCAAATATAAAGCAAAATCAACATAAACTCCAGCAGATCAAGCAAGGGAACAGCAATGTAAAGAGAGAGGAGAAAACAAGAGTGAAAGCCTCAAATACGCATATAATTTTTTGTGCACTGACCCATCTTTACTTGTTTTTTCATATTGGGGGCTGTGTAACAAATACATTTCCCCAGATGTGGGATCAATAAAGATTTATCAACAGTAAGCCGGAAATGGATCCACACGACCCTAAAAACGCGTGTTTCCTGTTTCTAACTTATCCAGACTAGTAAATAATCCCACGTACCCCTTTATTATTTTGCAAAATATTCTATCAGGAATCTGGCATTGCAATAAATTGTAACAGGCGCCAATGCAGAACCCTGATTGATCGCCATTATCTTAGGTAAATGCATATTAATTACTTTACACCCAGGATTTCAGCCCCATCACACCCAACACATTAGAAACCCCGTGTTCGGCTTCTCACTGCTTAGATTAGGCACGTGTTTGAAACAAAGGACGACCCGCCATTGAAAGAGGGCTAAGGAGCCCCAAAAATTCCACGACACCTTTTTTTAAAGAGGCTGTTCGGGCAAAACATCAACGTGGCCTTTTCTCAGACTAAGAGAGCAACACGAGATCCGAGAAAATACGGTAGGCCTGGATTTGTAACGTCTGAAGCGGGCATCCTTCCCGTGTCTACTCCACCCTCTATTATGAGAACGCAAAGAAGCCGAAAATAGCCGGCTTTAATTGAGACGGGGATCGTGTTCAACCCCAGGGCACGCGGTTTAAACCGGCACGAGGGCCCTCACCCAGCCGATGGCCACGGATTCAGACGGACACGGAACAAAAAACAAACAAACGCAGCCACTTACGTGTTCTTGAGTAGAAGGCCGAGCGAGAGCGGCGAGCGGTATTTATAAGCCGCCCGTCTCGCGAGATCTGCTCTCCACGCGAGCTTTCTTGAGCCAAGCGACTGTCCTCCCTCAGTGCGCAGGCGCAGTAGGCTTGTTATAGGTTATGCCGCTGTCGGGGGACCCGGATCGAGCATGGTGAAAACGCCAGAGGTGATAAAAGGACAGACTCCGACACGCGCTCTTCCAGTTTCTGCCCGACGTCGAGGTGACTGTTTTAGTGGTAGGCTGTGTTGTTTTGAGATATTTTGTGCAATATAGCGCAGTTCGTACACAGGGCTCGCTCTTCAGCTGAATTCGTTGGAGAGCGTGGGGTGGTGGCTTTTAAGGACCCTGGAGTCCAGAATCCTCACCCCGGTCGTGGATTCTGGGACTTGTAGTCCCCCAGATAACTATCTCGCGCTCTTAATCGAAGTTCTCAACTCAGGAAGGGCGCGATCCTGTCTGCTTAGTTATTTAGCAAGCCATCGCATCGGCTGCGTACTCTCTCTCTCTCTCTCTCTCTCTTTTTTAAAATGGATGATTCTGTGATTGAGTCCAGCATCATATCCTGGAGCCCCGGGGGGGGAGGGGGAATCGAACTCCCTCCCATCCAAAAACCTAACCCACTGAGCCAGTTTGCATCACCATCGACCTGCATTGTGACCTGTAATGCAAGACAGCACTGGGAGGTTTGGAGTTGGGGCTCTGGGCGTGTTGGGGAATGACACCCCGCTTTGCAAGCAGTTTGCCTCCTAAATGCCAGGAATGAGATGCATGGCATTACTGCTGTCCTCTGCGACACAGGGTTGTTGGTTGCTTGCTTGGCACTGCCTGAAAATCACCTCTAGCCTCTGTCAGTGGCCTTGGGTGAGATAACAGTGCACACAGCAAAGGGAGCATTAAGCTTATTGCCTTCTAGGACGAAAGAAGGGCAATAAAACCCATGTTCCTATATGTTTGATGCAGAGGAAGGCATCTCAACAGGCAGAAACTTGTATAAGTGTGGAAGGAAACTGTCCAGCTTCCTGACCAACATTTGGGAAACTAACGCTTGTTTCTCTTGCAGCATCTGTACCTCCAGAAGAGTCACATTCTGCAGAGTCTCAGTTGCTCATGGGAAGGAGCCCTGGGGGGAAAAAGACTGTGTCTCTCAAAATAACAGACAGCAAGGATGGCAGGCTTTGCATTAGAAATGCTTCATCTCTGACTGTGAAAAACATATTTCCCTGATCTGCTGGTGTGAAAATCTCCGTGCTGGTTATATTTCTCATAGTTGTGAAGAATGAACATGAAACTGCTGGATTGGACAGCTTTAAGGTGTAATAAATAAACACAATAAACTTTGTTTTCCTACATTTTGTGGCCACGATGTTTTTGAAAGCCCGGTGTACTTCCTCTAAAAGTCTAATGCCAGAAGTACGGTTTGTGATGGCACGGTGGGAGGACTGACATGAAATGTATTTATGCCTTGGTTCTGTAAGCTGAGGTTTTCACTCCACTGATGTGATGCTGTTAATGGTGTATGTATGAGCATGGTGTGCATAGATCAGAAAAGATGAGGCTTGGCCACATATGCTTTGGGGCGGGGGGGGGGAGGCAGGGTCTTGCAGCCTCAGGATTTTCTGAGTGCTAGAGACAGGAACATCATTTCCCCTTTTGTTTCTGTGTGGGTAGCAGTAATGCTCTCGGTCCCTGGGGACTTTCCCAATAAGGATATCTTGCTGCAAACTGCCCCACTGCATTGTAGCTTCTTGATCGGTCTGGACCAGATCCAACAATAATCCATTTTGGATGTGGTCCGGATGGCATGAGATGCTGCAGTTCTCAAGGTGTGCTCTTGAAGAAGGCCACAGCCACACGGTGTGGAGTCAAGAGCCTTTAAGATGAGGGAGAAAAAAGCCTATATTGACAATATTTTCATCCATCCTAAAATTCTGTCTCCCATGTGTAATCTTGCCTCCAATGGATGGGAGCAGTTCCCTTGACTTTGGCATGCAAAACATAAATACATTATTTTATTTATGGTCCAGTTCATGCTTTGGGGGTGGGGAGTGAGAAAGAGAAAATAAAACAAGTAGGGGCTATGCTCCTCTAAGTGCCCCATGAAGAGAGGGTGTGAATGTGTGGACCTGGCCTAGGTCACTCAGTTTGAAGGACTGGGGCTGTAATACAACCTGTAACTACAGACCGATGAAGCTGTTTGGATGAACAGCGAAACGTTTCTGTCTCTCAAAAAAAGAAGTCCAGTAGCCATGACTCAACTTCCAGATAAACTCACCTGGGTGACTGAGAATCTTCACAGACATAATGGAACTTAAGATGCCGCTTTGCAACATCTCGGCTTCCTGCCTCAACGAAGGGCCTTTTCACAGGACCCCTAAACTCCGCGGCAAATGGCTCCCAGCAACGGAGCTTAAAATTATTTCCCCACCGGCTCCGGAGTTTACAGATAATTAAGTGCGACCACGCCCACCTCAGCGCGTCCCAGCGCACTTTTCATGTACCTGCTCTCGGAGGGTGAAAATTCCTGATGCGGATATAACAGGAGTGACTGCCTGGCAATTTCATCTTGCCGAGAACTCTATATCTAAGAACTAACTCCTGGCAAATCCATCATTTGCCACGCTTGAACTTTTGGTACAGCTTTGAAAAAGAGAGTCTCGCCCTCGAGATATAAGCAGCATTGGTTGTTATTTTACTACTAGCCTGAAGGTATCACCTAATCTACTCTTGTATTTGGTTTTGGGGATGGCTGCGCTGCTCCACAACTTGTATTTATTTATATGTATTTATTTATTTATTTATTTATTTATTTATTTATTTATTTATTCTAGAGTATTTTTACCCCGCCTTGGAAAAGGATCCAAGGCGGCTTACACTCATGAGGGATAATATACAATCCCCAGTACCACGAAGACATGTTCAAGTATTTGAGAACAAGGGATTGAGGGACATCTTGCAGCATTAAAAGACAGCATGACATTTTGCTGTTAAAAAAAACAAACAAACCAAAAAAAACCCTTGAAATGAACCCGGAATCTGCCTCGCACAGCTGGCAGCTCTACCATTTCCTGTTTCTATGGCCCGCTGAGGTTGGTCCGGCTGGCCGGAAGTCCGGGTCGCCGACCGGAAGCACGTGCGCCCAGGAACCGGGGCCGGGGCCGGGAGCCCGGCGAGGAGCCGAGCCGCAGGGGAAGAGCATGGCGGCGGCGGCGGCGGCGGCGGCGGCGGGGAAGGGCGGCAGCTCGGCCACCTTCAAGAGCAAGTACGGGAAGGGGATCCCTGAGAGGAGGAGGAGAGGAGGAGGAGGGGGGAAGCAGGGGAATAATAAGAGGGCGGTTGTCATGGAGAGGTCCTTTCCACCCCCCCCCACCCTGCCACCCCCCCACCCCGGTTTCCACGCTCACGTTGCTATGAGGGGGTAGGTTCGTCGCCACGGCAGTGACGTCACCCCCTTGTTGGCAGGTGTGTGTGTGGGGGGGGGGGAGGAGGAGGTGCTGCCCGTCTTTCGCGCAGAGACCCTGCCCCCACCTTTGCAGGGCGACGTCACAGTCGTGGGGGGGGGGCGGCGGGGGCGAGAGTGCCTCCGAGCATGGGCAGAGTGCATGCAGCCCCTTCCGATGTCGCTCCGAGCCTTTGGAGGCAGAGGGGGATTTTTGCACCTGGGGCAGGTGTAGATTGCCCCTGAAATTCTGCCCCCCCCACCGTTTTTTTTTGTTGTTTTTGCGGTGCAGCAGCAGGAAGGAGAATAGTTTCAAGTTCTCCCGAGTCCACCACCCCTTTTCCAATAACTAGCCCTTAAATGTTTCAGGCACTCTGATGGTGGTGGTGGTGGTGGTGCGGAAACGCTTTGCGGGATTTCACTAGGTCTCCCCCACACAGGATCGACCCATACTCCATCTCCCCTGGCCACGCACGTCTTCCTGACTGGGTACCCTGTGCCAAGGAGGAGGAATGGGATCCGTGGAGAAAATCTTGTGCTGTCAATTTGGTTTGGGCTGAGCAAGAGCAGCCCACTCTCTTGACACCCTCTCCTGTGCCTGCTCTGTGTTTTCCCCCAGCTATGCCGTCTTCAGGAGGATCGAGCCTTTCTACAAAGGAGGACGTGTTCAGGTAACGCAAAAAGGCCTCCAAAGAACTGCTGGGGAGCTCAGGGGTGGAGATGGTGGAGCCCGAGGTAGGGAGTTTGAATCCCCCCTACTTGTGGCTCCGTGGCGGGGGCTGGACTGGATCTTCCAGAGGGCCCCCTTCCAGCTCCTGCCGTTCTAAGGTGACGATGGTGGCCATTGCCCTTCAGCCCAGGCTCTCTCTCTCTCTCTCTCTCTCTCTCTCTCTCTCTCTCTCTCTCAATCTCATGCTGCTGGAGTGCCTGTTTTTGAAAGCTGTGCTTCATTCCTAGATGAACCAAGATGGGGACTACATGTTTTGTGCTTGTGGGAACAAGGTCAACATCGTCGACATGGCAACGGGAGACGTCGTTCGCAGTATCGGGCAGGTACGAAAATCCAACCCTCCAACCCTGCACGGAGCGTGGCTTCCAGATTTTTTTATTGTGCCATTAAAGTCCCTCATGTTGTTCTATTCACGAGGAGCAACTGGAGAAGCAGACGTACTGGTGTGCGTTTCTCACCGTGCTGCTCTAGCCGTGTCCAACAGAGACACACATTAAATAGCAGACGGAGGCATGCTCCGCAACTCACCTGATGGTTGTTTTCTTCCTGTTTTATTTTTCACTAGGACGATGAAGTGGACCTTACGACGTTTGCCCTCAGCCGTGACGATGAAGTAAGTGGCTGTAGCATTGCAAAAGCAGGAAGATGAGGTGGAAAGATGATGGA
This sequence comes from Phrynocephalus guinanensis, assembly GCA_037367245.1. Lineage (NCBI taxonomy): Eukaryota > Metazoa > Chordata > Lepidosauria > Squamata > Agamidae > Phrynocephalus > Phrynocephalus guinanensis. Next base: position 1,323,561 of record CM074751.1, read on the forward strand.
TAGAATTTGCCCTCCCAGTAGCTGCCAGACGCTGAGCAGGAGCTGAGTGTGGCTGACCTTCATGGAACCCATCCCGCTCCACCCACACCCATGAAACCTTTCTCTTTTCCACCCGCCTAGATCCTCGTGACAGCCAGCCACGCGCTGCTGCTGAAACAGTGGGATTGGCTGGCGAACAAGTGCAGCCGGACATGGAAGGCGGTGCACACGGCCCCCGTGGCCAGCATGGCGTTTGACCCCACCTCCACGTTGTTAGCTACAGGTATTGCTCTGGGGCCCTACAGCTGGACGAGCAGGTGGATGTCTGAACAGCTGGAACTGGGATGGGCTGTATGAATATACAGGTGGCTTTCCTCTGCGAGTCTAAGAGGATGCAGGTTCCATTTGGAACTGCCCTGTAGGTCCGTTTTCCTTGGTTCCTGCTGAGCGGCTCTTATTTTTCTTCTTCTCATTTCCTCTTCCAGGCGGCTGCGACAGCACAATAAAGATCTGGGACATCCCCAAACAATACTGCACCCACAACCTGAAGGGCTCCTCAGGCGTAGTCCAGTAAGGAACCCGTTGCTTCACCTAATCCTCTGCCCTAAGTGGAGGATCAGCTGAGCCTGTTTAAACTGTTCTGCAGGAGAGCAGCTCATCCTGCAGTCGTTTTGAAAATTCCCGTCCTGCCCCTAAATGGTGCATGAACAACATCCGTTCTGGCTTCTTCTCGTTTTTTTTCGCCTAGCCTTGTTGAGTTCCATCCAGACATCTCCCAGCTGCAGCTTTTCTCCTCGTCCATGGACAACATCATCCGAGTTTGGGACCTCACCTCCAGCCAGTGCGTGGCTCTCCTGGAGAACCATTACAGCCCCGTTACCTCCCTGGCCTTCTCCCCGGATAACGAGACACTGGTCAGGTGAGAATGAAAAAGCGTCTCCTTTTGTTCACCCTTCTCCTCTTCCGGTGAGGGTTCCCTCAAGTTCCATTTTTTTAAATAAAAAAAAATCTTTAAGTTTGGGTGTATATCGTAGCTGTTTTTCTTACTTGGAAAAAGAGGCGTAATAACTTTCTCGATTCAACATCCAAGCCTGTCCTAGTCTTTTGGAGCAGGGTTGGGGTGGATTTGGCAGTCTTTAAAACTGTACTATGATTTCTGAGTCCCTAAAAGCCCCGTCGTGATCCAGAGTTGGGTTTTTCAGCTCCGGCCGTGACAAGATCTGCACCGTGTGGGACCTGAAGAAGAAGGAACCGAGAGGCACCATCCCTGTTTACGAGGTAAAGCTGTCTCTGCCGGAAGGTTCTTGCTGGAGCACTGATACACTGGGGTTTCCTGCTTCTTCTACTGAGTCACAGTAAACAGAGAGCAGAGAAGGGGTTCTTGAAACCATGGGAAAATTGCCTTTTCCTTTCTCTCAAATATCGAACCACCGCCAAGCGAACAGTTCATTCAGTTTGCCACTCAAGCCTTCCGCAAACCAGATGGGCTGTTGCATGGCCATTGATGGCTTTGCTTATGTCGTGCCTGAGGAACTCGGGCGTATCTTAGGTGTGCCGATTATTTGTACCACTTCCCGGACATTTTAGCTGTCTTTTCTCCACTCTTCCTCCTATTCTGACCAGCACCAGACTGAATGAGACCCTCTGAGGGAAAAAAAAATGATGTCTGTTCCTTAATACCCACCGAGGATGCAGGGAGGCATCCCTGAAGGGAGCTGTTCTACCCCTTCAGATATATCCACTTAGGGGGACCTGCACTCCCCCAAGAAAGAGTAGGGGCTTTTGCTGATGTGTAAAAGAGCAGGTTTCTCTCATTTGCCACGTTGGGGATCTCTCGGGAATATATTTGATCAGGTCTGGCCTCTTCTTTGCTTAAGAAACATTTTATCCTGATCCTCTGTTAGTGAGTCCTTTTTTTTTGGGGGGGGGGCGGGCTTCTGGCTGGACCATTTTAATCCCTGATCCAATAGATTGTTCCATGGTTTTTCTTGGCCGGCTGCCTTCTGTGCCATATGGACAGTAGAACTGGAGAGCAGTGTCGGATGCTCATAGGTTATGTCCTTGATCTTGACCCCCCCCCCTTGGACATGAGCACCTGGGTGGGAAAGGATGCAGGCCTTAAAGACTTTTTTTTCCTGACCGAGCCCTCAAACAAAGGACCCAAGTCTTCACAATAAACAGAGCCAGCTGGAACCTCTTGTCCACGGATGCCACCTTTGCTGAGTTTTCCCTAAGCCAGCTTTGAGAGAGCAAGGCATGAGTTTCTCCAGAGGTTGGTGCTCTCACTTATTCCTTTCCCCGCTTTCTTTGTTCCTCTCAGAGCGTCGAAACGGTGGTCCTCTTACCCGAAGGAGGGGATTTCTCGTCTCTGGGCGTGAAGAAATCAGGCACTCACTTTCTCACTGCGGGCAGCAAAGGTGGGTGGAACACTCCGATCTCCCTTAAAGAACGAAAGAGCCTGACAGTCGGTTGCGTTGCCAGTGACAGATCATGTATTCGGGAGGCTGCGGATCTCCCGTGTAGCCCCCAGGGAAGCAGGCTGAATTGGGGTGGAATGGGTTTGCGTGAGGGTTTGCTGTGTTCCATTTTAGGAAAGGAAAGCTAACCGGTTAAGAGAGCAGGCTGGTAGTAGTTTTATGTCTAAAGTGAGGGCCTTATTCCCGGAAGGCTGCCTTGGGAAGTCATCCCCACTTCTCTGCTGCTGCTGCTGCTGCTGCTGAGAGGGTTGGTCTGTGCCCCCTTGCATCAGGTATCCTCCGGGTGTGGGATGTGTCCTCGGCCGTCTGCGTGCACGCCCAGTCCCTGCCCAGCCTCCCCATGACAACCGAAGAGGAAGGGGCCGGCGAACGCAGCCTGGTGCACTGCGCCCTGGTGCCGGTCAAGAGCGAGGTCCTTGCCGTGAACGCCGAACACAGCATCTGCCTGTATGACGCACAGACACTGAGCCTCAAGAAGCAGGTAATTGGTCCTGCCGCTCGTCCCTGGAAGCCAAGTGGGGTTGAAGAGGGAGGGGGGTGGACCTCTGTAACTGCCCCCGGCTCCACCACCATGCCAGGCTCCGGTGGAGTTGGGGCATCCCTGTTCCCTTGACCTGCATGTACGCGTGCGAGGCGTCCTCCCTGCCCTCCTGGGCTTTTTCCAGGCAAGGCGCCCCTTCCCCGACCTACTTGGCTCTTGCGTTTCTTTCAGTTTTCGGGTTACAACGGAGAGGTCCTGGACGTCAGGTTCCTGGGTCCTAAAGACTCCCACATCGTGGTGGCCACCAACAGCCCCCAGCTGAAAGTGTTTGAGCTCTCTTCCTCCCACTGCCAGGTCCTGTACGGGCATACCGGTAGGTGGCAGGAAGGGGTGCCAAGGGCAGTCGGGAGGGCTTTCTGCGCACGCTCCCTGGGAAGGCTGGTGGAAAGCCCAGCTGCCGGCCTTAAGCCAAACGGGAATCGGCTGACCCAGCCTGTGTCCAAGGCAGGGTTTAAAACGCTGACGCTTGCCCCTTTAAAGGTTATCGGCCTAAACCAGGGCAGGGACCCCTTCTTAAAATCCAGTGGCTGTGCAGAAAACCACAAGTTGCTTCTTTAGCCCAATCTTTCTCTGTCTGCGCTTGGTAGGGTGGCAGCCCCGTTTCAAAACAAGTTTGAGAGGTTTATCCGTAGAGCAGCGAGCGTGCATTTGTAAGAAGTCAACGCTTATACCTCTGCTATTATCGATTTTGACTGACTTAGTTTTGTTATTTTGTTTTATATTGTGCCTTTTAACACACAGTGTTATGTGTAATGGTTGTACTTCTCGCTTAACCTTTTAAACCGCCCAGAGTGGCCTTTGTTGCTAGATGGTGCGGTATACAAGTCTAATAAATAAATAATATACCTGCATGCCCCCTGCGCCTGTGCGTAGGTGTTGCATGGGGGCCTCATCCTGACCATAGGTTGTCCTGCGATCTCAATAGATTTGCTCTTTCGGCTTACCAGCACCTCTTTCTCTTTTCTGTGCTCCTTGCAGACACTGTTCTCGGCCTGGATGTCTTCCGGAAAGGGAGACTGTTTGCCAGCTGTGCCAAGGTACCTCCCGGTTGGGGTCTGTTTTGTTTGGGGCGCGATTCACGTGCTTAATCCAGGAAACAGTCAGGATCTGGGGGTGCTTTGGCCCTTGAGCCCTGCTCAGCCAGGTAGAAACACACGGGACTCACTGGATTAGCCAGACCTACTGTGGAGGTGTCCGCAGAGGAGCCTCTAGGGCAACTCGGACTTTCTCAATAGGACCAGACTTTCCTGCCAGAGGGAAGGTCCAGCTTCTGATCTCACTACACCCATTCCTGTGATTCCCTGGAAGGGGCTCAGGCTGGAGAGTGTTTTTCCCTTTCTGCATTTGACTAGGACCATAGCCACCGGGACCGTCAAACCCAGCGACGCTTTCCTCCCTCCTTGCGTCATCTGCCGTGAGGTAGAAGAGGAGGAGGAGCTGGAACAAGGAGGGGACGGACAGCTGACAGAAGCCTTCAGGGTCTCTAGTGGCGGGGGGGGGGTCTCTTGAAGCCAGGAGGAGAAGGCAGAAGGCCAGCCAAGAAGAGAGAGAATAAGAGGGTGAAACCGAATGCAAAGTTCAGTGATGCTCAAGAGTAGAAAAGCAAAAAGGATCTAGACTGGGGTGGGGGTGGGGTGGCAGGAGTGCCTGCAGCGTGAGGTCCGTGGAGGCTGCTTGGGTGTCTCATGGACTCCATTTTTACTGAACACTTTTGTTTGCAGGTTTGGGAAATGTTTCCCTTCTATTCCGTCATGGGCTCCACAAAAACTCGGGATAATAAGTTCCTCCAAACACTTCATTCCTTCATTCATTTCATTCATAAACTTGAAACCAATTTCTCTGTTTCCAGGATCGCACCTTCCGCATCTGGCTGATGGACGAGGACGGCGAGGTCCGTTGCATTGCCCAAGGCGTGGGCCATGCGCACGGAGTAGGCGCCCTCTCCTGTTCCAGGTGAGAACAGCCCTCCCTCCCCTCTTTTTGTGTGTCCCTTTTGTGGCAGATTTGGGGATACACCCCCCCCCATTGAAGATACCAATGCTCCTCCTCGCCCCAATTTGAGAGGCAGTGTTTCATAACGGTTAGAGGGCTGGGATTTGGGAGAGCGGGGAATCAAGGGAACCCTAATCCTGGAATGTCCAGGATTATTCTGGGCCAGTCATGCCGCCCTGTTGACCCACCTGGCAGGGCTGTTTTCCCTTGAATGCCTCCGGTATTGGAGGGCTCTCCACCTCCCTTGTGCCACTGGTTCCGTTGTTGTACTGCTCAAGCAGTGAAGACGTTTTTTCCCATGTAGTTCATCTCACACCCTCTTCTCCTTTCTGGCCTTTGCAGAATGAAGGAGAACTTTGTGGTCACTGCCAGCCAGGACCACACGATGAAAGTGTGGGACCTCCCCGAGTCGCTGCCTCCCAAGGAAAAAGTGCCCAGCGTCGAAATCCTTCAGGCCGCGGTGACTGTAAAGGCCCACGACAAGGTCAGTGTGTTTGGGGAATGAAAGAGGGGAGGAGCCTGGGAAACCTTTTTAAAAAAAAATTAGGAGAAAGGAGCACAATGGGGTTTGTGGCACGCTCCTGCCTCACTGATAGGACACGGGTAAAAGTGAGCCCAGGTGGAGTGAAAATCCAGTTGCAGAGAAGCTTCCTACAGACAAGAAGAGCCTTTAGATGAGCAAAAGAGATTCCAATTGAACATTAGGAAGAACTTCCTGACGGTTAGAGATGTTTGGCAGTGGACTATGGTGCCACAAAGGAAGGCGGTGGAGTCTCCTTCTTTGGAGGTTTTTAACCAGAGGCTGGATGGCCATCTGTCGGGAGTTCTTGGATGTGGGGTTCCTGCATGCCAGGGGGTTGGACTGGATGGCCCTTGAGATCTCTTCCAACTCAAGGATTCTATGAATGCGTGTTTCTGCAGACATTTTTGGAATAACAGCTTCTATGACCTCCCTCATCAGCAGATGGGAGGTGTAGTCCAAAAACACCTGAAAGGTCCTGTAAGTGTTTCTTCTGGCATGTCCAAACTTTGGCCCTGCAGATGTTTTGGACCACAACTCCCACAGTCCTTTGTCATTGGCAATCTAAGCTTAGAATTCTGGGAGTTGTGGTCCAGAACATCAGGAGAGCTGAAGTTTGGACATGCCAAACTCTCTCTCTCTCTCTCTCTCTCTCTCTCTCTCTCTCTCTCTCTCTCTCTCTCTCTCTCTCTGTGTGTGTGTGTGTGTGTGTGTGTGTGTGTGTGTGTGCAGAGCATCAACGGCAGCCAAAATAAGTGCCAGCTTCCTTCTGGGTTTTGGTCACCCCCCCCCAAATGCACAGACGGGCAAGTCTCGGGTGCAGAAGAAAAATTGAGAGGGAAAGATGGGTCCCCGTGACCCCCCCCTCCCTGGCTGTTTCATAAACTCATCCGAATGAGGGGAAACCAGTAACGAGGGGGACGAGAGCTCTGCCTCCTCTTTGGTGACTGGCCTCTCCGTTTATGGCTTCCCGGCTCTTGCAATTCGAGGCCGACCGTCCTCTCTTCTGTGCTTAGGATATTAACAGCGTGGCCGTTTCTCCCAACGACAAGCTCGTGGCGACGGGGTCGCAGGACAAGACGGCCAAGCTGTGGGCCTGCCAGGACGGCTCCTTGCTGGGGGTCTTCTCTGGGCACAGGCGGGGTGTCTGGTGTGTGCAATTCTCGCCCGTGGACCAGGTCTTGGGCACCTCTTCCGCCGACGGCACAGTGAAGATCTGGGACCTCCATGACTTCAGCTGCCTGAAGGTAACCGCTGGGCTGGGCTGGCGCGTTCGGGGGGGGGGGGGGAAGGAACATGACCTCATTCCACGACCCTCCCCAGAAGGTCTCGGCCAACACAGACGCCATCCGTTTGGGGCTACGGGTCTCCTTGCAGTTGGAGTCCAAAAACCACTGCTTTGCACACCTTTTGGGAAGCTAACCGTGGATTTTCTCAACGATTTGAACCCAAGTTGACTCCTCGTGCGCTTCCTTCCTTCCTTCCCCAGACGTTCGAAGGCCACGACGCCTCGGTGCTGAAGCTCATCTTTGTGAGCCGAGGAGGGCAAGTGCTCAGCAGGTACGCACCCTCTTTTTAAGAAACGGGGTTTTGCTCAGGGCCGTTCCCCGATTTGTCCACTTTCCACCTCAAATAAACTCAGGAGAGAAGAACTCTCCCCCCCCCCCAAAAGACAGGGTGGAGGAATTTTTTTGCTTCTCTAGGACTGAGTCCCCAAACGCAACGAATTTCCTTCCTCCAGCTTCTGGGTGGACTGGTCAAAATGATGTCACGAAGGGTAAAGCTCCACCACAAATCTGCTGCTTGTAAATGGTGACTCGGTTTAAGCCTGTGTTTCGTTGACTCTCCACACCACGAGCGATGCGTTATGTCGGGAATGAGGTGGCCAGTTAGATTATGCTGTAGCGTTTACTGTGGCTGGGAGTTAAGGTGCCTCTGTCTGCTCATTTTAAATGGGCCTGGGTTCCTTTTTCTTTCAGGATTCAAAACCAGCCACAAGGTTGAGCTTTAAACTGAAGCCCCCACCCCCTGCTGTCTCTCTCTTTGGAGAATTCACTTAATAGAACAGAGCTCCCTGTGGGTTGGGTATCAGGATCTTTGCCATGGTTGCCTTCCGCCTGACATAATTTCTCTCTGCAGAGGAGCTGGGGGTTGTCCTGTTCCTGCGGTTCTTAACGCTCTATCTGACCCAGTTGTGAGGGGCTGCTGCTTGTGTGTGTGTGTGTGTGTGTGTGTGTGTGTGTGTGTGTGTGTGTGTGTGTGAGAGAGAGAGAGAGAGAGAGAGAGAGAGAGAGATGCAGGAAAGTTAAACCCATGGTGGTTCTTCCCTTGGGTCTGTTTTTCCTCCTCCCCGCCCCAAAGTGCTTCCGATGGCCTTCTCAAACTCTGGACCATCAAGAGCAACGAGTGCGTGAAGACGTTGGACGGCCACGACGACAAAGTGTGGGGCCTCCACGCCAACAAGAAAGACGACGCCGTGGTGACGGGCTCCAGCGACTCCCGGGTGCTGCTGTGGAAGGTACAGCCCGTCCCGATGCCTAGCTTCCAGACCACCCTCGTAGCCTGGCTGATCTGCTTCATGTTTTTCTTCTTCTTTTTCCTCCTCTACCTCATTCTCCTCATCAAAGTGCACTAGCGCCCCTCAGCCTCAGCCGCTCTCGCACGCTCTCTCCGGCAGCACACAGGGGACCATTCCGGCTTGTAATAAAGGGGTGAACCAAGTCAGTTCAGCATTACTTGTCCATTTCTTGAGTCAGCTAGGACTCAGCGTTTCATGTCTGGCCCCATTTTAGGCTCCTTTTTGGCAACTCCTTAAGTTTCAGCCGGTACAGTTTCTGCTACATCCAGTGGTGAATTGGCTGCCGTTTTTGCTTTATTTTTTTGCGTGTTTCTTTTTGCTGAGATGGGAAGTCTCGGAGCTGCCATCCCACCTGCTTGATGGGGAATGAGTTCTAAGTGAATGTAGGCATTACGCTAAAATACCGACATGCCTGCAAGTCCATTTTGCAAAAAACAAAACAAAACAAAACAAAAAAACATTAAAACCACCCAATATTGAGGCAATATGAAAACACCAACCAATTGTAGTACACATCTTAATTTGATTGATTTATATATGACTTAATGGCTTTCCATGGACAACACACTGCTTTGCTGTCATCCAACCTTGAGGCCGTTTCTCTTTCCCTCTTATCTTGGTTCCCCTCTCCATCTTTGGTCCTTCTGCGCCCCCCCCCCCCGTTTCTCTTGCGCTTGCATGCGTGCACACCTCTCCTCTCGTCCTCACCCTGTCTGGTTTCCAACTGTTGGGAGAGTCCCAGCCCCCCATGAAGGGAAGTATCCCTCGGAGCTCCCGGGCCTGAGTCCAGCTTTATCGCTCTGGGTTAGGAAAGGTCGGGCACCAACAGGCTGCAGATTCATTGTAATTCGCAAAATGGATTGCACTCTTAATTCACTAAAACTGACTGGCTGGTTTAAAAGACAAAAAAAAGTTCCTGCCCGGGTCCCTTCAGTATCTGTGCCAAACTTCACGTGTCTAGGTTTTGTGTCCAGCTGGGACAGAGGTGAGCATTTCTGCAAAAGAGATGAGCATATGTGCCGATGCACATTCTTTGCTAGGGCTGTGGATTTTTGCTCCTTCCTTAAGAGAGCTCCACTTTCTGCTGAATAACAGGAAAAACTTCCTGTTATAGTAGTACAACAATGGAAGCCGTGACCTCAAGAGGTAGCGAGGTCCCATGCAACAGAAATGTCAAAAAGATTTGAGGAGTCAGATACCGCCCCATAGTGCTTAAAGCATTCTCTGGGCAGTTTGTAAGAAATTGTGCAGGCTACACATTCTGGCCCTCCCCAAGTAAGCTGGGTATTCATTATACCGACTTCAGAAGGACAGAAGGCTAAGACAGCCGCAAGCTGGCTACCTGGGATTGATCCCTGGTTCGTGAGCACAGTTTTGACTGCGGTATAGATAAAGCGCCCTCCACAAGATGCATAAAGAACACAGCAGGATAAAAATCTCTAGACTGGACTCGCTAAGAGTCTTAAAGAGTGGGGCAGTTAGAATTCTCATGGGAGAGGATTAACACAGGAGGGGCTGAACCCAGAAGAGGCCCTTTGCCTGGGGACCAGGCCACCCAACTGAGGTTTGCCCTCAAGCAGGATGTGGGGACTCCCAGGGGTGACCTTAGCACTTGGGAAGGTCACTTAGAGAGGGGCAAGCGTTCCAGTCATTCGCAGTTCTGAAGGCTAGCAACGGTTCATTAAATTTGAGGGGAGGGGGGTTGCTTACAGAAAGGTGCAGTTGATACAGAATGGAGGCATGGGTGGGTGTCCAAACGGCTTCAACCACTAAATCCTTGTATTAAATTCCTGTTCAAGCTCTACCAAATTTTGCAACAGACTGGCTTTAGATAGAGAATGTTCCACTGCTTCCTTTTCAGCCAAAGTGGTGTGTGTGTGTGCAACAGCCGGGCTATATTTGTTGCATTTTATCAGCATGTTGACACCTCCTGGATGCTGAGGTTTTTATCTATGCCCCCCTCCCTCCACACGCTGGTAACTGCCGTACCTAGAAACCACTCTGCTGGCACTGCAGAGAACATGGGCGGGGCGCGGGGGGGGGGGCAGATCTCCGTTCGGATCAGCCTCGTGCCAGGAAAGCTCAAACTTTTGCGTCTGAGGACTATAGGGGGTGAGTGGGTGGCATAATCAGGAGGCTGGCTTGGAGAGGGGTCACTTCTTCCATATTTTAATCATCCAAGCATCTCCAAGGAGTCTGACCCGGAAGCTGAGCTGCCTCTGGGTCAAGCCTGCCCATCAGCCGGATCGGGAACTTAGCTTTTACGTTGGCTCAGAAGCAGGACATGTGGGGTTGAATCCTGGCATCATCTCCCAAAAGGCAGCTTCTCCTGCTGGTAGGGCACATTCCATTCCTCCCTGCCACTTCTGACACCGTTCATTGGAGCAGTGGGGGCGTCCCAAAAGATGGAGATAGCCCTTGGCTCTGGGGGGAAGGGAGGGGGGAACCTCCCGGCCCTAAGACTGAAATCTGGTCCCGTCCCAAAGGGAGATATAGTAAATATCTTAAGTTGTTGATCCTATAAGAGATTCCATAAAAAACATAAATTCCTCCTTTTTTAAAAATATTTTCTTTTACCGTGGAGAGCTGAATCAGCAGATACTGGTCCTGCAGATAAGGGGATCCTGCTGCACCTTATTTGAATGATGGGTTGTGGGGAGGTTGGGGGTCGTGCATCTCTTTCGCAAGACTTGCTCTGACTCGAGGCAAGGTGCTTCTCAAAAGTCGACCGGCTCTTTCTCCTCCTTCCCACGGCATCCTCCCCCTTTTTTTCCCGTTGTCGTCTTGTGTTCTCCCTCCGTCTTGTCTGCCGCGAAAAGGACGTCACCCAGGTGGAGCAGGAAGAGGAGGAAGCCAAGCAGGAGGAGCAGATCCTGAAGTGAGTGGCTTTCGGCAGCGGCCCTGGTGGTGGCGGCGGGGGGGGGGTGCTTTTCAGCCTCCGCGGTGGGCAGTGGGTGTGGGGGGGGGGAGTGGCGGGGGCACATCCTAGGATGTGAATTGTATTGAGGTTTGCTGTTTCAGTAAGCCTGAACATCCCAACGCCTGGGATTTAAAAGCCTGGGGGCGTTGATCAGGAAACCCTGTTTAGTCCTGAATTGTAAATAGCACAGACCCCGATTAGTGACCTCAGGGTGAAAAAAGAAGCGTACGGGTGAGGGCTTGCCCCCTCTCCTCTGTTCCTGCCTCCATCCGTGGTGCCAAACCACGAGAGAACCCCTTCCCCACCGGCTGCCTTGGATTCGTCTTCAGCAAGCGCCCATTTATCCGCGTGGGTGGCGTTAGTTTTCTCTCTCCAGATGCAGGGACTGGACCCCTTGGTCCCTCCCCCGAGACGGCAGCATCAGCCACAGCTACCCTCCTTCTTCTCACTTGGCCTTTTTCAGAGAGCAGGAGCTGTCCAACCTACTGCACGAGAGGCAGTACCTGAAGGCGCTGGGCTTCGCGATCTCCTTGGACCGGCCCCACACGGTCCTGACGGTGGTCAAGGGTAAGAACTCTCCTGAGAAGCAAGCTCTAAAGGGGGTGGCTTTTCTCTACATGGGCGAGGAGCCTTTGGCCTCTACATGCCTCTTTCCAAAAATGCAACCTCTCGGCTTGCGTCAACTGAGTCCTCTTTGGCTTCCCTCTCTGTTAGCCATCCTTAAGGAGGTTCATGGCAGGGAGGACTTGGTGAGGAACGTCACAAAGCTGCGGAAAGACCAGAAGGGTGAGTTGCTCTCCTGGCCAAGAGGCCCTTGAGTGGTGTGACTGTGTGTAGATATGCACAACAACAACAACAACAACAACAATGCTTCTCCTTTCAACAATGCCAAGGGTTGGGGGTTTAATCTCCAGGCTTAGAAAACCTGGGTCCTTCAAGGGCCAGATGCAGGGGAGTGCTATCAGGAGACAGAGATCTAGTCTCGTGCGCTCCCAGAGGCATCTGGTGGGGCCACTGTGAGATACAGGAAGCTGGACTAGATGGGCCTTTGGGCCTGATCCAGCAGGGCTCTTCTTATGTTGTTATGATTCCCCTGCTGTGCATCCCAGAAGACCCAGCCCTGAGTGTCCTTGAGCCGGCTGCCCAGGCGCAGGGGCACCCTGAATCAGAAGGGGCTTGATGGCACAGGATTATGGCAGCCGCCTTCGGTTGCTCAAAGGGTTCAAGGTGCCTTCCTTTCTCTTCCTGGCCCTTCTAGAGGCCCTGCTGAAGTTCTCCGTCACCTGGAACACGAATTCACGGAACTGCCACGAGGCCCAGGCTGTCCTGGAGACCCTCCTCCGGCACGAGCCGCCAGAGAGCCTGCTCCAGTACGAAGGGATCAAAACCGCTGTGGAGTCCCTCCTGCCCTACACAGGTAAGGCACGGTTTCGGCTCTCCCTACGAACAGGATCCTGAAACCCGCTCTACCCCTGGAAGTCCAGGCGGGACGCTTTCCTCTCCCTCCCCTGGAGAGGAACCGGGCTTGAACCCGCAGCCTGTTGAGCGGACAGGAAGAGGGTTCAGCAGCTGGCGTTCCTTGGCCCGCTCCTAATGCGTTGTCGTTGCGGTGGTTGCCTTCCTTCCAGAACGTCACTTCCAGCGGCTGGGGAGATTACATCAAGCCTCCATGTTCATAGACTTCATGTGGCAGAACATGAGGCTGGCCGGGAAACCCGCCGGAGACGAGGAGATGGAGGCGTGACTGGCGTCGCGTGCCAGCGGCTGTTGGGGCACCAGAGAGCCTGGCGCTCATCCATCCGTGCCCCCTTCCAGCCACTCTGCCGGTTGCGGACCCAGCGTGGCTCTCTTGCCAGGGACGTGCCTCAAACATCTTTGTGCAATAAATGTGCTTTGAGTTTCTTTTCTTTTTTTTTTCTAAAAAAGTGTTGAGTTCTTTTACTCCTGCGAGGATTCCGCGTTCTAGCTTTACCCTCTGTTCTTGACATTTCCATTCAAAGAACACATTGGGGGGGGGGCAAATCCATCCTCTTCAGGCCTGCATCGTCGCCCCTTGGACAACACACAGTGCAGTGAATCGCCTGCCGGGTCTTTGAGAGACGGGGAACCGTCCTGGGGGTCAGGACGAGGGCTCTCTTCCGCCATCTCCTTTCTGCGTAAGACTCGCTCCGTTGGCTTGTGAGCAACCGCCTGGGAGAGGAAAATGCCTCCCCCTGCCCTGAGGAGCTTTCTTCCTGCATCCTGTTGGAGCCAATCGAGGCAAGGAGCAGCCCTAACAGGCCGGCCAAATCAAAACCAGAGGTGGATGACTGTTTTTAAAGTTTGCCACCGGTAAGATCCACGTTGCCTCCTGGTGGACCACCCTGGGTGCCGTCTGACTGGACCTGGGCAAAGCATGTTTGAATGGGATATGAGCCACCACGAGATTATGTACTTGAGGGAACCTGCCCCTCCCTCTTGATGCACCAGACGTGCCTGTGAAGCAAAGTCGCTAGATCTGCATCCGCTGTTTCTCCAGGCAGGCCTGTGATGATCCTGATGTTCATCATGAAAAATCAGGACCTAAAACATTTCTTGAAATGCACACCCTTTCACCAGGGAGAGTGACACTTCACATAATAACATTCAAGCCCACGAACGGCACGTCTAATATGCACATACAGTGGCAGCATTCATGGGCAGCATCAGCTACAAGATAAAGGGGTAATTCCTGGTCATGAGAGGGATTTTTTTTAACATATCATAGATCAATTCTAGACAGGTTCGCTCAGGAGATTTGATATTTCTAGCAGTCTTGCTGTTCAGGGTTATGCCTGCGCAATTTTCTGAAACCAAAACCACTTGCTCAAACTTGGTGTCTTCCAAAACATTTGCAGACTGGGGGAATTGATGGCGAACCAGTACAGCAGGTACCCATAAATCTTTGAAAGTTTAATATACTCACAGCCTGTTAAGAGCAACCTCTGAAAAGTACATATTAAGCAATTTAACTAAAAGAGACCCAATAATGCTAATTAAGAACAATTCCCTCGTATAGCAATGAGGGTATTAGTTATTGTCACTGCCCATTCCCTCACCGACTACTTTGGGGGGTGGGGGTGGGGGTCAGAAGCCATGCAGGAAGGGAACATTGGTCAGAATGGACCTTCTGGGTGCCTCTGCCCATCCTGTTGGCTGCTTATGCTGGCTAGGATATTCCAGACGCTGTACTATTTCAGAGGGACAAATGACCTGCTAAGAATAGATGGGGCTTTCCTTCCTGGACATCATCTCTGTCAAGATCTCAACCCATTGGTCCATTAAAAAGAGGGTTTCCTTCTTCAGAATGGCTTTCAATGGGGCCTCCCTTGACCAGGTATCCCTTGCTGGACTGGCGCCCGTCCTCTTGCGCCACAGATTTCTCTCACAGCTATTTCAGTGTTGTTGTTGTTTTCCCCTTGCCGGCCGGCATCTTCTCTGCTCATGGTCTTCCATGCCCACCGGAGGCAGTGGCTTCCCAGGCGGGTGGCCCTACAGGGCCATGGAGTGTGGCCCACTGGGAGGACAGGGATCGGGGGCGGCCTCTCGCAGGGTCCCCCACATGGCTCTCTGGGTGGCGGCGGAGCATTTCTGGAGGATTTCGTGAGGGCTGGGCCGGGAGGGCACCGGGGGCCGGCCACGGTGAAAGCCTAAGGAGAGATCTGAGCCGCCATCCCGGGAAGCGAGGCTGGCATTACAGGGTTGCTTACAAGGATTCCCACCACCTCCAAAGGCAGAGCGTGGCGTCTCCACCCTCCCACCCGCAGAGACCCAGGCCCAGAGGCATTCCTGACGGCTCCCGTTTCCCGAGCTGTCAGCGAAACACTCCATCTTTGTGGTCCCACCAGGACCCGCAGCGTCTGCAGTTGCGCCCGGAGATTGGGCTTGGGTTGGGCTCTGGGTGGAGAGTTTCTCTCCTCTCATCCTGTGAAATGGAGGCACTCCCGCCGCCTTGTCGAGGTTGCCTTTCGGCTGGATCGGGGACGCCTGACCCAAGGGCCTGGGAACACCAGAGAGGTTCGGGACGGAGCTGGAGAGACGGCTTGGCGCCAACGCTAGGAACGTCCTGTGTGGGTTTCTGTATGGCTGGAGGAAGGCGGATGGGACGTAGCCACTTTTGCCGTTGTACCTGGAAGCCCAAACCACAAAGGATGACACCACCACTTTCCTACAAAGATGACGGGTTCAGTTTTTAACCCACTGAAATTTCATTGAGCAGTTCCACGTGCTCCACACAAAGCAGGACTGAACACTGTGGACAGTGCCACGTGTTCTTGGGAGCCCTCCTGCCATGCGCCTGGATTGCACACAGCCGGCTCCCTGGGCGTCACGCTGGACCCATTTGTGAAGGCGCGTGACTTTATACGTCATGGAGACCAACAGGGTTTCAGTTCAGTGTGTGTATGTGTGTGTGTGTGGGGGGGTCCCCTCTCTCCAAAACTAACCAGAGGTCCCCCAGAACCCTGAACTTGACTGTCTCCTCCTGTTCTTACCTGATCAGCCACCATCCGTTCTCCAGTGTCTCCAGCACTTCCACCAGGATGCCAGACTTCACCGAGAGCTCGTCGGGTCGCTTGGCCTCGTAGGACTGTGTGAGGTAGTACAGCATGCCTGGACCAAAAGAGAAGGCCTTTTAATGTGTGCCCCCCCCCCGGCCGCGGTGCCTTCCCTGCAGTGCCCGTGCTGAACCAACGAAGGAAGGCTTCAAACTGCAACTCCCAGCCTTCCGTTCTTTTGGCCGCGCCGGTCGGGGCAGATGGGAGTCGTAGCCCTGCAAGAGAGAGGGGGAAGGTTTGCCCTCGGGTCTCCCCCAGAAGGAAGCAGAGTCACCTTCCTCGCTGGCTTCCCTCACGACGGAGTCCTCTTCGGTCTTCTCCAGGTAGGAGGCCGGGAACCAGGCGAGTTGCTTCCTGTGGTTCTCCACCAACCACCACCCTGGAAACAAAACGACCGTGGAAGGAATAGCAAGGCATCGGCTCCTTTTTCCTCAGCTGGCATCCTCGTTAGAGCGACGAGGCATGAGGTGGGGGTGGGGGGGATCGACCTTGACCCCTTTGCCTCGGGTCTGTGAGGAAACTCTGCTCATGGGCAGAGGCACTCTGCTGCTGTTTTAAACAGTCCCAATTAAAGACTCCAAAAGCAGGGATGGGAGGAAGCTCGTTTTTTGGCTAAAGAATCATAATCTTAATCTGAGAACAACGGAGCTGGGGTTGGGATGGGGGAACCCCTGTGGATTAATTCCAGCCAAGGAGGCACATGGGGGGGGGAATCGAACTTCCAACCTCTGGCCACACAGCCAGATGCCTAAACCCCTGAGCTAAGTAGCGGTTCACTGGTTCACATTAAGTCCTTAAAACCTCTCTAACACCCAACCCCATCGCTGATGCTATATAATGTCTAGCCCAGTGCTTCTCAACCTGTGGGTCCCCAGATGTTTCTGAACTGCAACTCCCAGAAATCCCTTCTATCACAGCAAGTAGTGGAGGCTTCTGGGAGTTGTAGTCCAGGAACATCTGGGGACCCACAGGCTGAGAACCACTGATCTAGCCCATTTACGGAATAATAGGTTACTTCTTCCTTTCTCCTTCCAACAGTCACTACAATAGCTTTGCAGGCCAAGCTGGGGGTGGAATGTCTCAAGAAACCCATGCTGCTGTGAGATTTGAACCCAGGGCAGCTAGAGGACTGGGTCTAAAAGAAGTGGACTGGCTTCCCTGTTCATAGCCGTGCATCTTGTAGTCTCGGGACAAACCCGGGCCTGCCACATCGGGCGGGTTTTTTGGGGGGGTCAGCCACGGATGCTCCTTACCGCTCCTGTCCTTCACCAGCACATCAAGAGTCTCCGCCCTGCTCGTTCTGAAAGGGTTCGTCTTCACGTCCTCCGTTTCGAAGGCTGCAAGGCACCGATAAAGCGGAGCCACCAGGGGCTGCGTGATGGCCAGCCGAGAGGGCCCGGCCGGCTCCTCTGTGCTTGCCTCTTCCATTTTAGAAGGCAGAATGAGGAGGCTGCAATGATGGGGAAGTCAGGGGTGGATGGAAGGATAACCAACGTGGGATTGGTGACCATGCAAATGGAGTCCAACCAACTCCAAAAAAGCAACCATGCGTCTTCACGTTTTTAAGCCTTCAGCCTCTCATTCTGCTCCTCAGAAATGCTTTCCGCAGCCACCAAGGTGGGCGTACAAGGGGATATATGTCTTGGAGCATCCTTCTTCTCTATTGCACAAGGGCCGGATTTGAGCTCCATCCAAAAGGCAGGGAAAGGGAAGCCGCTCCTAGTTGTCTCTACCATTCAGAAGTTCAAACCATGGTTTGCTGCAATGTCTGAATGGAAGCTACTGGAACACAGGGGTTTTTCCCCCCGCCCACCCCTCCCTTCTGAAAATCTGCTCCCACAGACATGTGTACCTGTTTTCTGGGAAAAGGGGGTCCAAATCTTGGTTCTGAGCTTTGAAAAAACAGACCACGTCTTCTCCCCGGGAGATACTGGGCTGGGTCCTCAGCAGCCCCTGGCAGTAAATCTGCAGAGCTTTCAGGACCTCCGTGCAACAGCTCAGTTTGTGGGTTTTCTGTAGACTCCTGTTGACATCTTTGGAGGAAAGACAGAACAGCTTCAAGGAGGGCAATTCCTTATCAGTATTTCTTCCTGTCCTGCATCTCTTAAGAGGTCCCATTTTTCAGAAGGGTGGAACCAACAGGGGACAGGTACTGTGTAAATAGTTTTAGGGCATGCATGGGATGGGTGGTGGTGGTGGAACCTAAAAGAATATTAAAAGATACAATATAAATATCCCCCCCCCCAATTATTGGGGTGCATGAGATACAGAAATCCATTTTGCCAACTTCCAGAAAAATATAACCCGAGTGTTGTGTGAACACCACATCTTGATGATTGTAAGTGTGTTGGGGCAGAGACTTCTCTCTCAGACTGCGCATCAACCAAAGCATCGAAACGTTTTGAGATCTACAGACGATATCTAGTTCTGGTGCTGAGGCAGGTAACAGGGACAGGAGACATTTTTCATAAACCCAGTTACATCTAAAATCAAATAAAGGAAAGTGTGCTGTTTTCTTTCTTTCTAATTTATTAAATAAAGGGCTTTCCTTGCTTTACCTCGAAACGTAGGGATGGTCCGATCAGACTTCTTTAAGACACCACTCTCAATGGGGAATTTTCTCTTCAGTCTTTTCTGGGTGACGGACAAAGCAACAACAAAAGACATCCATCACTGCAGTCTAGTTTCTTCTCCAGAAACAGGTTGGAAAACTATTGCAAGCAGAGCAGGAGAGAGATGGCCCCAAGATCAAACGGCCGGCCGGTTCAAAGCAAAACTTACGTGGAGTTTCTCAAATTCTTTGAATTCCCTGTAGATGAGGATGTGGGTCTGGTCGGACCACAACACGGAGAGCACGCAGCTCTGCAGAGAGATGGGAGCAGAAGGCAAGGGTGTGCACAGGCACTTTCTGGATTCAACTCACGCCCTGCCCTTCTGCTTTCTCCTGACTGAGAAATACAAGACTAAATGATCAGACTGCTCAAAGCAAGTGGGGCTCTTCCACAATTGAGGAAGCAGCTCTGAGGCAGAGTGCGGGCAGATCCAGAGCTTTCTTGTA
Source organism: Phrynocephalus guinanensis (assembly GCA_037367245.1). Classification (NCBI taxonomy): domain Eukaryota; kingdom Metazoa; phylum Chordata; class Lepidosauria; order Squamata; family Agamidae; genus Phrynocephalus; species Phrynocephalus guinanensis. Next base: position 1,342,200 of record CM074751.1, read on the forward strand.
TCACCACCATCCATGGCGGTTCGTGCAATACATTGCTTAAATTCTCGGACTTTTATGGTCACAAAAGCCTTCTCTGGTGGCTTGTTTGGTTTCTCCCATGCATGGAACTGAAAGGGCCTCAAGCATGCTCTCGCGTAGCCAAACCTGGGGCCTTTCAAATGGACCAGACTACCTCTTCCATCATCCCCCAGCCAAACCCTATCTTCAGTCTGAGAGTCATGGGCCCACATACGGCCGGCATGGATTTGTAAAAGCAGAAGCCCATCATGGCGATGAGTAAAAAGCAAGCTATAATAAAGGGGTGGGGGGGCCCTGGGGGTGCACAGCTTGCCCAAAAGGCCACGCAGTCTGTATCTTCTCCCAGGAGGCCTTGCGTGGAACCAAATGATTTCTGCCTCCCTAAATCATGGAGCTACCTAGCCAGTAAAGCTGCCCAAAACATACTCTTAAAGACCCCAAAGGAAACGACAGAGCCTGCTTCAGATGAACAGGAAGGGCCTGGAACCAGACCAAGAATTATATCCTCTCCTATCTCAAATATTTACCTCTCTCTTTACTTTATTCAGCCACCGTGTTTAATTTACAGTAATAAAGCTACTACAGGCAGGGCCACAACTATGCTTGGTGTGTCATCCAGGGCAAACATGGATTCCACAGAGAATTGTATAGCTACTATATTGTCATGTTGGCGGCCACCCCCAGCAAGGTACCTGGGGCACATGCCGCCCCCCCCACACACACACACACACCCCCAACCCTCCCAGTTGTGGCCCTGACTACAGAACACAGAACTGCTTACAAACTGCATTAAGCCACAAGTGCTGTGTTGCTATTTTGCAATGAGAATGGGAAATGGTTGTGTTTAAAAAGTAACCCGATATGTGAGGGGTATAATGTTACTTTAGCGGTCTGTAATGTATAGTTAATTTTAAAAGGTACTTCCGAAAGGTAGGGCTAGTGATTTTTCCTGGGTTACTGTTGCCATTTCCTTAATAAGCTTAGGTTCCAGTTTTTTTTTTTTTAAAACTGAACATTCACAAATAGGTAATATGCAGTGTAAGAAAGAATATAGCAAATTACTCTCTAAACACGCCCAGCAATGGATTATTTTGTTTTTAAAGGCTGAAACAAGGAACAGGAGCAAATTCCTTTTTTAAAAAGTAACTTTCCATGCTCCTGACTGCGGACATAGTAGCACTTGCATTATCCGCTTGCATCTATAGTGGTGATGGAAGAATTGAGATGAAACCTGTTGTTTTCTATCAGCCTTTGGGGAAGAACATTGATTTTTAAGATGGCTCTGAAAACTGCAAGCAGGAACGCTTTGACACTTCTCAACCTGAACATCTCATGATGCCCTGCAGGTAAAGGAAGAGGTTTGGATGCCATACCTTCGTCTTTTGGTGTTTGAGCACGGCCAGGGCTTTTACCTCCACTGGGAAACTGTCCGCACTCATCGTCTCTTGCTTGCAGGTGGTGTTAGGCAGCTGGCCTCACTCAGAAGCACCCGTCTCCTGCTGGCGAGGCATTTCGGATCAGCCCCGAGGGAGGAGCCAGACGTCTATCTGCTCATTAAAGTGGGCTTCCTTTCTTGCTCAGACATTCCTGGCCAAAACAACCACAACAAAAATCCTTCTGCCGCCAGGGACTTAGCAAGGTGACTTTTAGGGACCAGTGTGAGGTGTGAATTGTGGTCCACCTTTGGTGCAACTCTGTTAATGGTCAAGGCATTTCAGGGTCAGATGAACATAGATACAAAAGAAGGAGGGCTTGGAACAGAGCACAGATATCCTCCCAGCCTATGCTGAAATGCCTCCAGAAAAGAGGAATTCACAGCGTACGGTGGCAGGCGGTTCCACTGCCCATCTGCTCATACGGTCTCTCCTGCTATTCCACCCAGATCTGCTTCTCTACAGTGTCTGCTGTCCTCTCGAACAATGACTGGTCTGATGCTTTGTGACAGCATTCACATGTCTTCCATGACAAAGCTTACATTGTTTGAAGGCAGCGAAGAATGTGTGCTGCTATAATCAGTGACAAAACAGGTCCTGCCCACTAGAATTGATCTTCTGCCATCTTCCAGAAGATGAGCAGAAGAAAACTGACAATTAGAGCCAGAAGGGACAAAAACAGGAATATTCGTACTCAGGTATGTCCCATTCCAGAAGCAACAAGGCTTAAGTGGCAAACCTACGCTATCTAAGCGTGTCATCCTTGCGGTAAATTCAGTCTTGATGAGGTTTTCAAAAAACCCTTTATGGTAACAAGGATTTGGTTTGCATATAATGTATTTGGAAGAAAATGTCACCAACATCTGCATGAAACACACCACCACACCACCAAAATAGGGATGCTGGACAGTGGAGTGGTTAAACACACTTCGGCCACTAGGTACCTCCTTAATCTAATGCTGGAGGTGTGGCAAAGTAGAAAAGGCAATACAGAGAGGTGAGCAATCCTTCCGTCTTAAGAGCTTATGGTATCCTGCTCTGTATAGAAGCCGTGTTATTTCCACACTGCATGCAAAGCTGAAGTGGCCTCTTCAGAGCACAAAGCCTGGGTAGATTAATATGGAAGTTAAAACTGTTATCCAAGCAGCAAAAAAACCCTCCCCACATCGCAAACCGAGCCACCCTGTTGAGGTTTGGTTTAGGGGTTCCCTTGTGTTTTATGAGACATCTTCCCTCAACTGAATGGTTGCAAAGAAAAAGCATTGTTGGAGGAAAACCACCCTGAAGTCCATTAAAGAAAGATAAAGCATGCTGCTTATGTACTGCCCCATAGCACTTAAAGCCCTCTCTGAGCAGTTTACAAATAATTGTGCAGGCTGCATATAGTCTCCCCACCCCACCCCCTGCAAGCTGGATACTCATTTTATTGACCTCAGCAGGAGGGAAGGCTGAATGAATCTTGAGTTGGCTACCTGGGATTGAACCCTGGGTTGTGAGCATGATAGTTCAACCACAGAGGCACGGGATATAAACATAAGTTTGCTTGTTAAGCCAGTTCAGATTTCATTAGCAGATGAAGGCTAGCTGGCCATTTGGTTGGGTTCATTACACCTGCTTCTTCTCAGCACTAGGACATGTTACCTGGTGGGTGACAACTCTTATAATGTTGGCTACGGGCTTCTGGGTGCATTGGTCCAAATTTAATAAATAAATCACGTTCTCTGTGGGTTCCTTTTTAAGCGTTGCCGTTTGTTTCCTCCTGAATACAAAACAATCTAAATTAAACCGGGTTCGCAGGCCTCTGTACGATCAAGGAAACACACGTTCAAGTTGGATGAAAAGCTGAGGCAGCTCTTCTAAGCTTCACAAACTGCTCTGGGGGCATCACAGGCCTATTGTGACATAACGCCCTTCTGCACGGCGATGGGGCCGTGGGGTGGCAAAGGAGCAGCTTGCTGCTGCCTTTGCACTTGTCCAGAGGGGGTGGACTACTCATTGAGTGGAGTCCTCTTTCCCCAGGGTGATTAAGATCCCAACGTCTGGTGGGATTGGCTGCCCCTGAATTTCAATCCCCTCCCCCTTGTATTGTGATAGGAGATGATTCCGGCATTCTGTTTGCCCCGTCTTCCTGGGCCTTCCGCTTTCAAGGCCAAGACGTCAGCAGGAGATGCCCACAAGGCAAAGAGGCATATGATGTTGGTGTTCTACTGGGTGAAGAAGGGTGCCCTGGAAAAGAAGCTTTCCTCCCCCCTTCCCGAAACACCCGCCCCTTCCCCACCTTGCAAGCTCTCTTCCGTTTCACCCTATTTCACGAGAAGTAAGGCCCATCCCAGGGGATGTCTGCAGCCCAAAATGTTCCTGCCTCTGAAACCAGTCTTCTGGCCCATGGCGTCACTCTCGCTACCGGCCCCTGATCCCCTTCGGAAGAAAAAATGCTCCAGGCGCCGGAGGCAAAGAAAGCCTCAGAGAAAAACGGGGAGAAAGGTAAGGCATCGGATAAGAGTTAAGGTGAGGTCAGCAGATCCAGGCGTTTTAGGGATGAGGGACTCGGCAATATGATTTTCAGGGCCTTCTTCTTCCTCTTTGTCCAGTTCAGTCTTTAGAGTAAATCAGAGTCATAGCTAAGGAGAGGCAAGTGGGGGCAGAGATAGACATTGCACACAATCTGTCATTATATGACAGAATTCCTCGACTACTTGAAGCATCTGAGTTCACGGCAATTGTTTTATTTTCCTCCCAGTGTAAAGGTTTTGGCCTTTATCTTGGGACCAAATGGCATATATTTGTTTCTGCCCCAAAACCTGTTCTAGAACCCCTCACCTATTACACCCATTCCCCCTTCTCTTGCAGAAACATGACCCTGGAGATGCTGGGACTACTATTCCCAGAGTCTCTCTGCTAATGCTGACTAGGGCAGATGGGAGTTGTAGTATAACAACATTTTGAAGGCTAGCACTCTGCTTACCTCAGATCAAACGCATAAAGGGATAGTTGTCTACTCCAAAAGTTACCCATCCTGGTATAGAATAGCTTACACATTTTAGAAATAATCAAACAGTTTTCATGTAAGACACAAACATTCCTCCCTCCCAGTTTAAAGATGAAAAAAAATTATTGCTCTCTCTGAGCTGCGCATATTTTCTCTCTAGAGAGGGATTTTAAATGGATTATTGTGGTATGGCACGATAAATATGTTTTTAATATTGATCTTAGTACTGTTTCAATACAATACTTGTTGAATGCTATTCTAATGTTTGTATATATCTTGTTTTTAGCTTTAGAATACTGTTTTGTGATGTAAGCTGCCTTGGGTCCTTTTGGGAAGAAGGGAGGGATAGAAATATTTTAAATAAATAAATAAATAAAGTTGTGCCACTGCTGGTTACTTCCAGAGACCTAGGCATTTCAGGAAAAACAAACGTCCCTTTGTTTTTAACCACCCAATAAAAGCTTTTTGTTCACTGTGAACTGTGTCACCTTGTGATACCTCAGCAGCAAAATCAAAGGTACGTTATTGAAGCTGATGGTATTGTTTTGATCTTATTAATATCAAGTCCTTCCACTAATTATGTATGTAAGAATGAACACATTTCCCCTGGTTCAAATATTAATTGCAGGCCAATGACATTGTGCATGCAAATAGAATAAAATTGTTTTAGCAGACTTCTTCCGGAATACAGCTTGCAGTTTCCACATCTTGTAGAGGAAAGCTAGGAAGACCCGTTTTTATTATTTAAAAAAACACATTAATAATACAGACTGGAAGGAAAAAAGAAGTTAAATTCCTCTTGCATCTTTCTCCATATGTTTCATTCCTTTATCATAGATGTATGTTCTTTAATTTCTCAAGAGAACTGAGGTAATCCACAGTGCCACCAAAATTTTATATACTGACTGTATGTATAAGTTTCAGGCAATAGTGCAAGTTTGTTTCATAAGGGAAAAAAACACACAGAGAACAAGCAACAGTGGCAGCAAAAGTCTGGTGGCAACTGTTAAGATTAATAGATTTATTGTTAAAAATCAGAAAAGGGCCACACTGTTTCCAAAACAATACAAATGCAGGAGCAGGGGATACCTTATGGATTTATTGTAACAAGTGAGCTGTCTTGGGTGGCAACCCATTTCTTTAAACAAGGAAGTTTTTGTTTCTGCTGTTAATTTTGTTGCATTGCAAGAGCTGTTCCCACATCTTTTGCAGCTGATCATGTTGAGACCACAGCAAGCTAATCCTGCTGCAAGCTGTTGGATTTCACAAGAGCCAATAAAAAAATCCAACACAGAGAGATCCAGGCAATATTACCAGTTTATTAGGCCTAATAAAGTTGGTAAGGCGAACGGATCACTCAAGGCAGAAGTGAGGCGTTCAGCAGCGAGCACATGGAAATCCCAAACCTTTATTGATTCTTCCCCCCTCCCTTCTCTGGGTGGCGGCAGCTCAGAGGATTGGTCAGGGGCAGTTCAAATGACCCAATCAGAAGGGGTTGGGGGTTGGTTGGGGGCAGTTCTGGGTGGTCTCTGGCAGCTGTCAGGGGCTTAAGCAAATGTTAATGGGTTTGGGTAAGGTGACACAATAGGCTGGGGAGTGTGGTTTTGTTTCCCAGATGTCGGTAAACAGAAGAGATCAGTAAGTCAATAGTGGGTGAGAGGGAGCAATTATCAAAACCAGTGGGGGGGGGGCAGGAAGGGCTGATGGGATCACACACAAGCATTTGGGGAAACACAATTATTTGAGTGCACAGAGATACAAGCCATTGTAGGGTTACATTGAAAGATACAAGAATTTGGAGGCACAAGAATTTGAGTTCTTACAGGATTACATATGGGTATTTGAGTGTTTACAGAAACTAGGAACATGAGAATAAGAGTCCTTTCCAGGTGTGTGAATGAAACAATGGAGGACAATGGAGGGTGTCCTCAGGCTTTGATGACAATCTGGGTTGGCAGACAGGAATGTTGATTTTCTGAAGAGCAGCTACTGGGATACGTGTTGAAGATACCTGGTGATTATGGTGGTTTCCAGATGCCTCTGCCAGCCTGCGAAGTGGCCATTTTCTTCTTGGTACCTTGCCTTCCTTCAGCCCCAGTTGATGAGAGATGTGGGTCAGGGGAGAGGGTACCTCAGGGTGGTGGGATGAGGGGAGGTTAAACAGGAGAAGAGAATAGAGAGGTGGAAGGAAGGAAAAAAGCCTTTTGTATTTTTGGTTGGTGCCAGAGGTAGGCAAGAGGACCAATGTTTTAAGGGTGTTTCTTGGCCCAAAGGGTGAGATGGGTAGTCACTCCCCCCTTCAGCCTGAGTAGAGAATATAGAAATTGGTCTAAGACTTATTTTGCCCAGGCGGGGTCCCTGGCTGCAGTCCTTTTGGGGTTCTGCTTGGTGAGCAGGAGAGGGGAAAGGGAGGGGAAAGGGTCAACACAGGGGGGGGGGCTCGCCCCCTGCCCATATCTCGGGAACGGCTGGGCATTTTCAAACGGGGTGAAAAGCAGCTTGCCCTTCTCAGCATGGGGACCAACCGGGCCGCATTGTTGACCTTCGGAACTGGTCCAAAAGTTTTAAAATTTTATTTTTCACAGTGTCTTCACATCCCCCCCTTTTTCGGGTTGGAGGTGTCCGACAGGATCACCTCCCACGTGGATCTGCTCCATATATCCTAGGGTCCAGCCACCTGCTTAATTAGAAGGCTCTGGGGGAGGGGGTGCCTTTCCGCGTTCAGCGGGATTGGAGGGAAATTTCCCATAGGACATGGTTGTCCATTAGGAGCTACACATGGCCAGTTTATCCCTAAGAAGTATTCATATCTGGGGCAAGGCATGGGGGAGCAAGCCAATGGGAAGTGGGACTTTAACATCTGAGTGACATCTTCCCCTGGATTCTGGCTGCTAGGGTGTATGCAGGGACCATTTTATATGTCTAAATATTGTGCAATCTCTGGATGGTTCCTGCCACAAAATGCACCCAATTCTCTGAATTTAGATAGAGGGAAATAGCCAATTTAGGATCTGGCTGGTTTGTGTACTCTGAATCAATTGTTTCAATGCATTGTGTGCTTGCTAGAAGCACACTGTTTGAATTAATGTCTCCCATGAGGAGCAGGGTGGCAGGGTTTAAGACATTACATGTTACCAACCGCCGTCCTGGATAGTCCAGTAAGGCAGCCTGGTACTGGGCAATTCTAGCATTCGACATCCAGTGGCCTCCCTTCTGCTCCAATACTGCGCTAACAGCACATGGGACATAAAGAGCCAGTGATGTCCCCAAAGTCAGCTTACTTGCTTCTCGACTTGGGTCTGCAGCTGCCTGTGTTATCTAGGGCACGCTGTCCAGCCCCTGACATTCTGGTCCAGTTGGCTGGCCAGATAGGCTGCTGGTCTCCACCAGCTCCCTTTAATATGGGTCATGTATACCTCAAGCCAGAGCTTCGATAAGCTTGATCTTTAGGTTCTGGAATGCCAACCCTTTCACCCCTCTGTTTTGGTCCCACAAAATAGGGGTTTAGCCAATTGTGCAAAGTCAGAGATCCAATGTGACAGCCATTCCTAAGAAGGCCCTCCATTTCCTTTTAGGTTGAAATAAGCTGAGATATAAGACCTCAGCCTGCACGCTGTATGCATTGCTTAGGAAACTTTGCCAATAGGTGAAAACCAAATAACAATCCCATTGTTTCTATAGAGGCAGAGAACTCCCTGGATAACTCTCCAGTTGGGAACTGATTCCTTGTGGTTCTACTCTGATTTGGGGAAACAAAAACACTTTTAGTACATGGGCACCCAGTTCAGTAGTGTTATGGGACTCAGTCAGCCATTTCAGGGATGAAACAATGTTAAGTTTTTGAACCAAATTCAAATTCCAGGTAGAGCGGTCCTGCAGCTGGAGGCTCTACATTTCCTGGATTGAAAGGCTTACTGTTCAGCAGTAGCTCTCTGAGAGTGCGTAAGAGGAGGGCTTTAGAGAGAGCAAGAGAGTGCGTGAGGGAGGGAGGGAGAGAGAGAGAGAGAGAGAGAGAGAGAGAGAGAGAGAGAGAGAGAGAGAGACGGACCGGCACTCACCAAAGGGCTCAGGGGTTTAGCAAGCGTCGCGAGCAGTCTCCGGAGTTCTTGGCAGACTGGGCAGGCAGGCGGCTGGCAGCATTGGCGAATTGAGAGTCCAGGGCTGGTAGCGAAGGTGGGAGTCCCAAAATAAGTCCAAGCAAAGCAGGAACAGATGGAGGGACAGGTCCAGTCGATGTAAATCTGGGTGAAGATTGAACAGAGTCCAGGGAAAAGTCCAGAGAAAGTCCAAGAAAGGTCTAAGGGAAAGTCCAATGGGATGAGGTTTACTCCTGCGGTTAGGTGTGGAAAACAGCAGTGAGTTCCTTGTCCAAGAGAGGCTGGGGAAAATGGATCCAGGATTTGTCTTCCACCCTCATGTTCAAGCAGCTGGGCTGTGGCCCCTCCATCACCACCAGACTGGGAGGTCTCCTTGAAGAGTGACAGTCGTAACACCTGCAGAGAGAGGGGGGGGGGAGAGAGAGAGAGAGAGAGACCCCCTCCCGACTCCCTGGAAGAGGACGGCAGGGGCTGGTTCCCTGGGTCAGGCTTTCGGGCTAGGGCGGCAAAAAGGGGGTGACCATGCGGGGTCTGAGTGGAGGCCGTTCTAGGCAGGCGGTGGGGGTGGCTCAGATGAGCAGCAATGGGCAGGGCTTTTGGCCGTTCGAGTCCCGTTTTCTTGGCAGATTTTGAGCCAACTGTTGTTCAAAGTTTGAGCCTCTCAACTTTTTCGTAGGCTGGTGGCCAATAAGTCGAATGTAGGGACCTTTTAATTTGGAGGTAAGTGACCATCATTGGATAAATTCACAAGGAAACCCCAAAAGATCCCACTTAGCCACGGCCTTGGGCATTTCTGCGAATTCAGCTGCCATGCCTCCCCTGGGTAACAGGCCTGCACAAGAACCCCCCGGGGTATAGGTTTAATCCCCCATGGGTTGTTCTGTAGGCAGATGAGGCGGGAAGCAACCATGCTTTTGCAAACCAATTGCAGCTCAGGGTGGAAATATCGATATCTTAGCCAATTGTGTAAAGGTTTCCCTGAGGAATATTAGCCCCTCATGGAACCGTTTGACTTAATAGGACAGTATTGCTGAGAGGAACTGCCCAAGCCCATTGATCACCCACCAGCCATTCTCCCACTTCCCGCCAGACTGTTGGGAGCCTAGAGAAGAGTACAGAGGGGTGGTTTTTATCCAGGAGGCAGGGGAATAAGAGGGTTCTGGCTGTCCTGAGGGAATAGGGGATAGGTTCTGCCAGGCACATTTCAGGCTTCCCCCTTTTCCAGATACGACAGTGTGCTTGGCACATGTGTCGGTGGAGGGGGTCGCCTCCCCCCCTTCTTCACATCGGGGTTAGAATGTCCCCACCCCGGTGTGAAACCCTTAATCATAAAAAAGGGGGGGTAGACAGGGGAAAACACATGCCTTCTCTTCTTAGAATGGAGAGGGCAAATAAACATTAGGGCCACTTTTTTCAGGGCCATGCCAGGCTAGGATTAATCCAGCCATCTTTTAGAATTGAGGAGCTAAAGGGTGGTCCTCCCCAGAGCCAGCCCACCCGTGGGGGGGGGGAACTTGCCTCTTTGTGCAATAGGCTTTTTCCCTCAAGCTGGTGGTGGGAAGGGAAAACATTTAACCGTTAAACATTGAATACACATACACACGCCTGGCACCTCAGCAAAACAAGGAGGAAATGCTTAGGATTCCAGCTTGAAATTACTGCAGGCCGAAAGGAGGGGCACCCCTATCACCCATGTGCAGCTCAAAACCATCCAGCACACAGAGGGAGTCAGGGGGCATCTTGTATGGACACACACACATACATATACATACACAGTTCTTGCTGCTCAGACAGAGAGTGCACTCGGGAGGAAAGAAGGGGGGGAAGAAGGGGGGGGGAGGTGTCAAACCCCCCCTGGTTTTGGGAAGAGGAGGAGGGCATATCCACACAGGCACACACACTTCCATGCTCTCTCTCCACACTTACACACACATCGAAAGGAGGAGGCTTGGCAGCCAAAGTAAGGGAGGGGGCAGAAACCACAGACACACATTGACCCACACAGGAATCGCAAGACCACACATCCCAGATTCATAAAAGGAAAGATAATGCATTCATTCAATGCTTCCCCGGAGGGGAAACAGGTAAAGTGCCCCCACTCCTGGGGTACAAGACACAACACTGTGCCAAGAGCAAAAAAAACACAGTCCCGGCATAGATGGTGATTTCCACAAGGACAGTCCACCTGGAAACCTTACTCTCCCAGTGGGAATGCGGGCATGAGCATAGCGTTTTCCATCTGATGCCATCCCACTAAAACTGGCTTACTCTCTTTTCAAGCCCCAAACAAGGGCTCCTTTATTTTATATTATTGTTACATGTCGTGGAGGGGTATCAGTCCTGTTCCCCCTCTGTGGCAGGGAGGACCTACCCTCACTTTGCAGGGATACCGGTCCCCCTGTGCAAGAGGGACAGTCCCCTGCTCCCTGCCCCTGCCATGGCCGCGTGGCGGGAGGGGGTTCCGGGGTTCCGGTTGGTGGGGTGGGTAAGGCTTGCGCCAGTCCCGATTTGGGGGTCGTGGAGGGACTGGATCAAAGATGCGGTGTTCCCTCCTATACTGGTCCCGCTGGGGACACTCTCGGACCCAGTGATCTGGGGCCCCACAAGAAAGACAATGGCCGCGATCCCTGTAGGGAGCCCTTGGCGGTGGCCCCGAAGGGGGGTTCGGCTGCCAATACGGCTGCATTGCGGCGGCTAACAATGTGGCTTTCTTTTTCATCTTTTGTTCCATCTTAGCTTCCTCTATGTCAGGCCTCTGGTAATAAACCTGAAAAGCGGTTTGGATTAGGGTTTCCAGCGGCTGAGCAGCAGGGGCAGGAAGCTTTTGCAGTTTTCTACGAATATCGGGGGCAGCCTGGGCTATGAAAGTTGTTCGAATGGCAGCCAGATTTCCCGGTTCCTCGGGGTCCACATCCGTGTGCCGGCGGAAGGCATCTTTCAGCCGAGTTAAGAATTCCGCCGGGGTTTCATCTGGGGTTTGGATGGTGTTATACACCTTTTGATAGTTCACCACCCGGGGGACCCCCTTCTTTAAACCTTCCCGGACAGCCTGGCGTGCCCCCTCTATTACGGCCCGGCCGAACTCGGTATTGGGGTCATTTGCTTCTGCTGGGGGGTTCAGACAAAGGGCCTCCTCTGCGCTAGGGGGAAGAGGGGGGTCGGGGCCATTATCTCCACCATCCCCTCTGGGTAAGCCCTGAATGTAGGTTCGCCGCCAATCAGTATAAGCCTCATAGGCCTTATTCATTACCTGCCGGCGCTCCTCCTCATTCAGAAGGGCAGATAGTAAAGAGAAAAGATCAGGGATGTTGGGACGATGAGTGGAAATGACCCGATTTACCAGATCGACATATTTCTGGGGGCATTCCCGGTAGGGAGGTAGCCCCTGCTTCCAATTGTATAAATCGGAAGTGCTGAACGGGGTGTGTACAAAGACCAAACCCCGTGGCCCTGGGACCTGCCTGAGCGGAAATTGTCCCGCGGCGTTTGTAAAAGTCCCAGGGTCGTTTGAGGCGAACCACTCCGGCACCTTCCGGGCGCGTTCGGACCTCCTTACTGCCTCTGGGGATGGGTCAGGAGGTGGGGAGACGGGGGAGAGAGGAGGCGGAGAAGTCCTGGAAGAATCTTCTCCTGCCGAGGGCGGAGGTGGGAGACTCAGGGAAGGAGGAGGAGGGGTGGCAGCGGGGGCCGAGGGTCCTTCACTTGGGTGCCCTCCCCCCTGCGGCAGGGAAGGGTCGGCGGGCGCGGGAATGTAAGGGGGTGGGAAATCATCTTCCTCGGGTGGTTTCACGTGGGAAGAATCCCCCCCAAAAAGGACCTTCGATGCGGCTGGTCTCGCTTCCGGGGTTGCTAGAGCTGCGAGCTTCCCCAACCGCTTCATAAACTGGGGCTCGAGACCTCCCTCCTTACAGAGGGCAACCTCTTCTCCCAGGTTGAAGAAAATGTGGAGATACGGCAGTTCCGATAGGCGGTGGTTCTGCCATAAGTAACGCTCAAGATGCTGAAGGGTCTCTCCAATTGTCCCCTCCCGTGGCCAGCGGGAGAGATCTTGACCCAAATAGTACAGGGGCCAGACATCCCTGCACAGTTTAACCAATTTTTCTTTCTTGCATTTGGTCCCTGGGTCTATAAGGGTGGAAAAGTGATCCAGGGCGCTCTTAAGGGGAGTCTTAGCACTCCCAACAGCGGAAAGTTCATTACCCATCCTCGCAGCTAGCTTCAAAAAACCCACAACAAGACTTCAAAAAAACTCACAACAAGCCAATTAACTACAAGCTTTTGGAAAAAGCCAATTCACGGGTTACGCTGGTCTGACCTTCTTGACCAGTTAACCCAATCGATCCGGGAGAAGTTGCTCGGCAGCGTCTGGACGCTTTTGGGTCCAGCACGACTGTCGGGGATTCGTCAATCCCCTTCTCTCTCGAGATCGCGCCCCCCCTTTCGTTCGTGAGGAGCCTGCCCAGCAGAGCTCTCCCCAAGCAAGCCTAAGTCCAACCCAGCTCCTGCTTGTGGCACGAACGAAAGCCTTATCAGTGTGATAGTCCTGCTCCTACAGCAACCTCTACCCCCCAATCTGAGTCCAACCCAGCTCTTGGGGGCACACCTAAAGGGGGTCAGGGGCGTCCCACACTCTTACCAATCTTCTGTTTCCAGTCCAGGCTCCAAGCCTCGACCTTCTCGATGCTGCGATGTGTGTTCTGCTGAAAAGGAAAAACCCTAACAAAGGATGTCTCTCACCCCTCGTTCGGAGCTGGAAAAGGATCTGCCAGGTGAAGTTCAACTGCCCCCTCTCCAGCAAATGGCTGGTGGCGCCAAGAGGGGGTGGCTGAACAACTCCCAGTTTCGCCTTTCAGCTGCTAGGAAGGGCAGCTCCCAAAAACGGGGCTAAAAGAATTTGGGGCAGCCCCTGGAGAGTTCAGGGAGATAAGCTCCTTCCTTTGCCCACCCAGGGACGCCAATGTTGAGACCACAGCAAGCTAATCCTGCTGCAAGCTGTTGGATTTCACAAGAGCCAATAAAAAAATCCAACACAGAGAGATCCAGGCAATATTACCAGTTTATTAGGCCTAATAAAGTTGGTAAGGCGAACGGATCACTCAAGGCAGAAGTGAGGCGTTCAGCAGCGAGCACATGGAAATCCCAAACCTTTATTGATTCTTCCCCCCTCCCTTCTCTGGGTGGCGGCAGCTCAGAGGATTGGTCAGGGGCAGTTCAAATGACCCAATCAGAAGGGGTTGGGGGTTGGTTGGGGGCAGTTCTGGGTGGTCTCTGGCAGCTGTCAGGGGCTTAAGCAAATGTTAATGGGTTTGGGTAAGGTGACACAATAGGCTGGGGAGTGTGGTTTTGTTTCCCAGATGTCGGTAAACAGAAGAGATCAGTAAGTCAATAGTGGGTGAGAGGGAGCAATTATCAAAACCAGTGGGGGGGGGGGCAGGAAGGGCTGATGGGATCACACACAAGCATTTGGGGAAACACAATTATTTGAGTGCACAGAGATACAAGCCATTGTAGGGTTACATTGAAAGATACAAGAATTTGGAGGCACAAGAATTTGAGTTCTTACAGGATTACATATGGGTATTTGAGTGTTTACAGAAACTAGGAACATGAGAATAAGAGTCCTTTCCAGGTGTGTGAATGAAACAATGGAGGACAATGGAGGGTGTCCTCAGGCTTTGATGACAATCTGGGTTGGCAGACAGGAATGTTGATTTTCTGAAGAGCAGCTACTGGGATACGTGTTGAAGATACCTGGTGATTATGGTGGTTTCCAGATGCCTCTGCCAGCCTGCGAAGTGGCCATTTTCTTCTTGGTACCTTGCCTTCCTTCAGCCCCAGTTGATGAGAGATGTGGGTCAGGGGAGAGGGTACCTCAGGGTGGTGGGATGAGGGGAGGTTAAACAGGAGAAGAGAATAGAGAGGTGGAAGGAAGGAAAAAGCCTTTTGTATTTTTGGTTGGTGCCAGAGGTAGGCAAGAGGACCAATGTTTTAAGGGTGTTTCTTGGCCCAAAGGGTGAGATGGGTAGTCACTCCCCCCTTCAGCCTGAGTAGAGAATATAGAAATTGGTCTAAGACTTATTTTGCCCAGGCGGGGTCCCTGGCTGCAGTCCTTTTGGGGTTCTGCTTGGTGAGCAGGAGAGGGGAAAGGGAGGGGAAAGGGTCAACACAGGGGGGGGGGGCTCGCCCCCTGCCCATATCTCGGGAACGGCTGGGCATTTTCAAACGGGGTGAAAAGCAGCTTGCCCTTCTCAGCATGGGGACCAACCGGGCCGCATTGTTGACCTTCGGAACTGGTCCAAAAGTTTTAAAATTTTATTTTTCACAGTGTCTTCACAATCATGCAAACATCCTACTCTCCTTCCTTTTCGAAAAGGTCAATGCATTGGCCTCTCGCAATATGTATACATTTATAAAAACAAACAACCACAAAGCCGTGGCACCACCTTCAACACAATAACAGGTATATGTCAGAGCCCCCCCAAAAAACTTGAATTCCAATCTATTTTATCAGTGGCATGTGTCTGAACAAATGAGAAAACTCACCCCGAAATAAACTGGCAAGTCTTTTAAGGTGCCAGCATCCTTTTGGTCTGCTTTCTGTTGCAGATCCTGGCGCTTGGCAAGCAAAGTGACCCTGTGTCGTGTTTCACTGGCACTCAATTCTCCTGATCCAAGCGTCCAGTGTTAGACTGGAAGCTGCCAACGTGTGACTCTGCTCTGTCTCCTCATGTGCAGTTTTATTAGGCATGAGCTTTATGCAGTTCGCAGTCCGCTTCTTCAGATGCAGCTTGGACCAGCTGCTTAAACAACAACAACAACAACAACAACTATAACTCCCAGAAAGCCCTGGGCCAGGCTGGCTGGGGATTCTGGGAGTTGTAATCCCCCCAAAAGGGTAACTTCAAGGATGGACTGTATCTTTATTTTTCATTTGCATCTGAATGTTTGGTGGACTTTCTTTCTTTCTTTCTTTTTCCTTCTTCCTTCCTTCCTTATTTTTCACCTGCATCTGAATGTTTGGTGGACTGTAGCCCTCTTTCTTTCTTTTTTCTTTCTTTCTTTCTTTCTTTCTTTCTTTCTTTCTTTCTTTCTTTCTTTCTTTCTTTTTTTCACTTGCATCTGAATGTTTGGTTTCCTTCCTTCCTTCCTTCCTCCCTTCCCTTCTGAAAACGTGGCCTGCAGAAAAGGGGGGAAAAAAATAAACGTATGCCCCATAAAACCCAGTAATCCTGCAGGCGCTGCAAAGGCTCCTGGTGGCAAATAATAGTACTGTACATTTTGCTCTCCTCTCTGGGCTCCCCCATCTCATTTTTTATCATATTTTTATATATGCTTTATAGGGGAGGAGGCCTACGGGCCATGCCTCCCAAACAAGGCCTGGGCTGCGGCCTGCTCGCGTTGCCCGGGCAACGGCGCCCGCTCCTCCACCACCGCCCCGGGCGGGCCTCTGGGCCCAGCATGCTTTGCGCCGGGCCAAGATGGCGGCGCCCACAGCCAGCGCAGGGCGGCCGGGCTCCTCTTCTTCTTCCTCCTCTTCTGCCGCCGCCGCCGCCTTCCCTTTCCCTTTCCCCTTCCCCTTCCCGGCCCCGGCCACCGGGGAAGCCGCCGGAGGGCAGGCGGAGGGGGCGTCCGAAGCCCCCAAGAGGAAGAAGCCGCCTTGCCGGGCTTGCACGGACTTCAAGAGCTGGATGCGGGAGCAGAAGAAGCAGGTGGCCTCGGTGAGGGAAGCCTGGATCCGAGGGGGAGGGGGAGGGGGAGGCTTGGGGAAGTTACTTTTTCCTTTTTTTAAATGGACTCCAGCCCCCCAGAATCTCACTCCCCTGGCTTGGGGCTACGGAACACTCCTGGCTTCTTCTTTTTTTTTAAAAAAAAAGTAACTTTTTATACGCCCAGAGTCCCTCCGGGAAATGGTGCGGTATAAAAGTGTAAATAAAAAAAATAAATAAATAAATAAATAAATAAATAAATAAATAAATATAATTAAATAAAATTATAAGCTAGTCATTTGCTCCCTGCCCCTTTTTTGTTTTAACTTGTTTGTTATCTGCTTTTTTGTATTTCTATTTTTATTGTAAGCCGCCCAGAGTTCCCTTTGGGAAAATGGGCGGGACATAAGAGTAACAAATAAATAAATAATAAATAAATTGTCCCACTCACCCAGTCCATTAGTTTGGCTCCTGGAGCACAAAATTCAAAAAATAAATAAATAAAAAATAAATAAATAAATGCAACTCTCAGGCAGTTACAGTTAATTAACCCTAACCCTAATATAAGACCTTCAGGCAGGCTTCTCCTTCGTGGCTGGCAGCCCGAGAGGGTTGTTGTTGTTGTTGTTTTTAATGAATTGTTGTGCTCTGTTGTTTTTAAAGGTGTTTTTAGTATTGGTTTTTATTGACTGTGTTGATTATAATGCCCAATTCTTTTTCAATAACATGTCTGGCCGCCGTTTATAGCTTTTAAATATTGTTTTCTAATGGTTGTGTAAGCAGCCCGGAAGGGCATGGTGGCTCAGCAGGCTAGAGCACTGAAAACTGTCAGCTACAAAGTCAGCAGCTCAGCGCTTCAAATCCATGCAGCAGAGTGAGCTCCGGCTGTTCACCCCAGCTTCTGCCAACCTAGCAGTTTGAAAGCACGCAAATGCAAGTAGATAAATAGGTACTTCCATTTAAAAAGCAGGAAGGTAAAACAGTGTTTCCTTGCAGCCATGCCGGCCATGTGGCCAAAGAATTGCACAACACTGGCTTTTTGGCTTGAATACAGAGATGAGCACCGTCCCTAGAGTCGGACACAACTAGCACGCATGTGTGGGGAAAACCTTTACTTAAGCAGCCCTGTGTTCTTTTAAGGAGAAAGGTAGTGGTGGGGAAATATTTTAACTAGCTAACTAACTTGAAGTTTTGGGGTGGGGTGGGGGAATTCCTAGTGGCTGGACTCGGGAGAACAGAGTTTGAACCCCCCCCCCACCTCAACTATAGAAATTGCCTAGGGGAGTAGAAATGTGAAATCCGCTCAAATATCTCACTTGACCATATTGTGCAAATCATTACTAGTGCGGTCAATGATTCCTGTGACTGATGTTCCTGTCGCCAGAATGTTATTGCTAACCAGACCTTTGAAAGTTTATTGACAGCGTGAAGAGGATTCTGATTTTCTGTATCCCATTTTTTTTTACTATCCTACTCCCCATTATCACAATACTGTATACAGACGTGGCTTGAATACTGCGTGCTCTGTGCATCTGATGAAGTGCCCCTGAAAGCTCATATTCACAACTATAACTTGCTTCCTAGTGAGGTGCCACAAACCAGGTCACGGGTGCATCATTGGAAATTTGCCTTGTTTGTTTCTCACGATCGCATTTCCCCTCTCCCACACCCAATCCAGGGAAGAGGAGTCAAAGCGCCCGAGGTGCCTCCGGACTGCCCTCTAGACAGAGAAGAACTGGGTAGGAGCTCCTGGTCTTTTCTTCACACCATGGCAGCATATTACCCTGACCGGCCAAGTAAAATGCAGCAGCAAGAGATGACGCAGTTCATCCACCTGTTTTCCAAAGTTTTCCCTTGTGAAGAATGTGCAGAAGATCTGAGAGACAGGTACTTTGTCACACAGAATTATTGTGGGGTTGGTATGTGTAGCCAGTTTGCCTCCTCCTGGTGGCCAAAGCAGGGCCCATGATCTATCACTTTCAGAGTAGCCTTCTAAGGGCAATTTAAAAATCCATTGTAGAAAATAAATAAACCAACAAACCAATCAATCAATCAATCAATCGGTGATAGCTCTTAATGATAGGATTCCTGACCTCAACAGTCCTGCTTATTGGCTAGTTGGTACTCCCATATTCTCAAATTCTAAATATTGCTGTTGTTTAAAATTGTTTTGCTCAAGATTCTCTCTGTGTCTTTCAAGGGAAATTGGGCAATATTATCATGATCTGAAGCCATCACAGCTCCTTTCTCCCTGGTACCCACATGTCTGTTTGATTTTTTTTTAAAAATTAAAAATTTACTTGGCCAATGCAAGGGACTTTTCAGAATGAGAAAAACAAAACTGAGCCATTTTTAAAAGTAAATTTGGGGTGGTGCAGGCCTCAGAGTTTGAGGTGTGTGTATGTGTAGCTTCTGGACCATTTTCATTAGGCTGCCGCATCAAACCCTGGAAAGACCTGATAAGTTTTGCAATTTTTAAAGAAACATCTTCAACTTATCAGACCTTTAAGCCTAGATGTCTCCTTCTATAGCGGGGACCTGACAAACAACCACAGTTTGCTTTGTAATGCCCCCAGAAAGTTCAAAATCTACTCTCCTGAGTGTAATTGTGTTACAAAACATTTTTCACCCACCCTGGGAGTGTGTCGTATGAATGCAATCCAGTGTAGGTGAATGGAAACCAGTCTGGGCATCAGCTAGAGCTGTTCTAACATCCTATGCTAGGAACCTTGGGAGAAGGTGGGGTAGACAGACCGATTCAACCACACAGCCTCAGGTTCTCTTTGGTTTTTCCGTGCCCCCAGAATACGCCGAAATCAACCCGATGCCAGCAGCAGGCGAAAGCTGACACAGTGGTTTTGCCGGCTTCACAACGAAGTCAATAAGAAACTTGGTAAGCCGGAGTTTGACTGTTCCCTTGTAGACGAGCGCTGGCGAGACGGTTGGAAGGATGGTTCCTGTGATTAGATCTCTGGATGGAAGCAAAATTATTTCTACTTATTTAAAGGAGAGGGAGAGAAGAAGAAGAAGAAAGATGAACACAAGACCAAGCCTGGTACAGACCTTGGCTGAGAAATACAAGTGGTTTAAAAAAAATTAAATTCCATTGATGATTAAGCTGTGGAGCCTTGGTGCAGAGGCTACGATACATATCCTGGTTGATTGATTTTGGGAAATGTGGTCACAAAACGCCCCCTGCAGTTATGCCGTTACGAGACATCTCCACGTGTTGTTTTTTTCTCTCAACCATTCGGGTTTTGTTTGTCAGTAGATGTTGCTTGAAAGATCCAGGCAGGGCTGGAGTGGGGAGACATTTCTCTGTGCTCTGAATTAGTCTAAAAAAAATCAACCAACCTCTTGAGTATCCTGTTGCCTATGATTTATCTGCTGCCCTGGTTGTTTTGCATTCATAGTTTTGCTTCACCTGTCTCTTTCTTCCTCCCATTTCCTTGCCCTTCAGCCCTTCAAATAGGGAATCCGTTCTCTCTAGTTTCTATTTTAAGGAGTTCGCTGAGTTGGCTCTCCCAGGAATCGTTCCTCTGACTTTTATTCAGGATTCTGTTCTCTGAAGATATTAGGTGGAGTACTTCAAAATATCAATAACTTGCACCTGGAATTCCTGGCTCCAAGAAGGTAAAATAATTGGCATACAAATTCAGCTATTTAAAATTGAATCCTTAGGATTTCCTTGTCTTTGGAAAAACCAGGCCTATTTCCCCCCCCCCACACACACACACACACACATGCACACACACAAAACAACCTGTGGACTGCCAGCCGTAGAAGATGCACTGGGTACTTCTCAAGCTGGTTTGGGTTGACTTTCTTAGAAAAATCATGTGATCCATAAGAGATTCAAAGAGGAAGTGGGAGGGTTTATCCGACAAGAAATGGATTAGAATACTTTGTGAGAATCCTTCTGGGATGCTTCACCCTGGCTGGGTGCAGGAGGTCATCAGCTGCTTGTATACAGTACAATATTGTCACCGAAGCCTCTGAGTTGTGCATTAAACTGGACCAGTTTCCCTGCAGGTCCAGCTTGGGTTCCAGGTAGAATTTGCATAGGAGTGAATTCCTTCAGAGGTCATTGTGAATTAAAAATTAAAATAGAAGCACAGGCTCTCTGGACACACACCAGCTGCCACAAGCTTTGGTGTCTATTCTCTTTCCTTTTTGTCTCTTTCGCCTGTGCTGAGTGGATCTTCAAAGTTTCCCAAGTACAGAGGCTGTTTTGTCTGACTGCTGGAAACCTTGATTTTCAGATAAATCCTAGTTAAGGCACAAATCAGCTGATTCTTCGCTCCCATAGTGCGATACACTTTATTTGTTAACTGGCCTTGTCAATTCACCCCTGTGCCTCCCACTGTTGCTTTTCACATTGTTTTAACAGCTTTCCATGCCAAGAATGTTAACGGCGCTTCCTCACTAGAAATAAGTGAGTTAGCCTTAGGCACCTCACTAATAAAACCTGTATCTATACGCAGACATTTATTTCACTCCTTCTTGGGGAGATGTCTTAGCCTCATGAGTTGAACCCAGCATGCGTGAAGCTCTGTGGAAGACGGAGCATGTTGCTGGTACTTTTTGTAGGCGTGGCATCTTAGCTGGTGTACAGAGCTGCTTCCCCCCTTGCCCTAAGAATTAAGTCATCAGTGGATCCGTTTTGAGTGGAGAACTTAGCAAGATGGACTCCCCCCCCATCTGCGTTTGTTCCTTGGTCTTTTTTCCTTTTAACACCAGAAGGAGCACACAAGGTTCAGTCTTTAGACCAGTGGTTCTCAACCTGTGGGTCCCCAGGTGTTCCTGGACTGCAACTCCCAGAAGCCTCCACCACTTGCTGTGCTGGAAGGGATTTCTGGGAGTTGCAGTCCAGGACCATCTGGGGACCCACAGGTTGAGAACCACTGCTCTAGACCAAAAGCCTTTAGGGGCTGCCTGGCCTGTGGATGGTGCAAGAATCTTACAATACTTCCAAGCATTTGGGGCAAGGGGTGGGGGTAACCAAGTGGTCAGCCTTTTGGCTGTGGGTTGTATTTGAATCCTCGTGAAGTAGACCTTGAAGAAGATCTGGGTGACCAGAGGCTTGGACTCCTTGGCTGAAGCCTCTACAGGAGTGAACTCACACAGGGACACATCCTTCTTGATTACCCAAACCCGAAAGAGGGTTTTGAGGAATGAAAAATGTGATTTTGATCCTGAAATGAAAAAGAAAATCGAGCTGCTGTGTGTGGTTTCTTCCGAAGCGTTTCATAATAAAGAAGATAAAGGATACAGTCGGTGAAGGCAGTTGTCAAGTGTGTCTCAAAATGTATGTCCTTCCGTTCTGTTGACCAGACAATAAAACAAAACATTTCAATACTTATTTGCCCCTTCCTTCCATTCAAGTCTTTTTTGTACATCCAAGCATTCATTCAGATCTGATTTGCTGTTGTTACGTGGAAGGAAAGTCACGTGTATGCCGGTACCCGAAATATTTTGCTTTCTTTTCTGACCAAGTGATGTTGAAGACTTACGGAGTCCTAACTGCTCCAGCTGAAAAGCTGCCCCTTTCCCAGTGGCTTCTGTGGTCTCTGGGTCTTCAACTGGTTAGACTGGGAGTAGAGAGAGAGAGAGAGAGAGACTCCTGGGTTTTAAGTACTGAGATACGGTCATGAATTGAACTGTGGGGGTTGAGGGGAGGACCTGAGGAGCAAATATGACAGATTTTAGAAGTTTTCCTGCTCTTTTCCAGTGGGAACAAGTTAAAAACATTGAAATGACACTCCTCCAAGTGCCATCAACTCGCAGAATGTTGGCGATCAGTAGCATGATCTGGTTTTTAACCAAAGCTATTCTAAATAAGAGAACCGCTGGCTTAAATTCTTAAGCCAAGATGACATTCTTGGGCTTCCCATTTGGTCTAGAACGGTGTGCCTGTATCATCGAAGGTTGGAGAAAGATGTTGCTCTAAAATGACGCCCTCCAGATGGTGGTGGTGGTGGACTACACATCCCAACATCCCTTTACCACCTGGCTGTGGCTGATGGGTGTTCAGGTCCAGCAACTTCCGGAGGGCCGTTTCCTTTTGAACTCAAAACATACCTAATGAGATGGGTCTGAACTATTTTGCCAACTTGTGGAGCCATTGATCATGGCTCCTCAAGTCTGTCGGAAAGGGGGTGGGTGGAGATTTCGAGGCCGATAACGAGGCTCTTGCATCATGTGGCTTTTTAACCTGTGCATTTTGAAAAGCGTTAACAGCTACAGTCCATCTGGGTGGGAATCGGAAATAAGCCAGGCAGGGAGATGCTGACTCGCTTGTAACTGAGAAGTTGGAGGCGGTGGGGGAACCCAAGAGAGAGAGACCCCCCCCTCCTCAAGTTTGAAAAGTGTGGTTTGATCAGCTACTCGGCTTACGAGAGGAAGCCATGGGGTGTGTGTGCTCCCCCAAGGGGCAAATTGGTGGAGGTGGGAGAAATCTCTTAGAACCGGAGCTGAATTCATGGCGGCGTTGGTTTCAATGTGCTCTTTATAAGCCAAGGTGAGACGCTGTCATGCATTTTGGGTCTCCGAAGGGTAAAATACAGGCCAATGCAGAGAGAAGCCTTGGTCCCCATCAGGCAGGCTGGAAAGTGTGTGTGTGTGTGTGTGTGTGTGTGTGTGTGTGTGTGTGTGTGTGTGTGTTCCTCTCCTGTCCTGAGCAGAGGGATGATGTCATTGTTGTCATGGTATCAAGATCTACCCAAGGAAGACCCATCCTCCTGAACTTGAGGGGGGGAGGAGGAGGAGAAAGAGGAGGAAGGAGACATTTGGTTTCAGGGCTGGTGCAGAAATGTGGGGAAATTCCTTTGCATTTAAGGTTTCCTAGCTTGGCTCACAACACGATGATGATGATGGTGGTCTCTGTGGTGATGATGCTCTCAGAATAACAATTATTGTGACCGCCAAGGGAGGGGCAGCCTAGGAAAGCAGCCTAAAATGATGTCCAAGTTCACATGCACAGGTGCACCACATTTCCAGAAGGATAAAAAATAGAGATGTGTGTGTGTATATATATATATATATATATATATATAAATTCTCCTAAATGTTGTTCTACTGCGCCATCCAGCCTCCTTCCAGACTGATGAGTGGCCGCCTATAAAAGGTCCCATCCTCCACAGCTCCGCTGAGGTTTTCTCAGCTGTCCTTGATGGAGTCCATGCGTGGTCTTCCTTTCCCCCTTGTCCATGCTTCGGGAAAACCTCCGAGGAAGGCTTCCGAGGACCCGGTGCCGCCGCCGGTGCCTCCTCTTCCTCAGCCCCACTGACCCACCCGTGTCCCCCTCCTCCTCCCCAAAATCCGGGCTAGGCGGCTAGCTGGCTCCGGCCACCCCCACCTCCCCG
The DNA here is from genome assembly GCA_037367245.1 of Phrynocephalus guinanensis. Taxonomy (NCBI): domain Eukaryota; kingdom Metazoa; phylum Chordata; class Lepidosauria; order Squamata; family Agamidae; genus Phrynocephalus; species Phrynocephalus guinanensis. The sequence goes on from CM074751.1 coordinate 1,365,807, forward strand.
CCCTCCGTGGCTCCGGCCTCCGCCTTACCCGCCCACCCTCCTGCGTGGTGGTGGTGGTGGTGGGGGGGGGTTGAAGGGAAGGGAGAGAGGGCGGGGGCGGCTGCAGAGCCAGGAGGGCCGCCAGCTGCCGACGCCTGGCCAAGGAGCGCGCAGCAGCAGCACTAACAGCAGCCCGGGCTGGCGGGCGAGGGTGCGCGCTAGCCGGGTCCCTGCCAGCCAGCCAGCCAACCCGCCCTGCCTGCTTGCCAGCCTACCTGCCTGCCTCCTGCCTGCCTACTGGCTCGCCCAGCTGCCCGCGCACAGGCTGGTGCAAAGCAGGCGGAGGCTGGGCGCGGAGGGGGGGGCACCCCTTGGCGAGGCCGCGGCGCGGGTGCGGGTGGTCCCTCTCGAGAAGCAGCGGGGGGGCTCCAGCAGAGAAAGGGGCATCGCATCATCCCCCCCCCTTTCCCAATAAATAAATAACCACAAACACGCAGACACAGGGGCGCGCACGGGCGCGCGATCCACCGAGCGGCACGGCGCCCGAGAGCGCAGCCATGGAAGGAGCCTCGTTTGGAGCCGGCGGGCGGGCGCGGCGGTGGAGCCGGTGGAATTCCTCAAGCGGCCGCAGACCCTCCTCCGGATCGCGTCGGGGGTAAGGAGACCCCCACCCCAACCCGAGACACACATCTACCTGCCCGGGCCCGATCCCCGTTCCCCTCCCATTTCCGATGCCCCCACCACCACCTCCCCAGGCCTGGCGGCGCTTGGGCGTCTGCAGAGGTCACCGGTGGGCACCGTCTCCAGCTCTCTTTGCCGGGCGCCCTCTGTTTTGGGGAGATGCGGGAGGGGGGGGGGGAGAACACCCTCCTCTACATATACAGCCAGAGCAGGTGGATCGGGAGGATCGGGCCCCGGGGCGCGCGCGCGCGTGCGGGGAAGAGGGGGGCTCGGATCGGGAGCGCGCCACCCAGCTCCATGCCTGGCGAGAGGAACGAGATCCAGCCTCCCCCACTCCCCGTGCCCGTTCAGGCGGACGTGCCTGGTGCGCAGGGTGGCGGCGGCGGTGCTGGTGCTAGTGATGATGATGATGGGGATGGGGATGGGGATGGTGATGATGATGATGCCCAATTTGGCTGCCTCGAAGTACAAGCAGGGGGTGCCTAAAGGACTCCCGTCCGCCCTTGGAAAACTACACCAGAGGATGATATCACAGTATGTCTAAAAACAAGCGGACAGGTTAGCTGATGATGGCAGGCATGCTGCTGTGGTGGAAGGGTGTGTGTGTGTGGGAGGGGGGGCATCTGAGCCAGAACACCCTCTCTTCTCCACCCTCACTCCCCCTCCCCCTTCTTACAGGTCCATTTCTGAGATGACCCACATCACACTTCTGGTTCCCATTCAGCCCTGTTGGCTCCTGGAGGGGGCAAAGACAGAGATTCCCCTCCCCCCCCACACACACCACCCCTTTCTGTGTGCGGTCTGAATCTTACACAGAAAAGGCGACCTGGTGGCCGGATCATTGGCCCAAGCAAGGAGAGATGCCGGAGACCCTTTTCTCCCCACCAGGGAGCTGGGTTTCCCTTCCAGCCAGCCCCTCCTTGTTTTACCCATGCCTCTTGCACATCCCGTATACTAGGAACCCAGGGCCTCTTTACCCCTTTGCCCCTCCCTTTCTGCACCCCCAGAGGCCCAGAAGCTGCCTGCCTCCTGGAGAGGGGTGGGGTGGGGTTGTGGCGGTCAGGGTCGTGGTCATTGGTTGGGAAATGACTTTTCTGGGAAGAGGGAGAGCCCCCTTCAAAGGAGGCGGGGGGGGGGGAAGAGAGAGAGAGACCTGCAGCCTTGAGCAAATGTGCCTCCCCACCCCCTAGTCACTCTGGGTGGGTGGGTGGGTGGCACTGATGTGACACTGTTTCAGGAGGCGAGGCAGGGCCTGCAGGAAAGATGACTAGATGGAGTTCAGTTTCCCCCTTCCCACCTCCTTGACAGGTGCTCCGTTGTTGTTGTTGTTGTTGTTGTTGTTGTTGTTGTTGTTGTTGTTGTTGTCGTCGTCGTCGTCGTCGTCGTCGTCGTCGTCGTCGTCGTCGTCGTCGTCGTCGTCGTCGTCGTCGTCGTCGTCCCTCTGTTGGTGAGGAACAGCCCTTGAGATGCTCTTGGTGCCCAGTTGTCCTTGGGAGTAGTTGTGCTCCCCCATCCCCTGCTCAAGGCGGGCCATACCGTTAGGCAAAGTGTGGTGGCCACCCACCTCCCCGGGTGGCAGATTGGTAGGAGGCACGCCACTTATTATTTCACCCGGTGGCACATTTCTGCTGCGGGCGAGTTGGAAAAGCGCTCTCGGGGTTCTCTCTCACACAGCTGGCTCTGGATATAATGTGCTTTCTCTCGGAGGGGTGGGGGAACATAAGGCCTCAGGCAGCAAAAGACCTGGGTCTTCCCTGCCCACCCTTTAGGCAAATGGAAAAGGGAAAGGAACACCACCAGCAGCTGGATTTCTAGAAACCAAGGGGTGAGGCCGCCCGCTTAGGATCTCCCGTGGGCGAGTAGCTAGGGTACGCCGCACAGGTTGCTCATTTTAATGAGCACCTTAACATTTCAGAGGGAGGCCTCTACCAGGTGGAGGGCTGGCCTGCACCATTCTGTTAGATCAGGCATGTCCAAACTTCGGCCCTCCAGATGTTTTGGACCACAACTCCCACAGGCCTTTGCCATTGGAAATACAAGCTTGGAATTCTGGGAGTGGTAGTCCATAACATCAGGAAGGCCGAAGTTTGGACATGCCTGTGTTAGATGCTAGCAATCCAAAATCTGATATGGCCCTTAATCTGACCCAACAGTTCCCTGCCCTGAGATGCTTACAGTGACAAAGGAATGGCCGGTAAAAAAAAAAAAACAGGAGCAAAAAAGGCGAACACAGGAGAAACATCACTGAAGCTTGGAAGCTGTATATCCATACCTATAGCTGACACTGACTCAGGGGCTGTTTGCTAGCAACCTTGGACACTAAATCCAATTCGGGATCATTTAAGAAAGGGAGATATTTGTTTTTAAAGGTTTTTTGTTACTCCCCGTCCCCCATCTGATTGAAAACAAGACTCTCGGAGCAGCTGTGGGGAAGGAGCACTTATCTTGAACACCTTGGAGGCCAGACCCTGTGCCAAAGGAATGTTCACAGATAGCTAAAAAGGAAGCACTGACCTTTAAAGAGAGTTCACGCTTATTTATGGACTGAAGAACATGGAAACAGAGGGGAACTGAGAACCTGTCACTCCCACGAAGTTTTTGGCTGAATATCAGGAAAAACTTCCTGACTATTAGAGCAGTACGACAGTGGAACCAATTACTTCAAGAAGTGAGGAGCGTTCCAACATTGGAGGCATTCAAGAGAAGTTTGGTCAACCACCAGGCAGGTATCTTGGGTTGTATTTCTGCATCAAGCGGGGCGAGACTCGATGGCCTTGTAGCCTCCTTTCTGACTTCACACGATTGTACGGTTCTAGGATTTAAGCCATCGGAGGTGGCTTTCAGGGCGTGGATAAGGTTCCTCTTTTACATCACGTCTCCTGGCGTCCCCAGGCGGCAATGTTTCTAATGCTCCCTTGTGGTGTTCTCTTGCCCTCTTGCCTGTGTTTTTATTTTGTCATGGAGGGAGGGAATACTCACAAAGCGGACACTTCCAGATCCCACACAGGGAGATCGTTTTTCAAAGGGAATCTTTGTCGGCCACAAACGAGGGCCGTGCTTCTTCCTCTGCAGAGAACCGGACAGAGCGCTGCACGGCCATTGTCAAATCTGAAGCTCAGGCCTGCGCCCAGCACCGCCTGTTTGCAATGAACCGGCAGCGCTTCTGCGCTGAGGCAAGATGCTTGGGTAGAGGCGTTGCTCTCCCTTGGTTGCCTTTGGAAGAACACGTGGGCCCTTCGTGGCGCCTCACAGCCGCTCAACACAGCCTGGCACTGCTTTGTGGCGGACACTTTTTCCCAGTGTAGTTGGAATGTTCTTGAACATGCCATTGCCTTTCCACCAACAACAACAGTCCCTGGGCTGGGCAAGACGGTTCCCTGGTGCTGAGCGCGCCCGGTCCTTTCTCAAGTGCTGCATAATAGTTTTAGTGTAATGCAAGCAGACAGGTCCGCCTTTGACAAGCAAAGCTTTCATTTCCTCCTGCTCTTGGCCGGCGCTTCTTTTCTTGTTTTAAATAGCTTTGCACGTGTTGTGTGTTGGCTGTATTTGTGTTCAGAACAAGATGTTTCTGGGGCGGCGGCGGGGGGGGGGAGGGGAGGTGGGGACCTGGAGCTGGCTGTGAACAGACGGACAGCGAAAACTTGGTAAATGCAGACGTGTTATTCCCCCCCCCACACACACACTTTTTTTGCAGGTGAATTGGGACTGTTGTTGTTAAATGGCTCCTGGTTGACTGTCGCTTTTCCTCTCCTTCTTCTCCCTCCATCCTTTTCAGATCTTTGCCATCGTCGTGTTCGGCTCCATCATCAACGAGGGCTATGTGAACACGGACAAGTCCCCGATGCTGCGGTGCATCTACAATGCCCACGAGGGGGCCTGCCACTACGGCATCACCATCGGCCTGATCGCCTTCCTGGCCTGCAGCTTCTTCCTGGTGGTGGACCTCTACTTCCAGCAGATCAGCAGCGTGAAGGACAGGAAGCGGGTGGTTCTTCTCGACCTTGCCTTCTCAGGTAGGTTCCTGCAGCTCCGGGCGGAAACTGGGGGTTCGTTTTAGGGTCCCCTGGCTACGCAACGAGAGGCACGGGTGTTCAGGCAGCTCTTTCGAAGCGTTTGACGCAGGCTGTTCAAAGACAGCGAGCATTGGATGAACAGGGACAAGGGGAGCAGATTGTCCTCTGACTTCCATTTTGAGCAAGGCAGGGATGAAATTGAAACAAATCTAGGTCAGGCAGGCAGGAAGATGTAGACGAGAGCGGGCCAAGCAGTGGAACAGGGTGCAAAAGGACTGGGAGAAAGGCTGAGTTCTGACAGCCGGTTAGATGCCTATTTTGACACATCTGGATGGGTTTTGAGAAGGTGCTGGAGCAAGCTGGCTTTGTCATTAAGAAGTGGGATCCTAAAAACGATGCCTTTGAGGTGCCCGGAACTAGGCTGGGGTCTCCGAAATAAATCTCGGGACATCTGCCACTGGACGGAAGAAGGACTGTATGCTACCCTCATTTGCCAACCTGCCTTCCATTGCCCAGCAGTGGATCTGTTTATCCCAAGATACCTGCCTCTGGCTGGCTCTCTTGTCCTAAAGCTGGCCAGAGCTGCATCCCGCCAAGGCCACTGGGAAAGCTGCATCATACGTCCTCATAAATCTGAGACAGAGGGAACGTTCATCAGGCATGCGGTTTTCCCGAGATCTCTCTGTTCCTGTGTCTTTTCGTTGGCTCATAGTCATAGTTCCCTGCAGAATAGCAGGGAATGGAGTGGAAAGTCACCCTTCCTGGAAGCGGCTGGAAGAACAAGGCCACTAATGAGATCTTCTGCCGAGATGCATTACTTCCTCGGTGCCATTAATTTCTAAATAGGCTGAAGTGCTGCAAGCTTGTCTGTGACCCAGTCGCCTTGCTTCATCTGAGCCGGACTGGATGAGGTCACTCGGTGCCTGGCGAGGTGTGCCGTGACTTTCATGGAAGAAATATGAAATGCAGTGCATTTCGTTGGCACTATACCTCTTTGTGTGTGGCACCATCTACGGCAGTGGTTCTCCACCGGTGGGTCCCCAGATGTTCCTGGACTGCAACTCCCAGAAGTCTTCCTCACTAGCTGAGCTGGCCAGGATTTCTGGGAGTTGCAGTCCAGGAACATCTGGGGACCCACAGGTTGAGAAACAGTGGCCTAGAGGAAGAGAAGCGGTAAGGAGGAGTCCCACGGGACTTATCACGAGAGGCATTCAGACCTGGGATTTTTGGACGACACATTCTCTTCGCATCCTGCGGTTTCAATGCAGGAGAAAGGTCGTTAGGGCAGGAAAACACAAGATCGGCAGTTTCGCCACTGAGAAGAATCATTGCTGTGGCGTCTCTGCCTTCTGCTAGTGTTGATCTTCCACCAAAGCCAGATTTCACTTGAATAGCGGGGGGGGGGGACTTCCTAACTGTTAGAGCAGTATGACAATGGAACCAATGACCTCAAGAGGCAGGGGTGAGTGCTCCGATGCTGGAGGCATTCAAAAGAAATTTAGGCAGCCGTTGGTAGGTATCCTTTGATTAGGGTTCCTCTCTTGAGCAGGGGGGTTTGGGCTTGGTGTCCTTAGAAGCCCCTTTCCGACTTCATTAACCTATGAGTTTATGATTTTCTACCTCCAAGGTAGGAAAAGGGGACCTTGCTGGCCGTAAGATCCTGGAAACCACAGCCGTGCATCTTGAAAGGCAATGTCTCTCTTTGCTGCTGCTGCTACCAGGCTGTTCTTATCTCCCACTACTGAGAACGGTGTGCCGTGTCAAGATAAAAATAGAATATTAAATCTGAGGCATTAAAGGACCTGAGATCAGGGAGGGAGCCAGAAGGGAAACCGTGGGTGACCGAATGTGCCAATGGAGGACGTGTGATCCCCCCCAGATGGTCTGATGATAGATTGGGCTTGGTGGCTTCAGGAATGGGAGGCCATGAAAGGGTTTTTTTCTGCTTTCCAGGGTTCTGGTCCTTCTTGTGGTTTGTAGCTTTCTGCTTCCTGGCCGACCAGTGGCGGCGGACTCCGGCCAGCCGAGAGGCCTCCCAAGGAGGGGATGCCGCCAGGGCTGCCGTGGCCTTCTCATTCTTCTCCATCATCTCCTGGGTAGGTGCGGGCGGCTTGAGGAAGGGTCTTGGTCAGCCCCCCCTGCCCCGATCTCTAATGCTATCTTCTATCCAGGATGCTTTCTTCAGAAGAGGAACCAGAGGTTCATGGGGAAAGGCCCACGGGTGTTAACAGAACTCTGCTGGGTGGGGTGGGGGGTGGGGATAACCGAAGATGTAGTCCCAAAATCCAACATTCCTGAGCTCTGGAGAAGAAAGGTTGAGTCACCCAAACCCTTACAAAAGAGGGGAGATCTGGATCCTGTGACCAGCAGTCGTTGTGGTTTTAAGAGGTGTTCCAGGAGACCAGAAATTCCACCCACATAAGCTGGTTGCCGGTGGGTTCTGTTGACTATCCCCTCTCCAGTTGGGTCCCTCGGCCTTCCTTAATCACGGCTCTCTCATCCTTCCTATTCTAATAACACCCAAAGACCAGACATTTGAGGACAACCAGAAAGACATACCCTTATAAACTCTCAAGTTCTTCATACCGCTGTCCGGGGTGCCTGTTGTGGTCTGGTGGATGGGTAGAGATAGCCATGAACCAGTTCATCCCAAGTGTGTTTTGCTTATATACTGCTCCATAGCACATCAAGCACTCTCTGGGTGGTTTACAATTTAATTATGCAGACTACACATCCCCCCCCCCCAGCAAGCTGGGTACTCATTTTACTGACCACGGAAGGATGGAAGGCTGAGTCAACCATGAACCTGATACCTGGGATTGAACCCCAGGTTGTGAGCACAGGTGTGTGTTGTTGTTTTTAGCTGCGGTACAGGCATTTAACCTCTGTGCCACAAGGCTCCTTGTTCATTCTCCCAGTTCATTCTGGGTTCCTAAAGGCAGCAGCAAAGGTGCTGTTGCTCCCAAGCCCTGCCTCCTCAGCTGATCAGCCCTTCACCCGGCTCACCTTGCTCGCTTTTTCTGCTTCCTGGGCTAATCTCCCAGTCATGAGCAAGAGGGCAGACTTCTCTGCTCTGCCTTTTTGTCTGAGTGGGAGATCAGCCAAGACGGCAGGGCAGAGAAGCCTGAGCTATTGCCGGGAGTATCGGTTCAAGATCTTGGAGGCTGGGGCAGAGAAGCTTAGCTGATGCCAGGACTGGCAGATCAGTTGAGCAGGTGCAGGAAGCTAGTGCGCTGGGCCTGGTGAGTGGCAGATGGAGCCAGAGGAGTGAGCCCGGGGAGCAGCAACACCCGTGCTGCCACCTTTACGAATCCAGACGAACCGCTTCGTGCCCATCTGTATGGATGGTCGGTGAGATCGAGCGGCCAGCTTCCTCCCTTCCAGATAACAGGGTGCACAGTTGCTGGATTCTTCATTTTCTTCCTCTCCTTTCAAGGTTGCCCTGGCTCTCAAGGCCTTCCAGAGGTACCGGATGGGGACGGACATGTCTCTCTTTGTCACGGATCAGTTTCCTCCTGACCCGAATGCTGGGTATCCGGCTTACCCCACGGGCAGCGGCGTCGAGAGCACAGAGGCCTACCAGAGCCCTCCCTTCTCTGAGACCTTGGACACCAGTCCGAAAGGTTACCAGGTGCCAGCCTACTGAAGGGGGCGAGAGCCCCCCTCCCTCCCCGTAACGGTTCTCCAACCCAGAGGAACCAGACCCAGAGACCTGGGCCCGTGTTCCCTCTGCGGTGCCGTCTAGTCCACTGGTTGGTTGCAAGTGTATTCCAAGTAAACTTTTCTTTTCTTTTCAATGTGGCAAGTTACGTGCTGGGTTAAACTTGCTCTTAGCTCATGGTGCAGTGAATCCTGTACAGTGGTATTGGTTCTCGTCTTACCTGTCCAAGGATCTTTTCATTTTTGATATGAAAAACAACAGTGTTCCCTCTAAGCGTTTAATTCTGGGATGGGGACCACGCCCGTCATGTGAGGCTGCCCCCCCCATCCCCATGGCTCCATTTTGCTGAACGCTGACAGTAGACCATCCCATTAGAGACACACACAAACCCTCTCCACCACCCTGGAATTACAGTGGGATGCCTATGGTCATGGGGTCAGCATCTGTGGCTTCACTTACCCATGGTCTGAAAATATTTGAAATATTCGAATAAACAAAAAAAATATTTTCACATCTATTACCGGAATCAGCCATTAGGGGGAGCCAGAGAATATGCTATGGATACTTGTTGGTGAAGAATACATAGCATTGTCTCTGGCACACCATAGTGGCCATTTCTGATAACGCACATGAATTTTTTTCTCCTTTTACCATTGTAGACCCCGTTCACAATTAACCAGTTTTTATTATCTGGGGTAGTGTCTTGGAAACAATCTCTAGTGCATATGGAGGGTGGGTGGGTTCTACGGTAGATGCTTTATCGTGTCTTCTAGGGCTACACCACATCCTCATTCCTTTTTTTCTATTTTTTAAACTTGACAGCTGTAGAATATGCCATTTCCAAAGCGTGCCAAACTGAAAGCCAAAAATTCTAGTTGCGTGTCCTCCCGCTAGTCCTGGGTCTGTACACAGATTGTCCTAATATCTGCTGTACAGGACAAAACAAGTTGCATGTAATTTGTAGGGTCATTCTAGTTATCACCAGTGTGATTTGTCAGAGGTGGTTGGTGTCGAAATGTTATTGGTTCCTCCTTTTTACAAAATGGCTCCTGTAGTTTGTTTAAAAAAAGCCATTTCCCAGGCTAGAAAGGTAACCAGTCAAGGCATGCAAACAGTGATAAATGTAGCATTTAGATAGGCCTGGTACCTTACTAAACTACAGTTTCATAGCTTGGAAAACCCTGGGCATAGATTCCAGTTTGATGAACCCTGGCCCACCGGTTTCTTGTTCTCCTTCATGGAAGAAAGAAACCATCCAGGGAAGGCTGAGATGAGAGAAGATTTTCTGTGCCTGCCCGTTTTGCATAGGACTGTTTGCCTCAAAATAGTACCCAACACGTTGGTAAACAATAATGCCTTGCCCTTGTGTGCGACCATCGGAACAGCCTTTTCCACTCATCTTAGTGATGCCAAAATATGCTTCCAGTGTCTCACCTCAAGTCACCCCTATGTAGACGGGAGGTCTTTGTTTTTAATCTGCCGACTTGTAAAACGCACAGTGACTTCACAGGGGCGTGTCACACCTCACATTTTTTGGATAACTGCCCTCTCATTTGGTAAGGAAGTTTCAGGCCCACGTTTCCTCGCTGAGTGGAGAAAAACCTACATCCCTCCAACGGGAGGAGAAGAGAACAGGGCAGGATTGAATGGGAATAAGTTGAGTGGATGGTACGGAAAAGGGATATTTTGTTCCTTTTTCATTGGACCAGCTTAATGGGGGTGATAAATTAATTTCTCCCCTTTGTGGCAATCTTACTCAGTAAACAGGTAGGAAGGGACATGGATATTTGAAATGCCGCCACAGAGATTAGGTCCAATAAAAAAGGCTGAGAATTGAAGGAACCCTCTGTTCATCTTAATATGCTTTTAGCAGTTTGATATGCAGGAGGATTCCCATATCTACAAGGATCACTATTCACTGAATCACTAATTGACGGTTTGAAAATAGAAAAAATGTTAAAAGAAAAAATCTAGAAAACAAACCCTAGGTATTTTCACATGTACTACCAGAACTGGCCACAAGAGGGAGGCAGAGACCATGCTGCGAATACTTGTTAATAAAGAATACATAGCCTGGCCTCTGGTACTCTCTAGTGGCCAGTTCTGGTAATGCATGTTAATTTTTTTCCTTTTTTCCTTTTACCATGCTATCATCTATCTATCTATCTATCTATCTATCTATCTATCTATCTATCTATCTATCTATCTATCTCTATCTATCTATATTGGCAATGTCACCAACACCACAGGCAGAAAGGAAGCCCCAAACCAGGACAGACCCCCCCCCAGGTTTCATCGAAAGCCGCACACCGTTTGCTCTGAAAATTGGGGGTTTCTTCGTTTTGTGGTACAGATACCGAAAAATTAAATAGGGATGGTGATTAAAATTTTGCTCAGGCAACACAGCTGGTGGGGACCTGAGACTTTTGCACAGTAGTGTATATCGTGTTTGCTGTTATCCACGGTTTTCGGTATCTGCGGGAGTGTGGCACCAATCCACAGCAGCTACGGGGCCTCTTACTGTACAGCTTCTTCAAAGATGGCGACATTGGCTGGAGTCTGTACACCTGGCAACCGGTATTTCAGAGGGGAGTACAAGGCTAATCTGGAACGCAAGCCAAGCGGCATTCAAGCCCAAGGGCCGCACGGGGTCTCGAACCTGGGATCGTGAGGGTCTTTAACACAGGGTACGAGCAGAACTGTAGCAATATTTTCCTTAGAGAGAACACTGCCATTTTAGCAGCAGACAAAAGTGTGTTTAACTATTGGGGATGGTGGGAGGTAGGGAGGGGATCGGACTATAATACACTTAAATGTTTCTTTAAATCAATTGTAAATGTGGAATAAATGTCTGTTCAGTACATTGTATTTTTTCTAACTATAAAGAGATCCATTCCAAAATATTACCTGTCGAAAGGGTGGGTGGGTGGAAACGGAGGGAAAGAGAGCAATTATCTGTCTGATCGATAGAACTGTTTTGGGCAGCAGTGTTAAATGTGATATATATTACAATTTTGAATGTATGCACCGGATGCCTACATCTTTATTCTCTCCATCTTTTTCTCAATCCCTTTCCCGACCTGCGTGAGCTTAAGGATATTCCCAAAGGAAATGCCACCGTGGAGTTTCTTGGGTGTCTGAGGCTGAGGGTGCAAACGGGTGGTCAGTGGGTGAGGGATGCTGGCCCTTGTGGTCTAACAGGGGATCTCTTCTCAACCTTGGGTCCCTGGACAATCTTCGGACTGCGACTCCCAGAAGCCTTGACCAGTAGCTGTGCCGGCCAGGATTGCTGGGAGTCGGAGTCCATCCGGGGACCCGTGGTTGGCAAGTGCTTGTCTCCAGGGCATTTGGCCCACCCTGGCTCGGAGAGGTGTCAACATGGAAATGAAAAAGGAGCAGCCTAAGAAGATGCTAAAGGAGCATCCTGGTGGCCAACCCTTGTCCACCCTTGGCAGAGAGAGAGGCCTTAACGCTGACAACCCTTGGCTCGAGGCTCTTGGTTCTTGCTCACCCCTTTCCCAAAAGCATGAGATACCAAGCGACCCAGAGGTCCTTCCCTTGGGTTCAGCCTCCACCCTGGACACCGGCGTCTCTTTGGCCCATCAGAATCATGTGTCACAACCGTCTATGGATTAGCTGGCACCAGGAGCTGAACCCCAACGGACACACAGCAGAGAATCACAGCAGGTGAATTCCTTGGAGAAAAAGGAGGGCAAGGAGGTAAGGGCCCTATCCACACACACCCCTTGCAGAACCCTCCGGTTGCTCCCTGGCTAAATCCCAGTACCCACTGAACACAGAAAACAGTGTGGGCTTTTCTCCGCCTAACCCTGGGATATTTGTTTATTGAACAAAACCTGACTCCCTCTCCACACAATCAATCAATCAATCAATCAATCAATCAATCAATCAATCAATCAATAGACTGCAATTCAGAAACATCCCCCAAAGCAAAAATAGAACTTCAGTCCATTCCCTCCTGCTTCCAATTTTCTGGGGAATTTTTGAATTCTGTGAAGGAGCAGTCCATATCGAAATGTTCACGGGAGGGTCAAAGGACCTCTCCGCCTGCTGCATCTCTGAAGGAGTCACACAAGAGGCCTAAGCAGTGGCTGTTGGACAGAGGGTCTCCAGAGTTGTCCCCCCCCCTCCTCCAAAGGAGAACATGAGCCACCCCAGAAGACATCTCACTCGCTCTCCTTCTGTGCCTTGGCTGATGGGTTAAAAAAAAATCTTACCAAACCAAACCCAGCTGGATCTGAAAGGGACTGGTTTCTTTAGAATTACCGTAGGGACTGGAGGAAACCCCTTCAGCTACTGGACTGTTCAGAAACTTGGTATGGTCACTGGGTGCTCCTCTCATCCTAGACCAAGTTAAAGTCCCTGAAGATCAGCTCACATTATAGCTTTGCCAGGACAAGAGCCTAGATGTGATGTTGGAACTTACAGCTCTCCAGATGTGCAAATCCAACTCCCCCTGGCCACATCTGGGGATTAGGGATGACAGATGTTACACCCACAGGGCTTTCAACCAGGGAGAATTATTGCTAATAAAAATGCCACCTCTCCAGCGCGGGCCAGCACCCTTCCCTGGAGAGCAGTTCATTTAAAGCAACGACACGTGTGTGAGAGGTGGCTGTTATACAGAAGAACCCCCACCAGGGAAGGCGCCAAGCCATTCTGGGGAGGATGTGCTATGTTCTTCTACTATGACCGATACCGGTGCTTTCTTGGAAAAGCTCCTGGACTGGGCTTGGCCCAGCCGGCAGCGAAGGCGTATGGGTGGGTGGGCTCAAGAAAACAGGGATGCACTCCAGGACCTCCATCCGTGCAAGCACACCTGGTGCAATGACGTCGCCCGAAAGGCCTCCAGCAACGAGATTGCAGAGTGCCACTATCTCGCTATCTGACGAGCTGGGTGGGAGCTCACAGGGCAGGGGTCAGTACAGCCTAGGCGTCTTGTTCTTGGGTGCAGCTGGGGCCACCTCCGCCATCTCGTCCAGCCCCATCTCAACTGACCTCTCAGGGCTGCCCGAGATCGGGTGGGGGGCATCTGTTTCCCTCCCCTCATGGTAGGGGGTGACCCTTTGCAGCAAGGGGAAGCCAGACAGCCTGGTATCCCTGGGACAGCAAACTCTCTAGGCTGCCCAGAATCTGCAAACCAATATTTCCTATCCTCCTCCCAGTCAACTGCCCACTCCAGACTGGTCCTTCCTCTACAGGAGGAAAAGCAAGTTAACCCTAGTCTGGAGGGTCATGTTTTAGAGCCCCTTTCCTCCCCAATACTGTATGATCACCTTGTCCACGGAATCAGTATCCACTGGTTCACTCACCCATGGTCTGGAAATATTAAAAATAGCAAGAGAATTATTATTTTCACATGTATTACCAGAAATAGCCATGAGAGGGAGCCAGAGACTGATATGAATACCTATTCGTGATGGAGACAGCCTGCTCTTGGGAGCTCTCTAGTGGCCAGGTCTGTTAATGCATTTGAAAATATTTTATCTATAATTGCAGGCCATTATCCCTAGTTGTCAGTATCACCGGGGACGAAGGCTTGGAACATACCCCCAGTGGATATGGGGTTTTTATTGTACCAAGCTTCTTTTGCAAGCGCCCTGTTGGCCTTCTCCTGCATGGAGGCAGGCAGGCGAGCTGTCCTCTCTGCTTTAAGGGCCCTCCTTGCATCTGTCTTCCCAAGAGGCACTCTCTGCAAGGGGAAGCAAACCCTTTGTAGGAAGTGAGGGGGTTGTTGAGGACCAGGAAGGGCCTCCTGGAACAGAGAGGAGGCTGTGGGTTGCCCCCACCCACCCACATTGCAGCCTCATCTGGATTGCATAGTTTTGAATATGAGACCAAACATGGAGATACCTCTCTTCAACAGCAGACAGTGGCGAAACGGACAAGAAATGACCTTTGCAGTTGTTAAAAGTCATCCTGCATACACTGTGGTAGAAATGTAGACCATGTAACAGTTGGTATTTCTCAATGTTTCCAGTTCTTTTGTATGTATAAAACTAGAGGTGCAATATATATCTGTCTGTGTACCAACTGCAACTTATTTTCCAATAAAGAATGCAAAAAGAAGAATGCAGCTGCTTCTCTCAATATTTTACTTTTAACCATGAAAGTGTGTGTACATCTCTTTCTCTGTGGGTGAAATAACAACCCTGGGAAACAGCGAGTGCAGACAGGCAAACAGCTTTCACAATGATTAAGAATCTTAACTGGGCAGTCACATTTCAGGCTGGGGTGGGGGGCAGGTGGCAGTTTAAGACCTGTGTTGGGTACAGCGGGACACGCTGCAAACTCTATCTACCCTGGGCTCTTAACGTAGTCACGGAACTCTCTGCAACTCCTAGTTGCGGAGGGCAAACAACTGTTGAACAAAATGGGTGTGTGTTTGTGGAGGACCAGGGACGACCTCTGGCAGAAGCCAGCAGAGTCAGGAGGCAGCACCAGTAGCTGGAACACCACAGCAAGGCCCTGTCACCTAATGCCACCCCCCCCCGGATCCGACTGCTTTCAAGGGAGGGGCTCCTGGTCACAGGCCACACCAATAGATTGAGTGGTACAACACAAAACCGCAGGACATTCCCAAGTGTCTCCTACATTTGGAAGCACCAGACTCAAGTCTGGGGCTTGCAGACTTTCCGAGGAAGGCACGCGTGTGCAAAATTTCCATGTGCACAGAAGCCCCGCGGAGGGTTCCTGGGCCCACGGAAACTTTGGCTGAAGGCAGTTCCGCCAGACCTCAAGTGATCGCGGCTTTGGAGAAACAGCTTTGCCAGTGGTTCGGCGGTTTCTGGAATGGTCCAGGGAGGGAGGAATGCCTGGCAGGGGTGGGGGGTGGGGTGGGGACGAGGGTTGGGATCAAGGCTCACTATCAAAGACCGATTTGAGGAAAAGGGGTTCTCTGCTCGCTGGCCCCCTCTCGGTGTGTCTGTGAGTGGGGACACTTGCAAAGTATGGAAGAAGTAGGTGCAACGTCTCCTTCAGCACAGGAGCAGGCGTGCCAGAGATCACCCGGGGGTGCTCCTTCCAGCTGGCTGAGAATTTAACGCAGCGCAATGCAAAGCTGAAGAAGTGCTGCAGGAGAGATGTCACCACAGCAACAGGCGACTGGTTGAGGACCCGTGGGGGGGGCTGGGTGGGGGGGGCACCAGGAAGGAGCACAGGCTCTCCCCAGGCCTCCCTCCCAGGGGAGGGCACGTGGAGGCATCACACGACAGCGTGGGATGGTGAACGCGGAGCAGCTTTTAATGAGCCAACAAGCGGTCGGTCGAAGATTCCTTCAAGGCAGCAGAAAGAAACCCAACTGGCCTCTTCCTGATGGAGGAGGAGGAAAAGCAGCTGGGGGCAGTTTGTTTCCGGACGTGCACCTCTAACGGGCGCCGTCCACAAACCACAGTTTTCTTGCTGGAACACACCAGCTGGAGACAGCTATGGGCTGGAAAGCCGTTTTGGATTGTGGGCGCAGTGCCCCTTCCGGAGGCCCTGTTCTTGCCCACGGATGTTCCACGCCGAGCGAGCCTGGGGGCAGCAGCCAGGGGGGGAGAGATCTTTTGCCCAGCTCCATTGGCTGCCCCTTTTCCTCTTTGGCCACCCACCCACGCCAAGCACCCAAGCGGCTACTGCCCTCCACCCTCTTCCGGCCGTTCCTCTGCAGCCCTTCCCACTCTTTAACAAACCCACCCACTCTCACGTCCGCTCGGTTCCTCCATCCTAGCAACCTGATAGCACTTCATTCGTCCAGGGGGATGCGGTGGGTGCCCTAAAAGCCCCACACACCTCGTGCGTGAACCTGCAGCTCTCGTCTCCCACGGCTGTCGGCCCCTGCAACCTCCAAACCTCCCACCCACAGCCTCCACAAACCAAGGCCAACGCCGACGCCGCCCCTTTGGCCCCCACGACGAGCCAGCTGCGCTCCTCCCTCCAGAGAGGCTGCCTTCCCAGGAGCGCCACTTCGGAGACAGGAGACGGCCTTTATTGGTCCCCTGGAAGGGAGGAGGGAGGGCTGGCTAGCTGATGATCCGGCTGATGGCCTGCAACGACGGGAACTCCTCCTCCTCCTCCCGGTGCAAGGCTTTGTGGGCCGCCAGGTCCTGCTGCGTGAGCACCTGCTGGCAGGTGGGGCAGACGCAGCAGTCCAGGTCAGAGCCCAACCCGGTCTGCCAGGCGTTCCCCTTGGACTTCCTCGATCTGCTCAAGGCGGCGTCAGCGGCGGCGGAGGAGGAGGAGGAGGAGGAGGAGGAGAGGGAGAAGGCGTCGCCGGATTTGGCCTTCAGGTCGTGGTGCGTGGCCAGCAGTTCCCGCTGCTTGGCCGTGTCCGGCAGGAGCACCAGGAGCTCGCTGAAGATCTTCCCAAAGTTCTCCCCCAGGAGATCTTGGCAGCTCCGGTAATACTGATCTGCTGAAATCAGACCCTGCGGAAGAGAAATCCAGGAAGGACGCCGGCGTCAAGAAGAAGAAGAGGCCGGGTCTTATGCTCAGACGGGCTCGGCAACAAGCAGTGGAGGCAGATAGCCCCGGCCTGTCTGTTCCACCCTAAACGGCCCCCCCTCCTGTCCCCCCGTCAATGAGCCACAGAGGATCAACGGAGTCCCACCTGCGTCTAGGACCCGTTCACGGAGACAACGCTCCCGGTCGGTGGGTTTGCTGAGCGGATATGATACCTCTCGTGGAGGTTTCTGTATTTTAATTTTCTGGAGATGAGGAGGTGTTTGTTGAGAGGGGGAATGCAAACCAGCGAATCCAGAATGTACCCAGAGGTTCGTAAAATCTACATGTCTCTCCTGGTCCTTCTTGAATAGTAGGAACCGTATGCTAGTTCAATGCCTTTTGGAGGCGTCACCTGTATGTAACTGGGTGAACCTTCCCCAGGCAGAGAAGTACACTGCTGCGATTTAGAGACGTTACCCCAGAAATGTCCAGATTTGAACAGCAACGACAAAAGACTTGCGCTAAAATCAACAAAACCACTGTGCAGAAGCAATGGTCTTGATTCAGATCCAGGAAGACAGCTGTCATTGGCTCTCGGCCTCCCGTCCCCTCCTGGCCAATGATGTGGCTCCACCTCAAGGATGGATGCAAAGGATCACATGCTTGGCTTTCCCCCTCCCCGAAATGCACCACACTTTTCTGAGATGCTCCCTGGACGGCCGCTTACCTGCCTGAACTGCCCTGAGTAGGTCTTGAATTTGTTAAACTGGGATTCGTCCTCTTGCAGAAATTCCTTGATCGAATGGATGAGCTGGATGTTGCGCTGCTGGAAGTTTTCCAGGATCAAATAGGGTCCCTGGCAAGGTTTGGACCTGTAGGGAGGAAAGGCAGAAGGGAACCCAGCTGCTTCATCCAGGAAGTTTTTTTGGGGGGAAAGGGGGGGCGTCCCAGTCGCAGTGAATCTGTGCCTCAACTCTCTTGCCCCAAACCCAGAAATCTCTCAAATGGGTGTGAGGGCAGGTGGTCAGACCACAAGGGCGGTTTACTGGGGCAGAAAAAAAGAATTTATGGACCAGATTCACCATCCCTCTATGGAAACTGCTCAGGATAGCTCTGTAAGATGTCGGGCATTTTCTAATCAATTCCAAGGGCCACAGTGGGTGCAGGTGGGGTTCCCTGCACCCCCCTTTTTCCATTTATATCAGGCAGGAGAAACACACAGGGCTGGGCTTTGAAGCTAACTCCCACCCTTCTCTATCACAGCTACAGTCAGCCGGGCGATCATGCCCAATCCCACGGGAGACACACCAGGGGAATCAGGCGCAATGTGGAAAAACCTTTATCATAGCACTGCAGAAGAAGGGAGCCCCTCTTCACCCCATGCCCTGCGTTTGGAAAAACCCACAGTACTGCTTCCGTTGGATTTGTGAGGATGACAATTATTTTTATCTCAGAACCAGTTAATCCTGCTCATTTTTCATATGCCGTTTCTTGCATCCATCACTGGCACAAGGTAGTGCGATACAGATCAAAGGTAGGTTTTTTTTAAAAAAAATTGTTTTGCTTGTTCCTATAAATTCATAAAATGCTCTGAATCCTTAAAAATCGCACTGGTCCAGATAGAAACAACTGGGGCATGCCAGAGACATGGGGTTTTCACATTTATTACTACAGCACACCGGCTATTAAAATGTTCTTAAAAATATGTGTCTTTCTGAATTCAAAAGGAAGCTGTGTACCCCCCGCATCTATAAGAATCTGGCTCGGAGTGCCCAGTCTCTTAGAAGCTCAGCCACCTCCATCTCCAACTTGTTACCGTTGCAGAGGTGTTCCCCCACCCCCAATACCTCACCCCCCTTCAAGGGAAATACCCAGTGCGGTGGACAAAAGAAGAAGCGCCCTCAAACCAGGAAAAGTATGGAGCAGAAGGCCAGCTATTACCAGAGGAAGAACGTCTGGAAGGAAAGACACAAGGGGTTGCCTGGGAGGACAACCTATACTCACTCTTTCACCGAAGCAGCAGCAGAAGCAGGAGGGGCGGTTTCTGGAACAGCAGTGGGTGGGATCGGAACGAAGCCGGGAGGTGGTTTGCCAACAGGCACCGACAATCCAGGAGGCGGAGGTGCGCTGTTAAGCAGCACCACAGAATTGAAGCCTGGAAGAACACGAGTCAATTAGAGCAAGTCTATGCCCTAAGCACATCCGATCCCGCCTGATTTTGGAAGCTAAGCAGGATCGGCCCCGGTTAGCACTTGGATGGAAGACCACCAGGGAATACCAGGTGCTGTAGGAGCCTGGAGTAGGAACTGGCAAAACCACTCCAGGATTCCTTGCCAAGAAAACTCCATGGACATGGGGTCACGAAGAGTCGGTCACGACTGTAACGACACAACACACACACACATACACCTTTGGTCCCACCCCACCAAGACTAAGGAGGTTGTGGGAGAGTTTTCAATCCCACGCCCTGTGCTTCCTGCAAAAATAACACCCAGCTCAGGTTTCCTGGAGGGCAAAGCAGGAGGAACGCAGCGTCGGCAGCCTTTACCTGGAGGCGGGGGCTTCCGGGGCAGTCCGGAGTTTCCAAGGGCTGGGAAATCCTCCGGAGGCAAGAGGGCCGGGCTGGCCGACGGAGCCTTCTTGAGACCCGGGGGCTCTTTGGAAGCGGTGCACGGAAGCGTGGCTTTCTCCGGGTGGCCATTGACGACCCCCGCCGCCCCCTCGGGCACGCCGGCGTGGGCAAGGCCTTTGGGTGGAGGATCGGCCTCCGGGGCCTTTTCGGCGGGAGGGGCGGGGGCTGCCGCCTCCCTCGGAAGAGGCGAGGATGCCCCCCGGGACTTCTCGGCCCCAACCTTCTTCTTCTTGCCCACCTTAATGAAGGCTTGCGGGTTCGGGGCCGTCAGCAAAGAGGACACGCCGACCACGGCCGGGGCGCTGCGCACCCCCTGGATGCTCAGCCCGGCGCCGGTGGCGCGGTTGTTGGTGTCGTTGGGTGGGGCAGCCCGGGTCTTCTTGCCCCCTTTTTGGCTGCCGGCGGGGGCCGTCTTCCGGGTGGGCTGGCTGGTGTTGCTGCTGCTGCTGCTGCCGGTGGTGGTGGCGGCCATGGCTTTGACCATGTTTTTACCGGAGCCGCAGCTCCAGGCCGACGTGAGGGTGGAGGTGGTCTTGGGCTGGACTCTGGAGACCAAGGCAGGGAAGTCCTCCTCTTGGAAAGGGCCCTTCCTGGCCGGGGCTGCGTACGTCAAGGCCATGGCGGAAGAGACCGCCGGAGCAGAGGAGGTGGGGGCCGCCGAGGAGGAGAAGGAGGAGGAGGAGGAAGAGAGGCTTGGAAAATCCTCTTCGTCCAATCTGACCGACGCTGCCGGGGAGGCGCTGCGAGGGGAAACAGGGTGTGTGACCACCCACGGCGCAGCCTCGTGCCCGCTGACCCCAACCACGGCTCTCTTCCCCGGGTGGAATGGAACCGGGGAAGGTGGCCGTCGCCTGCCCGCCCGATGCCCGTGTGAAAGAGCGACTAGGCACTGACCAACACCCCCCCCCAGATTGCAGCCAATAAATCAAGAACGTCCGAAAGGGTGGGGGAATGTATTTGCAAACTGGTGCTCCCGTTAAGGTGGATCTACACTTCCCGACCCACTCCCCCCCCCCCCCCAAATTGATGCAATGGCTTTTGAGGCGTTTTAGCTGCAAAGTCGGCTCCTCAGCGGTTTGAATCCCGGGTGCCACGCAGTGGAGTGAGCTTCCCGCTGTTCACCCCAGCTCCTGCCAACCTAGCAGTTCGAAAGCATGTCAATGCAAGTAGATAAACAGATACCACCGTAAAAACCAGGAAGGTAAAACAGTGTTTCCTTGCAACCATTGCTGGCCACATGGACTTGCACAACACTAGCTCTCTGGCTTGAATATGGAGATAAGCACCGCCCCTAGAGTTGGACACGACTAGCATGCATGTGTGGGGGGGAACCTTTACCTTTTACCTTGAGGTCTATATATTAAGAACAGGGGCAGAAATTCACCTTTTGGCCTGTTTTGGCCCAAGGAGGCATTTTGAAAAGTGAGTAACCAGACCCTTGCTCTTAAGAGAGAAAACAACCAGCATAAGGGAAAAGGAACTGAACTGACAAGCCCAGAAGACTAGGGTTGCTGGCCACTGTTTCACCTTTCCCGGCCCACCCACTGCGCGAAGGACTCACCCTTGAGCCAAGGCTGCTGCTGCTGCTGCTGAGCCGATGGCAGGGAAGTCTTCGGGGCTTAACACGGGCTTCGAGGCCGCCTCCTTGGGAGCTGGGGAAGAAGGAAAGAGAGCCACGGGTAGCTGGCCTTCCGAAGCCTTTCTGAACGTCTCTTGGAGCGAGGGGAGCTCACCCCACCTGGGCGGGCGGCAGCTGCAGGAGGGCTCACCTGGCGCTTCGGCTGGAGGCTTCGGGCCACGCTTAGAGGCGTTCGAGTCTGGATCTTTCGCCTCTTCCCTTTTCGCCCGGGCGCCCTCCTCTTTCTCTTCCCGGTGCTTCTTCTCCTCCTGCCTCTTGGCGGCCATGGACGCTCGGACGGCTGCCGCAATGTCTCGGTCTTCCTCTTCCCTGCAGGGCGTTCCAAGCGGCACCGCAAGGACCGGTCAGAGAGGGAGAAAGAAGTGCACACGCCTCTCCCCTGCTCAGAGGGAACGACCTTCCTCTGAGAGGCAAGGCAGAGGCGGCCTGCGAGAGCCACCCTTCGCCAACACGGCCAGGCCGGAAAGCTCCGGAAGGGTAGATTTAGCCGATGCCGTTCGGCAAGCAGCCCACAAGGCAAGCTCTCCAGAGTTGCACGGCAGCGCTGTGAGAGCCAGGGAGGAGAACAGCACAGGAGCTGTCGCCCCTCGAGGTATGGATTTGTCAGCATGCAAACCCCTCCTTGCCTCTTTCTGAGCCACCAGTGGGTCAGCCCTTTGCTGGCAGCTGTGGCAGGTCAAGAGCGACACCCCAATGGCTAAATCCCTTGGGTTGTGCTGTCTCCTGCCAGCTGAAACACGACGCGTTACATCTTCTCCCCTGTTGTTGTCTGTTGTGTCGTTACAGTCGTGACCGACTCTATGTGACTCCATGTCCATGGAGTTTTCTTGGCAGGAGTACTGGAGTGGCTTGCCAGTTCCTATTCCAGGCACCTACAGCACCTGGTATTCCCTGGTGGTCACCCATCCAAGTACTAACCAGGGCCGACCCTGCTTAGCTTCCGAAATCAAGCGAGATCGGATGTGCTTAGGGCATCTACAACACTTATTGGAAGACAAGGCAGGCGGCCTGTCTGAAGGCACCTTGAAGCCAGAAATGGCCCGCGCCTGCTCCCTGCTGGCAGAGGCTGCACACCAGAGAGGCAGGTTACTGGGATGTTGCTAAGCTCGGCTTGTCCCCTTTAAGGCCACGGGGCCCACTAACCAAGCAATGAAACCACTGACTGAAATGGAACTAACCAGCTAACCAAACCGACCGACCCTAAAACAAGTCTTTTTTAACAGAATTCTGCCGATTGGGTTCTTAATGCCTTCAAGGTGTCTTTATGTGCGACTAGGATGCAAGTAGCACCTAAATACAACCCATCCAATCCAAAACAACTCTACACCGACCTTCCCTTTCTGAACCCGAATCTCTGTTTCCGGCTCCAGAAGCCATTTCACATGGTTTCTCCTGGCTGCATTTACACGCACACACAAGCTGCTTCCACACGATTCCAGAACCCCAGCTTCAGGCCTTGGTGAGCGCCGAGACACCCCCTCGAGGCAGCCTGTGACCGCTCACCTCTTGTACCTCCAGCTGCCTCTCCTGTTCTGCTGCCCACCGCGCAGCCCTGCCCGGCCTCCTCCGCCTCTCGACTGCCGGTGATACCTGTTGACCTCTTCGTAGTCTTCACCGCTCACAACACCTGAGACAGGAAGGCATCGGGGCACATCAGTTCAAAACGGGGAGCCATATCCACAGACCTCCCTCTTATTGCCTTCCAACGGCCAAGGCGGCTCGGAAGAGCTACAGCAAAGGCCAAAGGTGTTCCCCCAATGAGCTGCTTCTCTGCTTCACGGATGGCCTTCAAGAAAACATTCAAGATCAAGAGGGCCTATTTTGAGCACACCAGGCTGGGCTATGTACAGTACAAGCCAACGAGGCCCATGTGTCCAGTTCGCCTGTCTGTCTTAAGTCACGGAGCTGGAGGGGATCAGAAGCCACTCCAGAGCCATGAAAACCTTCCCTGTCCCCCCCCCCCTCCCCGACGCCCCCAGATGTCATCCGGCAGCTCCTCTGGCTCCCCTTGGTTTGATCGGGACAATTCACAGGGCGGGCACGCCAAATGCTCAAGCCCTCCCCTCCCGACGGAGAAAGCCACGCTGGCTTTTCAGCCTGCCCTGAGCGTGTGCAGCCCGTCCACACTTCCTCCTCACCCGACCTACCCTCGTTTCTCCGCTGATGCCTGGGCGCATAGTTGAACGGCAGGTCGATCTGCCGGTTCTGCCTGGCCTCTGCCCGGTTCTTGCTGTGGCAGGCCGTCTTGTGGGCTTTGTAGTCAATCTCGGTCCGGAAGGCGTGGGTGAACTGCTCCGTGCTGCACCGGCCTTCCTCGCACAGGAAGTGCTTCTCCCGGAAATGCTCCCGGAGGTATTCGTAATCGCTGCGGAGGGGCAGAGGGAGACCGGGCTCTGATCACACTTGGGGGAGTTTGGCCCCGTTTTGGGGGGAGAGGGGGGTAAAGAGGGAAAGGGTGGCCAAAGGGAGAAGCCGGCCCAAGAGTTCATCCCCGAGCTGACTGCCGGGACGCTTGCAAAGGAGACCAGGATGCAGGGAAAGGATCGCACTTGGACGCAGGGGGCTCCTGCCTGAGCTATTCAGGGAAGCCGCGTGTAAATTTATCGGCAAGCCGCCAGGAGTCCAGTGAGAAACAGGTAAGCTTGGCCTCATCCAAGATGTGGAAATGGCAGCCTGATGGCCGCTGTGGCTCTGAAACCAGGAAAACTGCTTCCTGCAGTGGCAGCTGTACCCTCTCGACGGAGAAGCCAGGCAAGGCACCGAGGCAGCCAAACAAGGGTCACAGTGGGGCTCAGCTGCTCCGGGGGAAGGAGCCAAGCCAAGGGCTACCAGCCAAAACAAAACAAAACAAAGAAACAAAACCCAGGGCCAGCCTCTGGAATCCAGGATGAGGCCACTGGGGACAATTTCCCTGCAACACCCAGAGACGGTCTTCACCCACCTGTAATACTCCTGCGCCCCATCGGAATCACAGAAGTGGCAAAAATAATGGTCTCTCCTCAAGTGTTTCAGTAACTCGTCGTTATCCAGATACCGCTCGTCGCAAAATTTACACAGGGGGTGGCCCCGGTGAGACGTGTCGTCCGGATCCCCGTGGATTCTGTGCCGGGCAAGGTCCTTGCGAGTGTACCACTTGCGCTCGTAGGTGAAAATCTGGAAGGGAAGGGAAGGGAGGCGCCGACTTGGACTCCCCGGACAAACAGGAAGGTCCCCTTGACAGATTGATTGATTCAACTTTTATGCCGCCCATCTAGCCCTTAAGGCAGGCATGTCCAAACTTCGGCCCTCCAGATGTTTTGGACCGCAACTCCCACAGTCCTTTGCCATTGGCAATCTAAGTTTAGCATTCTGGGAGTTGCGGTCCAAAACATCAGGAGGGCCGAAGTTTGGACATGCCTGCCTTAAGGCTACCTTGGGCGGTTTAGAACATGGAATAGCAAGACAGCAAAGTAACACATTTAAATAACCAAAATATAATGATGTGGGAGAAAGCCCTCCCCTCCCCCAACCCCAACCCCAACCCCTTGCCCTCAAGGACCAAGCTGGGTCTGTCGCTTGCCTTCAGGTGCTTCACGCAGAGTTTGCAGCAGAAAAGTTCGTGCTGCTTCCTCATGTGCTGCTCCAAGTCCGCCACGGTGGCAAAGGGACGGGCCTCTGGGCACAGCGGGCATTCGTGCTGCAAAAGCTTCCTAGGAGAGAAGGGGGGGGCATGGGGGGTGACAACCGTAGCCAGCAGGAGGCCCTCCCTTAGCACACGCTCCTTCCTCCCGATGGAAGTACAGTTCCTAATGCCTCTTACTGAATTATCTCAGAGCCTGCGTTGAGAGTTCGGGTAGAAAAGCAATCCAAGCATCGCATCAACATCTTGAAGGGTAACATACAAGTTGGCTGATCAGACCTGCAAAAACCTTGGGCTATTTTAACCTACACGCCAGGTTCCCCCAAAGCAACCAGGCTGAGGTTCATTGGCATCTGCTTATTTACAGGGTTGGCACTGAAAATCCCCCTCCGGCCCAGAGCTTAGATATGCTGGTGCTTTGGACTACATATCCCATCCTCCTCAACCACAAGCATGGCCAGCGGTGGGAGGGATTCTGGAATTAGAGTCCAAAAAAATGAACTTCCTCAAACTCTGCTCCTGACAGATGGAGCACCACTGAATGTCCGGGCTGGCTTTTGAGAGTTTGCCCGTCCTGGACCTTCCTCTAGAGAAGCCCCCTTGGCTCAGTTACCTTCACATCACTGGCCCTGTGGATTCGTGGGCAGTGGCTCAGGAGGCCCAAAGGGTCTCAGTTAATCTGAAGCCCACGCCAAGTTGCCACCCATCGGGCACCGGGAAAGTGCATCCACGGCTGGGCGCACGCTCAGACACAAGGAGGTGACGTGCGAAAGGGCGACTCACCTATAGAGAGCATAAACCTTTCCGTCGGTAAAATAGATGTCATATTTCTTCTCGTGTTGCAGCTGGCTGAGTGCTATAGTTGAGAAGGATGTCAGTTTTCTCCCAAACACCACCTACGTGGGACACAAAGAGATGGTTCAAAAGAGCTGGTGGTGGCCAGGACTCACACAACGTGCAGAGAGATGCTCTGTGCCACACACACGCACACACACACCCCAGCTGAAGGAGCTGCTGAAACCCCAAGGAAAAGTACTTGGAGGGGAAACCCAGGCAGCAGACACATGGGCATTGTGGTTGGAGCACTGAAGGATGAACAAGGGTGGCCTATATGCAAGCTCTAGAACCCTTGGGTCCCCCAGGGGTTCTTGGACTGCAACTCCCAGAAGCCTTCACACCACCAGCTGTGCTGCCCGGGGCTTTCTGGGAGTTGTAGTCCAAGAGCACGGGGGTGTCGAGGTCGGGAGCCACTGTTCTAGAGGGACCCTCCGCTTCTCTCGGGCCTCTCTATTGAGAGGAAAATGGGAACCAGCTACATCGTCACCGTCGGCAAGCCCCCACAGGTCAGAGTGGAAGAAATCCAGAGAGACCACAACAAATAGTTTTTTGAGTTGATTGGGTGCCTGCCATGATATGTTACTCAGCTCTACGAGGTTCCAACGAGCGCTGTGACAGGAGAGGACAACCCACGCGCAGGTCACAGAGACCAGAGAGGAAAATCAATATTTCTATCCAGGTCAGTGATGTCAAATCGGAGGCATTTCGCTCTCAGAAACCCCAGCGGGCACAGCCAGTGGTGGGGCATTCTGGGAGGTGAAGCCCAAACCACAGGGCATGAACTGTTCATTTGTAGTGTTTGCCCCTTGAGAACTCCGGACTACATATTCAAAGCAAACAGCCGCAGGAGAATCATGGCTCAGCAAGGAAGGAAGAGCTGATACCAGGATACAGATCAAGCCAGGCATATAAACACAGTGAGCTCTTTTTAAAAGCTCATTCTTGGCAAGGCCAGTTGGTTGACCCAAGAGCTGAGTTAGTTCGTCCTACCCTTCAGGAATAGCCAGGATTTTGAGTAAGGGAGCCAGCCAGAAGAGTGACACATGTTGTGGTTATTCCTACCGCTCTGAAGGAGGGCAACGTTTGCAGAGCAGGAACCCAAGGGACCATCCAAGAGGTCCCACTAAGCTCAACAGGAAGTTTGCAAGAGATTTGTCCACTAGTCACTTCCTCTTTAGGGAGTGGTGTGCTCCACCCGTCTTTTTTAGCCCTGTGAAACATATGCTACATGCAATGAATACCCTCGGGGGAGTGAGACACTGCTCCAGGAATAAGTAGGACACAACACCTAAGCAGGTGCATGGAAACCCCAGAGGAGGGAATCAGGGCACAGGGCTGTGGAACCGTCTTTCTGCGGGGAAAGTGCAGAAACGATTCCATGCCTTCCCAACCCGGAGCACCAGATTTAGTTTGGGAACGAAGAGATGCCTCAGGGATCTTGGTCAAGGGAAATGTCCTTCCTCTTGCACCATGGACAGGCGCCACTTCTCCCTAGGCTGACGCCAGGGAGAACAAGCACAACGGCTACAGTTTGGGGGCTACAGCAGCACCATCTTAAGGGAGGAAAAAAAGATTATTTGACCATGGGTTTGTTCACAATTCTTCGGTTCACAGAAAGTGGTAGATCCAGTAGTAGTCAGAAGCAACCCAGAGCTGCCAAGGTTAAATGCTCCTGACACATCATGTTCACAAGCTGCTTCCTTCCTGTGCGTGTGTTTTTCCATATGGATGGTCCTTCCTGTTCACTTGCTTCTAAAGACAGAAAAGGTGGGGAATCTCCTCCTTTCCAGGTGGCTGTTGAAACACGAGTTCCATCACCACCCATTTGGGATGTTTACCTGGGCTTGCATAAAAGTTTGGAGAGTGTGAAAGAAATGGAGCAAGAGAGAAAAGTTCCTTCATCGCTTGCAATACTAAAACTGTCGTCTGCTGAAGCGGCATGACAAACTGAAGGAGAGCTTAGTCCCCCACGCCCAAACAGGGCTTTACAACTACGCTGTGAAATTCACGACCGCATGATGTTCCAACGGTTGCCGACTTGCCCTGCTTTTTGACAAGGATTAGACAAACTCAAAGAGAAGAATTAAAGCTACAGCAGTTTCTTGCACTAGATGGCTATCTCCAGGACCAGGGGTTGTATGCCACTGTATATCACGTGTTACTGAGGAAAAGAAAGAGGATAATGGTGCACGTGCAATCAGGGGTTCCTTATGTGTCCAGGTCTCTGATGCAACTCAACTGTGTTTTCCTCACTCTGAAAGGGACACATTAGCCAGGTGAGGAATGATAGTGATCTAGGACGACCCATGGTTCTAGACCAGAGCCAAGAAGCTTCCTATGTTAATAACAGCCAGGGAAGGGCCAAATTCGTCGAGTGCCCAAGGCCACGAGTTCAACCCCAGGCATTTCCAGGTCCAGCTGGGAAAATCCCAGCCTGAACATTTGCAGAACTATTGGGAATAGCTTCATGGTCCATCACTCCATGATACTTGAGGCGTTGCATTTGAGACACCGTTCTTACCAGAATGAAGTGCACCCGAGTGCCACAGAAGCATGCTTTTGGTGGCAGCAGTAAAACGTTTAAGAAGTGGGGGGGGGGGGAAAGGGACTAGTCAGCTCAGTTTACAGGAGGGTCTGGACATAATCTGAAGCCTCCTGTAGGTTGGGTGCCACTCTGGCCATGTGTCTCACCACTGGGCAGTGCCTTCCTTTTTACAGTCCTGAGGGATTATTCATATATTATTTTTATTCCCCACTTCCTCTAGCCAGCAATCCGAGGCGTGCACACACATACAAGCCAGTGAGATAAGCCAGCCTATGACATCTGAAAATAATACGAATCCACAATTTGACAGTCCTACTCTGATACATCAACATGCTGGCTCTCACTGGGGGCTCCATACATTGGCAACAGAAAACCAGAGCTGCAGCCGTTGGTTCAGGCACAAAGATGGCCATAATTACTCAGCCAGGCTCGTGGGTCAAAACCAAAAACAAAACTCATTTGGTGGTGATTAAATCGAGGAACAATAAATACCACCTCTTTGCTCTCACAAACAGGAAGCATATCAACTCTAACGGGACAGTCTTACAATGACAACATGCATGCGCTCTTTGAAGGAACGGGCATTTCTCACTGCTAGGCTCAAGACCTCAAGTCCAAAGGTGGAGAAGCTGCTCAGATACTGATTTCTATGCATGACATTTGAATCTGTTATCTGAGGTGCAAAGAATCACAGCGTGAGAGGTGCCTTTTTATGCCGATCCAAGCGCACACTTCCCAAACCTTTGCAGGATCTGCATTGCAGGAGGGTAGCACCCAGTGTTCCTGACGACTGCCTTTCCTCCAAAGGAGGAAAGCCACCTGGACTATATGTTCAAAGGAAACAGTCGTAGGAAACTCCCATCTGGTACCAGAGTCCAGCCAAGTGGCTTTTCTGTTTGGACTACAGCTCCCAGCATCCCCTAGCCCAGTGATGGCGAACCTTTTAGAGACCGAGTGCTCAAACTGCAATTCAGAACCCATTCATTTTTCGCAAAGTGCCAATGCAGCCATTTCACCTGAATGCAGGTGGCTGTGAAGCGGCGATGGCGGGTGCCCACAAAAAGGGCTCCTTTGAGGGCCACTTTTGGCACCCGCGCCATATAGGTTCGCCAACACTACCCGAGCCCATGACGAGGGCTTGGAACCAACCCTTTTTCCTGGACCACAACTCCCAGCGTCCCCTAGCCCACTTGGAACCAGTCCTTTTTCCTGGACCACAACTCCCAGCGTCCCCTAGCCCACTTGGAACCAGCCCTTTTTCCTGGACCACAACTCCCAGCGTCCCCTAGCCCACTTGGAACCAGCCCTTTTTCCTGGACCACAACTCTCAGCGTCCCCTAGCCCACTTGGAACCAGCCCTTTTTCCTGGACCACAACTCCCAGCGTCCCCTAGCCTACTTGGAACCAGCCCTTTTTCCTGGACCACAACTCCCAGCGTCCCCTAGCCCACTTGGAACCAGCCCTTTTTCCTGGACCACAACTCCCAGCGTCCCCTAGCCCACTTGGAACCAGCCCTTTTTCCTGGACCACACAACTCCCAGCGTCCCTTAGCCCACTTGGAACCAGCCCTTTTTCCTGGACCACAACTCCCAGCGTCCCCTAGCCCACTTGGAACCAGCCCTTTTTCCTGGACCACAACTCCCAGCGTCCCCTAGCCCACTTGGAACCAGCCCTTTTTCCTGGACCACAACTCCCAGCGTCCCCTAGCCCACTTGGAACCAGCCTTTTTTCCTGGACCACAACTCCCAGGGTCCCCTAGC
The DNA here is from genome assembly GCA_037367245.1 of Phrynocephalus guinanensis. Taxonomy (NCBI): domain Eukaryota; kingdom Metazoa; phylum Chordata; class Lepidosauria; order Squamata; family Agamidae; genus Phrynocephalus; species Phrynocephalus guinanensis. Next base: position 1,395,618 of record CM074751.1, read on the forward strand.
CCACTTGGAACCAGCCCTTTTTCCTGGACCACAACTCCCAGCGTCCCCTAGCCCACTTGGAACCAGCCCTTTTTCCTGGACCACAACTCCCAGCGTCCCCTAGCCCACTTGGAACCAGCCCTTTTTCCTGGACCACAACTCCCAGCGTCCCTTAGCCCACTTGGAACCAGCCCTTTTTCCTGGACCACAACTCCCAGCGTCCCCTAGCGCGTCCCCACTCTGGGTCAATTTCCAACGACTTGGGAACCATCCCTTTTCGTGGACTACAACTCCCAGGATTCCCCCCCCCTTCCTGGCCCATGACGAGCACCGGGAAACGGGCGTCCTTTTTGCGGGACTACAGCTCCCAGGATCCCCCCCCCGGGACGCCATTCCTCGCTCCGCCATGCTTCTTCTTCTTCATCATGATAATGATAATGATGAGGATGAGGAGGATGATGATGACCCTCTCCCCCCCCGCTCCCCCCCCCCGCCCTCACCTGGGCGAGCTCCTCCCGGCAGACGGCGCAGTACCGGACCCCGCAGAGGGCGCGCATCCGGACGGAGCAGCGGTAGCAGATGGGGTGCTCGCACCGGCCCAGCGCCACCACCTCCAGCTCCCCGCAGCACAGCACGCACGAAGAAGAAGGAGAAGGAGAAGAAGGAGAAGAGGGCCCGACGGGGCTGCGCGGCTCCGACGAGGCCGCCGCCGCCGCCGCCATGGTGGCTCCTGCTCGGCCCGGCCGGGCTGGTCTCGGGCCGCCTCCCGCCTCCCCCCCCCCCACACACACACCCACCCTGCTGCGGCCTACTAGGCCCCGAGCGCCGCCTAGCAACCACCCCACCGAGATCCGCGCCTAGAGCGCCCTCTACGGCCACGCCCACCACCGCCGCCGCCGCCGCCCCGGAGACCCTGGCCGGGAACCGCGGCTAGAGCGTCGCGTCTCTCTCCCCTCCCTCCCGCGCCTAGAGCGCCCACGTCGACGACGACGGCGATACGCTCAGGCGCCGCCTCCGACTCGTAGACTCAAATTAATTCGTAGACGTACACGCGGGAGAGCACTCACGGGTGCGCTTGACAACTTTTCTCTCTCCCCCGCCCCATCCCCACCCCGTTGAAACCCACCTAGGAGTTGGATAAGAGAAACGGAGCCTGCTGGCCAGGGATAATTAGGAGGCGGATTTTAATATTTTTTTTGAATATTTGAATTGCATTAAAGATCACAGCTTCGTCTGTAACACAGTCCGATTTCTAGGTCCAAATAACTTTCCAGCTGCTTTCTTCGTTTTATAAGCATTTAAAAATCCCCCTAAAGGATAGATAGATAGATAGATAGATAGATAGATAGATAGATAGATAGATAGATAGATAGATAGATAGATAGATAGATAGATAGATAGATAGCATGGTAAAAGGAAAAAATGGAAAATTTTATTTTCACATGCATTACCAGTACTGGCCACTAGTTAGGCATTCATGGCATGGTCTCTGGCTCCCTCTCATGACTGGTTTTGGTAATACATGTGAAAACAGTTTCTCCCCCTCCACTGGATTTTTTTCCTTTAATATACTTAGCATGTTCAGACCATGGATCAGTAAATCAGTGGATATTCATAAGTCAGCTGAGACTTAAGGGCACACCACCACCACCTCCACAACAACAGGTCACTTGGAGAAGTTACATTTTTCCCTCTGCTTCGTTCTGTGCCTGGAGCCAGGAACACAGAGGACCGTGGAGGGCGTTTTCTGAGAACGTTTTTTGAGAGCATGTTGAAGACAAACCACTTTGGCTCCAGACAGGTGGCAGCAAAGTGCAACGCAACCGCAGTTTGAAGATGCCTGCCTAGACACAGACATCTGGGTCATGCCAGCGCCCACAAGCCCAAATTCCACAGGAGGGCGAGACCTTTTTGTTGGGTCGACTTCCAGAGTCACCTGGTCATGTCTCAAAGCCACCTCCCCTCCCTTCCCCACAGCATGGGACTCTGTGAGCTACAAAACAGGACAGAAACAGGGCAAAATTAACAAACGGCCTTTCTTTTCTGCAACACGGGAGAGGTCTTTCAAATGGGTTCTGAAATCAGTGGTCTTTTCAGTATTATGACCTGCGTCACTGCTTTTTAATACTGTATTCCAGCTTTGTGTGTGTGTGTGTGTGCGTGCACAGGGTAGCTGTTCTGTAGCCATCTCTGCGTTGCCTCAGATCTCTCTATTGGGAGAAAGGCAGCATAAAAATCAAATTAATTAATATATATCTATTGCTGGATAGTGGAGTGGTTTGGAGGTTAGGAATTCGATCGGCCACTTTGGCTCCTTTGAGAGGGTATGGGCTCGGGTGATCCATATTTTCCCTTCCAGCTCTGTAGTTCAAAGGTTATTTCCAAACAACCAACCAATTAATCGGACACAAAGGAATATTTAAACACACCCAAAGCAAGGCTTCCCTTCTCTCTTTCCCTTTCTGGCCAAAACCTCAAAGAAATGTTGTTTGTGTGCCAGGGGAATTTTATACATCAGGAGTGTCCAAACTTTGGTCCTCCAAATGTTTTGGACTACAACTCCCAGAATTCCAAGCTTGTATTGCCTATGACAAAGGACTGTGGGAGTTGCGGTCCAAAACATCTGGAGGGCCAAAGTTTGGACACCACTGGTATAGGAGATATCCCCCTCTCCCTCGCCATCTGTCATGTCACTATTCCCCTGGACCTGAAGGGAGCCACAGATGGGTGGTCGTGCACAACTCCTGGTGCATTCACTAACTTATTCGAATCCAACAGGATTCTGGACCCCGTATTAAGCCCTGCTCCATGGAAGTTCTTTGACAAGTGACTCGGTGTCATTATTGCTGCTGTCGCTTCCAAGCGGTTGTCTCTCTGTGCAACACCCGGGTGGAGTCATGCGGCTCCAGACTGAGCAAGGCTGATGACACACTGTTTTTCTTCAGATATCTGAATCATGCCGCTTTGGCCACACGAGCCGTCCCAGCCGTGACATACTAGAGGTGTGAGGCAGTCGCCTGGGTCTGAGTCATGGTACAGCATGGAATCCTTTGTCAGGATAAGCAGGCTTTCAGGAGAGGCGGCATTACAGGGCAATGCCTCCTCGCAACGCAATGTGGGGTTTCTTTCAAACCTTGCCCAGGGAAGCCATTCCAGAACTTAACACCTTTATGTGGCTAAACTAAACGAGCTTTAGAGACCTCCACAGTTCCCAGTGGGGAATCAGGCTTCGAACCTCAAGCTCTGGAGGCAGCGACCTAAACCACCCAGTTTTCCAGCAGTTTATGCTCGAAGGCTTTCGCGGCCAGGATCCGAGAGGTGATGTGAGTTTTTCAGGCTGTTTGGCTGTGTTCTGGAAGTTTTTCTTCCTGACGTTTTAGGTGCTAAGATGGCGAAGGAAAGATAATCTTTTGCGGGCTCCTGGGGACAGGCCCCGGCTTCTGAGTCCCTCCTGCTCTAATGTTTAATTCCGCTTGTTAATCCCTTAATGAGCACCAGCAGTTGTCAGTGTGTGCATTTGCTCCAAATGATTGCTGAGCTATGCATTTGGGTGCGGGTGCGGGGGTGGGGGCAAGTTGAAAAGGCTTTTTGGAAACCATATCATTTTATACTTCCTGCTCTTCATAGAACTCAGTCTCCCTGTACAGAACCTGAGCGGAAAACCCAGTCCATGTTCTGATAAAGCGTGTCTGTTTTCCTTTACGAAGCATCTTTATCTGAGAGTTCACATACTGGTGCAGTTGGCACCTTGCGCTATAGTGGTCCACGGCACCCTGTGTTTCCACGGAGATATTCAGTTGCATTTCTGAGCACTCATCTTTCCACCTCTGGGACTTCAGAGACTCATTTAAGCAGAGAGAGGTCTTGGGTCTTTTTCTAAGACCAAAGGCAGGATAAAAATACTTCAAATAAATAAATAAATAAATAAATAAATAAATAAATAAAATCATTATATAATGTGTGTGCTCCTTGTTTTCACCAGTGAAGCAATGAAAGAAACACACACACACACACACACACACACACACACACACACACACACACACACACACACACACACACACACTTTTCTCTTTCTCGAACGGGGTTGACCCAGGAGTGACTCCGCATTTTCATGAGTGAATAATCGCTAAGGACAAATAAGAAGGAAATGCAACAGGATGTGCCCACATCCTAATTGGGAGAGGATTCCTATTATATTTATAGGCCCAGGTTTGCAGCAACACACAAGAGACGGCTGGTACGCTACGCAGTGCTTTTGACACAAACCTCAAGATTTCATCACGGAGCCGTTCCGAGGTTGAAGGGAAGGAACAGGCTTTATCTTATGGCACCCGCCCTGTCCGCTGCCCTGACTGGTTCACACCTGTCATGCCCTCCCTTCTTCCGTCCTGAACGACTGGCGTGGATTGAACAGCTTCCCTCGCAAGGCAGCACAGCTGGAAGGTCCTGCTAACCCAGGACCAGCTCTTGCACGGACCCACCTGTGCATGCCACTTACCGTGGGATGCTGCAGTACAGAACTGGGTGGCACCCATGCCCTCTTTGCAGGTGCTATCACGGGATGCATATCCAATGGGAGAAGTACCGTATCCGTGAGACCTGCAAAGCATCATCTTCATCATCTTAGAACGGTCAAGATGGGAGGGACCCTGTCCAGGCCTTGTCAAGGTTCTTAATTTCTGGGAATATGCCTCCTGGATCCTTCATCCAGCATGGCTGCCTTCAGGGCTCCTGACTTCATCACAGTATGAGGGCACTTGTAGCTTCCTTCCCTGCAGGATATTCCCCTCCTGCTGCTGTGACCCAGATTATGCAGAACACGTCTTGCTTTTGAAAATAGTTTCTGTTTGCGACGCCTGATTGAACGCAACGGTCCCTCCGGTCCTGAGCAAACCACTTGTTAAGACAACTGCGCAGAGGGTGGAATGCAGAGGAGGTGGCAACCCTTTGGCACTTTGGATGTTTTTGACCCCAGCTCCCAGCATCCCCGGTCTCTATTGGAAATTTGGGGGGGGAGGGGTTTCCATAACCCAAGACACCTGGAGCACCAAAGGTTCGCCACCACCATGTTGGGCTGGAAACGGGATGCCAACCTGAAGACCCATAAGGTGGCAGATCAGAGTAAGTCAGGCATGTCCGAACTTCGGCTTTCCAGATGTTATGGACCACAACTCCCAGAATTCCAAGCCTGTATATCCAATGGCAAAGGACTGTGGGAGTTGTGGTCCAAAACATCTGGAGGGCCAAAGTTTGGACATGCCTGGTGTAAGTTAACCAACTGGTCAACTCAACGTCACCTAGGGGCTCTTTTTTGTGTCTCAAGCAAGAATCAGTCTCTGCTTTCATAATCTTAATATGTGAGCTCAGATCCTGCCCTGAGCAGTAGCAGGAAACAAGCTTGCTCCCTTGTTCACCTGACAGCCTTCAAACACTTGAAGATGGTTATCACGTCATGTCTCCACCTCCTTTTGGGTGAGATGGCACCTTGCCGGTCCATGTTGGGAGGCAAGTGCCTCCAGGAACAAAAGTTTCCTGCAGCTGGAAATTTGCGAAAGCGACTGTTCCAAGGAGAACCAGGGCGGGTCAGGAAACCCACAAGACCTGGGTTTGAATCCCTGATTGTCCCTGGAAACTCAGGAGGAGGTGGCAGTGGTGAACCCCTTCTGGGACACCTCACTTGCCTTCTTATAGGGTCTCCCTAGGTTGGATGTAGCTTGATGGCACACCGCCAGAAGGCACTTCGAAAGGCAGAGTTGCACCTCTTTGATTTCTCCTTCCTTAACGAATTCTTTTGGGCCACGAAAAGCAGTAGGGAAAAAGGACGGTTACAAAAGAAGGCCAGAACTCCACTTCAGAAACCCTGTGACTTTCCCCGCACAAAGATTCCAAAGCGGTGAGATGGCCTGAACATTCCTTCCTCCGATCGTCAATACCTAATTGCCAATAATTACTGCCCAATGTGTGGGCTTGAAGTTGCTTCAAAAAAGGGAGTCAGGGTTCGAGAAAGGGAAGAGGCTTCACTGATCTCTGTGCTGACCTTATTCATTTGTTGATCCATAAAGGTAAAAGGTAAAGGTTCCACCAGCACATGTGTGCTAGTCATGTCTGACTCTAGGGGCGGTGCTCATCTCCGTTTCCAAGCAAAAGAGCCAATGTTGTGCAAATCTGTGGTTGGCACGGATGAACAGAACACTGTTTACCTTCCCGCTTTTTTTTATGGCGGCACCTATTTATCTACTTGCATTTACATGCTTTTGAACTGTTAGGTTGGCAGGAGCTGGGGTGAACAGTGGGAGCTCACTCCACTGCGTGGCACCCGGGATCCAAACTGCCAAGCTGCCAACTTTGCAGCCAACAGTTTTCTGAAGCCTTAGTCCACTGAACCACCACGATCCATATGTCTGCATAAAATATCACAAGCAAGGGTAGCAAGTAGATCAGCAAACACTTCCCTGTCGGATGGGAACGATGCTTTGGGGCTAGGAACTGGGAAACGGACACATCAACAGGTGTATTTCCCTTCTCTGATCTCTTTATCAAGACCAGATTCCAACGCTAGAACAGTCAATCCTACGGAACAAACAAGGCAAAATACCAAATGATCAGAAAAGACTGCTCTTCCGCCCAACTTCTGTATCTCCTGTGGTTATGTTCTAGTTTGTGCTGATGTTCATTTGATTTCAATTGATTTGATATGATTGGGTTTTTAAAATTTTATTTATACAGTATCATTTTGTATTTTTATAATTTTGTAAACTGCCCAGAGTGGCCGTCAGGGCAGATGGATTTAGGCAGTATCAAATAAATAAATGAATAAATAAAATATAACCTGGTCACTTGAGCCATTGTATTTTGATAGAATGACAGTGAGTGGCGGCTGTTTTTTCAGCAGTGCCTTCTAAAAAATTTAGAAACCCGGCAGGCAGTGCCATGTTTTCTGCTTGCCTTGTAGCCAACCCAAAGTGGTAAGAAGATAATGATGTTTACGCAGGCAGGCGGGAGGTGTATGCAAGAGGGCAAGATTCCAGCTGCCTCATAATCCCATAAACATTTTTTTATATTAATTCTAAGGCTGCAACACTTTTCACACCGACAAGAAGACAACGTACCCCACAACATTGTAAGGCGTTGTATGGGTGACAATGGTGCTTCCGGCCGGACAGACTCTCTTCTACAGCGTTTGCATGAGGTAAAAACACCGCCACGAAGGCAGGAACCAGATAGTTTTGGATGGATTTCCTACTAATGAACGATAAACCCAAGACAGTCAACCCCTGGTCTTGAAGGAAGGTGAGTCAAAACACAAGAGCCCCGAAAGCTGTTCAGCAAGAGTTTGGGTTCGTTTTCGAAATCTAGCATGGGCGCCATGAATGGAGAACATGGTCTTTTTTAAGGGCAGGTGGAGGCAGTGGCCTAAGGGGGTAAAAAATGATGCTGGTGGGATCCCAATCCCGCGTCCACTAACCTATTTACCTGCTCCCAAATTTCAGCCCTCCAGATGTTTTGGACCGCAACTCCCACAGTCCTTTACCATTGGCAATCTAAGCTTAGAATTCTGGGAGTTGTGGTCCAAAACATCAGGAGGGCCGAAGTTTGGACATGCCTGGATTATGCCCTCCAGCCATCAGGGTCAAAAATAAAGCTCAGTGGGCAGTATGAGAATGGTGCTTCCATCTATTCCTTTACCTCAGGCAGGGAATGTCTTGGGTCAGCTTGGTTCACCTGTTTTCTGGTCATTTGCTCCGAGTTTACCTGGTGGGTGCATGTCTACCTTGATGCCACCCGTGTGCTTTATGGCGGAGCATGCCTTACACAGGAATTGTCCCTTGGAGACACACAAATTTAAGCAGCCTCTTGCCACATCTCCAACAAAGGGGGGGTATAGACATGAATTTGAATAACATTACCATCCATTTATTTCATATGCATGCCCGTACAGAAGTCATTACCATGGCTGAAACAGGAATACCATGCCTTCTATTTGCATATTGTTGACCTGACCTCAAACAAGTGCCTTGTGTATCTGATGTTTGGTCTGCTCTCCAGGTTTGCTGTCTGTTGGACTGACAGGCAATGCATGGTTTCCTTTCTTCCTTTATGAATCTTCGGAGCCAAAGGTTGAGAGTTCAATTCCCCCACTGGGCCTCCTTGACAAGGGCTGGTGCGATGATCCATGGGGTCCCTTCCAGCTTTGATGATGATGATGAAGAAGAAGAAGAAGAAGAAGAAGAAGAAGAAGAAGAAGAAGAAGAAGAAGAAGAAGAAGAAGAAGAAGAGAAGAAGAAGAGGAGGAGGAGGAGGAGCAGCAGCAGCAGCAGCTAGATTTGGTATTGGGCAGTTCTTCAAAGAGATTGCCTTCTGAAAGAGAACAGTGCTGTGATAACCTTTGAAACAGAGGATTGTCCTCTTTTAAGTGGAACACTTGGCCACGTATGAGAGAAATTGTGGGATGGTGCAAGGAAAATTACCTGTTTGGCTCAAACTCATGCGCGCATCTCAGGTCAAAGCTGGGTCTCAGAGCCAAACGGGGGATGATTAGATGCCTGTATTCCTTGAAATCAACAGGGCTTAGAAAGACAGAAGAGCAAAAGTCAGATGAGGGTTAGGATTCATAATCCGGGGCAATCGGTTTGAGCTTCATCGGAACAGAAAAGCAACAATGGAAGGAATGTTGGAGCATGCTCATATGAAACAGCTACTGTTGTATACAAACATACTAACAATTCACTGTTCTGTCGTAGGGATGACCCTATGGATGACCATGGGGTTCTTCACTAGCGTAAGCGGTCCGTGAACTGCCCCTTGTGCAAATGATGGAAAGTGGACAACCACGCTTGATGTGGACTATTCACCCACACATGAAACAGGACACTGGCTTTAGAGGTCACTGCTAGAGTATTTGAATGTCATAAGTCACTGGGATGCTGTAGAGTGAAGCCTATGGATGTCATGGAACTAAAATCCCAACATTCTGCAGGAAGGAATCAGATGAAGTGGTAACCAATGGACGGATGAACGTGATGTACATTACTTACGTCCAGGGTTCACGTTGGTTTCATATCCCGTTGCAGAGGTTGCACAAAGCATAACATTTCTGGAAGGCACCCCATCTGTTGACCAGCTAGACCTTGCTTCACATATCCTAGTGTTTCAAGCCAGAGGGAAAGAAAGAGACCCTTGTGTTCCTTAAAATTCCTCAATGGACCCAGACCACGACTCATGACTGCAGCAAAATTTTAATGGGAAAGCTTTTCTTGAAAAACCAAACGGCGTCGTGGTTTGCAAGAAACTTGACGTGCAATTGCATTTCAAAAGGAAACCTTTCTTGGACGTGAGGGACCCAAGTCTTAGACGTTTACCCGTGTTGGTTGAAAGGGTGTTGAAACCCTTCGGCACGGAGGTGGCTGATAACGCTCCCACTGGAAACATATGTGGCTGCCGGCGGATGCTCTCCCATTAAGATTTTCCAAATGCTCAGCTGAGAGCAGGCGAAGAGCAACCTGTTTTCCAACATTCTTTCCTGGGATGGTTGCAACGAGCCAGATGTTGGGAGGAGGACGGATTGCTTGGCTTAATCTGTGGAGTAATTAAAGGCCACCTCCCTCCAACCTTCCCCGTCTCTTTGTCCTGTCATCTTAACCAGGATCAGCCACCCCTTATCACCTAGACTCTACGTCAGTCATGTTTCTAGAACAATAACACCGTTTCTCCTTCTGTTGGGACAGGCACGGATCCGTCTTTGTCGATGGAGTGAACACCACATTTCAGGACAGAAACTACCGGCCAATCCTGATTGTGGCCCACAGAGGTAGGGGATTGACTCTCTCTCTCTCTCTCTCTCTCTCTCTCTCTCTCTCTCTCTCTCTCTCTCTCTCTCTCTCTGTGTGTGTGTGTGTGTGTGTGTGTGTGTGTGTGTGAAATAGGCTGATCATAGCAAAGCTTTGCAAGGATGGGGTGGGGTGGGGGTGAATGGGTCTTTTTGGGAGGCAGGGGAGACTGCAAATCCCAGAATCCCCTGACTATATTGGTCAGGAGATTCCGGGATCTGCAGTCCCCCAGAGAAACAATCCCAAATTCTGGATATTACGCTCGCAATTCCGCTGGGAATCGAGGTTCAGAAGGCCGTGAGAACGAGATCTGGAGCTGTGAATCCCTGTGTCCTCTCATTGATCTTTTGCCACCAGCGTAACAGTGGCTTATAGAGTTGTTCTGTGCTGAGCAGGTCACCATTCCCTCATAACGCCAAGAACTTCCAAGTAGCGCTACAGGCCCAAACAGGGGATTCAACTTACAATTGGGGAGGGAGGGAGAAAAAAGCCCAACAAAGATCTAGAAGAATTTTGTGACCATTTAAAAAAAAAACCAAATCCAACAACTGCCCAACCAACAGAGGAAAACGCTAGCTGGGGAAGTCTTCCTTCCACTCGAGGGTTTTACACGGAAGTTGGACCAGATGTCTGCCCGAGGCAATGGATCTGAGCTTGGGATCCTTGGCAGGGCCCCAGGTCTCCTTTCCAGAGAAGCTCCAAGGCAAGTTGGGATCCTTGTGTCTGCAGGGGGACCCAGACAGTGATCTTTTTCAGTCCCTTTCACAGGTGGACAATATGAAGCTTGCGTTGGCTTCTGCCTAAGCTCCACTACACCACAACGCAAGGCAAGTCCTCCTCAATCAATGTTTTTATAATTTTGATTGACTCCTTTGGTAATGAGCGGACACAGTAATATCCGTGTCAGAGGCCAGAAGCATCTCACTTCACCTGAATGAGGATGGCTTACTTATATGTCATGAAGAAAGATAATGGGACAGCTTTTTAATTGACGAGACAGTGATCTTTTTCAGTCTGGAGTTCTGAAATGGGATGGCTACTGAGTTTAGGCTATTTTTGACAAAAATCTTTTCCTGTCAAGGCTGACAGCTGCCACCACTACTTCTGGGGGAGTGAAAAAAAAAGTACTTTCTCTTATTTGTTTGAGATCTAGCACCCAAACATTTCATGGAGTGCCCCCTAGTCCTAGTGCTGTGTGATAGGGAAAGCAGCTTTTCCTTATCTACTTTGTCCAAATGGTGTATGATTTTATAAATTCCAATCAGGTCACCTCTTAGGTGCCGTCGTTCAAGAGTGAAAAAGCCCAGCCACTGCTGCCTCAGATGGTAATGAAGGTGTTCCAGTCCCCAAATCATTCTGGTTGCCCTCCTCTGCACTTCTTCCATTTCCACAATATCCTTCTGGAGGTACGGTGACAAGAACTGTCCACAGTACTCCAGATGGGGCCTCACCATAGATTTATAAAGAGGCCCTAAAGCTGGTTCTGCATCCCCTACACACTCCTTGGATCACCCAGCTTTAAAAAGTTTCAGCCAGCCTGCCAGGAGGAGTGAAAGGCGTTGGGGCAAATCACGGGAACATCCATAGTGGTGATACGCTAATGGGGCAGGCAGAGCCAACAAGACCTGTTGCCAAACCAAATCCAAACCAGTAATTAGGGGCATGTTTCCGTTGACCGGCTGCTTCATGTGCATAGATCAACTATGATATTGCTAGTAGGTGGATTTAATCTGTAACACGTGGGATCCTGCTGGTTCTACTTTTGAGTTCACGGCAGAGGTGAACTTCAAAACAGAGGCTTCTCGGTAACTGACAGGTGAATTTAGGGTTGTATCTACAAGATGCAGTTGCTCCGGTTGGATGCTCTTCTAACTGCCATGGTTCCAGCCCTAAGGTGTTTGTAGTTTGGGGAGAAACTGAGAATTATTTGCATGAGAGGTCTAGGATCATCACCCCCCCCCCCAACAATATACAAAGTTCTGAGCATCGCCCCTAACTAAAAGTCCATATGAACCCGTAGGGTGGGAACCATATTTCAAGTCCTGCCAGACTGAAAGTATGATGTTCTGCAGGTGGTGTCTTCACTATACCAGGGCAGCAAGCATGTTGTTCCCAGAGCTTGGAAAAGTTACTTATTTGGATTACAGCTTCAATAATCTCTCCAGATAACTCTTTCAGTTTTTCCAGTGTTTTTCAGGCCCAGCGTTTGGGTAGCCAGGCCTGTGAGCTGATCACTTGTGGCACCTAAGAGGGGTTGGCGATGGCAGAGCAAAAGGGTGGGGTGGAGGGCCAAGGCTGTCTCCTCCAACAACCCCCCCTGGACTCACCAGAAGGCTTGCTCACACCTGACATCTTACCTTTGCAGGTAGACCTGCAGGATGGAGCAGAAGGCAGAAAAGGTCTCGATTCCTATGACCACCTTTCAGCACCATGGGGAATCCATGGTGCCCCAGTACGCCCCATCTTACCAACCCCAGCCAAACACTCCGGAACCTTATAGCACGGACAAAACTGCCCAGGATCCGTTCACGTCGGGACCCTGGGCTCCATCAGCCCCTTACGCTCCACTGGAACCCTACGGCTCGTCAGGTAGGTTGGTGGAGCAAGTCTCAAAAAACTGGACGCCGTTTGAACAGAATCGGAAGTACAGTAGTACCCCAACTTAAGAGCAATTTGACTTAAGAGCGGAAAACTGTTGGCGTTTTAACTGCCGCCTTATACATTTTAGATAGGGTCTGCTCGACTTACATTTTTTTTTGTGATTTTGTAACTTATTTTTCAATTTTTTAGATAGGTACCCCGACGTAAGGGTAGTTCGACTTAAGAGCATGCATTTGGAACGGATTGAGGTACCACTGTATTCGGTACGCCAATTGAAAACCACAAGCAGTAAATTATTATTTTTGCAAATAATAATTTATAAAAACGGGGAAGAAAAATTAATGGAATCCAGTTGATTGCTGCCGTGACGTCACACAATGCCCACGTTGGAATGGGGTGGCGGAAGCGGTGTCATGTCCAAATCCTTAGAGGCAGTATTTCACGTATGCATCCAAGACTCGCACGCCAGAGCAGAGAATACTGAGAACAGGGTCCTTCGTGCCATGCAGTTGCTTCTCAATTCTTCCTCCCAACAGTCTTGCCTCCCGACTCGGCTGATAAAAGAATCTCCAGTTTGGGGAATCTTTTTTTGCTATGCATCTCTCGCAGCTGTTTTCAAACGCTTTCAGATTTTTTTAAAAAAAAAAATCTAAACTAAACACAACCCAGAGTTTGGAACACCATATTTTCAAAGGAATTTTTGCATTACCCTCTGAGCAGCTGGGTTGCCTTTATCATTGTTCTGATCACACAGGTAGTTGGTTTTTCTGGTGCTGTCACAACTAGCTAGCCAGGAAAATGCATGGAACGACGCTCTGGTTCCCCCTTGTGGCGAATTGTGATAATGTACCTTAAAATTTTTAAATATGAAAGATCCCAGGATTCTGGCCATTCGGATAAGGTGAAAAACATCAAAATTCATCCCAGAATGCTTCTAAAAGCCTTTAAAGGCACTTGAAACATAAAATTTCAGAGTAATGAGATGTTATGTGTTATATGTAAGTAAGGTAGGTGGTTAAACATTACCCTTAAAAATAAATTCACAATTGCTAATTATGATAGTAATAAAACTATAATTAGTTGCAGACAATTGCTATATGGTTAGCCACATTCTATATTGATATGCTCAGATACAGACAGCACTAAGCTAATTCAAATAACACGAAAGCTGGCGAGCCTCTAAATAAGAAGTCAAGCTTAGGAGCAAAAAACTTCTAATGCTACAAAACTAATTTACTGCTAAAAGACCCAATTTAGTTTGCTTGCTGGGTTCACCTTCCAAAGCTTTCAAATATATAGAGTAGACCCTTGCTAAGAAACTGGAATGTTGGTGGGACTTCCCAACTTTAATCTTAGAGGAGTGGAAGAAACTCTGGATCTTGAATAAGACCTAAATCGGCCAAAATCTTATTTAGTTTAGGAATCCTTATTTCCGTTTTCAACTACTTGTGCCCTGCATTTAAGTCATGGCTTTCCCATCCGGCTCCCAAGACTGGGTAGTCAATGGATTGAAGATACACTAGAAAGACACGCTTCTGCTTCAATCCACTCCAAATGTACAATCGGTAGCACGACATTAAAACCTCTGCCTTTCCTCTCGAGTCTGTGTAGTTATTTCTTGGGCACTCTGGTTACAGGCGAGATGCACCCCTATTCCAGCAGCTCAAGAAATACGGGGGGGGGGGGGTGAGAGCTTGGAAGAAAAGCCACCGAATCGACAACGTTGGCCCAATTGCGGCAAAGCACCCTCCAGAAAGGGCAACGGAAGCAGCGTAGGGCGGTGCAGGCCAAGCTCCCGAAGTAGCTCAACTCTGCCCTTTCTCCCGTTACAGATGGATGTTGTGGGGACTGTCCCTCTCCCCCACCGTATTCCTGCCAAGACGTCCCTTGTGACCGGGTAGGGCCAGGTACGTTTCAGGAGCGACGAGCGGATCAACTCATGGTACTGAGATAGTCCTCAATCATCTCAGGAGATACTTATTATTTATAGATACTCAATGAAGATCAGTCTCTCACTGGTCCAGGTAGCCCCGTGCCAGAGAGGCAGGGGACGGGTTTTTCTCAGTGGCACTGAGTGCCGAAACGACAATATTGGGTTGTTCCACAGGAGCCTTTTGAGAGATAAACGGGCTGCCCCAAGCACCTAGCCTAGCTGACAGTTGGAGCATTGCTGCAGATCTCCCTAAAACTAGGAAGCGGTATTTTAAGAGTGTGTGCTTCCACGAGAAATGGGAAAGTTACTCTCCTACTCCCTTGACAACTCCTATGCCAGTGATGGCTAACCTTTTAGAGACCAAGGGCCCAAACTGTGATTCAAAACCCACTAATTTTTCGCAAAGTGCCAATATAGCAATTTAACCAGAATACAGGTGGTTGTGAAGGGGTGATGTTGGGTGCCCACAGAAAGGGCTCTGAGTGCCACCTTTGGCACCTGTGCCATAGGTTCGCCAACATTGTCCTACGCTATCCCAACCAGTTCTTTTGAGTTATCATTTTAAAACTTGATCAGCCCAGTGGCAACAGACGTTCCTGCTCCATTTAAGACCACCATCTAGACCTTCTGGATGTGCTCCACCCTGTGGGCTTTGCTTCTCAAAGCAAAGCAAATGTGGGGTGGGGGAACTCTTGAGAAAGCAACCTCACGGGTCTTCCCAGATGTTTGTCAAGGTGCTCAGGCAGCCAGATTGATGAGTTCTTCCTATCCGTCTTCCTAATTGGCAATGGAACCCATGACCTCAGGAGGAGATGGTGAGTGCTCCAACACTGGAGGCATCCCCGAGAAATCTGGACCACCGCCTGACAGATATTCTTGGATTTGTATTCCTGCATGCAGCAGGGGGTAGATGGCCTTGTAGGTCCCTTCCAACTTCTCTAATCCATGATTCCCTGCTAATAAGAACCATTTCCATGTCTCCTCTTTAGTTTGTCTGAGTAACAACCCTCCAGTTGTGGTTGCTGGCATCTTCTCCAGCAAACCCGCATCGACCATCTGCCCCTGTTGTCGTCAGATCATTACCACCGAAACAGTCTTCCGCGTAGGGCCTCTGACGTATGCGGCCTGCACAGCCATATGCCTGACCGGGTGAGCACTTCTTTTTCTGAGACGGGTTATTTCTTCTCGGCCTGTCTATTTCCATCACACCGTGCTTGACCAAGAACAGGTTCAGGTAGGCGCCTGTCCCAAGGCGCTACGTTGCGATCTCAGGCACAGAAGAGAAGATGACAAAAAGTGGCATGACTAGGGTGGTATTTTTAATTGTCTCATTTGGAGGGAACTGCCCAGGAACCAATTTTTCATTATGGGTGATGATGTACTCATTAATTTTTAGTGAACCCATTTCAAAGCTAAAGTTCTGCCATCCTGAGACACAAGTAGATATAGCAATGGTGTGGAAACCAAGTCTTCGTAATTAAAGTTCATTGTTCCTTCTCCACTCGCTTCCAGGGGCTGCATGGGGTGTTGCCTCATACCCTTCATGACCAAGTGCTGCAAGGATGTTGACCATTACTGTCCGTGCTGCCGGTACCACATCTACCGGTACAAGAGGATATAGGCGTCCGGGGGGGAAAAACATGTTCAAACCAATTCAGAGATGAGACGGAGATCAACAGCATTCCTTCAGTGGTTCTGCAAACTGTGCCGCAGAGAGCCCCAGTGTCTCAATCTGCTGGCTTCCAGCTGCCGTGTCTCCTCTCAGCCTCAGGAGAAAGAAGCAAGCAGAGGATGCTGAGACAAACTGGGTGAACAGCTTCCACTAGGAGTTTCATGACTGTCCTTTCTGCTTTCTTTCTTTCTTGCCTTAAATCCTCCCTTCTTCCCAAGTCGGCCACTTCTTAGCCACCTCGGTCCTGCTTGGACTCTACGCCCCTAACGCCGGGAGCTTCAGCTCTACCCCATTTTAAGTTCTCCTACCCGCTCAACCCTTTTTTCTCTTTGGGCCTCTCAGTATATTGGTAAACTGGTAGAAATTGCCCCAGGAAGCTAGACACACTGTGATTATTTATATATCTTCTGTACTGGAGACAGCAATGCATTCTGATAGAAAGCAGAGACATCTGGACCCTGCGAAGTCATGCAGAAGAAATAAAGATTGTGGTCCTGAGACCTATTTGTTGGCAGTACTTGGCCAGGGAATTCAGAAAGGATTACATCCCCCACTTCTGCCAGCAGTTGAACCGGAGGAGCAGCTAGGCCTGCAGAACAGCCTCAGGATCGCTGAATTTAAATTGTTTCTTACAAAATGTGTTGCGCGAACAGGGCTGCTTGGCTAATTTGCAAGAAAAAGCCAGTTGTGCAGGTGCAGGTCCGTCCACTCGCATTGTTGAGGGAGCAAGACAACACGCTTGGGAGGGAAAGGATTGTGCCCAAGATTAAAACTGCTCGGAATATATTTTAAATCTAGAAGCCTGTAACTCTGGATGGAATGGCCGGCTTGGGAAAGAAATGCTGTTACTTTAAGTGACTCCCCCACACACGTCACTGCTGGGTATAATGTAAACAGGATGCCTTAAATTCTGCATGACAATGCTGTGCCGTTTTGTTTTGTTTCAAAATCCCAACTGTGGCGGGGTTCATCTTTATCAAGGGCACTAAAAGCCACTCCACTGCACCTGGGGGGAGGGGGGCGACTGGCTCTCAGCCTTAGAAGACAAACAGCCCCTAGCACCTGGGCAGCTAATTCTACAAATTCGAGTGTTTATTCATGTTTAAAAATGAAAGCCGTTTCTGCACGGAGAAACTGTAAGATACACAGCATACCAAGCTGCCCATCCCATCCACGCCAACTTAGATTAACACGATGACCCAGGCACACCCAGAAATTTAGATACTACTTGAAGTTGAAACCTCTTGGTATAGGTTTACCTAGAGACCTCTTGGTAGAGGGGCTGCTAAGTTTTTTGTAAAAACAAACAAACAAACACCAATTACCCACCTACCCACAAAGCAACGATGAGAAACATAGGCTTGAGAAAGGCAACGACCCAGTCCAGCATCCTGCTAAGTGCAGGAAACCTACCTCTTCAGCACGCCGGCTTTGTCGTCACCTTAGAACTGCAGAGCTGGCAGGGATCATACGGGTAAGAGCCCAGTGGGGAATTGAACTCCCAAACTCTGCCACTGCAGCCAGAGACCTCAAACAGTGTACCTGTGCTCTGATGAAAACCTACGTCCAAAGGGGGGTCTGCTCCATCTACTCAATTCATTTCATAAGGACGTTTCGGGCTGGACTCAAAAAACCTTACAGGCCCCTCTCCGCTTCTCGATTCTGTGAAAGATGTTGATGGACCCATCTTTCCTTCCGGCTACCGTAGCATTCAGCTGCATTTTACCAACGTTTCCTCCAAAGTTATTTGGTTTTATCCTGCCAAGATATGTTCTCATACTCCTCTTGTCTATCTGTAGACAGTTCAATCCAGCTGTTAAAGTCTTTTGGTGTTCCGTAACGGCTAATGGATGACACTTAACCCTTCTGCCAAGAAGGTATTCAAATTTCAAAACGGAACACCAGCTAAACGGAAATCAAAATTCCACAGCCCTAAAATTTCGGGGGGGGGGGATTGTCCTCAGAGGGAGGGGGGGCGAGTGGGAAGGGTCTTTTCCAATCCCCAGGCCATCACTCACTGGAGTAAAATTTTATAGAAAATTTTTATTCAACATACAACATTTTTTTCCATCAAAAAAAGGCAATATACAGGAAGAATCATTGCACAGGGAGCTACAGAAATAAAATACGAGGGTGGGGGGGGTGAGAGATAAAGAATGTGAGGTTTTTTAAAAAGGAAGAGGAGTGTAAGTTGCAGATTCTATAGTTTTACCGCACTCAACTTAATAGAGACGCGCGAGCTGTCGTGACCTTCAAACTAAAAAGGAAAAGCCGCCCGGAGACGGAAATAAAAACTACGCACAATGAATATTGACATCTGTGAAATCCACTCGCAGACTCGCCCCGGCCCACCCCGACCCCACCCGCCAAAAAACGAAAACAAAAAACAAAATAAGGAAGTAACTTCCAAGTGTTAAATTGTACATGTCCTTTGTTAAATATACACAGTTCCATCTTCTTTTTACAAAGTCAACAGCTTACTAAAGGCTAGTGAGCACGCCCTCCGCCGTGCTAAAAAGGCTATTTTTGCTGGGCTTCCCCAGTTGAGCTAAATTTCAAAAGAAAGTGGGTTGGCTTGCCTCCTCCCGGCAGACCTCTGAGGTGTTGAGACCACAAGCGTTTGCACCATCTCATCGTCTCCAAGGGCTTCGGTTCTTGGCCATTTTTAAGATCACGCCTACTCTCTTCCCCTCTGCCAGTCCTCACTCCTTCCTCGGCCAAATGGTGATGTTTTTGGTTTTATTTTAAAAAAAATCCGTTCAGATTCGCTCAAAATCCATTTATTTAGAAGGTCAACACAAGATATTTTTTTAAAAAGGGGAGACCCTAGGCTGTCTGAAGAGACCAAAAGGAATTAATAAGAATAAGAATAATCCCGAATAAGTGTCAACAGAGGGTACACAATGAAGTAGATTGCTATTTATTGATGATGTGAGGTTTTTTTTTTTGTCTTTGCATTTACAAATGCACAAAAAATGCCATTTAAAGTATATAACTGAAGGAAATAAACTGAATGTGAGCCTAACCATAGTGTCAACTAAGTTGCAGTGATGGCAGGAACCACGTATTCGGGGAAACAGGGGAGGGTGGGGAGGGGAGGGGGAGGGGAAGGGAAGGGGGGGAGCGGCCAGCACAGGCTGTACTATCCAAGGTACTACAGACAAATATCTCTTTCCAAAGTCGACCGACCGTCCAGGACCATCCTTCCCTTCTTAGGCTGACAATCTCTCCTGGTTTACATTTCCCATAAAAACTCTCATTGGCACCCGAAGCTTTTTATAAAACACCTTCATTTTTTTTTTTGCGCTCAGAAACAAACCAAAAAAGAAGAAGAAGAAGAAAAAAAAGAAAAAGAAAAAGAGGGCAATCAATAGTAGGATACAGAGAAGCCAAACTGAACAGCCTCAAAATAAAATTAATAAATCGGCAGCAAAAAAAAAAAAAAATTCCTCTCGCTGGAGACTTCTGATCGAGGGTACGTGTACCAAAAGTCCTACGGTTGTTAAAAAGGTGCGCGGGCCACACACACACACACACACTCTCTCTCTCTCACACACACCCACACCCACACACTCACACATACGCCCACACCCACTCGCTTACTGTCGCCCCTTTTGCCTTGAACAAATGGGAGAAGGAAAGTCAGTTATGGATTTTAATAGCTTTTTCAAGGTAAGTATAGCGGCTTCTCTTTGGGGCTTTGTTGAAATGGTCAAGCCCTAGCCATGGCCGGGGTTGGGACATGTTGCCTGGAGCGAGAAAAAGAGAGAGAGAAAATATATACAACCATTCAGATAAGCTTGCATGGAAAAAAAAATACATATATAAATACATAATTTGGGACAGTGGCAGCCACAGCAGAAGGATAGAGAGTTAGATGACGAGAGATGTACACTTTCTGAAAATTCTGAAGCCATGGAGGAAGACTAATGTTAAAAAAAGAAATGAAAAATTGGGGGAAAACTTATTTCTTTATATTTTATATTTATATGCTGCCCAATTTTCCCATAGGGAACTCAGGGTGGTCAACAATGCCCACCCCCCCCCATTTCAATTTTTTTAAACAAAGTTTTTTATTTCTTTCGTGGGTTCAACATTTCTGGAAATGCTGGAACAAATTCCAGAAACCGTGGGAAAAAATAAAGTTTATTTCCTGTCCCCCAAATTCCCTGAAAATTTTACATCTCTATAATGGACCCAGAATTTCTGTACCAATTTTATTCACAGCTCGCCATTCCCCCAGTACAGGGACCTGAGGCAGCTTACAAAACATTTATTAATCTTTACAATATACACTTCTTGGATGTTTTTCTGATTTTTCCCCACTGCTCATTTAATAGATGATGATGATGATGATGATGATGATGTATTTAACATTTGTAAACCACTCAGAATAGTGCATAGCACTCACGGGGGGAGTGGTTATAAGTCAAATAAATAAATAAATAAATAAATAAATAAATAAATAAATAAATAAATAAATAAATAAATACCGTATATACTCAAGTATAAGTCGACCCGAGTATAAGTTGAGCCCCCTAATTTAACCCAAAAAACTGGGGAAACGTATTGACTCGAGTATAAGCCTAGGGTGGGAAATGAAGCAGGACCTGGCAGCTCTTCCTTTGTGAGCTGGGGGGTTGTGTGTGATGTTTAAAATAACTTTTAGCCACTGATGCTTGGGTCAGTGGCTAAAAGTCATTTTAAACACTGTGTGCCGCTCCCCTGTGATGCAGGGGGGGGGGGTTCGTGAGAACCCTAGTTTTTCAGCCCTAGTTTTGGGCTGAAAAAAGGGGCCCTCAGCTTATATTCGGGTCAATACGTTTAGCCACAGATGACTTGCCTCAGTGGCTAAAAGTACTGACCCGAATATAATCCGAGGGCCCCTTTTTTCAGCCCAAAACTAGGGCTGAAAAACTAGGGTTATATTTGAGTATATACAGTAAATAAGTAAATAAATAAATACTTTCTTACGCATCACCATAAGCAGGCAAGCAGAAAAACAATGCCTACACCAAGCCCCTGACTGGGAAATCAGTCCTGTTGGTTTTAAAGGCACAGAAGCCTTAAGTAAGCGAGATGACTCACCGGGTTGGGGTTCAAAGTCTTTCAAGTTGACTTCGTATTCATCTTCATTTATATACTGGTGTCGGCCCATCATGACAATGGCAAACTTAAACTTCAGGTAGAACAAACGGGGGGGAAAAGTGCAACAGGGTCCGAGTTCAGATGCAGATTTATCAAGGAATAGTATTCGTTAGGAGGCATTCACAGAAGCTTCGCCTCCAAATCCCACCAGGCGCGAGGTCCCCCCCCCCCGGTGTCTGATTCTGGACACCGCACTTCAAGAAAGAGGCTGATCACGTGGGACCAGTTCAGAGAAGGGCAACGAGGGAGGATCGGGGGGGGGGGACACGACTGGAAACCAAGCTCTGGGAGGAAAGTCGGAAAGAACTAGGCAGGTTTTGCCTGGAGAAAAGAAAACTGGAGGGAGAGAGGATGGCTCGTTTCAAAGAAAAAGACATGAAAAGGCAGCCCTACAGAGAAAGGTCAGGATCTGTCCTCTGTCATCCCGGAGTGCAGGAGATGTTAAGAATAGGTTCAAGCGACAAGACGCCAGAGCAAACAAATAATTCACTAAACCTGGTGTTTGTGAAGATTCTCAGTCACCCGGGTGAGGTTATCTGGGAGCTGAGTCCTGGCAACCGGACTCCTTTTCTTGAGAGATTGAAACAGCTCTCTGCTCGCCCAAGCAGCTTCGTCGCGTCAGACGCTACCAAATCTTCTCAGACTGGCAAAGCTGCTTGGATGAGCAGCAAAACGTTTCGGTCCAACAAGAAAAGAAGTCCAGTTGCCATGATTCAACCTTTGGAAAGATATGGGGTTGTGCAACTCTGTGCAAACCAAAGATAGATAGATAGATAGATAGATAGATAGATAGATAGATAGATAGATAGATAGATAGATAGATAGATAGATAGATAGATAGATAGATAGATAGATGGGAGGGGACAACTTATTCTTCCTTCCCAAGCCCACGTCTGAAGGACCTGACATAGAGGCCCTTGTCTGTGCTGAGCGTCAGGCAGCCGTACCTTTTCAAACTCCTTCTCCTGGATGTCCAGCACTGCCTGGATCCTTTTCATCACCTCTCTGAAGTGTTCGCCCTGGAGAAAGGAAAAAAAGGAGAACCCGAGACAACGTGAAAACCGCGAATGCCAGCGGACGGCAGCCAGGAGCCAAGCAGGCATTTCTGTGAGTGGTGCCCGTGCAGCTCTCCTTCCCCAACGGCAGTGGCCAGGCTTTTCTTGATCCAAACCTCCCTCCGTGTGGCTTTGTTTTACTGCCTACGGGCATCGACAGAGGCCAACACCTGGTGGCCACTTGAATGGATGCAACAGGGTGCCGAGGCTTTTCCTACTTCCCCAACCGCACGGGGTCTTCCGTCCTTCAGGGTGCTACTGCCGCGGTCACAAGAGGGTGATGAGATGACCAACCTGGGTCCAATGCTGCCTTGCCAGAGTCAGTGGCTGAGCTAAGACCTTGGTGCAACTCAACCTGGCTCACAGTTGATGCTCCTGACTACTACTCTTGATCTCATGCTCTCTCCTACTGACATGTGCACACACACGCACGCACGCACCCACGCCCACACAGAGGCCACTGCTTTTGAAGGGCAGCCAGCCAGCCCCCGCGAGAGTCCGGACAGCTCTGCTTCTGGAGCCAGCCTCACCTGGTGTATCCGTAGTAAGAAGGGAGTGCCAAACGTGCCAAAGACCTCTTTCTGGAAATGAGCTACAGTGATGAGCATCTCATTCTCCTTATCTAGATCTACCTGGTCCAGGGGGATTTCCTGGATGGAAAGAGAGGAACACAGCACATACGTCAGGGACGCAAGCGATCAGCAACGT
Source organism: Phrynocephalus guinanensis (assembly GCA_037367245.1). Lineage (NCBI taxonomy): Eukaryota > Metazoa > Chordata > Lepidosauria > Squamata > Agamidae > Phrynocephalus > Phrynocephalus guinanensis. The sequence continues at coordinate 1,418,544 of CM074751.1, forward strand.
CGGCAGAAGAAAACAGGGAAAGGCACGAGACAGAGAAAAACAAAGGCTTCCACCCCCAATAGAGCCGCTGTTGCGCAGCCAACATCACGGGAAATCCAACGGGAAAGTCACAGGGATGGTGGTGGTGAGGGAGGGAGCTTTTTAATTTGCTGGAGTGCTTGACGAGGAAAGCCTAGAAAGCAAAACAGGAGCAGAAAGGAAGGCAGAAGCCTTAAAGCCCAAAGGATAACGTTTAGAACTGCTTAGGATGGGCTAGAGATGGACTGGATTTGGATGGACCTTGCTTAGTGAAACGAGACTATAGATTGCAGCTCACACTGCAGGAATCTAGAATGGAACAGAAGAGATGGCTTTTTATGACGTTTTCAGCACAGGCTATTAATTTGCAGCCTCTCTTCTTCTGCCATTCTGACCGTGTCTTATGAAGAAGCCTATACTGGCCACTTGACCCCTAATCCGGAAGCCAAAGGCGGAGGCGCAATTCCGACGGCTCAAACCTTCGTCTCTCAGCAGGGCATTTGCACTGACCTCTATTCGAAACGTCCGACTTGTCGCTGGCGATAAACACTCTAATAATTCATCTTCCTGATGGACACCGATTATTTTGTAACTTACAATTTCTAGCAGCCTGAACCAGAGGAGAAAAAGCGTAGGTTAGAACCCCGGAACTTTATCAATGCCAGCGATAACGGCAGAGTTGCCAGTCGGTCGTAATGAAAAAGAAAACAGACTTTTGGTTTTCACGGGGCTTCGGTAGAGAAAATGCTCAAACTTGGCTGTGAGACTGATTCTTAGAAGGCTGTATTGCCCACCTGTGCAACCCTCCCTCCGCAGGGTAGCCAATGCAACACGACGTTTGTTCGCTGTAGACTTCAAACCGACCGACAGACAGAGCAAGACTTGCCTTAATTTCCCTGAGCCTCTTTCAGAGAGTTCTACAGCTTTTTTACATTCTTCTAGTAAGTCCCGTACACACCCATGCTTATCTGGATATAGTGTTATTTCCTGGATGAGAATAAAGGAACACAAGTCAGGGGAGGAACAAAATGCTACAATAAACAGCACTGTCAAAACTACAGGAGAGCAGTTGCTGTCATCGTTCTTAAATTTACTGAGCAGAGTTTTATTTAATTATTTCCTTATGCAATTACAAGTAACTTGGCAACCTCAAGGGAAAAAAATCAGAAGGGCCAGCCACTTAATTGGCACTCTCAGGAGCAGATGAAATGCAACGCTCATAATCCACAACATCCACCACTAGTCCAATCATCTAGTCCACTCATCTCTAACCAACAGGCTGCTTGTTTTGGTGTTTGCTTTATTGAATTTCCACTTTGGTAAAGCAGTAGTAAAACAGATAAAAACAAACAGCAGTGTTGTATGGAATAAAATTGGAGCATCTTAATTAACCCTTCTAAAGGCCAAAATCCTCTTGCATAGGTTTTGCTTTGCAGGCGATGAGGAATCACAGCAGTGACCCTCATGATCAGGAAAGTGTGACGTCACTTGTCCCTACGCGGTATCCTTTTACGCAACAGGATTTGGGTCAAAGTATTTCAATCTGAACTGCACTCTCGGACTAGGATGATTTCAATCCCGTTGTCACATTTCTAATTTACAAATGCTCTTGTTTCTTATCTGTAACGATAGCTATTTTTTCTGTCCCAGTCCTGGGAGAATGGCAGAAATTAAACAGGTTTTTAACAAACAACATAACAAATAAACACACTAACAATCTTCCTTTTTCTAGGTTCTAATGATACTTTTAAAAAAAGGCCGCAGGACTTACCTCTTCCCTAAACTGGCTGTTTAACCATATGCACTTAAAACTTCTTCTGTTTTCAAAGTCTGTGATTTTCATCTTAAGCTGCGGCGATGGATGGGGAAAATAAAAAGAGATCATTTAGTCCCGCTGCAAACAAGCTAAACGTCCCCCCCCGGCAAAGAAAAAAAATTGGATCTCCCACCTGCTGATAATAAAGTTTCTTGGGCTGTCTGGGCTTGAAAAACTGCAAGAGGTCTCTTAAAGTTCCGTCATAATTATGTCTAAGAGGGTTACCTGGACCATCTCTGTAACTGGGCAAAAAGAAACAGGAGAGAAGAAATCTCATGTTCAAGTCATATAGAAATAATTCTACACAAGGCTCGCTTGCCCTAGGTTTTACAAAGGACCTCCGGATCCCAACTGGGTAAAGGTAAAGGTCCTCCCACCACACATGCATGGTAATCGTGCCTGACTCTAGGGGCAGTGCTCATCTCTGTATGCAAGCCAAAGAGCCAGTGTTGTGCAAGATCTTGGCCATGTGGCCGGCGTGGCTGCAAGGAAACACTGTTTAACTTTCCTGCTTTTTATGGTGGTACCTATTTATCTACTTGCATTTCCATGCTTTTGAGCTGCTAGGTTGGCAGGAGCTAGGGGTCATCAGCGGGAGCTCGCTCCGCTGCGTAGCACCCAGGATTCGAACCCCCGACTTTGCAGCTGACAGTTTCCGGAGCCTTAGTCCACTCAGCCACCACGCCCCCAACTAGGGCTAGACACAAATGCCATGTGTCCGTCCGTCTCCAGAGGAACTCCTGGGAGACATTTAAGCTGCTCAGACGTGGCCTCTTGGGACCCCTATTCCAGAATCGCACACCAGATTTATTTCCAGACCCGCTCCTGGTGTTGAGAATACGAGCAACCAACAACTCCTGCTCTAAGACAATGCCGACTATGTTTTAAAGAGGAGCTGCAAGGCTTATTCAGGGAGGATGGCTCTTACCCTTGAGACTTAAAAAACTGCAGTAGCATAGGATCCGTATTCAGCCTTTGGGCGACAGTCTTGGCCACCTGGGGAAATAAGGGTTGGAAAAAAAGATCAGAGCCAAATGGTGCCACAAGCTAAGACGGCTACCACTTTGCGGTTCTAATACAGTGGCAGCACATCAGCCTCCCTCTCCCCTTATTGGAAGATCCTGAACTTTTCACCCTTTCGCCACTCTTGAGTAACATTTAGACAATATTAGGGTACAGCACTGGTTAAAACGAGCAAGTGAGAAACATGAGGAGGACAAAAGCATGTATCTATTTATTCAGCTGACGGGAAGAAGGGCCTGCCCTCAGTTGTTGGCACGCATCGTGTCAACACACAACCCGATCGGATGGATGACCTGGCACGGCTGCCGTGCTTGTTCAGAGTGAGGGCAATCCCCAGAGCCCTTCTTCGGAGCTGGCTTTGCACCAATGTAATATCACTACATTTCTGGAGTGGAGGGTGCATGTGAGTGCGTGGTAGAAACACGGCTGAAGCTAGAGATGGAGGATAGCAGAGTGGGGGGGGGGGAAAAGGCAACATCTTGACAGGAAAGAGGTAGGGGTGTGTGTGTGTGTGTGTGTGTGTGTGTGTGTGTGTTTTTCAGCCTTCCAAACATCTGCAGAATGCCATTTCCTCCACCTCGGAATGGCTACTGGTGCAGGAGATAATTCAACATTTCTCCTCTCCAAGGCAGGCATCATATGTCAATTTTAAAAGGACGGCAACAGACACAACTTCCTCCTTGCACAGTTATGTAGTTTTGTGGGTTTTTAAAAAACTTTGTTCTGTTTTAAAACCAGGGCATTTGGAGACCAGGTCGCTATCACATCCCTGAGCTGCCATCTGACAGATGCCGCACTTCAAGTATGCATTTTATGGGGGCCGTCACACACTCTGAAGCTAGGAGACAGCATTTAGATGAGACGATTAAGGGGTGGACCTGACAGCCGCCTCCCGCCGGCTGAAAGTCTGTCATGGAGAAGATGCAGCAGACTTGGGTGGTGCTCTTCCCAAGGGCAGGACAAGAGCAGAGAGCAGCCATCTACAGAGAGGCTGATTTCAGCTCAAACATCAGGAGAAGCTTCCTTTCAACAGCAGGTGAGGCTTGTGTGTGAGACAGTGACAGAGCACGGGGGTGGCAGGTGAGCCTTTGATGGAGGTTGTTTCACCAGGGACGGGCTGGGCCGAGGTCGGCAATGCAGCAGGTAGCCTTGATGGATCCCAGAGCACCTTTTGGTCCCTCTTTCGGAAGGATCGCCTGCCAGCCATGGAACGGGAAGGGTATACCTGAAAGTAGTTCATCCTGTTGGACAACGTGACGACAAAACCGGGATCGTTGGGGATCGTTTTGTCACAGAAGATGACGTCCACGCGGTGGTAGAGGTCTCGGAAGTACTCTTTCGCCGTCGGGAGTTCGCTGTTGTCATTCTCAGGGTCATCCCTGTTAACGCAAAAGATCACGGCGCTTTTATTTAACTGCACCCACGGTCGCTTACAAACTGAGCAGACAACGTCTTTAAAGCCTTTTTGCTTGGTGTGGGGCCTCTGGAAACAATCCAAGGCAGCTGAAATAGACCTGAGCTGTTAAATGCCTAGCTTCGACTCTGCCAGGATAAGCCGTGTACGCATGCCTAGATCTATACCTGCATGAACAAAAGGATGTCCATTAGGTATTTGGACTTGAGTTCATTTGTTTTATTATTTGGACTTCTAAATTACCCCTCTGATGGAGGACCACTCTAGGCGTTGTACAACTACAAATATATAATCAAAACTACAAATACACTTAATTTAAATTCAAAATTGGGCCAGGTGGCTGTCGGCCTGGAGCATCCACTCTAGCAGAGCAACCGGGGTGGTCTGACCTAAGAAGCCGGGCAAAATAAAGAAGTTTTCAGAGACTTTTTGCAATGTCTCCAAGTGATGCGAAATGTTTGTAAGAGCTTTCCGACTTAAGGGTTAATAATGGGCAAAGATGAATCCAGAGCTAGTTCAAAGGTCTGAGCCACAGAAGAATGAACCATGGCCTTCTAAGTTTCATCAGCACCCGCTCAATGGGCCAATGGTGATGGATGATGGGAGTTGTAGTTGGATGCCTAGCAGAGTGCCACACATCTCCCACCTGGGGCTTTGGGTATCAAACAAATTCCGGGGACTCTGGCCGGCCTCAGTGGACACCTACTTTTGAAACACAATGATGTCTCCGTCCATGAGTTCATCGAGAGCTTTGTCAAGGGAAACATCGTAGTCTTGGATTCTCTCTGTTAAATTCGGCTTAACTTCCTGAATGGAAAAGGAAAGGGGGGGGGGAGAGAACCGATCAAGACACACCACCACCATCCAATGGAAATCACTGATGGTCAGTCCTCAATTTAAATGCTCCTGCTGTTTTCATTCAGACGCATGCCATGTGACTTACAGTTAAGTATACTGGTTGACTGTTAACTATAAGGTTTATTTACAGAGTATAACATTCATTCATCACGGCATGGAGTCCTGAAAGTTTTTTTTCCTGGAAAATTGAGACTATAACGTGTACTATGGCAGAAACTTTCAGGAGCTAGGCCAGTGATGGCAAACCTTTTAGAGACTGAGTGCCCAAGCTCCGATTTAAAACCCACTAATTTTTTTGCAAAGTGCCAATACAGCCATTTAACCTGAATACAGGGGGCTGTGAAGGGGCGATGTCGGGTGCCCACAGAAAGGGCTCTGAGTGTCACCTTTGACACCCATGCCATAGGTTCACCAACACTGGGCTAGGCCATGTGGTCAACCCTTTTAAAAATGCATTTGCTATTCCAAATGGTACAAGATTTTTAAAGATACCACAAACGCCAAGAATAACTTTCTATACTCAAAAGGCTGTACTCCCATTAGTTCTTTTCTGGGGGAAGTCACCTTGCCTGGCTTAAGCGGATGTAAACACAAACTACACAACTTTCCAAAGCCAACCGCGGTAATGTTAAGAAATCTCGGTAGGTGTTTCACGAGACTCGGCATGGAAGCGATTGTGCCAATGGGGGATATCTTAATTGACCAATAAGCATTCCATTTGCATAGCTACACAAGAGGTTTTCAGCTGCTCTTTCTTATTAAATACTTCTGGCCATCAGGGAATCCAAAACATATACTCTTTTTTTAATTTGGGACCACCTTGCGCAGATCTAGCAGTTCTTTTTGTATTCGTTTTGTATTTGTATTTGTATTTGTTTTGTATTTGTTGACAGCAACACCTGTCCTCATTTAACCCATTTTTCTCCCAGTGACATTTCCTACATAAAGGCATGTGATATCAAGATCTAGCTTAAGGAACCATAAGTGCTCCAAACCTCATAGAGGATAAGATTAGAGTCTTGGGGGAATCCTGCTCTTTCACACATAACTGGAAGCAAGTCACCTTGGGGAAAGAACAGAGAGAGAGAGAGAGAGATGTGTTATTTGCTCTTGTAATGATCCCCCCACCACATGTTGCATTTAAACCTCTCCAGCTTTCTGAAAACATTTTCAAAATTACAATCTTGAATTTCAGTATGAAATAGTAATCATTATAATCAGAGTTCTAGGGAGATGTGGTACAGAAACTCAGCCCAATGCAGATGCCAAAATAAAGGAGGATTTTGGAATCTGCTGGGACATGTGAAATAGGGCACCTCCCACTTCCCAAATTCCATCTCAGCACCACATGCCACCAACGACACACCCGTGCTAAAATGAACTTCTCTACATAGAAAACCCACATTCAGAGTTCCAGATCCAACAAGGTATTTCAGTATCCACCATCAGAAGAAATAAACACTTTGCTCCCCTCCCACCCCACTTCCTGGGTTCTAAAATCCACTCTAGAAACTATCACAAAGGGTGTGTGTCCCCCCCCCCCGTCTCCCCCCCCCCTGTGCACAGGGGGCCTGGTAGATGCAAAGTGGAGGAGAGGAGAGAGAATTCTGGTGGATTCCAACTCAAGGAATCCACTGATTTGTTCACCGTTTTCTGTAAAGAGGAAGACAAGAGACTTACGTATTTTACAGGATATAGGTGTGTAGATATGTCCACAATAATTCAGACTCCGTGTCTTTGGATCATACATCTTCAGGAATAGCATTACATCATCTGCAAAAGTTCAGGAACAAGAAGCCTGCTAATTATTGCTCTGCAAGTCAATCATTGTTGGCTACTATCAAGGAATAACAAGATGTACTTACTACACAGCGTTAAAAGCTCTGTAATTGGGTTACGTTGGAAGGGATTTCTAATATATGCATGTCGGAATTCAATTAATAGCTAGTTATTAGTTTGTACACAAAGCAAACAAAGCTGTACTTTACACGTCCAAATTCCGTTCTGCCTTCTTCCTTCCTCCGCCCTCCTCTCTTTTGGTGTCACACCTTTTCTATTGTACACAAGCAGGGGCAGGGGCTATTTCCTTGCTGCAAATGCCAGCCAGCTTGGCAGCCCCTTTTAGCAGAACGGAGATGAGTTCAAGCCACAGAGGAATGAAGGAGCGTCACCTGAGGCTTGCAAACAAACCTTTCCAAGCAAAAACTTCCCATCAGAATGAATAGAAAAGGGATCAGTCTCTGGACCAGTGGTTCTCAACCTGTGGTTCCCCAGATGTTCTTGGACTGCAACTCCCAGAAGCCTCCACCACTCGCTGTGCTGGAAGAGAGTTCTGGGAGTGGCAGTTCAGGAACATCTGGGGACCTACAGGTGGAGAACCACTGGTCTAGACCTTTCATAGCTTGGACCCACAGGGCAGTTTCGGGTCCAAAGGACAGGGAATTTCTCTAACGACGTGGCAGGACCTACATTGGAGGCAGCTTGTGAAATGGCCCTCGGTTCACAAGAAGCCCTTCCCACGAGGCAGGGAGACGCGATGCCAGGCAGTCCCCTGGGAACGTGGCAATCCCAAAGATCACGGGATCCAGGCCGCAGGGGAGTGGGTACTTACGATCTTTGTCGAACTTGGGTAACGTTGCCCCTGTAGCAGCCATTTCTGGATCTACGGTTTCCAGGAATATTGTCCATGGATTTTCATTGTCACTGAGCTCTATCATCTAAGGAGTAAAGAAAGCGCATCTTGAAAAGGAGGTTAACGTAGCAGACAACTGCTCCCTGACAATATCGGTCGAGTTTTGAGTATTACACAGCTTCCACCAGTTCCATCTGAAGGAAATATCGAGAGCTTTAAAACATACGTGTTACTACTTTGAAATAACCAGCACAGCCAAAAGTATCGAATTGAGTTGGAAAGCAAGAAACTCAGGTTCAGTTTCTTGGTCAGACACGATGCTCAGTGCTCAGTCTATAAATGCTCAGCCTCACCTACTTATAGAACTGTCTGAGAATCTGAAATGTCTCAGGAGAACATTTAAAAAGAGGCCAAAGGAGAGAGATTCGTATCGGTATCATAGCCACTTGAGAAAGGAGGAGAAGGATTTATTTTAGACAAAACAATGTGCTTGTCTTTTTGATCAGGTCACCTTAAAACATACATTTTTCATTTTTTTTAAAAATAGGAGATAAACCACCTTTCATTATTATTTTGCTCTGAGAGGTTTCCCATGAAAGTAAATAGCCATGGCCGAGTAGTCAAAACAGAAATAGCCATGACCCAGTAAGTTATATACGGAAGCCTGATTGTCATGATATTTTTCAGCCCTTGCAGGCTGCAACACCAGAAATGGTGTCCTCATTCGAATGGGCAAATGAGACATCGCAGGAGAATTTACATGACCTCTTTCAATGGCACTAACTCACACATCCACCTGCCATCTACCAAGTGCAACCAAGCCCAGAGAAATGAAATCATGCCCTTTTAAAAGGTGTAAAATATATACAATTCTGCTGCAATAAACTGATCTGGTTACTCATTCTCTCTGTAATTTACTCCTGTGGGGAAGTGCTATTTTATTACTGCTTTCAAATTTTGTATATTTTAACACTAAACTGACTGTTTTCAAAGAAACAGTATCTAGAAAAGTCAACAGCAACAACAGTGTCACAGCAGAGCACGATGTTTTAAGCAAGAGAAACCTTTTCATCAACCCAGCGGAATTTTCACTTTTCTACATGTGAAGAATTATTTTAGTTATTTATTTATTTAGATTTATATACTGCCCAATTTCCCCAAAGAGAAATCAGGGAGGTGAACAATGCAATGATAAAAAGGAAAAACAGCAACGAAACAGCTCCACAATAATGAGCATATAAAACATTGGAGGAGAGTAAATGAAAATACGACTACAAAACCAACGCCAAATACAAAATACAAGAACGCTAAAATGCAAAATTACAGCTCGCAAGTCATAAACTTGAGCCTAACGCATCCCAAGACTGGCAAATGCGCTCTATTTTACAACTTTTGTTGACCTTAAAGGAACACAAATACCCCAGACAATTCAAGGACTGTCTTACTCCACAAGAACCAAAACCATTTATGGTATCTAACAGCGAAACGATAATGAAAAAGTCCTTAATGACCTTTCTGAGCAGGGCTGGATCTGTATTTTAGCAGTTCAATTCAAGCCCTCCTTCATGTTTGACACAAACAGGATTTCACTGAAATTTGCAATGACAAACTGTGTGCTTCAGCATGGGTGAGAGGTGGCTCCTAACCCAGGGCGTTACGATGGAGAACAGAATCACATCCTTCACAAGTAATGCAGAGTTTTTACTGAACACATGAACGGCACACTGAAAATTAGAATTAATCTGCACGCTTACCGTTTTATTGCCATCCGCTTCGTTGTCTAACATCGCCGGTCTTTTTGTCCCGTTGCTTCGGGCCTGCATTGGCCACAGCCGTATCTGATCTTGTGGAAAGCCCTACAAAGGGGAAACACACACAGAGGGACAGACACAACATGCGAAGGGAAGGAAGCGAGCCTTCCTGTGCCTTTGAAAAAGCCCACACGGCCCGAATGATGCCGTACAAGACAAAGCGACGGCAGGACCTCAAGAGAAAGCTTACCATTGTTTGAGAAAGGTTCTGCACAAATTCGGCCAGCGTCGAGTTCTTCAGCACTTTGAACACCGTATATTTCACTTTCTCTTCATCGTACATGTCGTTGCCTTGGTGGCCACAGAACTGGTCCTCTGTTACTATCTGAAAGGGACACCGGCATCCGGTTAGTCAAAGACCGGAAGAGGCCGCGGTTGTGCGTTTTGAGCTTTTCTTTGCCGCCGGTCCCTCTTGATCCCTGACGCCTAGCTCAAGACGGAATAACAACTGACTTGAAAACTTCAGTTAAGGACCAGAGAGGTAGCAACGAGGTACACGCCAAGTGCTCTGGGAACGAGGAGAAGAGTGCCAAGTACAGACTGCCACAACCAGGATCCTGTCCCGTTTACAGGACCGATTAATGGCAAAGGCCATCAGGAAGTTCTCGGTTACCCCAGGAGGGGTTTCTCCCTTGGCAGTGAACAAGAGGAATCAAGGGAACAGAACAACGGCCAAGGAAACTGTGAGTAGAACACAGAACTCCTGACTTACACGACCGTGGCCGCTTGGGAAGTGGGTTTAAATCGTGAGCTTCCAAATAAAACGACCTTAAGAGATCAATCTATTTAAATGCTGCCTTCCAAGGGCCGCGGGGAGGCTGCAGCTCACCTGGACTTGCATGTACAGGTGTGCCTCCTGCCTTTCCTTCCTCTTTTGAGCCTCTATTCTTTTCTCTTCCTGAAGCCGTTCCACCAGTTGTTGGGGGATATCGTGGTCGGTCACTGCTTGCAAAACCTCACCTGGAAGACACAACGGTGGTTTCTAGGACTACGAGAGTTGATCGCGCCCCCCCCTCTTTTAAAAGAAGTTTGCTTCCCATTCTGAAACACGAGGCTTGTGCCAGAACGAGGGCGATACGTACTCAGTTTTGACTCCCTGATGTAAACCAACATGTACGCGTTAGTACAGTGCCGTACAGATAAGTCATCGTCGTGGCCTCCGTAGTTATGTTCAATTGCTTCTTCTTTTGTACATCTCGACACAACGTCGTCATCAAATTTACACCACTGTGAAGGGGGGGGGAAATACACGTGGTAAGAGACAGTCATAATATGCATGGCTGAAAGAACATGTACTGTGTGAAGAAACTGAAAAGGGTTACATGAAAATCTCGGACAGCAGATCCTTGGTGCTTTGGAGCCGATTATTAGTTGATCTCAGTGAAAAACACAACACATATTCTTGGGCACTCACAAAAGGTATGAAAAGAATTAATTAGATTGAGAGCAAGGCGTGACACGCACAAATCAATAGAGCTCTGGGCTCAAATCGTGAGCGTTAGATTTCATGCTTTGCCACGCAAGCCTCTTTCCTAACGTTTAATCCACTGAAAGTAGGGGAAACACTGACCTACATCACAGAGGGGGTTAAAAGGCCTCTTTTAGAAGCGACCAAAAGAGACCTGAAGCTTATGCTCAGACCTGGCTCTACGGACAGATTTCAGGCGAGGGTTACAAAGACTCAGAATACAGTTCCAGATACAAACAGTTCGAAGGCTGGCGGGATCTTTCCACTACTTACTTTTCCGTCCCCTTTAGGATTCAAGTATACAACGTAATGCCCGCCATGGTTGTCTCCGCTGTGGACGAGTACGGCGTGAAGTATGTAGTTGGCGGGGTCTTTTGGATCCGTTTTTTGCAAAAACTCATCAAGAGGCAACTGATCTGGAAACTCAAACCTGTTTGGTTTTAAAAGAAGCAAACAAAAGGAATAACATGTTACAGGGATGTCAATTCTGGTACCCGTGGAATAAGATGAACAGAGCCAATCGGGGATGTACTGCATTTCGGGAGGGGAGCTGCCCAAGGATTATTTCAGGTCCTGCGTTTCAAAAATCTCCTTTAGGCAGAGGTCAGGCTCAGGTCTGGAGATCAGGGTCTCCATTCCAAGCAACGGCCAAGAAAGGTAGGTGGAAAAACAAGAGCAGGTCAACATATTTTGCCCCAAACAAACAAAAGGAGCATTTCCCCAATATGTCTAAGATCTCTGAAAAATGCAGCAACAGTTAAAGGGGAACCAAGCGCCTAGGCACGAAGAGTACAAACAAAGTATTTCCATGCCGCTTGCTAAAAGGGACACAAAGATCGGAGGGACCATCGCAAGCATCCCTGAATTCTTGCTCATCAGAGTCCACTATGAAGCCAGTGGCTATAGTGGAACGCAACCAACCAAACCTTCCACTGAAGGTGGCCTGGTGGCCATCTGCACCGAATAATGGTAACTCTCCCACTCTTTCTCTGCTCACTAGTGCTTCAGGAAGAGCCACATGGGAGAGCCCAGTTCAGCTGTGGTTTCCTGGTTTTTCAGACAAAGAGTACTTCTGAGTCCAGAAAAACAAATCCGCCACACGGTTATTGCTCAGAAATGGCCACTGCCTTGTTTCTCGACTCCTCAAGAGAGATTTAAAAGCCACCGCTTAGAATTCTGGCTAGCCCTGTACACCTTCTCCACATCCAGGCTTCTGCCTTGACAGCAAGAGTTATTTACCTATCGTTTATCTTGATGTTCTGGTCAGTCTGAGGGTCATACATGAACCTCATGAGCTGCAGATGCAACACGGGAGGCAATGTGAGGAACTTCACTCCTTTTTCAGCTTCCTGTTAAGTATTTTTTAAAAAGGAAGACATGCATTGGAATTACCCGATTCACCAAAATCAAGCATTTATAAACAAGTACAGCTGGAAGTGTTTATCTGTGGGGTAATTAGCCCTAACACAGAAAACATTGTTGTATGCCGCTCAGAGACTACTTCAAAGTGGGGCAGCTAAATTTTTTGTGTAAATAAATAAATAATAAAACAGATAACAACAAACCTACACATCACACAGTCTGTCCCCCCCTCTAGTTATCAGTTCTTGTAACTGCATAGTGGGAAGACAGCTTTCTGTTTTTTTGCTTTAAATGTTTTTAATATTTTCAGATTGCAGATAAGTGAAATCATAAGATACTTCTACAGTGGATACGGGGTTGTAACCATTGGCAATAAGAAATTTATAACTCATTTTACTGTTTGTGGGTGTATTGTTTTTAGTGTATTTCATTTATAAAACAGATGAGCAGCATGTCCTTTAACATGAAACGCCAAGTCTAAAGCTTCGGTCGCCACACCGACCTGGATGAAACTTCGCATACCTGCAAGCCGTGTTCTCCGGCATCATATTTATTATCCCCGTCCAGCTGCTCCACTGCCACGTAATCAATGAAGGACTCAAAGACTGCGGGAACAAAGGGGGTAAGATTTAGGCTTGGCGATCAGAGACTATGCACAAAACCGCATGGATTATTTTAAGCCATTGACCAAAACTCCATCCTCTGACAACCTGGTTCTCCTTTTAAATGATTTTTTTTTGTCCCACCTGGTTTGTCACCCTGCCCTTTTCTCTTTGAATGACCAAGCCACTGCAGACGGTCAAGATTACACAACAGTGTGACAACGCGGCTCAATTTCTCTGTGTCGTAAGCAGGTAGAGAACTTGCTTGGTTATTAATAACAAGGAGTGTCTCAACCAGATAAGGGTCCTCAATGCATACTCTTATCCACTGAGCAGAATCTTCCCCTCCAGACAGCTCGAAAACGAGGCACACAGAATCAGATTTGCTACTTTAGCCGTAGTTTTTGGACACCCGCTGGTACTTGTTCTTATTGTTTAAAGTTTTCTGCTTTGCTATTTTCACTGTCAGAAGAATATTAACATCTGATTCAAGTGGTGGCATACTAATCTAAATGTTATGATGCCATGCTGGCTTCCAGAAGACAGAATGTGTGTGGGGGGGGTGGAGACTGGGGAAAATCCAGTCTTCAAATGAAGGAGACACGGAGGGGATCAAGAGAGAGCTGGGTGGTTTAAAGGCCTCTGGCTGCGGAGTCAGAGGTCAGGAGTTCGATTCCTGGTTGTGTCTCCTTGACGGGGCTGGACTGGATGATGCAGAGGGTCCCTTCTAAGGTTTATTATTATTATATTATTTCCCCGCGAGATGGGGATTGTAACCAACCCATTGGTTGAGCAGACCCACAAATTGCTGCCTCAGAAGAGCCTCGGAGGTCCTGCTGCCTCTAATCAGAAACTGGGTGCTCGGTAAAAAGTGCTTAGATGACAGTACCTGCACATGGCAGATCCAGAATAGCTAAGAGGGGGTGGCAAGGATCCCTTTAGGACAGGCATGCCCAAACTTTGGCCCTCCTGATTATTTGGACCACAACTCCCAGAATTCTCAGCTTAGACTGCCAATGACAAAGGAGTGTGGAAGCTATGGTCCGAAACATCTGGAGGGCTGAGGTTTGGACATGCCTGCTTTAGGATGATTAAGCAAAGCCTGGCATTTTGGGGGTGAGGGTGGTCGTGTGTGTGTGTGTGTGTGTGTGTGTGTGTGTCAAAAGGCATTGAGAGTTCATTTCAGGAGAAATAATATATATATATATATAAAAATATTTACTGTTTTTCTTTCCCTTTATGCTGAGTTGGATATCATAATAATCTTCTATTCGTTCAGACCGATAGTCCACGTGTTTGCACTGGATGTATGACTGCAAATAAGAAGAGGGCAGTGAAACATCAACATTATATACGACCCCCAACCACACCCTGAGCTTGATCCCGGACCAAATACGTACCACCATTTTCCCCCTGAATAATTTAGGAATCGTGCCCTCTACGCAGGTGCCTTTCATTTTATTTTCAACATTATCAAGCAGCTGAAAGGAAACAAAGAGCTTGCGTTAATGACAAAGATGTGTTTTATTTGTATATCCCGCTGTTTTCCTCAGGAAGCTCAAGGGGGTGCGCGTGTGATCACAGGGAACAAACAGAATCATTCTAGTTCAGTGCGCTTTTCTGGCTGTTGATTCAAAATGCTCCAAAAACTGCTTTCTTCTCAAGGAGACCACCACATATACCAGCTCAGATATACAGTGGTACCTTGAATAAAGGAACTGTTAAGCAAATTTCCCCTATCTCTGGAATTTTTTATGTTGCACAGATTTTATGTTATAAAAAACCCTTTGTTATACAAGGGTCCACTGTACATAAATCAACAGTACCACCAACCAGAACCTTTGCTCATAATCATTCTGGTAAAGGAGGGCCGGTTGGGTGAATGTCATGGCAGGAAGCCAAGCTGAGGGAGGTCAAACGGGGAGGTGGTGGTTCTCACTGGTCAGTGCGAGTGGAAAAACCACTCTGTGCATGCACAGGAAGATAGGAACGGCTGCCCATGATCAAGACAAGAGTCCAAAGTTAAGCACTGCCTGGAACCGAACCGAGAACCTTAGGAATGATGATCACTCTAGCTGGGAATGCCTGTGCACAATCCCATGGGAATGAATGGGGGCTCTCAATTTATTTATTATTTATTGTTATTATTCATATGCAGATGGCGACTGCAGCAACAAAATAAAAAGACACCTGCTTCTTGGGAGGAAAGCAATGGCAAACCTAGGTAGCATCCTAAAGAGCAGAGACATTGCTTTGCCAACTAAGGTCAGGATAGTCAAAGCTATGGTTTTTCCAGTAATGATGTATGGAAGTGAAAGCTGGACTATAAAGAAGGCTGATCGCCTCAGAATCGATGCTTTTGATGCTGTGGTGCTGGAGGAGAGTCTTGAGAGTCTCCTGGACTGCAAGGAGATCAAACCTATCCACCCTGAAAGAAATCAACCCTGAATGTTCACTGGAAGGACAGATTTTGAAGCTGAGGCTCCAGTACTTTGGCCACCTCAGGAGGAGAGAGGAGTCCTTGGAAAAGTCCCTGATGTTGGGAAAGATTGAAGGCAAAAGGAAAAGAGGACGGCAGAGAATGAGATGGCTGGACGGTGTCATCGATGCAACCAATATGGATTTGACCAAACTCCGGGAGGCAGTGGAAGATAGGAAGGCCTGACGAGCTCTGGTCCATGGGGTCACAAAGAGTCAGACACAACTGAACGACTGAACAACAACAACAATTATTCATATTTATAGACCGCCCAACTTTCCCAGAGGGAGCTCTGGGCAGTGAGTTCATTTCATTTTATCGCGGCTTATATAGAACCTCCCTCTCGACTACTTTGCTATCAAAATACTAAGCATAAAGGCGTTCAAAACCATTTGCATACCCTGAAGAGAATATGACGGGGCGTCTATGTGAGAGAAATACATACCACTCGACAGAGCTCCTGAACGTCATGTTGCATGAAGCTGTCCAAAGTCTCCCATCTTTATTAAAAAGAGAAACAGAAAGTGCCACTTATAAACATGCAAACATCAGGAAGCAACAAAGGCATTATCAGAAATACTTGGGTCTGGGGCACACAGCAGCAACAACAGGCAGACAAGAATGAAGATACATTTCAAAAGGATTTTTTAAAAATATACCGTATATAATGTTAGTTAATACTTTAATGCAATGTTCTTAAATCTTCTTTAATATTTCAACAATTAACTGTGTCTTAGTTTCAAATATGCTTTTCATTATGTAAGTAGCCTTGGGATTCTTTTTTCAAGGAGAAAGGCAGGGCAAAAATATTAGAAACAAATTCTTTGCGCCTTGCCGTCTTCATCCAGTCAAACTGCTGTGCAAGTACAGCTGCCCGCAGAAAAATTACTACTTCTCGTAGGTTGTGCGCATGAAATAAAATCAGGGCTAGTTCACCTTAGGTCCACACCCAGAAAGTCAAGGAGGTACCAAATACTGAAATGATCTTGCACCTATTGCAAACCATCTTCCGAGTGAGCTGCGCCTGGCACAGTCCCTGCCCGCTTTCAAAAAGGCTTTGAAAACCATGCTTTTTAGGGAGGCATTTGGCGACCTTTAATTTAATTTTTCTTCTTTTTTTTCTTTTCTCTCTCTCGCCCCTTGACGCCTCTTGCTGAGGGTTTCCCCCTCTCTCCTTGGTTTGTACTGTTGTTTTTAATTTGTTGTAAACCACCCAGAGTTCCTGTTGGAAGATGGGCGATATAGAAATAAAACAAATGTATGTATGTATGTATGTATGTATGTATGTATGTATGTATGTATGTATGTATGTATGTATGTATGTATGTATGTATGTATGTATGTATGTAAAGGGAGGGCTTCCAAATGTAGCTTGTGCCAAAGCAATGCAAAAGTTCAAGTCCTTCCTCTCAGTCACTCCCCCAACACTTATCCAGGGTGCTACTGCGAGGCTTCTCAGACTCCAGATACCTCCAGGAAGGACTGGGACAATAAAAACACCTCCCTCCCTTCACTTCAGAGGCAGCCCAAGAACATCCAAGCTCCGCGATAAAATGAAACTGCCTGGCTTTTTTGTTTCCCATCTTGCCATGGACTCTACACCTAAGAAATAATTCCTGGCCTTTGGTACTGCTCTGAGCAAGAGGGCTTTGCTCCCGAAATATTAGCCATGTTTTGTTATTTTTATAGTAGCCTAAAGGTATCACCCGTTCCACTTTTGTATTTGTCTCCAGGAATCAAGTTCAGGGGGGGGGGAAAACCCCACCTGATCCAGTGATTAGCCACCTGGATATTTTCTCTTTCCCCAAAGGAAAGCCGGGTGATCGATTAAGAAGGCCATTAGGAACCTTTCTGTTTTGTCAATGACTTCTTATGTACAGCAGGAGAAGCTTCCTTATAGACTGGAACAGAAGGTTCTCAGAAAGAGTCTCTGGCCTGTACTACTTCGACCACAACCAGGTCGTCGGCACCCAGGCCGGCACTTACCCAAAAGACTTTGTCAGCTTCTTCGTGCCGACCGGTTTGTCACTGTGCTGAAGCTCGTAGAAGACTCTTTGCAACGCTAGGGGGACGCTTTTGGACGAGTCATCTCCCTCCGTCGGCATCATGTAAACAGCCTTTGGAAGAAAAACAAACCAACCTGTTGAATTAAGACTATCACTATGGGAAAGAGTTCCCCAGTTCATTCATTTCGTCCTGAATGGAAACAGAAGACCTCCTGCCCCCAAGACAGATCAACATCCATCAAACATTGTAAAATGATTGACCAAAGACTTCCAAGGGCATGAATGCGCTGGGAATTTACAAGAACCTTTTCAGCTGATGGCTTTAGGATGGTCAGTCACTTATATCACAAATAGCTTCTTATTCAGGGCTGCATCAAAGCAAGTGAACTGGCATATTTCCTTCAGACAGCAGGAAGCCACTGACAGTTTGGCAGCTTCTACCCCTCTCCTAGTTTGATCTTGATTGACTTAAAAAAATCCAAGCAGGGCTTTGTTAATATTCGGACAGGAGATCACTCTGGAGGCAGGGCAAGGAAAGAATCCTGCTTGAAACTGAACCGAGCCACTGTAGCCAGTTACGACTTGACCCAGGTAGCTGAGATGAACCAATGCTCTCATCCCATAATATTTCTGGGCTACACTAAGCTCCAAGCTGGCTGCTGTCCTGCATTCCTTGTGGGAAACGGAAGGCTTCAACCCCCTTGGCATGGATGATTCTCTGGTTTAGCCCTCAAGGGAATTTCAGACCCTTCCTCCTCAAAGCCATCTCCACCAGAAATGTGGGATTGCAAAGGAGCTGTCCCAGGTGCTAAACTGCCCAGAAGTCCAGATAAGAGTCTTGGGTCTCAATTTGCAGCATCTCCTTTATTTATTTATTTATTTATTTATTTATTTATTTATTTATTTATTATTGTATTTATACCCCGCTTATCTTTCGTGCGAAACTCTAAGCGGCTTACACGGGCGAGCAAGCGCCAAGAAACACAAACAATAATTATCAAATATACAACAGAATAACTAAACAATTAAAAACCCGGTGCATCCAAAAACCCGGCAGCGTAATAGCTATCAACCAAGCACACACATGAACATAAAGCACTTAACATGGTTGCTTGGGCATTAAAGATGGCGGGACCTAACAGAAAAAAAAAATTTAGTTTATATGGGGGCTGTGCAGACAGGATGGGTCGCCTTTGGGGAAGACAAGCGACAGAGTTAGGATTTCACAAATGAGGGAGAGGATTGTGCACTGAAAACAACAACAACCAGAAGTTTGATATAAGGGGAAAGGGAAGAGAGCGGAATTGCTCAGCGGTAGGGAATTTTAGTAGCCAGAAGATTTTTCTAGAGTTCTGTACAGAACGTATACTGTACATATCCCTACAGATGGGCATGGGAGGCAGTGTAGTGTAGTGGGCAGAGTGCTGGGCTAGGGCTCAGGGTGGCTGGGTGCAAATCCTTGCCTGCCCCCCCCAATGAAAGCTCACCAGGGTGGGAGGGGATGGGAAGGGCAAAGCCACGGCTTCAAATATCCTCAGAAATTCTACTAGGACCTCCTTCTGCAGGAAGTGACCGGAGGGCTCGTCACGCACAAGGAAGTGGAGACTTCCAGGGGGGATGGAATGAGGAAGCAAGCATGGCTCTCGGTCGACTGCAGGCCGGTGAGATTAAAAGGAAGTCAGCCTGGGTGGCAACTCACAATGAAACAGCCACGGCGAATGGCAACAGTGGACCTGCAGCCCTTCTAAAGCAGCTTGGCCCGCCTGGGCCCTCCGTTTCCTCTCCTCCTCTTTCCTCCAATAGAGGTGCCACAGCGGGTCCCCCAAATTTGCTCCCTACTATGGCTCGCAGGAGGACCCTCCTTACACACCATCAGCAGTGTTGCTGGTGTGAACCATGCGGTGTGTGTGGGGGGGGGTGCAATGACCACATTGTTTGCTCTTTGGCTTACCCTGGGTTGTGCCCCGGGCGGTTTTGAAATAAATTGAACAACATGCATTAAGAAACCGCTCAACCACCCAAGCCTTTCAAATCCTTGCTTGTGGTGTTTTAGTTGTGCAATTGATACATGTTCTGCTTCAGCTTTTGTGCAAATGAACAGCCTGTAAATACATACATACACACACACACACACACACACACACAACTTTGGGCACCAGAGACCGTGATAACTGTGCCTTTCCCAGTCTTTTCTGGGAGGCTGGGGAAAGTCATTTTGTGCGAAGGAACTTTCCTCCAAGGTTGCTACATGATGCCAGGGGAGCTGATCCTACCTCTCTCCGCTTATTTTCACTTTTAGGCCAAGTTCTTTGGGGCTACGTACGCAAATGAGGGCTGGCTTCTGAAACACCGAGGAAGAAGGAAAGAACCATGCACTTGCTTCCTTCTACAAATCCTGCTGGCATTTTAGATTTTTTTTCCTTAAAAAAATTATTTATTTGCAAAGATGGTAGCAGGTCTAAAACACAACAGAGAGCCATTCCAATGAGTCCCACCAGTGTCAGCAATTATCAGCCGGTCTTAGGTAAACATAATTGCTAATAGGACCTTGTCTACAACAGAGATGTACAATTTCTGAAAATTCTGAAGCCATTGGGGGGGGGGGGAGAGAGACATTTTTGAGAAAATGGAACAATTGGGGGGGGGGGACAACAGGTTCCCTCCCCCACAAATTTCCAAAAACTTTATATCTTTAAACCCAACAGGAATCAACCCAAAGAAAAATATAACACCTTAAGATCTGAAGGGAGAAATCACATATCCCACACAGATGATCTACCCCAGTGGAATGCGTTCCAAGCAGCGCAGGGAACAAATGGATTTACAGGAGAGATTTTTCTGAAGGGTGCATAGTCTCTACGTTTGAAATTGCAACCGATATCTACCAACGACTGCCGACGACTACAGAGGTCAGTGGTCAAAATAGCACCAACTTCCCTTCCTTTCACTTCTTAGACCTCTTCTTAACCTCCCTTGCTGTCAGCACCGGCTGCCAAAGGCCGCAATAGCCCAGAATCTCTCTTCCTGCACATGAGCTCAAGTCCAAGGTGAAAAGACATAATTATGCTTCTCGCCCTTGACAGGCATCAAAAAGGGTGCCGCTCTTGTCGAGAAATCTGCAAGCCTGTGTCAGCGGAAAACCAGCCGTCCTTGGGAGACGAAGGTTCTGGCTAGAAACCCTTTCGCAAAAAAAAACGCCAAAGCCAAGGTAAGGCAAACAACACCAGAGGGTTAATAATTCTGCAGTTTCTCAACCCATCTCACAGTACACGGAAACTGGACAAGGGAGTGCCAAAGCGGCCGATTACCTTTCGTAGCTGGTTTGTGAAAAATAATGTTTGTAATAAGCTGTTCATATAGCAGGTCGCCCCTTGGTTCTTCAGCCCCACGTAGCCTGTGTGCTTCTTAGAATCCCACCTGAGAGAACCAAGGAATTGCGTTAACACACACACACACACACACACACAGGCACATAGGAAAGAGACATTAGAACATAACGTAAGGGCATAAGAAAAGCCCTGCTGGATCAAGCCAAAGGCCCATCTAGTCCAAAGCTTCCTGTATCTCACAGCGCACGAGACTAGATCTCTGTCTCCTGACAGCATTTCCTTGTTGTATCGGTTAAGGTGCAAACATGCTTCCAAGGATGGAGCTTGGAGGGTCTTAGCCAGCCAGGGTGTTCAGATCCATCATGAGACACAGAGATGACAGCCAATATACAATGGAACCCACAGCTTCTGCTAGAAATCAGCCACCTTCATCCCCACTAGAGCCCACCCCTATATGCCTAGAGTTGCAAAATTTCCAGAACCTTGGGGAAAAAACGGGGAAAAGCCCGTTTCTGTTTTTCGACCACGTTTTCTTCCATGGCTTCAACATTTCTGGAAATTTTGCAACCTTACCCCTTAAGAACATACAGTGGAGGACTGGGAAAACCTTCAGAGAAGGTTCGGTGGCTGCAGTGTGGGGTAGGAGGGGGGAATTTCCCAATCCTGCATACGGTGCACATCAAAAGGCATCATTGGATCTTGGCATATATCAGCATTGGGCACAGGGCAACTAAGACCTTTTCGGTGAAAGCTCCAAATCATAAGTCCTGAAAACACTAAGACAGGTTAGGTTGGCGAGTGGACATCAACAATGATTTGAAAAAAAAAACCACACAAGTTGGTTATTATTCCTCAATCCATTCACTTGCTCAAAAAAAAAAAGGAGCATCCCATCAGACAAGATTAGGAGCAGGTCCTTGCTCAATTAGGCAAATGAACACAATGCAGGAAGTTTTAGCCTTCTCTCTAACAATTTCCTGCTCTGTTCTGAAACCATCACTGCTTCTTGCGTTCTCTGGGCACAGAATTCTGAGCTTCTTGGAAGAGGTATACAGAGTGATCAAAACGCTTCTGTCCATGTTGTTCAGGAAGGCATTCCATATTGCTGTGTGCCCCAAAAGATTCCCCCCTAGGTCCCAGAGCAATGGTCTGCTCTTTTCCTTGCAAAAACAAACAAACAAACAAACAAAACCCCTGTGTTCAGCTAAACCATGGAGAAGGCCAAACAAAAGTAAAAACCAAGCCCCCATGCCCCCCCCCATTTTTCAAATTCCAGAAAACAATTACAGGAAGTTTCCTCTTTTTTCCACACAGACAATGCCAGCCTGGGAAGGGCAGCTGGTAACTGTAGATGGGTAATATTTTTAAGGAGATGCCATCCCAAGACATGAGGCCAGAGAGGAAAAAGTGGATCTCCAATGGCCTCCCATCAGAAGCACAGCAAGCTTCCCCGTCAGAAGCATGGTCAAGTGTGCAAAAGGTTTCTTAAACTAGAACTTACTAAGATTAAATTAGAACAACGACCATCAAAAATTCTCCTTTTTCTCTGTGTCCGTATGATCCTTCAAAGGCCCTGGCCAGTTGCAGCTCTTATATATATTTGAAAGAAAGGAAAAATACCATTTCAACTAAAAACTAAAAGGGAGAAAAGATATATAGATAAATGATTATAATAATAATCACTTACGCGACACCATGTGGGGCATCAGCTTGAACATAGACTTCAAAAGTTACTTTATCATCTTCTATATAGCCTTTATCTGGATCTGTAACGTCCTACAAGGAAAAGAAGAAGAAGCAAACCAAGAATCTCAAACATCCTTTTCTCAAACTGAATGCCACTGCGATGTCTCATGTCATCACTTCTGTAAAACAATGGGACCCGTTTCTCTTTGATCACTCACTACTTCTGCCCACACAAGCAAACTGACAACTGTCAATGATATATGTGTGTGTGGGCGGCGGGGGGGGGGGAACACACCCACCCACCCACCAGAAATTGCTCCTGCTTCTTCTGTTACTCAAAATGCCGTTATTTCTTTGTGTCTCATAGTAAAACAACAGTGGACTTCCCCTGAAAACAGTGGCTATTTTTCCCCAAACAGGAATATACCACGGACTATCACTCCATAGCAGCAGCATCGTACCCTTATCCAGTTATATGAGCCTTGTGGCGCAGGGGTTAAATGCCTGTACTGCAGGTAAAACTGTGATCACGACCTGGGGTTCAATCCCAGGTAGCAGGCTCAAGGTTCACTCAGCCTTCCATCCTTCCGAGGTCGGTAAAATGAGTACCCAGCTTGCTAGGGGGGGGGGGGGGCAAAGTGTAGCCTGCACACTGTAATTAAAATTCTAAACCGCCCAGAGACTACTTGTAGTGGTATGGGGCGGTATATAAGCAGAACACTTTGCTTTTTGCTTTGCTTTACTCCGGGGTCTTGACAGCTGGGGTGTGCGGTTCTGCCCTGCTCACCTTGGAGTCACCGTCAAAACGACACTGGACGAAGAAGCTGAACTGGAACCTGCCCAGGGTAACCCCCCACCCCCACCCCGGCATCATCCATGGGGCTCTTGAGACCTGCCTTTCGCACGCCACCCACCCGACCAGCTCTGGTGCTGCCCAAGGCTACGACTTACACTCCAGGACATGAAGTTGGAAAAGCCCCAGTCATTTTCCTTATGAAAGAACAAGTGGCTGATCCGGCGGCTGAAAGATTTCTCGTCGTCCTTATAATTTATTATCTTGAGCACCGCTTGGGCATGGCAAGACCATGACCTGCAACAATTAAGAAGAGAAGGTTTGTCAGGCCTGCTGGCAGAGGAAATTGCGGTGGGTCATGCAAGGCGACTCTCCTTCTGGACACCCCTGGATTTAAAACTTTGCTTCTTGGGGACATCAGTTATGATTACTAGCATCACTGAACCTGTGTGAGAAGGGGCTGCGTCATTACTCAAACCAGAATGCCAGGAGACTTAGTGCAATCTGAAATTTGTTTTCATGCTAGGGATGGAAGAGCCGCGCGGTCCCCAACCCAAACCTCTGGTGTGTGTGTGTGTGTGTGTGTGTGTGTGTGTGTGTGTGTGTGTGTCTTTTTCCAGCTGAAAACAGGGCAGAGTGGTCGTGTTAAAACTTCTTATTTTAAGAAATTTAAAAAAAAAAACAGCCAATGGTGCTCAAAGAAAAGATGAGTGACAACTGGTCATTTTGGGGGATGGGGGTTGGCAGCACATGGAGCCTGCTAAGATCAAGTATTTCCAAATCCTCAGAACTTGCCCACCCGTGAATTAAACAAACGATCGACGTGTGAAGGGATCCCCCCCCCCTCCCCATCCAGCCATGCCAGCCCTCCAAGCTTTACAAAGTTTAAACTGGTAAATCAACCAATGGAAGCTTTGGTGTGTTAAAGACACCTTTGAAACTAGGAACACTTTTCTATTTCCTTCAGGACAGTCATCTTGCTCCTTTATAGTGATGCTCAATTATCCTAATACAGCGGACCCTTGTATAAAAAAACAGCTTGTATAACATAAAATTTGTACAACATAAAAAATTCCAGAGATGGGGGAAATTTGCTTAACAGAATCGCCTGGAGGGAGAATCCGTACAACATAAACATGGGATCACTCTGTTTTCCATGCATTCCTATGGGAATTTGTATAAAGGAAAACTTGCTTAGCATAATTTCATTTGGAACGAATTAATTCCTTTATACAAGGTACCACTGTACTTAAATCAGCCAAACCGAACAAGGAAACGAGGCGATGATTAATCAGTTCTTTCCTTCCACTAAGGTTCCTTGGCCTTGCCCCAATGGACACCTTTCTACCTTTCGCTTGCCACCAAAACGTGGCGAGAGCAAGGCATCAATCAGGTGCTCCACCTGGATAGGCACCCCGAGAAATCTGGAGGGTCTTACGTGGAATCAGACTCAGCGTTGCACTGGAGGAAGAACCCTACACTTTTCTGATGAGGCCTGTCCGGGTAGAGCCGAGGCATCACCATGATCTTCCACGGGAGGTTCCGCACGAAGCAGGGAGGGCTTAGGACCGATTCGCTCAGCCGGCTGAAACGTTCAACGGTGAACTGAAAAGTGGCCTCCGAGCGCCAGCTGGTGTCTGCGAAGAGGGAAAAGGATAATTTAATAGGAATCCGCCCATGCACGGGCCGAGGCCAACGCGGCCTTGCAGCATGTGACGCCGTAAGATTTTTTTTTTGGGGGGGGGGGGGGGAGACACATCTAGTGCGCAGCCAAATACCAAAACACGTTATATGAGAGTCAGCTTGGGAAGGAGATGAAAGTACGTCCATGGGCAGGCTGGAGCAGCCACTTAGGCTCATTCCGGATGAGACCGCATTGCTGCCCAATGACCTTATTCAAAAGCGTACTGGCCCCATTGGCGGGTGAGGGGGTTTACAACGGCCAAGTCACTTTCAACGGGATGTTAACAAGCTTTCAAAGCATAGAATAAGTTCAAGGAGAGGTTTCCTCGCTGCTAGATCTTCTTCTGTACACATGGAGGGTGGGTCATACATTACGTGCAGACATTTGTGTGGATTGAATTTCTCCACCGTCCCAGAAAATGTGGCCCTGGATCTACCTTTTGCCCTGCAACGTAAGGATGTTTTAAAAGCAATTTTCTTGGAGTGGTTTGCCAGTTCCTACTCCTGGCGCCTACAGCACCTGGTATTCCCTGGTGGTCTCCCATCCAAATACTAACTTAAGCAGCTAATCCATTCTTAACTTAACTAAGCTGAATTTGGAGGTGAGGTCAATGATATGCCACTTTCTTTTTAAAAAACCTCATTAGCAACCACAAAACAAAAAAAGCCAGTTTTTGCAATTTTCCGGCCAGCACAGCTTACCCCTGCAATGCGTCACAGTAAGACAAAGCAGTCAAATGTAAAAAAGTAAATGGATAAAAATCAAATGGCCAGTCCTTGATTACAGAGCACCTGCCCTCCCTGTTTCCTGATCATTGCACCAAGTCTCTCAAGTGGATTTTCACGAGCAAGGACGCAAGCCCCACCCCTGAACGGGATTCCCACTCTTGAGGGCAACACCACAATAATCCTCAACGCAGCCAGTCCTGTACTGTTCCTGAAAGGCCCGTCCCATAATCCCACCTGACAAGGTGGGGACGGGATGACGTCACTGAGCAAAAATAGCACCGCATCACACCAGCGGCCGTT
The DNA here is from genome assembly GCA_037367245.1 of Phrynocephalus guinanensis. Classification (NCBI taxonomy): domain Eukaryota; kingdom Metazoa; phylum Chordata; class Lepidosauria; order Squamata; family Agamidae; genus Phrynocephalus; species Phrynocephalus guinanensis. Next base: position 1,444,553 of record CM074751.1, read on the forward strand.
TCAAAGTGGTTCGCGGGCTTCCACCTTGGAGACAGGCCAGCAGAAACGAAGGAACGCCAGGCTCGTTCGAGCCCCTGTGCCTCAACGTCCCCAGCCCACAAACTAGCAAAAGACAGCATGTCAAGAGTCCTGCAAGGACCTTTTGCTGAATGGCACCCCGGTTCTGGCGGACACGGGCTGGTGTTTCCCAGAGCTGAGCAAGGCTATTGGGGACAACATTTTGGAGACTGCTCGTTCATAATGTCAAGCTGCAGGCGACGCAACAGCACCTATAAGCAACAAACTGAACAAGCCGAACCATGTGGGATGCAGGAGGAGGACAGATGCATCTGCAACCTCAGTCAAGGGCACGTGCCCCTGGCACCAACTCTTTGGTGCTTACAACAAACTTTTCAATCTAACAGCATTCCTCTCCAGACCCAGCAACACGGAAAGCCTTCTCATCATGAATTTGACATGCAATGCTTCTAGAACTTTTAGTTAAAGGCACAGAGGGAAAAATATGCTATACTAGGCCAGCCTCCACTGTACATCTCAACACAGCTGCTACCTAATGGACGACGTAACACTGGACAACAAATTGCAAACCACCCCATACTTATGGAGAACCTGCTATCTCTTTGTGCACTGCATGTGTCCTTTATTGTTGTTGTCCAGCAACAATTTTGAAACTAAGCCGAGGAGAGAAAATGCCGGCTAGTTAGCAAGCATGAAATATTAATAAATTGGAAATAACACACAACGCAGAGCTGGAGCACCAAAGGTACCCTCAATGGATGGTTCTGCTAAGATTCAAGAGGGTTTTATTGGATGAGCCAGATTTCCAGTGTTTTATAAAAAAGGAGAAAAACTTCATTATCCATTTATTCTACTCCGTTCATTGTTTGGTAAGTTTTAATCATATTCCTCTACAGACTTTCCCCTTGAAATACATACAAGAGCATAAAAAGCACCCCCGGTTCTAGACCTCTCCAGGCTGAAAAACAGCCGGTTTTCCACATCATCCTCAACGTAAACCGAAGGATGACTCACCATCCTCCATTTCTTCTTCCGTATTGTTGTGGCCGTCCGCCATCGCTACATTCCCATTGATGACTGGGTTTTGAGTAATTCTTGGTGGGTCATCAGCATCTCCGGCTTAAGAGGACAGGGAAAAACAGGACGAGAGCATTAGTTTGGGTCCTCACATATCACAAACAAATACAGATTTAAAAACACACCCTTTATAAAATAGCACCAGATTTAATAGCTCCAGAATTGTCAGTTAAGATTAGCGTTAGTGCTATTAACTCATTTGAATATCTCCGCCTCTCCATCGTACCACATAGTAAAATGTTCTGAGTAACAAGTCATTAATGAGTTAATATTATTTGTTGTTGTTTTAGACAGTAAAAATTACATTTGTTCTAACACTTGAATTAGTTCTGTGAAGATTCTCAGTCATCCAGGTTCGTTTAACTGGGAGTTGAGTCATGGCTACTGGACTTCTTTTTTGAGAGATAGAAACGTTTCGCTGTTCATCCAAACAGCTTCATCGGTCTGATGAAGCTGTTTGGATGAACAGCGAAACGTTTCTCTCTCTCAAAAAAGAAGTCCAGTAGCCATGACTCAACTCCCACTTGAATTAGTTCTTATGTTCCTCGTCTCCCTCTTACGCACATGGTCAAAACTAGCCATTCGTGGGCTGCTGTCTGTCTTAATTTGTTTCTGCTGTGCTAATAATGTTTACATTCATGAAAAAAAAACATACAAATACTTTCTCTAATTACTGTTAACGCCAATATCAAATTAAGTCATGTATTTACAGTGCCAGCCCTTTCCAACCAGGAAAGGATGTGAAACAAATCAGACGCCTCTAAAGAGGTCCCCTCCCAGCTGATCTTAAAACTTTGGCTGGCCAAGCCTTTTCAGCACCCAGGACAGAGCTCTGGGGGCACTCAAGACAGCTGGTCTCGGGAACTACCAGGGGTTTCTGATTACACTGATGGGGAGTTTGACGCTAATGCAGAATAACTGGAGAAAACGTGCACATTAAGAAGGTGAGCTGCTTGGAGATCTCTTAACTTCTGAACCAAACTAGGCATGAACTGACACAGGCCTAAGGTGCGGATGAGCCTTTGACTGGGATCAGAACTCTGTTCTAGTACAGTGGACCCTCGTATAACAAACGGTTTGTATAACATAAAATCTGCACAACATAAAACATTCCGGAGATAGGGGAAATCTGCCTAACAGAATCGCCTATGGGGCGATTCCGTACAACATAATGGCCGCGAGTAGGGATGACTCTGTTTTCAATGCATTCCTATGGGGAATTTGTATAAAGGAAAATTAGCTCAACAGAATTTCATTTGGAACGAATTAATTCCATGATACAAGGTACCGCTGTACTTTGGCAAGGGTAGGGGCATCTGATTTTCAGCAGGAAGGATTAATCTTCCCTGTCCTGGTGTTCCAGTCCCCATCGGGAATTGAGAGATAAAATATTTCGCTTAAGAAGTCTTGATGACAAGGCCTGCCATAAACCCTCGAGCTGCCATTCCCCTTCCCACTGTCCAAATGGTGCAAACTCACACGAAATGCCATGGCAAGCTAACGTCCTACGATGGCTCATTTAAAGCCAAGTACGCCCTCGAAGACTGGCCTCCAAGATCTATAACTTTATTAAACACTTCCTCAAAGCACTGGTTATCATTTTTAAATTGTTTCAAATGATCCCAGGGCAGCAAAGGAGGTCACCCTCCCTCTCACCATTATCCTCCCGGTAACCCTGAGAAGGAGGTGAGTACTAGGATGCAGGAAACCAGTGAGAAACACAAAGAATGAAGGTAACAGGGAAAGTGAAAAAAAGGAGAGAGAGAGAGAGAGAGAGAAAGAAGAAATAAACAGCTCCTAACTTTGCAAAGCTGGACACTGCTGTTAGTTATTCTCTAATGCTGCAAAAGGTCTTATGTAATCATTCTACATCCTACAGCAGGGGTGGCGAACCTTTGGCACGCAAGATGTTTTGGACCCAAACTCCCAGAATTCCAAGCCTGCACTGCCAATGACAAAGGATTGTGGGACTTGTGGTCCAAAAACATCTGGAGTGCCAAAGGTTCGCCACCACTGTCCTACAGCATCTGAGTGAGTAAAAGATTGATTCAGAATACATTTTTCTCATTTCATAAGGGGTTTCAGCACATACTCCCAAATTTATTTATTTCCATAGGACTCTCCTGCATAGGTCACAACAGTCATCCATCTCTTAATCTATGCTTCTTATGTTTGGATGGCAAACGCACCCTAGAAAGAATAAAATAGGGTGAGTATCACGTGGCCCTCTTGAAGGGTGACTCCTGTCGGCACCCGCCAAGGCCCCATTCCACCATAAGGCCTTGGACTTAAAATGTAAACAAAACTTTGGTCTGTATGAAGACACGGGGAGCACCTTTAATGAACTATCATTTCTTTCATCCAGTGAGAAACACCCCCCTCTCCAACTGTTCTGCAACGCTTAACGTGGACATGAGGATCTCACCTGAGTTGGAGACATAGAGTTCGAGTAAGCTCATGATGATCTGAAAGGGACAGACCACAGAAAACGTTCCTGCCACTGCAGAAATATACTGGCCGAGAGTGGCCTAATCGCTACCTATTGTGTCCCAACAACCTGAGAATCAGATATATCCCCTAGACAGCTGCAAGACAAATGATTAAGGCCCACCTAGGCAAGGATTACAGTTCTCGAGATACAAGATAAGAACCCCCTCATTGAAAATTGTTTCTGAATGGATCAGAGACCCATTGCCGGCAACAAGCACACGGGCAGGGTGTCAAGTAAAGCCTGTGCTTGTGTCTTCCAGGTCAAAACAGTGAAAATAAATGACTACCCAAGTTTCAGGCACATGCCTCCTGCATTGAGTCTTAAATCTCCAGGAGCTTCGGCTTAGAAAGAGGCAGAATTAGACGAACTTCTCGTCACAAGGCCCTGCTAATTTGTGGAAGCATTAAGAAAAGCACAAATTTCTTCCTGTTTTCTTTTCTATAGAACCACCGTTCCAAAAGTTAGAAAGAAATCAAGTAATAGCCCCACCCAAATCTCTATGCATGCAGCTCTACTACTCTTTAGAACTGGCCAATATCAAGTAACAGGATCCATTAATTAAAAAGGAAAAGGGAAGGAAAACCAAGACAGAAGAGCACATGACTTGGGAATTTATTCAGGACTGCATGCTTGGCTGCCGTTACAACTGCAGCCGTTTCGGAGATGATGCGTGCTAGATTCCCATCAGTTTACACAGCTGAATGTAGAAAAAAGAGAGGAAATTACTGGGAAAAGGGAAGAATAACCCCAAAATGTCCTTGCTAATTACAAAGGGGAGCATATGTAAAATGCCAAATGTAAAATAATAAAATTAATAATCAACTCAGTTAAGAGAAAGGCATATGCTGCTCAAGGACTTGGAAGAAGCCAAGTTTTGCTACACAGAAAGCCAGGATTTCTTGAGATGATGGCGGCAATAGCGGTGGGTGAAAACAGCAGCAGCAGCAACCCGCTTTCTGAAAAGCTTCTACACTGTAGAACCTACACTTTGCCTCTAGAAAAGTATACTAGATTTATTATGGTATAGACACCCCACTACACACACACACACACACACACACAAACACACACACACAGAGGATGTAAAAGCTGGGGAGTAGCTCTGCGAAGCCCTCAGGACGGACGGAATGCTGTGAACCTCACGATTCTATGGCAGTTGCTGTTCTCGGATCAACCAACGGCTGTGAGCCAAGCTGCCACGAAACCGTCTAAGCATCCACCCACCCGCGTGCCTGCAACCCGGTAGCAGACACTGGTGTAAAATCTGCACCAAACCCAGTGCAGAGGGGAGAATCATGCCCACCAACCCTCACCCCATTATGTATATTTGCGGGGGACTGAATGCTGGATAAGCCTTCCTCTCCTGCCCCCGACCTTTCTATAACATGGGATGGAGAAAGGCATAAGGCTTCCATACGTTGTCAGACTGCTATTTCCATCGGCTCCCGACTAGCGAGAGGAAGTGGCAAAGGAGTGCAATTCCACAGAAGGCCAGTTTTCCACCCACCCCCTGTTCTGTGGGAGGGGGGGAAAGCGCAATTAAAACCCCGACTAGGCTAGAGAGGAAATGAGAGAGGAAAGCAGAAGGGCATTTGCAGCTGCAGAAGCAATTAAGCCACAGGAACCTATAAAACCACTGCTCCTATATGGGCCCCGCAAAGTTCAACGGGCTGACTCTCAGGTAAGTGGGCCAAGGACGGCCGCTGAAAAGTCGAGTCTGGTGAAGAAGGGAGTTTGAATGCATTGTCCCCACAAACCCCTCTATTCTTTCACGCCCTCTAAGTGTTTGCTGTCGCTTGTACACCCACTAGGCTGACCAGGAAATCTTGTGAAAGAGAGGTGTTATGTCGCGAAAGAGGACTCTATGGTTGGACACAGAGAATTATCCACCTGTGCACCTAGACAGTTCCTTAATTATCTAGGGCTGCCCGCTGGAACGCTCTGATCCCTTAAAGCACACATGCCTATATGAAGTGCCCGATCCTTCCGTTGTCTCCCTGAAAACAACACAGCTTTTCCTTCTCCACAAAGTTTGGTTTCATTCTCTCATTTGCGACCCTAACGTTACACATTCCGGCTAAAACTCTGGTGGGGGGTGGATCTGCAACAGTCCGGTTCCACAAAGCCCAAATCTAAACCGCATTATTTAGAAACAAACTGCACTCATTTCAACTCCGCTTCCCCTCTATTTAGACACGGTGACGTCAGGAAATGCTGTATCTGTACACACAGGCATTGGAAACACAATGATACAAATGTAAACTATTAATGAAGATAAACGCACTGTAAGCCAAGCATTAATCAAGTTAATCAGGAGACCAGCTCAAAGACAAACGAAAGAAATCAATGTTATTCTGCTATTTAAAACTGGATTCTCCACAGATGGCCTTAACCTGGTTAATTCTAAGATCAATTTCACTGCAGGCACAGCAAGGCATATATCTCCATTCCCCACTTCTAATACTGATAAACAAGAACAGCATTTGCGCAGGGGGGGGCTTTCATTTTAGCAAACATTACACCACCCTGGTTGCCAGACTTAGCACTCCACGACTCGGTAAGAGGCAAAAACTGAGGATATCATTCTCGAAAGCAGAACTAATGCCAACGGTTGAGTAAGAGTAGCAATAATTTTCTGTGCATGCTCCCTTCCGTGTCAAATGGAGCACCCTACTAACTCCTTCCCGTGCTGCGATCATTACGGTTCTCGCCAAGTCACTGCTATGGCTTTATATGAATCAGCACCTGCGGATATTATTAAAACCAGGGATAAAAACACATTGAAAGCAATAAAACCACGTCAGTCCTATTTTTAGAACCCTCCATCATCCATGTGCAAGGAGAAGACATGGAAAACATCAGGTTCCAGCCGTACCCCAGTCCAACATGTCAGGGGGCGGCAACCAAGCCTGCATTCAGACCGCTATAGCTGACCAAGAGGAGACAGACAAAACCAGATGTCATATTAGGCTGCTATTGATAAAATATGTTTAAAATACAGTGCTAGTGAAAACATAATATTCACATAAATCAGCCAAAAGTTAAGAGTGAAATAAATAGAGTGCACCAAACCAATAAGGCTCTTTTTAGCACCAGATTACGGTAGTTGATATGTCAAAGGCCTGCCTTTCCTTGCTGTCAAGAGAACAACAGAAAATTGATAAACAGGAAGTTTAAAAGTCAATCCCATTAAACAGAGGAGAGGAAAAATATATAACTAGGATTAACTTAAAACAAGCACCCAAAGCAATTCAGAAGCAAAGGTTGACTGTTCTGGGGCAGAAAAGTGTTTTCTGATAAGATGGAAATTATCAAGCTAGCTTCTTGGAAAGATGACAAACTTACAACAAAAATGTAAATACAGCGTAGGTCTCGTGGAACTTGAAAGGCATGAAACAGAAGCAAAAGATCACTCTCATAAGCTCAATTGATTATCCTGATTACATACAAGACCATGTCCCCTGGATTTCTACGCCTCTAGTGACCTATTATTTCAGCAGGATACCCACAGTCAGAGATACAGTGGCTCCTTGATTTAAGAAACTAGTTAGTTCCTCAGAACATTCTGTATCGCAAAAAATAAAGCACCCTGGGAAATAAAGTCTTCCACAAAATTTACGTATCTCGAATTTTTGTGGAATTTTTTCTCGGACAGAAGTCCATTTTTTCGGACCAACTTCCAGATCAACTTCCTTTGTAACTCATTTTTTCCATTACCCAAGGTGATAGTATCTTGAGGTACCACTGTATACGACTCATGGCTTTATTTACAATGCTTAAACTCAGAAGCCTTGGTATAATTTTACTGTACTCTTCTAGATGGAACAGCTGCATCTAGGCTGCTGAGGCATCTATCTATCTATCTATCTATCTATCCCCTTCTCCTTTATAGGACAAGAGGTGGCTCACAATGTAAATTTAAAGAACAGATGCGGCTAAAAACACAACCAATGTTATGGCAAGCCGGAATATGTATAATCCCCTGTGCTCCCAAATCAGAAAAGGCAAATTGCTGTCTAATCACTTTCCACTTGCTGCTGCTGCAGCAGAAGCAGGACGAATAAACAAAACACTGAATTGGCCCCCAAAGCTTGTTTACTTTTGACATGGGAAGCCAGGAAGTGGCTCTCTGGCTCATGTGTCGTATAACAAACTGGAGAAATAATCAAGGGCTTGTTTGGGGACTGATTATTGGCCAATGGGAACAAGGTAAAGGAAAACAAAGCTAGCTCGCTAACATGTATGCAGATCACATTAAGCAAGCCAAGTTCTGCTTTTCAAAAATTTGAATGAATTTTTACACACCGCACCTGTTTTGGGGGTCCTGGCTAGTGTATGCTATTAAAACAGGGACAGATTGGCAGACTTTGTCAATTTTTGGTAATTCATGTTTCATTTATAACAGAGCTCAGGAACTGGATTCAGAGCAAAGCAACGGGCATGGGCGGTGGTGGGAACCGGGGGGGGGGGGGGGCAGAGCCCAAAGTCTTTTCTGATCTGGAGATGGAAGAACAGTGTTGCTAGGTGAAGCCAAGAAAATATCTTAATAAAATTAAAAAAAAAACCCCAGCAAGAAGTAGTCCAGGGTGAGTAAGAATGCAGTGTGTTGTCAGCCTGGAACCAGCTTGTGCGGCTTAATATGCATTTCAAGGGAAGGAAGAGAGTAAACTAATGCCACCACCCTGCCATGAGTTTCTACGGCCAAACAGGGACTCCAAGTCAGACCTCTTGGATCCTAACCTGTCCCTCTCCACACACAACTAGGTAATGCCCAGGCAGCCTAGTGCTTCCATGAGTTGGGGAAAAGTTACTTCACCCAGCACTCCAAAATCAGGCCAACGCCTCCTGTGGATTTATTCCATTTTTCTTCTTTATAGGATGATAAGAGGATGTTCTCCCAAGAAAGGGACTTGAGGCAGCTCCCAGTTCCAGAAATAATAGAATTAAGAGCACGATAAGGTATCCCAGGGTATCTTTATCAACACAAGCCGAATTGAAAAGGTGGGTCTTCAGTTGTAGGTGGAAGGATAAAAAGGAGGGGGCCAGTCTGACCACCCAAGGGAGATCATTCCCTAACTCGGGGACAGGCCATCAACGGTGCCTGCACTAGCACTGGAAGGGACAGACTTGAGGAGCCTTCTATGGGGAGACATGGTCCTTGAGGCAGGCTGGACCCAAGCTGTATAGGCCTTGAGAGGCCATGACCCCATCTGCAGTCCGGCGACTACATGCTGAACCAGTTGGAGCGTCCAGATTTAGTTGCCAAAATGACAGATCTACACCAAACCGACTAGTGCTTTATCAGCAATACATATGGACTTACCTAAGAAGTAGGTTTGCTCAGTAAAATTTCAATTAACTTGTAAATGTTATGGAAACAGAAGAAATACGAACGGGAAAAGAAGTAGTCTAACTTTCTGACTGGTTTCATCCTTTCACTTTACACTTGCATAGAAACTTCACGATCTTAGAACTGGGTTTTATCTTTGACCCATTGGCCATGATCTATATTCATTAAAAAAAAAAGACTGAAGGAAGTTAGGACAAGTTGGAGCTCATTTCCGATGTATTCCTGCCTCCGCACCTCCTCTGCCACATCCCAGCTACCTGTTGGGCCATTCACGTAGTACTGGCTGAACTGGTCTGACCGCTGGCGCGGAACAACAAAGCACAAATTGACTAGGATAAGTTGAGAATTCCAGAGGAGCCATAATGGATTCGGCCAAAGGAAGGCATGTTTCTGAGAAACCTGGAAGCGGGACATGGTGACAAGTCCACCCGACTGTTTGCATTTCCCCGGGGGTGGTAAAAAGAAACATGGCCACTATTTTGATGCTGGAGGCAATAAACACACCCCCCCAATGCATAAAGATAGCACACATCAATGACAGCCCTCTCCTGCAGGAAATGGATCCAAGCTGGGCAGTCCTCAGTGTGTCCTGTGCCAGGCAGCAAATTACAAAGTTTAAGAACACGGCATGTGAGCAAGTATGGATTTTTACCCGCCCCAAACCTCCTACCTTTAGGGCTCGCTCCTAGACTCTATTATTAGGAGATAGGGAGGTTTCCCCCACCCAATTCCTCCAGATCAACCATATTTTCACATGCCTCTGTTGTGTCCCCCCCTCTACGTATATTGTTTCATGATATAAAAGGCTATGGCCAATGCATTCCTTCTTGTTACAGGTTGCCACTGATTCCCAAGTCTTATAATCATCATCTACCTTTTATTTGAGCCCCTCAGACCCCCTTCCAGGGAATATGTGCTCAGGGATGTGGATCTTCTCCTACATTTCTCTCCTTTAGATGCCTCCCTGAACTCATTTCCCTCCAGTCCAAGGTCTCTCTAAAACTTTTCTCTGGGGACATGCTTCTAGCTCCCAGTGCAAAGTACTTTTGGGGCACAATGCTCCCTCCTGTTCAGTCTTGCCCTTGAGAGAATTTCTAGTCTGACACTATGCCCTTGCTGACAAACTTAACCACAACGGTGCTCTGTATTGCCTTCCTGGTCTCTCTTATTGGTTCTATATCTAAAGATGATCCAGGACCTCTGATCCGCTCTTTTCCCTAGATTTTCTTTATGGCTCTCATATCAATGCTATTTTTGGGAGGAAAAAAAAATCAAGGAACATTTCTATCTTCTCTCAGGGGTTTTGAACATAAGCTATATAGGGTGTCCCACACGATGCCTCTGAAGCTGGATGTTCTCTTGGGACCCCTTTATGCCCTCTGATCAACTATAGCAGTGATGGCGAACTTGTGGCACAGGTGCCAAAGGTGGCCCTCGGAGTCCTTTCTGTGGGCACCCGACATTGCCCCTTCATAGCCACCTGTATACAGGGTTAAATGACTGTATTGGAACTTTGCAAAAAAAAAATAGTGGGTTTTGAATTCCAGTTTGGGCACTCGGTCTCTAAAAGGTCCGCCATCACTGAACTATCGTGATTTTCTCTATACTGTACTCTTCATTTATTTCTGTACTGCCTCCATCAGGGCATTCCAACACATCTCCGCAGTGATTCAAGAACAATTTATCCATCCTGAATCTGATATGTCCAAGGTCTTGACAATATCCTTCCTCAGGAGAGAGATGGGTGGGGAAGGTGTGCCCTGAAGTTGCCAGGCTTACATGTAACACATAAATATATTGTGCTAAGAAAATGAGTAGCTACCCTACATTCTTCTGCACTGAGTAAAGCAGGATGATGCCTTGGGGAAGGGAAGAGCAGAAGCAGTTGCATTACGCTCCCAAATAGTCCAAAGAACCGAGGGAGGACCAAGGACGCAGCAACCAATCGCTGGTGCTTCCAATTTGACAGCAAAACCTACAGAAGAACAGACGTACCCAACAACCACCGATGGCGGGGAGTGTCAACACTTAACAAGTGTTACACCATTTGTGAACGAGAGCCTCTGATTACAAACAAAAGCCCAGGCACTTCCTGTCCACTGATGCAAGCAATGAGATGCTAATCCTCTCACCTTGGCTTGTCTATTCTGAAAGGAGAAAAGCAGCACCTCTGAAGAAAGATGCAGGAGCCCCCCCCCCCCCCGGCGATGGGAAGCTCCCGTGGGCTGCAGGAATGACCCCATAAGCAGCGACAAGACCATGGTGCCTGAACTGGACATGACAATATGGGCCTGAGTTATGACCTTGCATTCTTGCTCATACGACTCAGCACAGCCTCCACGGGAGGGGAGGGGAGATGGGTCAGTTCAGCCCTGCTTGTCCTTGTATTGAGACAACAGTGGTTCAAGTAAGAGATGGTCCATTTAAAGTAGCCTCCTTCAGTTGTTGACCTTAACAGTTTCAATAAGCCACATAAAATATTGTGCAGTTTGCTCAAGTCAAGGCTGCTTAGACCATATAGAGAGCAGAAAAGAAGAACATGGGGAAGGAAATAAAAGTAACACAAAAGGATGCAATGAAAATGGAATTAGAGCCATTGGCTTGGGGGGGGGACCCTATGTATAAACTACAACAGAATGCCCAGATAGCTCTATGCAAAGTTGAGATTTGTCTACCATATACACACAAGTAGAAAAGATTGTAATGTCCCCAGTGAGGAAATAACAGTAAGCATCTGTCTTTTCAACATTGAATTATAAGTCAATTAGCGCACAAAATGGTATGGCAAATATATAACCATTGATCATTAACTGCCAAACAGCAGTAGGTCAATAACTGAAAAGCACTTGCAAATTTCAAAGATTCTTCCAATATAAAATTCCTGGAACTACCAACCAAATCTGGTGAACCACTCCCTCTAGGTGAGAATCCTTGGTGTTCCTGTTGCTCCATCTTCCCCACTTCCTCTCCCTGTTTTAAGATGATGCCCTCTTCTTTCGCAAGGGACCCAACACACAAATTTCCCACGCTGCCATCCCCAGCCTAAATCCTATTTTGGTCTCCCTAGTGTTTCACTTGGGTCTTTCCCTCCTTATCTAATACAGTACTTCAGGGATGTAAATATTTACAAAACAGGTGAGGGACGAGAGACATTGTATATGGTACCCTGGAAAAGAAAACTAGAATGTTTTTCTCAAAAATGACCAAAATTTCACAAAGTAACATTTCAGTGCAAATAAGATGGAACAGCAAGTTACTTTGTTGCATGGACATTTAAGGATTACATGTATCCAAGGCTGGTTTGTGTCTTTAAAAAAACAACAACACAATCCACCAATTATTTTGTGCCTCAAGTGTGCTTTAGTCTTCAAAGTGAAAAGACACTAGTTGATTGATGCAGAAATCATTTGCACCAATCCAAGAGATATCTGTAAGGAAAAAAAGTATTTTTTTTAATGTTTGCTTTCTTCCCAATACCTGGACATGAGATACCTCGATAAAACATCTCATCCCTTTCCCCTCTGTTTAGCCTTTAAGTCCATCCAAAAGGCAATGGCAGTGCTATATGTATAAAATAAAGTTCTGTTACAACAAAACATTCTGAGAATGCCCAGGAAGCATAGAGAGAACAAATCCTTGTAATACTTTTGTTACATTCACTAGAGGTCTTCTGAAAAAAAAAAGGCTAGTGTAAAAAATATATGATGTGCTAAGTAAGGCAACATATGCCTTCCTCACAATGGCTATTGCAGTTTTTATCATTGGGGTGCCCTTCAGAGGGGGCTATGATTTCTAACATCCCTATCCAGCAACATGGCTAGGCATGCTGACAGGGATGATGGAAGTTTTAGTCCAATGCGTATAAAGGGCCCTCAACTTTCGTAAACAGTTGGCTTTCTGCCACTTCAACAAGGGTTCTCAAAGTGGGCTTTAAGGTAGATGCCAACCACCTGTGTTTTGCAGAGGGATACTCCTGGAGATTTTAACGTTAGGACAGGATCACCATGAGGAAGGCAGTTCCTCAGACCACCAGGCCAGACTACAAGATTTGATTCGATTCTTGCTGATCCAGACCGGGACGATTAAATTTGAGCCCCGGTGTTTGGGAAGGGACACAGCTCATGGACAAGAACCTCCTACAATTCTAGGCGCCGCTCCCAGCCTTCAAAGGTCCCGACTCAGAAAAGCTGAAACATATCTGTTAAGTCTTTTAAAGTGCCATAATAGTTTGTACCTTTTCCTCTCCATGAAGCTGTAATATATTATTTACCTTCCCCTCACCACATGAGATTTTATTTCAAAGGGCTCACAAATGATTGATCTGATCTGAACCCAAGCTGGGACGAAATTCCAACAGAATCCAGATGTACCTGCTAATTTGGGGCACAGGTTTGATACAAACAGGCAGAAGAGGAAACCAGAACAGATTACTGACATTTTAACAGCATGGCAGAAATGATAAATAAATAAATAAACAAATAAAGTAGACAATATATGTTGTGGCACCTTAAAGATTAACTGCTACATTTCAAAGTAAGCTTTTGCAGACATGTCGGCTGCCTCAGACATTTTAATGTCGTCCAGCGAAATTTTAATAATGCAGCCCGGTGTCTGAGCTATAAGACCTGGGAACATGAGGGGGGGGGGGGGGAATCCAAGCTGGTATCTCTACCTGAAGAGTGGCTGAACACCGCACGTTACCCTGATTTTTTTTTCCTGCCAGAGAGAGATTAATGAGGTCTTCAGGTTAGGAGACTCTCAATTCTTAAGCTGCTCCACAATGAAAGTACAGAAGAATGGATGAGCCACTCAGGTTCATCCTTTTCTTTGGATAAAGGCAAGGAAGTAGATTACACACACTGATTCCGTGCCTTGATACAATTAAGGCAGGACAATAATACCTACTGCTATATGGATGTCTCCTTCCAACTTGTCCCAAAGTAACACAGAGATAGTTCTTACTGAGTTAAGAAATTTGCACATGGGTCGTATGCTTCGTCTATACCTTGTGATTTTGCATGTGAAGGCATTTGTTTCAAAGTGAAGAATCGTTTTACCAGGTAAGATGCCACTTGCTGGGTCAAGTAAAACCACCCATTTAAAACCTCGGCGAAAAGCAGTTCATTGTTGCTATTACCCTTCTTACACACCTGACTTTTGCATGAAAATTAAATATCCCACGTTCAGTCTCAGAATAATAATAAAAAAAGATTGAAGTGCACAAAATTAAACACGTCCAGAGTCTCACCTAACCTGCCACCTTTTAAGAGCCGTCTAATTCTTAACTACGAGCCCCAAAGGTAAACAACAACGTATATAGTCTTGACAGACTAGTCACCGTCCCGCAATTTTCATAGCTTAGATGTCTCGAGGGTTGTTCTAGTTCTTAAGGAGAACTTCTTGTCTCTTCCATTAGAGATGCGTTTGATTTTCTGATTCCCCAAGACTATAATCTCATTACAAGACAGCATATCGTAAGACGAGAAACTCTCTCTGAGGTCAGGGAGAGACACCTTCTCTGTAGAAGCAAATAAAACTTTTATCCAATTGTCTCCTTGTCACAAACCCAGGTGTGAGCAGAAGCAGTAAGGAGGGTCTGGGGCATCTTCCCTGGGAATATTTGATTCCCCCCCCAACCACACACCCACTGATGACTGAGCAGGGTCACTGCCCTGGTGACTCTTTAAGAGCATTACACACACCAAAGATCCAGCCCTGCTCTTCCCCGCCCCACAGACCGATGCGTTTTCTGTAAATAACCTTTGATAGAGGCAGAGCGGAGCCCCAATTAAAAATGGCGAGTAATCTCGTGAGGTTGGCCGAGAGCACGACACAATGGAAGGGGCCGCGGGTGGCTTTCAAAACAAAACCCAAAATGCAACCAGCGGCTTCTGGAGGCAACAGCACAGGGATGTGTAAGTGGGGAGGGCGCTCCATTTCCAAGCAATCGGCTGCCTGGTAGCAAAAGACCCCTCTTGGACACCTCCTCACTGACACGACCATAGCTGCTAGGAGAACACGTGCATGACAAAGAAGCACCCCCACCAGCTCCTGAACCCTTTAACAACAGTCCAGAAGAATGCACACTCCGGGAAGATTCTGGACTTTTGAAAGATTCTTTGCTCAGGACTCCTATGCCAATGCTTTACGCTAGGACAGAATTGCTGCCAAAGATAAGCCAAATCCTCTTTTTGGATTTGGCACCCTGGATAGGCCCACCTCTCTCATTTATGAAGCCTCGGGAGTACTGGTCCACCTCTGCCAACCATGCTGGCACACGGTACGTAAGCGGTAGAGCTCCAGGTATACTCAGATACCCGGCCTGCAAAACACATGAAAGTCAACGCACCCTTTCTCCGACAACTTCCTCAAACTTTTCAACAATGTTTCTGAATGCCGAAAAAGACCCAGATGAAGGTGATTCTACCAAATGGCCAGCAGGAACATGGCTTAGAACTTGCAGACATGTCCATGTCCAAACTGCGGCCCTCCTGATGTTTTGGACCACAACTGCCAGAATTCTAAGCTTAGACTGCCAATGACAAAGGACTGTCGGAGCTGTGGTCCAAAACATCTGGAGAGCCGAAGTCTGGACATGCCTGGGAGAGTACAGGCCAGGTCACACAGGGCACCGGTGTTCAGAGACAAAGGGGTGGACCCAGTGAGAGGACGCCTGCATCCCTAGCTCAGTAGGGCAAAACCTGGTTACCAACAGGATACAGATCTTTGAAGAACTGAGCTGTGTGGGGAGAAGGTGAAGGGATTATTTGCAAAACAACAGAGGCCTCAAGGAAAGTGTACCTTTGCGGGATGGGAGCTGGGAGAAAAAAGAAAAGGAGAACTGGACTTGAACTCAGGACTGACATCAGCATAAAGAAAGGACTGCTGAAGAAAGGGGCAACCAGGGGAGTGGCAAAGAAAACCAGCCAGAAAACAGGACTTGCTTAAGTTGCACAGGCTACAGTGAGGAGGAGTGGGTTCTACTGACCCCACTTCTCACGAGGGAGGGATTAAAACCTCCTGGCACATCCAACATAGCCCCTCTGCCAAACGAAACCCCAACAACCCAGGATTTCTAATACAGCGGTACCTTGTATAAAGGAATTAATTCATTCCAAATGAAATTATGTTAAGCCAATTTCCTTTATTTCCTTTTTTTTTTAAATGTGTGTGAGAGTGTTTGGAGATTTGTGTGTGTGCGTGTTGAATCTGGTCTCTGGGTGTCTGAATTTCGTTGTATGTGTATACTGTGTATATACACACAATGACAATAAATTATTATTATTAAAAAAAAATTATACAAATTCCCCATAGGAATGCATTGAAAACAGAGTGATCCCATTTTTATGTTGTAGGGATTCTCCCCAGAGGCGATTATGTTAAGCAAATTTCCCCTATCTCCGGAATTTTTTATGTTGTACAGATTTTACGTTATACAAAAAAACTGTTTGTTATACAAGGGTCCGCTGTAAGTAAATGCAGGTAAGAATGAGACTGGAATGACAGCAAAGTTCATGTGGAGGCGGACTGTAGAACAGGAATAGAGCAAAATTAAAAACAAGGACAGGAAGCCCTGTAGCAGAGGGGCATAAGTTAATGCACCACAGAAGGACACAGCAATTCAAGTGCACCAAAGGCTAAGATGATGGTAGGAGGAGAGGACCTACAGTGAGGGGTAGGGGTGTTAAGAATGTGGGGCACTACAAGGATGGAAAACCCAAAGCCTGAAGTTGGGGGAAGGTGTGGGAGGAGCAGCGCAAGGAGAGAAGACACGGGGGAAAGAATGAAAGAGGCAGGCGGTTGGGGTGGGGGGGAGAATCTGAAGAATTCAAGGAATTTGCATATAAGATACAAACAAAAATTATTAATTTCATGGCCGGGTAAGAGGACTGCAAAGAAGGAAAAGGCAAATAAAAGTGGGGCATGCCAAAATTAAGTATCGACACAGAGGGGAAAGGGAGAAAACACAAAGTCACCCTCGGAGCTAGCTGAGCAAGGCCTTTTTATTAAAGACCACTGCAAAGTCAGAGGCGCAGGGTGGGAGGAACGGGCCAGGAGCGAGAAAGCCAAACAGAACGCAGGAGGCAAAAGTTTGGGCGCAATTTAAGGGGGAGGGAGGGATGTTTCTGCAGTAACAAACCGGGGTGAGGAAGACACCCCAATGCCGCTGGCTGGGGTCGGGTTCGAGGGAGAAGGTGGTTCAGCTGCAACGGGGAAAAAATGGAGGACTGGGAGATCCCAGGAGCCGAAAAGATGATGGGACCAGGAACGCAAAGAGAGGTGGCAGGAGGAATGGTGGATGCAGAAGGGCAGAGAAGCAGACGGGACATGGAAAGGCAGGAGCTCCTACCTCCAGAAGCCTCCCAGACAGAGTTAAGGCCACCTTCCTTTCCCAGGACTGCAGCTCCCAGCACCCACTGTGCTTCCCAGCACCTCTGGCCCAGGGGATTCTGGGAGTTGCAGTCCACCTCCCCTAGCCCTTAAAAATGGGCGTACTAGCAGCGCCTAGGAATCTCCCATGTTTCCTAGCATCCCTGGATCAAAGGGTGCTGAGGGTTTCAATCCATCCCAGATTCCAGGCCTGCTAGCAGAGCCCAGTATCCCCCTAACCAAAGGATTCTGGGAGTTACAACCCCCCTCACCCACCCCAAAACAACAGGCCTGGTTGCAGCTCCTAGCAAACCCCTCCCCCCCCGCTTTCCCAGCATGCTTCTAACCAGGGGATTCTGGGAACTGCAATTTCTAAAATGTGGCCCTGGCAGCCTCCTCCTTAACCAGGAGACGCTGGGTATTGCTATCCGTACCCCAAAGAGTCCAGTATCTCCTCTTGCCCAGGGCATTCTGGGAGTTGTAGTCCAACCTCAAACCCAAACGCCCCGGCCCTACCCGTAGCTCCCAGCAAACCCCCCCCCACAACACACACACACACACACACACCTTGTTTCCCGGCAGCATCCTCTCCCCCCGCCCCAACCAGGGGGTCAGTGGCCATGCACCCTCTCGGCGGGGGATTCTGGGAGCTGTAGTGCGCGCCCCCCACCAGCCTGCCCGGCCCTCATGCGTCCCCCTCTCCCACCCCTGCCGGGGGATGGTGGGCTCGGTAGTCCCGCTCGTGGGGTGGATGGGGGGGTGGGTGGGGGAAAAGGGTGGGGGCCTCACCCTCCATCTCCATGTCCTCGGGCTCGCTCAGCTGCTGCTCGCCGGGCTTCTGCGGGGGAGGCGGCGGCGGCGGCGGCGGAGGGGGAGGAGGCGGCGGCGGGGGTTGTTGTTGTTGTTGTTGTTGCGGCGGCTGCTGTTGTTGTAAGGGCGCCGGGGGCGGCTGCGGCTGCTGCTGCGGCTGCTGGGGGGCCGGCGGCGGGGGATGATGGTGGTGGTGGTGGTGGTGGTGGTGGTGGTGGTTCATGTCGTCGGGGCCGGGGAGCCCCACCCCGGGGGCCGCCGGGGCCAAAGAGGCAGGGGGTGGAGGAGAGCGCCGGAGGAGCAAGAGGGGGCGGCGGGGAAGGCCCGGCCGAGGGAGGGAGGACAAGGCCTGGCCGTCCCGGTGCTGCTGCTGCTGCTGCTGCTTCTCCTCCTCCTCCTCCTCTTCCTCGTCGTCCTCCTCCTCCTCCTCCTCCTGCTGCTGCTGCTGCTGCTGCTGCTGAGGGCGGCTTCCTCCTCCTCCTCCGGCCGGCCAAGAGCGGGAGGAGGCGACGGCGGCGGCGGCGGGGGGGCGGGAGGGGGAGGCAGCGAGACGCGCACGTATTTACTGGCGATTCGCCCAATGGCGGCGGGGGGGGGGATGAGAGGGAGAGGAGAGGAAGAGGAGAGGAGGAAGGCCCAGGAGCTCCTAAGAGGAGGCCTGAGGCCGGGCTGGGGGGGGGCAGGGGGGAAGGGGAGGCTCCGGACCCTCAGCGGCCGGGCCCGAGCAGGCGGCCCAGCAGGAGGAGGAGGAGGAGGAGGAGGAGGCCTCGGGGGTGGTGGTGGTGGGGGTGGGGGTGCCGCCGCTGCTGCTGCTGCTGCTGCTGCTGAGGAAAGGGAGGTCTGCGGAGGCCGGGCCTCGAGGGAGGCGTCTCCCTCCGGCTTTTCCCTCGGACGGGGCCCCCTCGCCTGCCTCCTCCTCCCTCCCTTCCCTCCCTCCCTTCCCTCTTTCCTTCCTTCCTTCCTTCCTTCCTTCCTGCCTGGCTCGGCTCTCAAAATGGCGGCCGAGAGGTGTCACATCCGCAGGCAGGCAGGGAGGGAGGGAGGGAGGGCGACACCCCCCCCCCCCCCACCCACCCCAGTCCTCCCCCGCGTCCGCCTGCCGGCTTTTGCCCCTCCCCCTCCCCTCCCCTCCCCTCCCTCAGGTGGTCGGCCCTGACTGACGACGGCAAGGACAGCGCCCAGAGCAGGGGGTTTGGGGGGGGGAAATAAAAAGGAGGGTGGGGTGGGGTGGGTGGTGGGGGGGGGGCGCCGCCAGAGAAGAAGAAGAAGAAGAAGAAGAAGAAGAAGAAGAGGAGAGGAGGAGGAGGAAGGCCCGGGGAGGGAGAACTCGCCCGCCCGCCCGTCACGGAGCGGAGCCGCAACGGAGGAGGAGGAGGAGGAGCCTCCGGGAGGGGGAGGAGCCACCCGAGGGGGGAGGGGGAGGGGGAGGGAGCGCGCCCCCGTGGCTGCTGCTGCGCGCGACCAGGTTGGGGCGTTGAGGAGGGTTGTTTTGGGGGGGGGGGGAGAGAGAGAGGGAGGCTGTGGTGGGGGGGAGGGGTGGTTCAGTGGGAGGGGGCTACTTTGGGGTGCTGAGGGGTGGGGTGGGGTGGGGGTGGGGGTGGGGTCCAATGGAGACCCCCCCTGCCTTTGGGGTAACATGGAGGGAGGGAAGGAAGGGGTATTTCCTGGGGAAGGGGCAACCCTGGGGGGGGGGGGGAATGGGAGAAGGAAGGAGGGAGGATTAGGGGGTGTAATTAGGAATGGAGGGGGTGATGAGGAATTTGGGGGGGTTAATGGGGAGGGAGGGAGGGGTGTGAAGAGGAGGGAAAAAGGTGGGGAGGGGGAGTTGGGGAGGTGTGTGTGGTTGAGGGGGGTCAAATGGGGGAAGACCCCAGCGCTTGGGGTAAGAGGGAGGGTTAAGGGGGTGTAAATCAGAAGGGATGGGTGATGGAGAACTGGGGGGGGTCTTAGTGGGGAGGGAAGGGTCTGAAGAGGAGAGAAACAATGGGGGGTTGGGAGGGAGAAGAGGATTGGGGTTTTTTTTGGGGGGGGGACATTTCTCCAGGGAAGTGGGCAAAAGGGGGTGGCCCTCCAGATGTAGCTGGACTCCCAGCGTTCTGGCCGAGGCTGATGGGAGTTGTAGTCCAGCAGCATGGGGGAAGGGGTGTGTGCAATTTGTGCATTCTTGGATTAAGAGGTGATGTTAAATTTGGGGAGGCGGTGGCAGGAGGTGAGGGGGAAGGATGGAAGCAGTGGGGAGGGACCATGTGGGGGACATTTGGTGGGAGAAAGCAGGGAGGAACTGTCTGTGGTTTGGAACTACAACTCCCAAAATCCCCCCCCCCCAGTAGCTATGCAGTCACCACCACCCCAACAGAAATCTGCACACAACTAGCACACTTGTGCGGGGAGGGGGGAACCTTTACCTTTTTACAAAACAGTGTCAAGTCCTGAAGAGATGGGTTAAACCGGGAGAACTACATCTCCCAGAATCCCCTAGTCACGCTACCTTGGGGACTCTGTGGGTGTCCTTTCAGGCTTTAGAGAGGAATAGGAGTAGGAGTAGGGAGGCAAATTGATAGGGTCGAGGCAGGAGGGGTGGGAAGGCCAAAGAAACTGATGCGGAGTAAAGAAAGATAACAAATTGGATGGAGGATAAGCACTCCTCCAGATGTTGGATGGACTGCGACTCCCAGCATCCCTCACAATCGACTGTGCTGCATGGGGCTGATGGGAGAGGCAGTCCAGCAAAGATGGAGTTGCCTAGAGGCCATTAGTGGAAGCAGCAGGAGATGGATAGAAACCATGAGATTAGGAGGACCTCTTGCGTCTCTTCCTTTGATAAGCAAGATGCACTCTCATAACTAGGGAGGTAACTATAAGGTTCTACTTACACACCATCAAAGGAGTAAGGTTATTTCTCCTTAAGTTACAGTTCTAATGGAACTAAAGAGACACCTGCATTTTTAAAGGAAGGAATCAGTGCCACATAACTCTTTTATAACTAACTTGTTATTTTTGAGGTCTAAATAACATAATTGTGTGTAGGATTCCAGCCTTAATCCATTTAATTGCCAGAAGCATGGTTCAGAAAAAAATAACACTTAGAAGTAGCATGACAATGTAAAACCAGAAAAATTGAGCCGGGGGGGGGGCAGAAAAATGACTTGTGTCATATTCAGATTGTGCCGTAAAAAACCCACATTTGTTTGCTTGTGATGCAGGCCCATCTGGAAACAGATTTGAATGTGTTTTATCATCAACCAGACCTCCCCCCAATAATAAAAATTATTATTATTATTAATAGAATTGCTTAAGTCTGCAGGGTCCCTTCTTGATAGGCCTTTCTCTCCTCAGAAGAGGAATAAAGGTGGCACATCTACACCTGGGATTCCCTTAAGGTGATTTCCAGAAGGGTTGAAGCAATCAAGTCTGGGGCACTTCTGGCATTCTGAAAGATTTCCACAAGTTTTATTATGGTGGAAATGTGGGCGGTAAGGGGATGGGATGCTGAGGTTTTGTTGTTTTTCAAATGCTTCATTTCTCAGAAAGACAAAAGGCCAGAGGCTTCCTCTGCCCATCGCCCATTGTTCTCTGCAGGGTGGAAATTTCCTGAGAAACAAGTGATGGGATAAGACTGATATGATCAAGGGTTCAAGGAGGTGGGGGTGGGGGAGAGGGAGAGATGAAGGAAGAGCAGAGAGTTTAGGCGAGTTAGGAGGCAAATAGGTTGATCTTGCACACACGGGGCTACTCAGATTTTATACTCCCAAGAAAGCCCTATGAGAAGAAGCCCTCTGAGAACCACCCGGAAACCATCTGGATCTATCCACCTCCTTGGACTTGTCCCCCACCCTTGCAAACGATCACTCGGAGTTCCCATGAATCTTAACCCCATTAAAAATGGTCCCTCCATGACAATTGGAGCAACCTGCAAATGAAATTGGTGGATCAGTGAGCACAGGCAGAAGAGGCCTGTTTAAAATGGTTTTCTCCGAAGGAAACCTGGGACTCAGTGTGAACTCTCAGCCAGCCTTGGGAAATGAAATGGATTTCCTGTAATTTCTACAGTTCCCAGGATACTCAAAGGGTAAAAAAAAAATGAGAGTTGAAAGTCATCTGAAAGGAATACAGGTCAGGAGGTTTCCCTGGTTTTCAAAAGGCTTACTTGAGAGGATCTTCTTAATGTCCCAGTCATCTGCCGAGAGGGCTGAGTGGATAAGTTTCCCAAACATGGGTCCTTCTTCTTTGGATCAAGTTTCCCTGCAGGGTTTAAAAATAGAAATTCACTGCATATGATGAACTGGAATGTGTATGAAAATGGAGCCTTCTCCCTGTTGCTCCTCAGAGCAAATACTATGAATTATTATTATTAATTGTTGTTGCTGTTTGCATTGGCATTTTCTATTGTCCAAGGAAACAATAATTTGGATGCTGGTCTTGCTTCAGATGACAGGCCTCGTAGCACTCTTCCAAGTTCTCAGGAGATGCTTCGGCTTCCATCCAGCTTGCGGCAAAACCCTGGTACTTCCTTCGTTATGGTGCACTTAATCCGCAAAGGCACGGTCGGTTCACCTATGCCATTTCACGCCCTTGGGTGTCCTCGGTTTTGGTGGGGGTCTCGTCTCCAGAGGTGTGAAAGTGGCCAACACCTCCAAAACCCTCCAGGACCTGGGAGGAGCTGAGTTCCAGCCCTTGCGTGGCTGTGGAAACTCACGGGAGGGTGGGTGCCATGGATAAAACCACTCCTTAGAGATTTTGCACACCTTGAACGCTCAATGGAGGTGACCTCAAGTCAAGAACACCTGGACAGCAAGGAAGAGGAAGAGAAACCCTGGCGGCCCGTGAATGTTCTCTAGCGAAGAAGAAAAATAAAGTTTGGATAAATTACTCTCTTTTTTTTTTGGACCCAGCCCCCCCAAAGACAGCCATGAATATTGACTTTTCTGTTATCAAGCCCTACCAAAAGAGAGAGAGAGAGATGTGTCTGCAGAATCACCTCTGGACACTTCAGTTAATAAGGTTTGGGTGGCTTCCTCCTGTCCACGCTTCTCCTAGCAGCTAAAACCATTTCTGTTTAGACAGATTTCGGCCAACGAGGCAGGTCCGTTTGATGGTAAGCATTCTTCCTTTTGATTTTATTTTAAAGTAGTCATACTGATGCAACATCCTTTTTGTGATCATGTCTTGAATATTTTCTTGTTTATGCTGTGGAGTTTTTTTTTTAAAGTTTGGGGTTAAGGTTTTGTTTCTTGCTAGATTTGGGGTGTGTGTGTGTGAGAGAGAGATTTCTAATGGAAACTGCCTTCTACAACGGAAAAAAGTTGCTGAAATAAAATAAACCCTGGACACCTTATTGTGTCCATAAATCTTATGTATGCGTAGGGCCTGAATCACTCTTGAATGCCAGGGTGAAAACCATTCAGTAGAAAAGGAAACTGGTTTGGGGAATGCTTTTCGCACTTCCCTTGCATCGAGAGAAAGTCTGCTCTTGTCTTGGTTTTGTGAGGCTGCAAAAACACCCCAGAGATGGCTGGCTCTGGGGTGCTGCGTGTTGCGTCGTGCCAAATGGGTAACCTTTCCAAATTGCGGGTATACACCTGCTGGTTTTCGCTTGTACCACGGGAGGAGACGGGACCGGCTGTTTGGGGTAGGGGAAGTTTGAGAAAGCTTACCAACTGTGCCGTCCGATCTCTTCATTGGAGAAACCTTGGCGAATCTCAGGACACAGTTTGGGGAAGCCACGGATTTCCCCTTCCTGGGTTTTTCACTTCAGTATTGGCGGAAAGGTAGCAGTCAAGCCACAGGGAGAGACTCCCTGGGAAGGACCCCCTCTGCTCTTCACCGCGCCAGATCCCGAGCTGGCTGTTGGAGGAGGAGAAGCAGCAGCCCAGGTGACGGAGCTGCCACCAGCCTTCTGAAAGGGAGAGGGGTTCCGAGGGGCCGGAATGCTGAGCGCCTCGTCCTCCGACCCGATTGGCTGCGGCCTAGCTCAGAAAGGGAAAGGGCCGGGATCGGAATGCTAGCCCACGGCAACCAGGATGGCAAACAACAGCGAGACCAGAAAGAAGGGCGGCAGCGTCCCTGGGAGGAGGATGTCCAGAAATGGCTCCCCGTGCCGTCTGCCTCATGGCAAGGGCTGGGCCCGTTCTAAAAGTTGCCCGAGTTTTGAATTCTTGGTTCATTTTCTCTAGCTGTGTAGAAGACGTGTAGGGATTCAGAGGGCAGGATCGCTCCGAGTTCCTCGCATCCGTCCGCCCCTTTTTACCAACAGCTGGCACTCGCCATCTTAAAAACATGCTCGGAGACATTAGCAGGGGGGGAAAGGATGAAAGGTGTTATTGTTTAGAATTGAACAGATTAAACAGCAAAAGGACAAATGTGGGTTCTTTCAGCAATAGACCTTAACAGACCCCAGAGAGGGGAAAAGCACAAACAAGAAAGGCAGGGCTCTCTTTGAATTGAGAGGCAGGAGGAAAACCATTGGCTAGTGCTGGATAGATTGACAGCCAGTCCAGCCCAGAAAGGTCCCTCCCAGCTCTGCCTTCTTCAGGCAGCATGTGAGATTGTAAACACTCCCAACAGTAAAACAATAGGATTGCCTCCACTGGCAGATGCTGGAAACCACTGGAAAACAAACCAGTGATTCACAAATGGCGTTCTCTGAGCCATTCAGGGGGTATTTCAGGAATGGAGTGATTTCTGGCACCATAAAGGTTAACTAGGATTTTTGAGTGACAAAAGTTTTGTGGGCTGCAGCCCACTTCTTCAGACTTTTCTGAAAACCAGAGGGCTTGGAGGTGTTTCCATTTTTTGGACTGCCAATCCCAGAAATCCCAAGATGGCTGGGGAATATGGGTGTTATAGTCCGAAGGAAGGAAAATCTCTAGGGAGTACCTACAGGTGCCTCCAGCTACCTGTACCTTCAGCTGCGTCTGGAGATTTTCTTGGGATTGCCGCCTGCTTTTTCATGGAAGGTTATCTGAACAGCAAATTATTTATTTATTCACAGAGTTCAAGAATGTAGGAAGGGGGTGATGAGGGGGGACAGAAACGCCCAAGGAAATGTGAGCCCGGACAAACAGATTGATGTACACCCAATGAGCGGAAAACAAAACCAAAAACCAGAGCTCAGATCATTACATTAAAAAAGCAAAACATATCACAATCATTGTGTTACTCCTTGCTTCTTGGCGGCTGGAAAAGACAGAAAAAGAAAACAGCTTTGGCTCCCTCTGATGGTCAACTCTCCTATTAGACCTTGGAAATATTCCTTAAGAGGGAAGGCTCCTTATGAGACGCCTGTCCTTTGTCATCTAGAACGGATTCAAGAACGGCATAAAACCTGAAAGGTTCCACTGAAAGGTCTTGAAATGCCTGTGAAAAGTAACATTTAAAAATGACAAGCCATTACTTATGACACCCCAAATAACTTTGTAGGTATTTATCGCATGAACTGCATATTTATTTTTAATTTATTTTAGAGTATCTTTACCCCACCTTTCTCCTTGGAAAAGGACCCAATTTATTTCTGTTTAGTTCTAATCTCTGCAACAAGATGTCTTCTTTTAAAATCATCCCACCCTTTCTCTAGGCCAAGTAGAAGGGGCAGATTTTAAGCAAGGCTTAGATCAGACTTGGGTGCCACTACCATTGGCAGCGATCTTGTCCTTTGCCCTCAGGCACCCCTCAGTATCTTGGGCTCAGCATTCTGTGCTGAAAACTCAGATGTTTTGGTTCTCCTGGACAGCCTCTGGGTGTTCAAATGTGTTATGGATATTTCCTGAGGCTTGCCATCCTACATGATGACCATACTTGAAAGGTGACCATGTTTGACAGCCGTCTTGTACTGACGGTAGCAGTTATTTTGATGGGTGAGAGCATAGGCTTGCTATAATCCAAATTTTTGAGAGCACCTGTGGGGTTGGGGTGGTGGCGGCGGCAGCCTTGAACCTATTCCTCGCCGTGTCCTGCTTTATTCTCAGCCTTGCCTTCAATTCCTCTTCTGCTTTCTCTCTTTTGAGAAGCTAGGTCCTGTTGGACTCTCACAGCCAACGGTTTGGATCATTTTGCATTGACCACTTGAACCAATGCAGAAAAGCCACTGTACCAGCACACACTGGGGAACAGTAAGCAAAGTCTTTTTTAAAAATGGCTCAGGGCAATTACCACCTCTCTCAGCCATACTTTTCTTCTTCTTTCCAGCTAAGAAACAGGAAGCACAGCTGGCAAGGGTTGGGTCTGTTTGACACTAGAATCATTGGGTCCAGGCTGAGCTATCCAGTAGTTAGGGTTGTTGTGAGAACTGACCTGATAACACATTAGAACAACAAATGAATGCCACAAAACTCAAAGTGTCCTTAAAATACACAAAGATGAAACAATAAATTTTCTGAAACGTTAATTTTCAGGACTGCAAGTGTCTGTCTCCTCGGATACAGTAAGGTTGTGTCTTCGGTCATTCTCACAGTGTTCCATATAGTAAGGAACCAATCTTGCATTGAGAAGGTGGTGGTGGAACGTCTCAGAGTAATCAACCGTTAACATGCTAATTGTTTACAACTGTTTTTGTTTTGGTATCAGTTGAAAGATACATCACTATTCTTTTTCAGTCTTTTACAGTTGACTGCCCTGAGCCGTTCCTTGAGAAATGCATAGAAATCATGGGAAAGAAAGAGCCAGGACGTGCCATCAGGGCCAAAATCAGGGCAATGCCAGAATCGGAGCCCTGAAATGTCACGAATGTAACCTGTGTTTCACTTAAGAAGTCGTGCTGCCGCTTCAACATGTCACGGGGGGGGGTGGAATTCCCCCCCCCCATGTCTCCTGCCTCCCTAAGCTCTCTCTGGCCCAGCCTGACAAAAAAGGACTCAAAATGGGAGACCGGTTTATCAAGCACATTTTGCATTGGCATAAAAGGGCCCCCCTCCCGAGTTCTGTTTTTGGAAACTGAGCCAATATCATGCCGCGATTCCAAGACGGGGGTGCGTGCAAAGCATCCTCTTTCCTCGACCCCGGCCCGCCTTGAGGGTCCCGAGCCCTTAAAAAGCAAAAAAAAGCAAAATCACATGCTGCTGAAAGCATGGCAAAGCAAGCCAGCTGGAGCGCTTCAGCCAAGACGCCCGACTGCGCATGCGGGCGGGCGGGCGGGGAGGGGTGGGGGTTAAGCCTCTGACAACCCTCGGCGCGCTCCTCCCCTCCCTCGCCCCCCTTCCGCGCTTGCGCAGACCGCCTTTCCCCTCCCATTCCTCCTTTCTCCTTTTTTTTTTTTTTAAATGGCCGCGCAACCAACCTTGATGGATAGAGAACGGGAGCGGAGGGGGCGGAGCCGCCTAGGAGGGAGGAAAAAAAGTCCTCACCTCCTTTTATGACAGTGATGGGCACGTCAGGGGCCCAATGGAGGCGCAGGAGCGTCCGAAGTCTCCCTCCGGAGTGGGGGGGGGGAGAAGGAGGCGGGCTTTGCGCGGATGGGCGTCCGGGCGCAGGCGAGCAGGTTCGGGTGAGGTCTTTTGGTGCGCTCCGGGCGGCGTCTGGGGCTCAGTGTGGTCGGAGGCGGCGGAGAGGCCGGGCGGGAGGGCGGCCGGGCGGGTGGCTGGTGGCGGGAGGGGGAAATGAGGCGGATCATGGCGTCGTCGGGAGGCGCCGGCCGGAGGTAGCCGCGCCCGCCTAAGCCAGCCTGCTTGCTTGCTTGCTTGCTTTCTTTTCCGCCTGCCTGCCTGCCTGCCTGCCTGCCTGCCGGATCCAGGCCGAGCCTCCTCGGGAGCAGGAGGAAGAGGAGGAAGAGGAGGAGAGGAGGAGGATGGAGGAGAAGGCGTCCAAGGAAGACGGCGAGGCGGAGATCCAGGAGCTGCACGGGCCCGAGCACTGGTTCAGCAAGTGGGAGCGGCAGTGCCTGGCCGAGGCCGAGCAGGACGACGGCGCGCTCCCTCCGGAGCTGCAGGACGACGACGACGACGAGGAGCCCCCGCCGCCGCCGCCCCCCCATCACCAGCAGCACCAGCAACAACAACAACAACACCAGGCCGCCGCCGCCGCGGGGCCGCAGCCCGAGCACAAGCAGCAGAAGCTCTGGCACCTCTTCCAGAACTCGGCCACCGCCGTGGCGCAGCTCTACAAAGGTAGGGGGGGGGGGGAGGGGAGGGGAGGGGGGGAGGGTAGGGTAGGGGGGGACAACACCCACCCCCACCCCCCGGGCGAAAGAGGGAGGGAGGGAGGACCCCCCCAAACACACACACACACACACACACGCACACACACACACACACACACACACACACACACACACACGCACGCACGGGGGAGGGGGCGGGAAGAAAGGGAGGGGGGGATTGGGGGGTGGGGGGGGGGAAGAAGAGAAGCAGCAGCAGCAACACAACCCGGTGCCGCCCCGGCCCTCAAGATGGCCGGAGTGGAGGGGGAGGGGAGGGGGGGGGGGGGGCGTTACGGGGAGGAAGGGGGTGCCGAGTCATGGCCACGACGAAGCCGCCTTGGGAATTGGGGGGGGGCGAGGAGGAGGAGGAGGAGGAGGAGGAAGAAGACCCCCCCCCTTAAAAAAATCCCCTCATGGGGTATTGTCTGTTTTGGGGGGTGGGGGGAAGAGAAGGTAGCGGCCCCCGTTTCTTTCCTCCCCTCCCCTCCTCCTCTCTCTCTCTCTCTCTCTCTCTCTCTCTCTCTCTCTGCTTCTTTCTGAGGCGACCCCGTTTTTCCTTCCTTCCTCCCCCCCCTCAGGAAACGGGTTTGGGAAGGGAAGCCCGTCCCCCCCCTCCCACCCGCGCCCACTGGACGTGATCTTACAAGGGGTCGGGGGTTGTGTGTGTGTGTGTGTGTGTGGGTGTGTGTGTGGGCTCTCTCTGAGGCGAATGTGAGGAAGGCGCGCCCGCCGAGGGGTGGGTGCGTGTGTGGGTGTGTGTGTGTGTCTCCCCCCCCCCAAAAAAAAGAAGACCCATTTCCTTCCTGCCCCCTCTGAGGTGGCGGCGGGCGGGTGTGTGTGTGTGTGTGTGTGTGTGTGTGTGTGTGTCTTGACACAAGGTATAGCCCCTTGCCTTCTTTCCCCTTTCTTTCCCCCGCAGGATTCCCGAAAGCGCCCCGTACGTGTGAATGTGGAGCGAGGGTTGGGCGCGGCAGGAAGGCAGGCGTCGTGGGGACGCTCGGGGGGGGGGTTTGTCCCCTGGACACGCGTCTCCCTTGACCCGCTTGGGCGAGTGTGTGTGTGTGTGTGTGTGTGTGTTGGGGGGAGAGAGAGAGAGAGAGAGACAGGCGCCTCCTCCTCCTCCTCCTCCTGCACGCAGGGTAGAGAGACACGCGTCTCCCCGTACACACACACACACACACACACGCGCCTAGGGCCAGACACGGGTCTCTCAAGGCCCGGCCCGCTCACAAAATGGCGTGAGGCGGATTCCTCCTTCCTCCTCCTGCCAGCCGGCCTGCCTGCCCGCTAGGCTCGCCGGGCGCTTCCCTTTTCTCTCCCACCCAGCTTCTTCTCTTCCTCCTCCCCGTGTCGGAGGATCCAGACGGGAAACGGGAGGTTGGCATTTGCGGGCGGAAGACCAGGAGGCCCGGCTCCCAGGCCAATTTGGGCAGGCAGCCTTCCCTCTCCGCCCCCCCCCCGGTTGGGAGGTGGAGTCGTCCGGGTTCCCCTTTGGCTTCCCAGGCGGACCTTCCCATTCACAAAATGGCGGGGGGGGGGAGAGAGAGAAAAACAAGGAGAGGAGAAAGGAGGAAAGACTTTGGAGGGTTGGGGGGGGGGAGAGACTTGGAGAAAGACCCTAGAGAACCCCACAGGCGCATTTTTTGTTGTAATGGCATCGCCTCTTACTATGATTTTTTCTTCTTCTTCTCCTCCCCCCCTCCCCAGGTGGCCACACAGTTTATTTGCAACCTTGACTGCACAGTTAACAGAAGGGGGGGGGAGGATCCCTCTTAGGCACGATCTCTCTCCCCCCCAGACCTACCCTAGTCCTCATGTTTAGACCCGAAGGAGCCCCCACGGGCTTCCCACCCTGCTGTTTCCGCCCTTTCTTCCTCCCAGCTTTCGGGCAGCCTCCCATTCCCTCCCACCCCCTTTTCTGCTGAACAAAATGGCGAAGGCCAACATGGCCGAGGAGGGAGGAAGGAGGCTTCCCCTAGGATGACAGCAACCCTAAGCAGGAGCTGGAGAGAAAGAGCAGCTCGCCGTTCTCTTTCTCCCCCCCTATTTTTCCATTTATTTTTCTCCTTTCTTTTTGTCTTCTTCCACTCCTCCTGCTGCTCTTCTCCCCCCCCTCCCTTTTGCACAGACCGCGTGTGTCAGCAGCCGGGCCTCTCGCTTTGGGTTCCCTTCCAGAATGCTGCCACGGCCGTCACCAACCTCTACAAAGGTGAGGAGCCATTCTGGGTGGGTGGCAAAGGAAAAGGCACGTGGAGGGTGGGAGCGGATGGGCAGGGCAGCAGGGGAAATTCAGCTCGGAAAGAAGACCCACTGTTTATTTCCAGCTGCTTTTCCTTCTCAGGGATTCCTGGGCTTTCGGGAGTTTGACTGGCGTCTTCACCTTCCTGTCAGCTCTCAGTTTTGAGTGAACGGAGGACTGCATTGTGGGCTTCAACACCACACATTCTCGGTGGCATAAGGCTCTTTCTTTGTCTGGAGATAGTGGCTTTTTCTGTTGCACTTTCTAGTGCTATTGTTTCAGTGGTTACCTGCAGATGTGCATTTCAGAGTGCTTTATCCTTTTCAGAATCTGCTTAGATGGACAGTTTATTTGTCTTGTTAGAATTGTGGCTTTTCTTGGACAACCTAGCCTTGTGTTCTTTAAACGCAGAAAGGTGTGGTGGTAGTTTGTATAATAGGAATGGATATGTGTGTGTGTTGTTTGGTGCAGTGGTAGCAGCAACCAGTAGGAAGGCCGTGTTTTAATTTGGAATATTGGCCTTCAATTAATGGTTTTCACTACGTATATGAGTAGGGATTTTATTTGGGACATTGGCATGACAGCCATCTTATAGGAAGAAAGAGCATCAGCCTACAGGAGAAAGTCAAGAATTCTAATGTCTGAAACTTAATGGAAGTTGAAATGACAAAATAATCTCTCAGCATTTCCTATAATATTTTTGTGCATTGTGCAGAAAACTGAACTTCTACTTCAGAAGAGAGAACTGAATCTAGTATGATATGTAAGTTCCAGCATATATATTCACTGGTTCCCTGGAATATTGATTGCTCTTTCATGTGAGTGCTAGAGTGTGCTTATGTACAAGTAGCAGAAGTGAAAAAGGGACCTTTTCAAAGTTGGATATCTCACTTATTGGGTCCTAACTGTCATCTCCAATCTCTGCCTTAAGTTTCAGCCTGGCTTGTGCTCTTTTTGCGGGTGCCAATGGGGTGGCAGCTGTGCCCCATTCCAAACAATACAGCTGGCTCTCAGATAATAGCCCTACTGAATACATGGATAGTCTGTGCCTCTCCAACCTGTCCCCCTCTAGGTGCGTTGACCTGCAGTATCCCCCACCATCTTTCATTGGTCCCAACTGCTCTGGAAGACAACAAAAGGCAGGACTTTGAAGTTTGTCTGTCTTCCATGTTGTTGTTGTTGTTGTTGTTTTGTCTTGATCCCTCTCCATACACTGGTGGGTGGCCTTTTGCTGTATTTTTGGCTTGAACCCAAGTAGTGTTTATTTAGCTGCTTGCTTTGCTGCTCGTTGCCCTAAGGCCTCTACTTTTCCAGGATTCATTGAGAGATTGGTTAGGGTCCTTGGATATGGAGTTTTCAGAGTATCTTAAGAATGTAGTCTAGAAGCAGGAAGGGATTGTAAGGTGCCTAAACTGGGGAGCCATGAGCTCTCAAGCAGTGCCCTTCCTGATGGAATGCCCTTGATTCTCAAGGGAATAGGGTTCCTTTATTTTCCTAGAGAGCAAAGTGATCTTCACCCTTTGATGCTTGCCTGTTGTACAATGGCTCACAATCCCAATGGAACTGATCTGTTGGGAACACAGCCCTGTCGATAATTGGCTTCTGCTCTAGGTGAAACCTTTTCTGCTGAAAACAGTTGGAATCTTGTTTTGAAGTGAAAAAGCATCTTTTAATCCCTAGAAGTAGGAGGGAGACAACTTAGTCCCAAGTAAAAAAAGGCTGAACAAGTAAGTCTTAACATAACACGTTAAATCTGTTCAGTGTTCTGGGTTGTGCTACTAGACTAGAGCTGTTTGTGTTTGCTTTGCCCTGGACATGAAGAAAATGGTCAGCAAAACTCGGATTTCTCTCTACCAGAAAGTGATCCTTTCCCATTATTTTATAATGGGTTTGCATTTCTTAAGTCACCAGAACAGGAGCCTCAGCAAGGTAGTTAAGAGAGTTAAATTGTTCAGTTTGGCCTTAGATTACTCCTTGAAAGGAGATGATCAGGGTCAATTCGATTTAAATTAAATTTATTTCAACCATGATTTTTTTTTAAATGTGATTTTAATCTGTTTGATTTTTTAAAAAAAAAGTTTATCTGCCCTGGAGAGGAAATTTTGCACAATCATTTATCTTATAATAGAATGCTGCTAGGTGTATATGATTCCAGCGTCCTGTGGTAGGAATGGAATGCAAGTCTGAAAACAGTGTACAGTTAGTCATCCGGGAAGGTATTTGCCAACTTAGCCAATAGTGTTAGTCAGTCTTGTTTTCCTCATTATTGAAGCAGCCATTTTGCTTGCTTGTCATTCAGTAGAAGAATCCAAAAGCAATGAGTGACTAAAAGCAGGTCCTGTCTGTACCTCTGACTAGAAATGTGGCTGGCAAAGAGTAAACCAACAATGAGCAAGGCCCCAGGGCTCCACTGTGCAGCAGGATTCCCCCCCCCCCCCCAAAATACGTTGAAATGAAGGATTTCACTTTGGGTTGCACCAGTATGGTTCTTCTTGCCTCCTTGTACCAGTTCAGATGCTAATATGAAAGGACCTGCCCTCAAGCAGCGATTCTGGTCTCTTGCCAGACATTTTGCTGAGATCTGTAGCTCACTTAGTGCCATCTTGAGTAAAAGGTTAGCTACAAACTCTGGATCAGTATCTTAATATCAGGCGGCAACTGCCACAACTAGAGCTTACCTCAACAAGTGTCTGGAACAATTGTATGCTGTATTGCTCACAACGTGGATTTGTGTTTTTGAAACAGCTCTCCAGAGCCTTTCCAGTTAAAACAGCTTTGCTGTCTCGGAGTGGCTTACGTCTTAGATTTCTTCTTGATTCCTTTAGTGACGCCTGACTGCCCCATAGGAGGATAGCCTAGTTAGTCATATTAGAAAAAATGGTCTTTCCTCATGAGCTGTAGTCTTGCATAGCATGGTTATGGTATTATTCAGAATAGCAAGGAGCGTGTAACCTACAGGTGATGTTAGTCTGATGTCATTCACCAGTTCCTCTGTGACGTCAAAAGTTCCTGTTGTAACTCATGAATTCCAGGACAATAGGGAGATGCACACACATAATGCAGCCAGTAGGGCAACTGTACGAATAGAGTGGCTGGCCATATTCTTGGAACTGTTGAGGCTAGTTTCCATTTGCTCATCTATCGTGTAAGGTAGACAGTTGAGAGGAGCATTTCTGATACCGAGGCCAGGGTTGATCAAAATAGGTACAGTATCTGCTTTGTTTGTTGTTGAGTTTGTGCAGTTAACAAGGGAGTCTTAGTGCCCTGTTTCTCGATGGCATAAAGCTTGCGGGTCGTGTGTTAAAACCACACAGCAAACTTTTGGGGTCCCCCCCCCCTTCAACTTGATCAGTGATGACTTGGTTGATGGAAGGAACCGTATCTCTTTTGTGGAATGTGGCGTCACACACATCCTGAGTGTGTGTGCTTTGCCATCTTCTCTTCTCTTACATTGTATTGCTGCACTTGACATGTGGGCGGTGCATGTCAAGTGCAGCAGACTGTCAGCGAGCAGTCATGGGAAGTATGATTTGAGAAAGCTTGTGCAAGTGGTGCCGTGCTGCCTCCTTACGAGTTGCTGTCACTACTGAAAAGCAGCTTGGTCTGTTGATGTCCGTCCTGCACAGGTTACTGAAAGGTAGACATCAGCCCATAGGCTGACATGATCATTGACATTGCTTACTGTAAATAATTTTTGGCTCGTCTGCCGTCTCCACTGCTCACCAGGAATTCTGAGTACAGTGGACCCTTGTATAACAGTTTGTATCACATAAAATCTGTACAACATAAAAATTCCGGAGATAGGGGAAATTTGCTTAACACAATTGCCTATGGGGAAAATCCGTACAACATAAAAAAGGGATCACTCTTTCAATGCATTCCTATGGGAAATTTGTATAAAGGAAAATCTGCTTAACATAATTTCATTTGGAACGAATTAATTCCTTTATACAAGGTACCACTGTACTTCTTTTCTCTTTAATGCCTAGCCAAGTCTACTTTTTGCCTCCTCCCCTCTTGTTGGTCTACCCCATGTTTTGTCTCTCTTTTCCTTGCTCAACGGAAGCCATTGCTTTGGCCTCTCCATTTTCTTTCTCACTGTAAGACTTTTGTCCTTCAACTCCTTCTTTTGCCCTTCTTCCTGTTGCCCCATTTGAGGAGTTGACTGCTCTGATGTCCTTTAACCCATTTGTTCTCAAGGTTGTTTTGACCACATCCATGAACACAGCATGAAATAAATATAGGCCAAATCAGAATTGCGGAACTCACATAATCGTTCTTATAAAGTGGTGTGTGTGAAGAATTGTTTAGTTGATGGTCCCAGTCAGATGTACCATGACCCCTGTGGGGGCCCCCCACTCTTGCAATTACAAATGGATGCATTAACCTATACATACCTCTGTTCTAATGCCAAAGCTGGAGCCACGTACTAGGTCCTTATCTTCCATGACTTTTCTACTGCCTTTAATCCTGTTCTTTTTCCTTTTCTCTTCCATGTTCCATGTGTCTTCGTCAATGGACATTCTTCTGCTTCCCCTCTCTCTGTTGGAAATCATCAGAGCTCTATACTTGGCCTCTCTGTCTGTGTGGTCGTTGGCAAGTCTCATTGGGTTCTGTGGCTTTTATTATCTCTTATGGTTTAACACACAGATAATTTCTCATTGCCAGAGGTTGTCCTGTCTCCCTCCTGGCACTTTTGCTTCAGTGCCGTTCTTTTCCCTCAAAGCATAGTTTTGCTGAGACCAAGCTTTCTTTAACCATTACTAAGGTCACCATCTACTCTGTTAAGAAGATGTAACACCTTTTGTGTTGTTGTTTTTTTGTTTTACTGTCCCTCCTGAAGCTTCAGTTCCTTTTCAGGTCCTTGTATTATCCTGCTTTGCAACATTAAGGGGGGAAAGTCTGTTTTTCCCAGCAAAAGCCTTCACCTGTGTTCCTGATTATCTTCCACCGTGATAGTTGTAGTCTTCTGCTCGCTGGACATTTTGTCTCATCTCTCTGGGTGCTTTGTGCAGCTCTCTGCTGAAAGAGGAGACCTTAACCTCTCCTCTCCTCGTCTCATCACGTGACTGTTCTGTAAATCTCATCACTGGTTCCTTGTGTGTTCCTGGCTTCTGTGTGCAATATTTTTGGTATGTACCATTGACGACTTTCTTAACCACACCCTTGAAGTTGTTATCGTTCTCCTCCTTTCCTTGTGTGTCTACCCCAGTACCTCCTTTGCGATTGCCTTTGCTTTCCTACTTTACTGCACTTTGATGTCCAAAGGCCTCCTGATCTTCACATGAGGGGACATTTCCCCTGTGCTGCCTTTCATACTTGACTTGCCTTGTAGTCTGCCTCTGCACAACTTCAGACGTTCTTCCTAGGAACCCTTTTTTCTCAAAAGATTCTTCTTGAACCACAGGAATGGCTTCCTAGCCCTTATGCCTTACTGCAGTCAAACCATATCCTCTTTAACTGAAGTAATAACATACTCCCTCTCTGATTACCATGCCTCCATTTCGACTTTCCCTCTTTTAAAGTAAGAAATACTTCAGGCAGGGAAATTGCATAGGCTTTCTTTGTCAAATAACATACAGAAGGCATAGTAAAAATAATGTTCACATTTCCCCAAGTGGGAAGAACAGGCACAGGTGCCAATGTGTGACCTCACTAGTCATTGTGTAAAAGGCGTTTGCAATCATGCCTTTAAAAGTGGCATGCAGTTGAAAGCCTGCTATGCCTCAGCGTCCAAGGGTTCGATTCTGGGCTTGTCTTGGGGGGCAAATAACTAACTGTTCACCGCCTCTCCCCATATTGGTGACCGGCATTTGCTTCTGCTGGCTAGCTTGTGTATCATCTACCTCTGCTTTCTCTGATCTTCGGTTACTGCTGGCAAGGCTTTTCTAGAGCCAGGAGTTAACTGTGGCTGTTACTTGCCTGCTGTCACTCAGCAACTTGAGTAGGATCACAAAGAAATGGGAAGGTGAAGGTTTCCTCACGGCCCAGCTCATGTCTTTGAAGTTTTCTGTGTGCTAATGGGGAATAGAAGTGGTGCCAGTTCTTTCTTTCTTTCTTTCCAAATGAGCATGCTAGTTGGAGGAGGAGGTAACCAGTGTGTGCTAGAAGTACTTAACCTCTTGCCCCGCTTTAAAGATGTGTCATTTTAGGTAGGAAATACTGTAATTAGCAATCATTCTGTAAATCACTGCTGAAAGTTGGAGCAGCCCCTTGACATGAGACTACCATCAGGTTTGGGGGGGGGGGACTTAGTGCTTTGGGGAACTTTTGAAGTGATAAGGTACTGCTGATTTCATGCTGCCCTTGCAGCCAGTCGCTTTGCTTCTGTGCTCAGGGATGCCTTTTTGTAAGATACTTCCTGCTGCAACGATAGGAAGGAAAGAGTGCTGCAGGCTCTCAAAATGTGGAAACAGTTGGCTACCCCCACCCCCACCCCCATGATCACAGGGAAATGTGGAAGATGTGTGACCTCTCCGTACTGTTCTCTCTTGCACATTATATGGTGAGCAGCAGAAAGAGTGCAGTTAATTACAGGACCGCAGGTAAGCAGTCATGCCACATGCGTGCTCCTTGGTAGCTTATTGATCTAATCTTGCACTTGCTGGATTGCTGTGTCTGTCTGATGTACGTAGAGTATATTAACAAGTGAAGATACGAGTAGCTGTCGTTAGGCCCCACATGAAAACCTAAGTATTTTGGCTTTTGCCGCGTATGTTAAGGAAATGGTTTTGGTATGGTAAGTGAAATGTTGTTTTTCTGGGCAAGGAATATTCACGGTTATCAGTCCAGGTAACAGCGTTTTTAAAGGCTTGAGAAAATCCAGAATGTTTCCTGCACTAGTTTTTTTAATGAATTTCACATTGTCATTGTTCTGTTTACCTAGTTTGGAATTGGAAGATGGGAGCAAATGCAGAACATACATGGGGAAAACCTGTGTGTAGCCAAGAGCCAAAACCTCCTTGTTGTCATTTTAAGGGTGTTTTAAGTAATTGCTTAAACCCTGACACTTGTTGGCTTTGCTCAGATGACAGTACTGAGGTACCAATGTTCAGCTCCATATCCTATCTCACAGGCCTTTGCAAGTTAATTCTCATGGTTATTGATCTCTCGGTGTCTCACAGAGGAATGTGTGAATGGAATTGGAAAATGTATTTTGAGCATAAGCGGGATCCAAACGTGGACAAGGAGCAGCTTGTTCAGACACTGCTCCAGTGGCAAAGCTGCGTGAAAGAATAAAGATGATAACCCATGGATGGGATGATGACATGATGACAGGCAGTGTGAGTTCCTGAATTCCCTACATTGATCTAAGAGGGTCGTATGGTATTCTCTTTTTCTCAGCACCTCCATTACTGTTACAAAGATGTCCTGGCTGCTAACATCAAGTTGTGGCATTTAAAAAAAATGTGCATGGTTGTGTCAGGAACATAGTATTTTTCTTATCTGTAAACTGTAAAAGTGAAAGTAGTTTTTGTCTGAACTCGCGACAGCAGGTGAGGGGAGAGGTGTATTATTGATGGGTTCAATGGAGATCAGCCCTTCCCTCTAGAAGTTGCTTTATAAGTGTGTGGCTGATGCTTAGGGTTGCCACATCCTAATCCTGCTCTCTCTCCTTCTTCTTCCAGAAAGTGTTGATGCCCATCAGCGGAGTTTTGACGTAGGAATCCATATTGGCTATCAGCGTCGTAACAAGGACGTGTTGGCTTGGGTTAAAAAACGCAGAAGAACAATTCGCCGAGAAGACTTAATCAGCTTCCTGTGTGGGAAAGCCCCTCCTCCACGAAACTCTAGAGCTCCCCCAAGATTGACTGTAGTATCTCCTAACCGGGCTACTTCCACAGAAGCTAGCTCCTCTGTAGAGACGGACTTGCAGCCCTTCCGAGAAGCCATTGCCCTCCATGGTAATGATCCTGGCTGTCAGACGTGCATGCCTCCACCCTTGTAATTTCATTAATAACGACGAGGTGTTCTGGGTACTAACCTGGCCTTCTTGGCATTTTATAACGTCGTGCCGTGGTCTCTGGCTGAACGATGATGTGTCATTCTTACAGTTGAATCTAGTGAAGCATCAAAGTGCACTTACTGGACTGGTTTCCTCTGCACTGGTGCTAAAAAAAGCATTAAGGTTCAACAATTGGAGTGCCTTTCTGGTCTGAGAACACATGTAAAATGTCCCCACCCCTCCATTCTGTGTCATGAATAAGGCTTATAGCTGTTTAAACCACCCTCCTTTGTCTTTCTCGAGGCACTCCCATGAGGATAATGTGATTTTCATGTGCAATCATTTGGGGTGCAACATTCTGTGGTGTTAATGTTGTGTGTTTCACGTCCTTACTGTCGTGTGGCATGCAGTGAAATTCTTACCCATGTTCTTTGCTGATAAGTGCATGATTCTTCATGGATCAGCTTGCAGGCTTTTGGAATCTGCAGTTGGCAGGCAGTCAAATGAATTTGTACTTGGACACTGAAAACTTTCTTGGTGATCGAGAAGTAGACGCTCTGTGCCGGCGTGTTTTGGAATCTTTGGTTTTTAAAAAATGCTTCTCTCTTAAGATGCCATTCTTCGTTTCATGTACAAGAGGGTATTTTTCCTGCTTGCTAGGCTTGCTAGGAAAAGATCCCAGTGTTGCAGACATGCTCAGCTTAGGAGTGAAGTGTGGTGTAATTGAAACTTTAAAAGTTATTAAC
This sequence comes from Phrynocephalus guinanensis, assembly GCA_037367245.1. Lineage (NCBI taxonomy): Eukaryota > Metazoa > Chordata > Lepidosauria > Squamata > Agamidae > Phrynocephalus > Phrynocephalus guinanensis. The sequence continues at coordinate 1,483,728 of CM074751.1, forward strand.
TTTTTGTAACTTTGCTGATTAGTTCAGCCAATTGTAAGCCGCCTAGAGTTCCCTTGGGAAGATGGGCGGGGTATAAATTCAATAAATAAATAAATAAATAAATAAATAAATAAATAAATAAATAAATAAATAAATAAATAAATAAATAAATAAATAAAAGCCTTTTGCATTTTAGAAGTATAGAGGAGAAAAGCTGCTGGCTGGTTTCCCCCCTCCTTGTGCTATTGAGAAAGATTATGAGATCTCTTGTAAATTACCAGTGCTAACGTAGCGGGGTTAGGCGTGAAGGACAAGTTTTGTATGTAGAAGCTTGCATTTTACAGTGGGCACTGTCACATTCTTTAAACGTGTTAGGGCTCAGATTCTTCCTCTAAAAATAGAACAGTCATGTGTTTGGATTTCCCAGGGGTTTTCCTCTTGGGTGCTGATGAGGTCCGTATCTCCTTAATCTCACCAATATTATAGGGCAACTTTCCTATAATACCTTAGGCCAGAGACCTTGAGATGCACTATGGTACACCTCACACTAGTGCAAGGCAATCTGGCCGTTGACTGTGCATGCAGAGTAAGGGGAGGTCACAGCCCTGCATACACCAGGAAGAGCGGGTATGTGGAAATGTCTGTCATAATAAGGAACAGCTTGCCCAGTATGACAAAGATGCATGGGGTGGTGCTGCTGCTGCTGCATAAGTCTAAACCATTTTTGAAAGGCATGTAGTGGAGTATCTTTAGGGCTTGGAGAAACACAGCGGTGAAAGATTTTATTCAAAGCTGCTGTAGCAGTGGTTAAATGTAGGAGTCTCCTCTTACCTTGGCCCTTAGGAGCAGAGGGGTAGCTTCTGTAAGGAGGTACTCAACATTGGAACTGATTTGAGTAGTGCGCGCTAGAATGGATTGCTACAGGTATCATCCCAACCCACAGCCCAGAAAAGGGACATAGACACAGGCTTTGAATCTACATTTGAGCGGTGCTGGGCATAAATCGATTTTAGTCACAAGGTGAGCTCAAAGCCCAGTTCAGTGTGCCACAGGGTAGCCAGAACTGGACAGCATAGACATGCCAGTGGCGTTACTGAACACGGTTGTGTTCTTTTGGCCTTGGGTTGGCAGGTTTGTCTGGTTCCTTCATGTTGTCCATAGGCATTGACTGCATTGATAAAGACAGCAAGGAGAAGCTAGACCACTGGTGTGGAATGTAGAACTTGCATTGCCCAGGAATCGGTGTGGATGGAAGGACCCTGCTTGTCTCTCCATGATGATTGCAAAGGTGGGATGAAATCCTGCAGGAGTAAGTTTGCACTTGCCTAGCCAAACATTTTCTTCTGGCAATGAGAGCATTTAATTTAACTAGAGTACAAATCTCCTGTAGTATTCCAAGGTTCTGTAAGGATCCCTTTTGACCTTGGGACAGCCGGAAACTGTTGAACTCCTGATCCAGGGGTAAAAGGAACCGTGATGACACCAGCTGGTCGGAGCCACCAGGTCATCTTGATGTGGGAAGCCCCATTAAGGCCTGTTGAGCATGAAGCCAGGGGCCTGTTTTTGTCACCCCATGAGTCACTCTGTGTGCTTACTATGCTACTTCCTGGATAATGGGTTCAAGCCAGAGGTTGTTTAAGGTTACTTGGAGATTGCTGCATCACCACAGGCTCTGTCTGACTTGAGATTTTGGGCTTGCAAGGTGGGAGGGGAGATGTTTTGTGTTTAACAAGGGGTTGAGGATGGGAACTTTCAGGTGGCTGAGTTTAGAGAATAGTTGAAATCAGACGGAAGTATAGCAAAGTTTTGCAGTGTCAGTTTAAAATACTTTTTTGGGCTGTTTGGCAGTGTTTCAGGAGTTGTCTCATCTCCATTTTATTTACCTGTACCGTGTTATTCATCATCCTTTAGCCACTGAGCACAAGTTTCATATGAGACTCTGCTTGAGTTTATTTCTCCTTTTGTGTTTTTAAACCCCTTAAAGAACTGTGTTTCTGATAATGTTCGTCTCTCACAAGTCCTCTGACAGATGCCATTTCTGTGACTACCTTACTGACTACCTTCTATCATACATTTGCTATTGGAGAAATGTGAACACTTAACATAGAGACTGATGGTTCGCCTCCCTCCCTCCACCCCCCCCCCCGCCACCACCTTTATGTCATACCTGCTTCTATGGGATAGAAAGATGGCTTGTTGATTTCATGCCAGTTTGGAGATAGTCCTGTCACCGTGACACGAAGATTTCCCTTTGAGTTTGCTTTAAAGCCTGTGTAAAGTTTTGGTTTGTTTTAATGGAGTGTTTTGCCCTGATAAGCACAGAGGACCTCCGTGGTAAAGTGTAATTTATCTTCTGTGGAAACAAAATTAAAAATGTACCAATGCCAGAGAACAAGGAAAGCTCCCGTGTTGATGCGCTCTGTGCTTTCTAAAAACACAGATTTTTTTTTTTACCATATATGAAGTATAAGTTGAAATAGAAGCCATACACCTTGTGGGAAAAAGAATATTTTATTTATATAGAGAGAGGCAGGTTTCCATGCAGTCACAATATTATGAGCCATCTGCATGGTTGCCTTTTGGTAAAAGTTATAAACCCTTTGAATATTAGATGAAGAAATACAATTTGGGCTTTAGAACACACAGGGGTTGGAGTTTTTATTTACTATAGATTATGTTACACAGTAATCTTCGTCTTAAAAATGTTACTTCTGCAGTAACAATGTTTCACAGGGCTAATAACAAGCAAGGTGACCCAGCTCCCCCCCCCCCCCGTTTTTGTTTGAAAAACCTGAGCCACACATCCCATCTTGGGCCTTCCAGGCCTTCCCTTGCAAAGGAGATCTCTTGTCATACTGATTTTAGATTTCCAGATATGCCTAAATGAAAACCCAAGCATTGTGAGGCCCCTTCTGGCTGGTGGACATGTTGTGAGGCCTTTTTCGTAAGCGATTCCCTCCATTGTCTCCCCCTTTAAAGTGATACTGTCTTCTTGATTACAGGATGCTAATATTGATGCTAATTTGATTCATTCCGGTTTCAGGAGCTTCCAGACGAAGCTCTGCCTCTCTTTATATTTGATCCTGGTTTGCATGTAACTTATAAATCAGCTGGACACTTGTGCCGTGTCATCCTGTGTGCAGCTCACCAGCTCTTCCAAAGGCCCAAAGTGCAGGCTGATGCCACACAACCAAGGTTCCCTTTAAGGGGCAATCAAGCATGCCTTCGCACTGGGCTTTCCCTCCCCCTGTGCACCAGTTGCAACTATTTTGAAAAAAAAAGCTGTCCATTCCACCCTCTTCCATTATAATTCTATGATTTCCAATCAGCTGAGGAGTGTTGTAGCCTCTTGTAAAGAGCAGCAGCCTTAACAGATGCAGCACAACTGTAGTCTGTATGGTCCAGGACCTCAGATTGAGCCACAATGATCCATGCATCATCTCTGTAATAAAGCAGTTCCAGGAATGTGTGTTCCCTTTCCCCAGGCATGTAGCTGGGAATACCTATTTTGCTGCCCCCCCAGCATCTTTTCTCATGATAGATTAACGTAGCTTGTGGCCAACAAGAAAAATAAGTGAGACATTTCAAAAAAATGCTACAGAATTCTTACTGCTGCCCTATGAACTCTCTCTCTCTCTGATAAAATCCCAGAATGATCTTAAGTCTGTCATCAGTTGGTCTCTTAATTTGTTTTAGTATTAAAGTGGCATGCCTTTAAGTAGAATGGCTTTCCCATAGTGAGCATTGGCAGCTCATCCCTGTGGAAGAACAAATGTGGCAATGAAGGAGATTTTCTGAGTGAGTTCTGGGAAGAAGTATCGTCTCTTGGGGTTCTGTATTGGAGAACCCCAGTCTACATAATTTCTGGTTGTTTGGAATAAGAATAATAATGATGATAAGAATAAAAATTGCACTGTCTATGCCTCCAAGACACACCGGTCTTCCCAGCTTCTTGACAACTGAAGAGGACCCACTGTATACTTCCATTACTTAGTATAGTTTCCTTGGTGATGGATTAGTTAGATGCCCATAACAATGTAGGAAGCCCTGGAATATGGGGTTCTAACACTCTGAGCACAGTAGAATTGTCTGCTGGGGATTTTGGCTCCTTGGTATTAAAAGAAGGAGAGGCTGGGGTAGGCAGCAGGGCTGCTGGTGAGGTTACGCAAGTGGTTTCTGCAGGCTTGAAATAACAGCTTATTCCAGGAGTCGAAAGGGCTCAGGAGCAAGGGCCGTACAGACCCTCTTGGTTTCCCTTAACTTGTACTGCCCACATGGCAGTGGCCTGTTAATTGATTGACATGCTTTTTTACCTCTGTGTTGTACAGTTGAAAAGAAGGCAGCATTCTAGATTGGAGTTTAGCTGTGGGGCTTTGGTAAGCTTTTCAGGCCAAGAGCTGGCAAGTAAGCTTCCCCAGAAAAGCAGGGTGCTTGGGTCACAGCTGAACAGGCTGCAATTATGTCTATAGGCCCTATTCATTGTGTGGATTTACAGGTGGTCCATCAGCAGTTTTTGCCGGGACTCTTATTCTCCTCTGATGGAGCCTATGATGGTGGTACCTGTTCAATGGCTGCCTTTTGGCGCTCAGCATCCTCAGTGCCTTCCTGCAGTATGCCACAGCATGGGAATATCTTGCATTCCTATCTCCTTGCATAGGATTGTGGATTGCCAAGGCAACCAAAAACCTAGACTTGCCCTCAGTATTTCTTGGGTGCCATAAATGAGAAGACGAAGGGGTGGGGGAGGGGGGGGGGAAGGATTCCATCCCTCAGATGGCAGCTGCAGCAAAGCCTCGGCTGCGGACTTTGTGCACAGGGTTGATGAAGAGGAAGAAAGAGGACCTGGAGCTTCTGGATGATGGTCCCACAGGAGTTTGTAGTGCCTTTCATAAAATGTTGGCATTTGGCTGGCTTTGCATTGGGATCAGTTCTCTCTCTCTCTCTCTCTTGACCTGCCCCAGAGATGCTTCGAAGTCCTCGGCTTCAGGTCATAAACCGAAACACGTGGATTTGCATTGTGGTTTCCTAACATTCCTATTTTAAGATGTTTCTCGCAGGAGTGAACTTGTAGCTTTCAGTTTGAGCTGCTTAGCATTCATGAAGCTTCTGCCTAGGTCTTAGATGTGGCCCTCCTGTCCCATGATTCTCTTAAACGATTCTTCAGTGCTATCCCTTGCCCCTAATGTTTGCTTTCGTCTTCTCCCTCAGGTCTTAGCGGCGCAATGGCTAGTATAAGTGTGCGCTCAAGTACCCCCGGCTCACCGACGCACGTGAGCAGCGGCTCCAACGGTGGTCGAAGGAGAAATGGACTCCATGACGTTGACTTGAACACTTTCATATCCGAAGAAATGGCACTCCACTTGGACAATGGTGGAACTAGAAAGCGTACCTCAGCCCAGTGTGGTGACGGCATTACGGACTCTCCCACCCATAAACGCAACCGTATGATCTAAATGGCAAAAACCCTTTTGAACCCCCCCTGCCCCCTTGCCCCCCCTGCCCCTCCCGCCATGCTGCTTGAAAGCCACTTGAACCCCAGCATCCTGCTGGGAAGACAAAACTGAGGCGCTCCCCTCTCGAGTCATAAAAAAAAAATATCAAATCAAATTGCCATAAAGGAAAGCTTACATACTGACAGTAGATTCTTCTCGTAACTACAGCTTTCTTCAGATTAGATTCTTTAGCAGAGGACTTCCAATGTTGTGTTAATAGCTAGTAAGCTCATTGCAGGCAGGACATGCATCTGTTCCGAGGCTAAAAGTGACCTTACTTGTACTCTTAAAGGGAAAAAGGAAATCAGACATTTATTTGGTTATAGAAACACTTTTTTGTCCTTATTTCTTGCTGTGTTTAAATATTTGCTTCATCAGTATCGCCACTTTGACAAGGGTGTCAAAACCATGACTGGGCATGTCAGACCTGCAGGCTTCCTTTTGAATATATATCTTTTTTTTCTTTTCTTTTGAAGGCTCTACTGGGCACATGAATCCTACACATAGTTAAGTGTGCAAAGTTATACTTAGTCCTGGCCTCTACCTTCTTGTAAGTGTCAAAAGCAGTTGATGGCAGCTGTAGGAAAGTGCAAAAAAAAAAGAAAAAAAAAGAGAGAGAAAAGTTTATGCAGTGGATACTAAATCAATACTGAAAAGCTTTCCATGGAGTTTCCTTTGTGCACGTAGACTCTGAAGTAGCTTTCCTTCCTGCGGAACTTTTAATTGGAAGTCTTTTCAGTCGGTTGCCTAGTATAATTTTGAATCCACCTTTGTAAGGAAGCGCTGGAATTGTGCTCCGATGGCCATGGAGAAAGGCAGCGTGTCCTGTAAGAGGAAGAACACATGGTTTAGGTACTGCAGGTATGTATGGTGGACTTTCTGTGGAGAAAAAGAAATTACACGGGTGGTGTGGAGGGGGAAAAGGGTGGGCATGGTCCATTATTATTTTTTTAAAAAAATGTCAGATGTTGTGTTTTCCCTGTGGGAGGGCTGTAATTTCCAAGAGCAAGTTTTACCCGAACCCACCCAATGTGTCCATAGTTTTCTGTCTCCACTGGAGTCAGATGCGAGTCCCGTCAAGAGAAACCTCACTGGGAAAGGATTTTTTTTTGGGGGGGGGGCTTCCCAGAGCGCGATGCCACAAAGCTAAATTAGCCTCTATAGTGCTGAGTATAAGCTACCCGAAGATGGAACGTGGAGTTTGGCCACAGCCAGGTATGAGCAGATGTTCTCAACCGTCTCCTGGACTAAATAATCCGTGGAGACTTAGGGGAGGGTGGTTGTAAAAAGGCTAGACTCCTCCTCCGCCCATGACAAAATCAGAGGCTGCAGCCATGCCTGGTACTCAAGATGTGTCCTGCCTTAACCAAGTGGCAGTGAACAGCTTATGATCCTTGGCCGCTTTCTTAGTGATTCTCGAGAGGCACCGGATGGTGGTGTGAGCAGCCCTTGCCTCGGCTGAATTCAGTCTGAGCCCTGCGCGGCTTGGCCAGCTATTCCAAGACAACACCAGCACCTCACCCGAGGCGTTCTTGGATGCAGCGTGCTTCAGGCGCTGGGTGGCTCTCCCTCGCCTACTGTGGCTTCCCTGTTTCCTTTTAAGCGCAGGGTGGGAGGTGCCGGATGCGTCTTGATCCCTTTGGGCAAACATCCTTTCGGAGGGGGCTAGGACTGGGTCTGGAGCACCAAACAGCAGCAGGCGGGAAGCTTTTGGGAGTACAGGGTGCAGGACCACGCCAGGGCGCCCAGCCTCAAGATGTGGGCGGCATCTCTGTTATCTGCACCGCAGCTTTGCGAAGCCCTTCTCTTGGCACAGATGTCTTTCTTGCTGCCAATTGAGGAGTTGGCTTCAAAACAACAAGGGACCTCTTTTGAACCTTGAGGCCACGATCATGCTCTACAAAAGGCATGCTGATCCCTACCCACACACCCCCCCGCCGCCGCCGCCGTCACCCCCGCTTTGTGGAGCTTTTTGAAGTACCGCTTGTAACATCTTTGGGGAGTTTTTAAACGACGACGTGACGTGATGGCTGAAAGCGTAGCATTTCCTGAGAATCTTAAAAATTTGAACCCTGCCACGAGCCTCACCTTTCATCGCCTGTGGCACAGCTCGTGAACTGTTGTGGAAAACATAACCAAGGGCTTCTGTGGTACAACTATAGTTCCTTTGCTGGCAGGTGAGGACGAACTGCCCTCTCTTGAGAACGTGCAGGTAAAGCTAGTGTGAGCGTGTGTGTGTGTGGGGGGGAGTGTTTGAGATCACGTAAAGAAGGAAGTATAACATACTATTTTTAGAAACAAAAACAAAGATGGAACTGGAGAAGGATAGAAAGAGGCTGCCTTAAGCATAGCATAGCAAGTCGAAGGCAGAGAGAGGAGCTTGTATTTTGGTATTGGTTGGGTTGGAATAGACGGAGAGCTGCATAAGACTGCCACACAAACGGTGTGCTGCAACCCACCGCCCCTGGATTTAGCTCAGAGTTATACAGAACCAGTAGAACTTCCTTGATGGACTCGGCACATCCCTGGGCTGTGGATTTTTTTAAAATCTGTGATATATTAACTTTGGGATAATTGAATGGGGCTCAACCGACAAGGCGGATGCACAGTGAGTTAAGTCTGTTTCGGCTCAATTCGCAAAGACAACACAAAGAAAGCCCTTTGATGGGTGGAGTCCACGTCCTCCAAATAGAAGACAGTTTATCTGTTAATGTTTGACGCTTTGCTTTCATTTTTGCTCCTCTGAACAAAAATTTTTCACACATTTTTATGTATTTGGTGCCATCTTTTCTTATTGTAAAGAGAAAAAAAAAAAACAGGAATGGATCTGGTTGCACTCATAGTGTACACGTCTTCAATGAACTTTTTTTTTGTTTTTACTGCTTTTTTAAAACCCTGGTATATGCCGTCAAAAGGTTGGGCCTTCTGCCAAAATCCATACAGACTGCATGGTGGCCTCATCTCGGATACGGATGGGCAGTGGATTTCTGAAAAAGCTCAGATGCGGGTCACTCATCCATTGTGACTTGTGGAAGAAGACAACTAGATGTTGTAAAAACGGACATGTTTAGTGTTTGGTTATGGGGTTGGGGGAGTAGTCTGCAGTTCATTCGGCTCTTTGACTCAATGGATGAATTCCTTCTGGTGATACTTGCCTCATTTCTTTTCTCCAACCCCCCATGTAAACCACACTTAACATGAATATGGGGCAGATTTTACATAATAGTGTATCTGCATTGGAGCTGAGCTTGGCTTGCATATTACTAAATTCAATTTAAATATTAAAACACTTGAGCTATAGTGAAGTAATGCAAAGCTGATTTTTTTTTCTTCCTTTGTCTGAAATTGAATTCCTGCAATCCTCAAATGTGACTTAAACCCTTCTGGAGAAATAGATACCTTTTTAAAACCCTAATAAAATTAAGTAAAATAAACCAATCTTTAGCCTGCTTGGTTGTTTGTTTCTCTGGTGTAGCTTTTTCACCAAGAGAAGGAGCCGGAAGAGTAGGTGCCACTTCATACGAAGACACATGAAGCTTGATTAAAATTTTTATCTTTATAGAGAGCTAGTTTGGCTTTGAAGCAGAGATGGGGAGATGCTTTTGCCTTTGATTTTGGCATCATCCTCGGTGTTTTTTTTTTGGGGGGGGGTTATGTTCCTCATTCTTTTGGTTCTCATTATTGAGATTTGTTTAAAACGGGGGTTGAAGCACCGCTTCTTGCTGTTGATTTTTAACCTGCTCTTCATCTGGAAACAACAGTCTTTCGGAGTCTTGGGGGGGGGGGAACGAATAAGCCAGATTCAAGTCTACCAGGATAATCACTGAAAAGACGTGATGCAGGAAGGAAGGGAGAGATGTGAAAGGAGAGGCCTGAAGAAGAATGGGTGCACTTTTTATCCTGATCAACATCATTGTCCTAGAATTGCAGAACTCAAAGGGGACTGACTGCTGGGTCATCAAGTTCAGTCCCTCTGAAGCAGGACGAATGGGGAATTGAACTCCTAACCTCTGGTTCCACATCCAGAGACCTAAATCAATGAGCTACCAGATTTATCCTTCAATTTATATGCACTACCCAAAGGTCTCTGGGCGCTACCAAAGAATAAAAACAATTTAAAATAGTTATAAATAAAATATATCTTCAGCAAATCTGCACTGCAAAGCTGGAAGGGCCCCTCTGGATCACCGAGTCCAGCCCCTGTCAGGGAGGCTCTGGGGGAGCAGGGGGATCGATCTCCCAGCCTGTGGATCTGCAGTCAGGTGCCTAAACCAGCATATTTTTTTACAAAGTTCTTGCAGATCTTTTTTTTTTTTTCCTGAGGGAGGAAACAGTGAGCTCATTTCTCTGAGTCTGTCCCTTTGGGAGATTTTTACTGGGCCAGGTTGGTCTCCTCGGGGCTTGGGTGGTGGTCCTCTGTAATGGGCAGTGCAACCTCTGGACAGCTGTTACTCTCCTGGCTGCAGCAAATGCCATTTGCTGCTTCTGAAGCCAGTGGCTGGGTGCTGGCCATTATGACATCCTCGAGAAACGACACCCGACACCCGTTAGGATAGTGGTCCTTGGCCCTCTTGCATTTTACATGCCACCAGTCATGCCTTATCAACAGCCTGGGTTGCTCTCTCTGGTGAGAACAACCCCACCCCCCCCCCCCCAAAGTGCTGTTGAATTTTTATCACATGATGTGCCAAGTGGCTTCCGACTTACGCCAACACTACAAGTGAGCCATCTCAGAAACGTCCTATTCTCAACTGCCCTGAGCTCGTCTAAGCTTAAGATCAAGTCGGTGTACAAATATCTCACTGCGCAAGCAACCAGCAAGGTTTTAAGGATCGAGGAGGGGAAAATGCAGCTGGTAGATGAGGACATGCCTGATAAACTGTTAGGAGAGCTGCCAGTGCTGGAAACTCAACTTGACTGGGAGCTCGCTGGAGATCATTAGGTGCAATAACCCAACAATGCCCTCGGAGTGAAGAATGGAGTTGTCTGTCTAGGAGAAGAGAGGAACTCATCTGAAGCTGAGCTATTTAATGCTTTGTGGTACACAGTCATGTTGATTATGCCTTAACGGTGTCCCAGAAATGTTTTTTTTAAAGGAATAAAAATACTCAAAAGTGACTTAGACCAGACATGTCCAAACTTCAGCCCTCTAGATGTTTTGGATGGCAACTCCCACAGTCCTTTGCCATTGAAAATACAGGCTTGGGATTCTGGTAGTTGTGGTCCAAAACCTCAGGAGGGCCAAAGTTTGGACATGCCTGGTCTAGATGTTCCTTCCTGGCAGTGCTCTTGGCTACTGTGCATCTGGGCCAGTACTACCTGGGTGGGCCGGCCACATAACTTGGCCACCCATCTCTTGGCGATCTTCGTTGGCTCCTCTCCCAGGAGAGACAACTAGGATTCAAATCCACGCTCCGGAGCCCTGCAGCCTGGCGCTGCCAATCCACTGAGCCCGGCCACTTCCCTCGGAGCCGCTTGAGTTGTGTGTGTCTTTAAACTCCAGCAGTGGCCCCTTGATTTGCGGATGTTCTTTGGAGCATGGAAGTGATGATACTTGCTCAGTGCGTTGGTAGCTTTCTGGGAGCTGTTTTCCAGAAAGCCACTTTCTCAAACTCGGGATCTGTTTTGCCAAATGAGCTACACACCCCTTTCCGAGAAACCGTGGGAAAACTTGGGTTGCATTCCAGAGTCTAAGATGCCCCATAATTATGCTATTACTTCATCGGTGCGGTCAGCCCTTTTAGCCTGTCCCACAAAAATGAAAATAACCTCACGTGTGTACACACCAAGCCTTCTCTGCTTCCTTCCTCACGTCTGCTTAGATTTTCTTTCTTTCTTTCTTTCTTTCTTTCTTTCTTTCTTTCTTTCTTTCTTTCTTTCTTTCTTTCTTTCTTAAAAAAGACCCAAGGTGCCTTACTTAAGTCAAAAAGGCAGCATTTAAAAGCAGCCAAACAGTAAGTGCACAAACATTTTAAAGCATTCTTAACGGTGTTTTTATTATTCATTTTAATCATGCATCCGGCATGCCAGGCGTGGCTTCTTGCAACTCTCTCATTCAAAATAAATACTGCCCCATGTTCAGCTCGGAATCTAATTTTCCCGCAAGCTTCTCCTCTCGGGTTGGATGCTTTTGAAAATGCAGCATCGCTTGGCTGCCCGAGTGCCAAACAAAACTTTCCTTTCTTCCTCATTTTTTTTTCTGGAGGGTTTCCAGTGCAGCAGTCATGTTGTCAGGTCCTCTCCCCTAGGCAACGAGAGAGAGAGAGAGAGAGAGAGAGAGAGAGAGAGAGAGACGGTGCCAGGCCCTATAAAGAACATTCTGCTCCCAGCTCATTGGCTTCGGTCGTCACCGGGGCAACACGTTTACATTTCCCTACAGCCGGAGTCTCCTGGCCAGCAATGTTGCCCATAGCAACAGGAAGACGCGGATAGTTTTTTCATTTTAGGGAAACAAACCCTATAGATCTCTGTAGGAGCTAGGGGACTTCCTGGTGAGGGTATTCCCATTGGATAGGTTTGTTTGGGGTTATTGGTTAGAGCATTGGGGTGGAAAGCCATGTCACACCCAGGCGTGCTGCTGACCAAGGAGCCCGCTCCACAGATGGTCCCTGTCTCCGAGTTGCCCATGAAAGTTTACGAGCCCGCTCTGAACACTGGTCCCGACTCCTCCTGCGGCCTGGCCACGGCCGGCTTCCGCACGGCGAAGTACTTGCCGGAGGAATGGCACCAGCACAATTACGCCCAGTACCACGAGGCCTTCGCCGACCGGGACCACTCCGAGCGGGTCCGCCATGAATCCCAGAACGTGGCGGCCTACACGGCGGATCTGGCGCGGCGCACCCAAGACGATTCGACGGCCAAGGTGGGCGAACGCCTCCAGGACATCCACTTCTGGAAATCGGAGCTCCAACGGGAGATTGAGGACCTGGTGGCCGAGACGGACCTGCTGGCGGCCCAGAAGCTGCGGCTGGAGCGGGCCCTGGATGCCACCGAGGTGCCCTACAGCATTGCCACGGACAATCTGCAATGTCGCGAACGCAGGCAGCCTCCGGATCTGGTGCGGGACGAGGTGGAGGCAGGGTTGCTCAAGGTAGGCCTGGTTGTCTGTTCGTACAATAGTATTGCTTGCCTCTCCCTTGGCAAGCTAAGGGTCTTAAGTGGTTTTTGATAGGTGTAAAATCCAGTGGTTCTCAACCTGTGGGTGCCCAGGTGTTCCTGGACTGCAACTCCCAGAAACCCCTTCCAGCACAGCAAGTGGTGGAGGCTTCTGGGAGTTGCAGTCCTGGAACATCTGGGGACCCACAGGTTGAGAACCACTGGTGTAGATGGTCCATGCATGGCTTCAAGCATATCTTAAGAACCCTAAAGTCTAGACAGTTTCTTTCTTCTTTTTTAAATTAATTTTGACATTTGTAGGAAACCACGTTCTGTGGCCAAATGCTACACAAGGACTGGTCTCTCACGACATCACCTCTGGCCCGGGGAAGGGTGTCCACCCCCACCTCTGCTCCATTTTGCAAGTGCTTTCTGGAGTTTGGATCTGGAAATGGATGACAGTTCCCAGAATTCCCTGAGCTGGAGGTGTATTGTATGGCCTGGCTCCTAGCTACCTCAAAGATGGACTCTCACAGTATGAACCAGCTTGAGTGCTAAGGTCATCAGGAGAGGCCCTTCTCTCCATTCCCACCACCCTCTTGGGAACCCATGAAAGGGCCTTCTTGGCTCCTATGCCTAGACTCTGGAACTTCCTCCCACTAGAGGCCAGGACTACCCCATCTCTGATATCTTTCTGGAAACAGGCAAAGACCTTCCTCTTCAGGCAAGCTTTCCCTGAATGATGGACTACCTAGTATGTGTCTTTCATATGAATCTATAGGATCACATAGACTTATAAGCTTGTGGGATTGCATTGACGTGATGTTTTCAATGTTAGTTTCCATCACTCCTAACTTTTACATGGAATTTTAATCTCTCTTTAACTGCTCATGTTCTCTTGTAGCTTTAATGTAATGTCTTTTAATGCTGCAAGATGTCTCTCAATTCCCTGTTCTCAATACCTGAACATGTCTTAATTGTATCTTATCCCTCATTAAAGAGATGAATGAGGCCCTCGTTACTGTAAGCTGCCTTGGGTCCTTTTCCAAGGAGAAAGGCAGGGTAAAAAATACTCTAAAATAAATAAATGCTCTTGCATTTTTTTTTAAATGGCCCAACTCTGGTAGCTTCCAGTGTGAATATTTCTCCTGTTTCTCTCCAGGAGGCTGAGCTCATCCGAAATATTCAGGAACTCCTGAAACGGACTCTGAAGCAGGCTGTGAATCAGATGCAGTAAGGAGCCTTTCTTCTACTACTCATAGGTTGACCACGGTCCACCAGTGAACCTACTTTGGGTGTCTCATGAGAGCAACAGAAAGCAGGCAACTGGGTGTGAACTCGTTTCCCATAACCTGGGTCATCACCATGGGGACTGGCGGATTGTGGGAGTGGTAGTCCCCAAAAACCCAACTGCATCTCAAGTTCCGTAGCACACCCGCCAGGCACAAATGTCGCACTACCGATCAAGCAAACAACAGTAACCACCGTGTGTTGTCACGTCAGTTCTGACTTCTGGGGACCCCTTTCAGAGTTGTTTAGGTAGAGAATATTCCTCCTCGAAGCACCTTGAAAACTTTACAACCCAAAAGAACGTGGTTCAGAAAGGGTTGTTTTAAAAACCAAGAGTCTTTGGGTTTTCCCCCAGCTAGCAAATGCATTTGTTATATTTCATGGACATGGAACCCACATCCAGGATGTAGCACAATCAGATGGTAGTTTAAAAAAAAAACTTCCCATGTGTTTCCGCCAGGTGGTGGTATGGACTAAAAGATGGAAATACTTCACAGTCTGATATTCAGAGGTTATTGAATACTTCAGGACAGCGGTGCTGGAAGATCGTTGCTTCCTGTGCCTGTTTGTGATGGGCAGAAAAGTTGAACCCCCGGTGATGTTTGAGATCGTTTGTGTGTCTCAAAGCAGGAGTGACCTGTTTCAGTTTTATCTGTGGGGTTGTAGTGTGTGAACTGGAAGTGCAAATCATAATGCGCTTCCTGACAATGCCACACACTATAAATGCTTGTGCGTTGCACAGACACACAGAGAAAGAGAGAGATGTGCAGACTTGGCAGTTAAACCCACAGAGTAAAACTCCGTCACAAGCTGCTACGCAAACTGCAGTATTCACTTTCCAATTTTACCCCCATTTTATGTGCCTCTGTTTATATACTTGGGTGCATTTCTCAAATTCATGATGCAATTTCCCCATAAAATGGAATCGTGATGTGCTTTGTCTTACTTGAAAGCCATGTTTCTCAAATTGTATTCTAATGGCTTTTAATTGCGCTCATTAAAGCTTGTGTCAAGGGCGGATTCTTCTCCTGAATGAGAGATCAAATCTGGAATGTTCTCAGCATGATAATATAAAACTGGAGGTTTTTTTTCCTTTTGAGTTCAAATGGCCAGCAGGTGTCATGTGGAGCAAGTAGAAAAAAATGTACCTCCCCATCCCTGTTTTGAATTCTTTTGTGAGGTCGGAATTGCAATGGAAAATTTATTGCTGACCCCCATTTGACCAGAGATGAATTTTTGGCACACTGAGTAATTTTTGCACCTTCACTTGAAATCAAGGTGGGACTTCATAGTCCTTGAAGCAAAGGCCATCTGGAAACAGGGGACAGTTCTCTAGAATGTAAGATGCAAAGTCGCCCTAGCTGCCTCTTTATGCATGTATTCCTGGGAGACATTTTTTTAAATTTAAACTTTGTTTTATCCCACCTTTCTCCTTTAAAAATGACCCAAGGCAGCTTACATCATTAAAAGACAACATTTCAAAGCTAAAAACAGCATGTATGCAACGATATAAAAAAACAACAACCAACAACCAACAAATGCCAGCCCAAAAATGGCAAAAACAGCCACAACCCAGATTCAAAACAAGAAAACACCGAGTTCCATTGAACTCAATGGGGTTGACTTCTGGGCTGATACACCTACAACCACACCACTGTTTTTCAATTTGTTGGACATTCAAAAATCAGTCCAGGACGTTTTTTTTTAGGCAGATTGAACCTCACACCTCTTTTCACCCCAGAGGACTCAAACTTGACCTGGGGTGGTTTAGGCTGACTCGATACTGGCTTTTGTAGAGCCCATTTCGATCTTTTAATCCAAGCCAGGGATGAAAATGTTGGACGCTTTAGGTGAGATTTGGAAGTTCAACTTATGGTGGCTTCGATCCTTCAGGTTAAATCGCGACCACAAGCAGATCTGCGAGATGGATTGGTCCGACAAGGTGGAAACCTACAACATTGATGAGAAGTGTGGAAGATACAACAACCAGAGCACCACCATCCAATTCCATCCAAGCTCTTCCAAGTTTGAGGAAAGGTGAGAAGGCGGCCATTGTAATAGGACAGGTAAAAATGGCAGCAAAATTATGGCCATGCCCAAAATGGTTGGGTTAGGTTTCCAGTTACTCCATTTTATTGCCCCTCTAAGTGGGTAAATGTTTGATGCCATGGCTTCACAGATCAGGATTCAGAGCAATGGTTCCAAACTACAGGAAAAGAGATTCAATGTAAGCATTAGGAAGAACTTCCTAGTGGTTAGAGCCGTCCAGCAGTGGAATATGATGCCTCAAAGAGGAGGGTGGTGGTCTCCTTTGGAGGTCTTCAAGCAGAGGCTGGATGGCCATCTGTCAGGGGTACTTTGATGGGGATTCCTGCATGGCAGGGAGGTTGGACTGGATGGCCCTTGCGGTCTCTTCCAACTCTATGATTCTATGTTGGTGTAGAGCCTGAGACCTCTATTATATGTCTCTCATCTCCTCTTGGTTTTCCTTCCCCTTGATGGTCCTTTGAACTTTTGGGAACCAGAGCTTGTGGTCTTCTCTGCCTTTTGAGTAGGTGTTGCAGTTTTGGTTGAGTAATGGCGAGCCCTGAGAGAATGTAGACCACAAGAACCATATCTGAGAAATCTCTTGCATGTTTCCTCCTTAAGTGTGACAGCACTCAGGTCTTTGAAAGCTACACAGTAAGACCCACCTTGAATATGCTTGTTGCACCTTAAAAGTTGAAGTGGTGCCACAAGACAGAGAAGGGCAGCAGGGGATGGGGTGGTGGTGGTGGTGGTAGTTTGGTGGCTGGAGGCGACCCACGAGGTTGGCTTCTCCAGGCTAAAGACTTCTTTCCACTCTTATGTCCACTCAAAGGTTGAGATAAGAGACGGTTTCATGTTGAAGAAGCCCTTCCACAGAGGAACTGAGGTCTGGTTTGCAGACCACGGTTCCTCAGCAACCCACTTCTGGAACGGGCACCCCCAAACCTTTCCCAAAGGGAACTAGGCTGCTGAGAAATTTGAGGAGATGTTTTCCCCTCCAAATTCCGAGATGGTCCTTCATTCAGAGTCAATCTTTGAGCTTTATTGCCAAGAAGACAGTTGAACCCGGATCGTCCCAGCCCTTTAACCACTGTGCCGTACTCCTTTCTGAGATTTATTTATTTTATTTATTTTTATTTATTTTTACAACTTATATGCCACCCACTACCCAAAGGTCTCTGGGCGGCTTACAATCAAAGAATTAAAACAGTTAAAACATCAAATATCAATAAATAATTAAAACAATAATAAAAACCTGACACTAAAATCATTACACTAAAATTGCCATCAGAGGACCCACAGTCTATGTTGTATCAATTTTAAAACCTTCTGGAACAGGAAGGTTTTTACCTGGCGCCGAAATGTCATCAATGTTGGCGCCAGGTGGATCTCACTTGGGAGGGCATTCCATAACTTGGAGGCAGCTGCCGAGAAGGCCCTGTTCCTACAAGCCATCCCTCTCACCTCCTTGAGATGAGCAGAACTCTTATGAACCTGTACGGTTAATAGGGGCACGTTACTGTGGTGGCTCAGCTCCTCCCCTCTCAATATCTTTCCCCCCTTCTGCCTCATAACGCAGTGCTTCTACGCCCGAGACGTGGGCAAAGCACAGCCATGACAACATCTATCGGGCGGAGCGGGAGAAACTGGCCTCCATCAACCTCCGCGCCCTGATTGACAACATCCTCCATGACACGGCGGAGGACCTGCGCATGCAGTGCGATGCGGTGAACCAGGCCTTCGCCAAGCGCTGCGAGGAGATGGAAGACGCCAAGCACAAGCTGGAGCACCATTTGCAGAAAGTAAGAGTTCGCCGTGGGGTGACCTCGGGAGGAAAGCAAAGAGCAAAGAGCAAAAAGCAAAGTGTGCGGCTTATAGACCGCCCCATAGCGCTTCAGGCACTCTCGGGGCAGTTTACGATGCAATGATACAGGCTGCACCGTTGGCTGGACATCTCAGAGGCCCCGGATTCTGGAAAACAGTGGGTAAAAAAAAGAGGAACTTTTCCAGTGTGAGAAACTTGCCATGTGGGAACTGGCTTGGTCGGTGCTTTTAGAAAATCACAGAATCATAGAGACCTCAAGGGCCAGCTGACTTTTCCAAGTCACCCTGTGATGGGCATCTGCCTCTATCTATGTCTGTCTGTCCATGCGGTAGGAGAGCCACTATCCCAGGCATGTCCAAAACTTCAGCCCTCCAGACGTTTTGGACCACAACTCCCACAGTCCTTTGCCATTGGCAATCTAAGCTTAGAATTCTGGGAGTTGTGGTCCAAAACATGAGGAGGGCCGAAGGTTGGACATGCCTGCCTACCCTATCATCATCATCATCATCATCATCATCATCATCATCATCATCATCATCATCATCATCATCATCATCATCATCATCATCATCATCATCAAATTATAGAATTATAGACACAGAATCATAGAGTTGGAAGAGACCTCAAGGGCCATCCAGTCCAACCCCCTTCCATGCAGGAACCCCCATCACAGTATTTCCAACAGGTGGCCATCCAGCCTCTGCTTAAAAACCTCCAAAGAAGGAGACTCCACCACCCTCCTTTGTGCCAAACAGCTCTAACCGTCATGAAGTTCTTCCTAATGTTTAAATGGAATCTCTTTTCCTGTAGTTTGAACCCCCCCCACACCATCATCACCATCATCATCATCATCATCATCATCATCATCATCATCATCATCATCATCATCATCATCATCATCATCATCATCGCAACAACCACAACACATGATATCAGAAAAGGGAACATGACCCCTGAAAATACTAAGAGCATTAAGCACACACAAAATTGCAATAAATAATAGGCGGCCAGCAATGAGAGGTACACCAATTCGCAATAGAACTAGGTGGAAAAACAAACAAACAAAAATTTATGAAAATTAACGTTACTTAGTTTGGGGGGTCAGGCCATGAAAAGGCTTGTGAAAACAGCCAGGTCTTAAATTTCCTCCTAAAACTCAGGAGGGACGTGGCCAACTGTGCCTTTGGTGGGCAAAGGGCTCCAAAGTGACATGGGTATCACTGAGAAGGCCTGGCTTGGAGTCAAGAGTTTGGGCTTCCGCCTGGGGGGAAAGATGTTGGAAGGTTTTTGAAAACAAAGGAGGAGGTGGTTATGTGAGACCTGTGATATCACCCCAAGGATCGGGTGACCATTTGCGCTTCACGTCAAAAAAGAACAGAGGAAGGCATGGATTTTCACAAAACTGCATGTGCCAATCTATATGTACAGATGGGGGGGATGAGAAGCAAATTTCATAATTTCAACAGAATTACTATGCCCCTCACTTTCAGGTGGGTAAGTGGGTGGCCATGAGGGATGCGTGCCTGTGGATGAATGGATCTCCACAGTTGTTGCCACCTAGGTAGCTTTTAAAGAACAGCTTTTCAAATTGGAATTTTGAACCTTTCTGAGAACAACCACCCTCCATTTTTATCCACTGGTTGAACATTGGAGGTCATTGGCCTTATTTGTGGGTGACTTGGGTTCCACATCTTAGAGCAAGGGTGTCCCAACTTTTTGCAAGGAGGGCCAGATTTGGTGAGGTGAAAATGTGTGGGGGCCGACCATTCAGCCTGAAGGGGGGGGGGGAAGAAAGGGCGTGGTCTGTGTGCATCTGCAACAGCCACAAATGCTCCGGTTTCAAGGTGCCCAAGGGCCTGGCGGTTGTTGCAGAGTCTGAGAATCAGCCCATGCACACCCAAGACACACCACTGCTCACATACGCTGCCCTAGTTTGCAAGGAGGTGGGGAAGACGCTGCAGTAACGGAGTCAGGAGCGGGTAAGCAGGGCGGGTGGCTGAGGGGGATGGACAAAGGCAGGGAGGACAGGCAAACCATAAAACTGCAAGCTGACATCTCTAGCCAGCACAGGGAAAGGCCGGCAGGCGGGGATGAGTGACAGGCTGAGCTGGCAGGGAGAATAAGCTGAAGGCCACTCAAAATTCTAAATCGGGTCACATTTGGCCCCCGGGCTGGACTTTGGACATGCCTGTCTTAAAGCATGTGATTCCCAACCTTGCGTCCCCAAGTGTGCTTGGACTATGACTCCCCAAAATCCTGGCCAGCACAGCTGGTGGTGTAGCTTTTGGGAG
Source organism: Phrynocephalus guinanensis (assembly GCA_037367245.1). Taxonomy (NCBI): domain Eukaryota; kingdom Metazoa; phylum Chordata; class Lepidosauria; order Squamata; family Agamidae; genus Phrynocephalus; species Phrynocephalus guinanensis. The sequence continues at coordinate 1,503,728 of CM074751.1, forward strand.
TTGTGGTTCAAGAACACTTGGTGGTGGTGGTGGTGGTGGGGAAGACCCAGGGTTAATAGGATCCACTGCTTTAGAGGCCAAAGGAGGACATAGCCATGGCTTGTTGCAACTGAGATCCATAGCCCTTCTAACTGTGATTCTCTCCACCCCCACGGATGCTGTTTTGCACAACAGGCCCTGAAGGAGATCGGGGACCAGGAGCACAACATTGCCGCCCTCAAGCAGGCCATTAAAGACAAAGAGACGCCGCTCAAAGTGGCTCAGACAAGGCTCTACGACCGTTCCTTCAGGCCCAACGTGGACCTCTGCAGAGATGCTGCTCAGTTCAGGTGAACACCACAACTGCCGTTTCTGAGCTGCTGGAGTTACAGGCAGGCGCGGGGACCGGAGGGGGCCAATCTGAGGTTGCAGCTCAGCCTGGCAACCCCGAGCTTGATATGGGGTCATTCCGGAACAAATTAAGCTACCCTGCATTGAGGTTCTTAATTCCGCTCCCCAATTGAGACCGGCCCTACTGTTAGGCAAAGTAAAGCATTGTCTCAAGAGGCCAAAGCTAGTGGACAGCAGCAAAGAACTGGAGGGGGAAGCCATGTGCCAGGGAAAGTGATTCCACACTGGATTTTCATGCATACCTTGCTGGAACTCTCCAAGGTGCTGAACGTAGGTAACTGGGAAGATGCCATTCTGCTGAGTTTTATGGGGGGGGAAGCAAAGTATATGTTGAGAGATGCGGGTGCTTTTACTTCAAGCTGCAAAACAGGAGCAACAGCTATAGGACTGAGTAATATGGGATGAGATGTTGTTTTTAGGGGTGCCTCTCAGCAGATTAATGGGTGAAGCATGAGCTGATTTTAACAAATGGCGTAGGTGTACATTTCTGGAGCTGACTTTTTGCTTCTGTGTGTTAATGGTAGAGAGAATGAGAGAGAGAGAGAGAAAGAGAGAGAAATGATTTCAATGCCCTAAATCCAAAGGGTAGACTTGGCTTGCTTCCCTTGCTGTTCTTTAATAGGAGCCGTTTTCCTTCTCATTCTGGGGTTCCGGGTGGCTGGGCGAACAAAGAGAGGGTTGATAAGGTGATTAGCACAGAGGGATCAGAAAAGCTTGTTGAGTCAAGTCGGACACACGCGGTGTATTGATTTGGGATGATCCCCGACCAAGCGGCAATGCATGGAAAGTGCACCAAACTCCCCTTGCACTGAGCTCTTCCCTTCCAGAATCAATAGCCTTGAACATGTTTAGCTAGTGGCCCGAGCAATCTTCAGCAACAAACATCCACGCCAGCCAGCAAATCAATAACCACAAGGCTTCACATTGCCCTGCTGGCGTCTTTGTTGTTACTTAACAAGGAATATTTAACAAGGATCTTCACTCTACAGCAGACAGGGGGAAGTTAAAATAGGAGTAGTTTAAATATTGAACTATGCCCTGCCTGGGAAAGGGCATAGTCCCTGTGTAGCTGGTCTAAAAAGTCCTCATGTGCCATCCAGTGGCCTCTACAAGTTATTTAAAATTAATTTTTTAAGTCTTAGAGGAAGCCTAGGAGTATTAGAGGTTGATGTGCTTCCAAGAAGGCACAAGTGCTAGCTTTTTGAGCCAAAATGAAAATTGCACACATACCATTGAGTACCTCTGCACTGGTGGTGGGGTGGGGATGGTGCCTGAGGACCACCCTGATGTGCACTCACCACACCTTTAATTATGTGTCCGTCCCTCCTAGTTTATCCATAGATTACAGTGTCTGTGGCCCTTGTTTGGCCCTAGGACAGCTTGCTAGGGTGATGGTTGTGAACCCTCGTTTCCTGTGTGAACATCTTGTTTTTTGGTGAAGCTGCACCTTCTCCGCCTTTCCGTGCTTTTGAAATGACGTGCGTTGCTTGGTCCCTTTCACGCCAGGCTTATCAGCGAAGTGGAAGAACTGACCGAATCCATCGAGGCCCTCAAGAAGAAGCTTCTGGAGTCCGAGCAGGCCCTGAGGAACCTGGAAGACACGCGGATGAACCTGGAGAAAGAGATTGCTGTGAAAGCCAACAGTATTTTCATCGACCGGCAGAAATGCATGGCCCATCGTGCCCGTTACCCAACTGTCCTTAAATTGGCCGGTTATCAGTGAGAGGGTTGCCTAGACAGGCACAAACAGGGAAGGACATCATAGGATGGTAAGCTTATCTCTTCCCCTTTCCCTCCCTTGGTTCTTTGGTTTGAGTTGAAATAAAATTCTGAAATGTGACCTGAAGGTGCCAGAGGTTGTCTGACTCAATTTTTATCTTCTCGCCTGGGACAGCTTTGGGGCCAGAGAGATGCCACAGGGCAGAAGGGGGAACTTGAGTCCCTAAGACTGAATCATGGCCACTGGAACTCCCTGCTGAAACTTTTTGTAAAGTTAGAGATTTGACCCAGCATTTGTGCTGTTCTGCTTCTCAGTTAAATGCCTCAAGGGCCACTCTTTAGACTCCGTTATTGACAGCAAGAGCCGAAAAGGAAAGTACACTGGGGTTTACTAGTCCACCCTTTTCCTTTTGTCTCTGGGGTGTATCCCCTGAGGCACTGTATATTTTATTAAATGCAGAGCACATTTAAGTGTGGCTGAGGCCCATCCTTTGAGCCTCTAGTGAGAGGCTCTCCCTGACTGTAGAGGATACATTCTGAAAATGAAGGGTATAGAAATATATAAATCACTTTACAATAAAACTTTTTAATGCCCGGGTTGTAAACCGCCAGCATTGGGGGGGGGGGAACATATTTATATCTGCGGAACGCTTTCAGATATAAGCACTTGACATTTGAGGAAAGGTGAAAGATGTAATGAAGAGAAGAAAAATCAGAAGTGGATTCTAATTGCCTCTCAGCGTTTGTATTCATGTCAAAGGCAGAAAGCTGTGTTGCCCCTGATACAATGAGGTAATGAGTTGCAGAGCACCGTAGGACTCAATAACTATTTTATTAAGGCATCTGAAAGATGTCGGAGTGGAATCAGACCTGAAGGTGAACAAAATTCAATGCGCCGGGCTTCCTGCCCTCTCTCTGCTTTTTCCATCCAGTTGACGTTCAGATCCCTCATGCAACTGAGCCCCACTATCCTGATGCCTACTATTTATCCATGTTTATTGACTTGAACAAACTTTGTGTCGGCCTTTATCCAAATCAATTCTACAGCAGTACAGAAAGAGAACACCCTCGCTGTTCCACCATTTCATGGGCTTCTTTTATTTATATCCCTCTTTTCTCATGAAAACGGCGTACAAAACATTTGAAAGACAGATGGTGAGATAGCAAAAAAAAGAAAAAGAAACACAGAATGAATTACAATATTAGAAACAATCAGTTGTATCGCACATTAAAACTATTGGGTGAGGGCCTGCTGCTTAGTGTTGTATGACACAACTCAAAGTTTTTCAGGCCCACTTGGAATCAATGGAATGTACAGATTGGCTTCCCAAATCCTCATAGCCTCAGTGGGCGAATTTGCATTTCAACTTCAAATGCTATGCATAAGGATTTCAGGCAATTAGTAAAATCAGCTTAACAGACTCTATAACACACTTTAAGAAAGACATAGGATCTCCCCACTTAAAAAAAAAAAACACCCCAAATTCCTTGACAGCCAAAGGTCATCATATTGCATGTATCGGATTCTACAATGTATGATATAAAATTGAGAGTCAACCGATGGAGACCTTGCTCTTTGGATAGCAGTGTGGCAACAGCTGTGGATCTGGGTGGTAAGGTAAAGGTTCCCCCCGCACATCCGTGCTAGTCGAGTCCAACTCTAGGGGCGGTGCTCATCTCTGTATTCAAGCTGAAGAGCCAGTGTTGTGCAAGTGGACGGCATGGCTGCAAGGAAACATGTTTTAACTTCCCACTTTTTATGGTGGTACCTATTTACCTACTTGCATTTACATGCTTTCGAACTGTTAGATCAGCAGGAGCTGGGGTTATCACTGGAGCTCACTTCGCTGCGTGGTACCCCGGATTCAAACCACCGAGCTGCCAACATTGCAGCCGACAGTTTTCGGAAGCCTTAGCCCACTGAGCCACCACGCCCCCTGGGTGGTAGCCTGCCATTTATAGGAGGTGTCCAAGGTCCTAGGAGAAGCATAACAACACCTTAGTTTCAGCACCATGGGCAGTGCTTTTACATTTTGAATAATGGATTCACTCTACCAGCCTTAGCTTGTCAGGCACCTGAACCCTGATACTGAAGACAGAAGGGATGGAATGAACTTTAAACAGCTGGAAGAGTCAGCCTTCGCTTGACTTGCTAATATGGACTGAAAGATAGATAGGGCAAGGCAAATGTCTTTCAGAAGTGTTTTCTCAAGTCAAAGGGAAAGGAGGAGAGGGGGAGAGACCTGGAAAAGACCCCTTTCTTGGCACTTCCAAAATGTCCTTCACCAGCTGATCACACTTAGAGAAAGCTCAGATGTGTCATCCTAAGACACAGCAGTGCATTGAACTGGCAGGTCAACAGCTGCATTCTGAATTAATCCAACCTGATACATCGCCTCCACGGACAATACATCCACAGAGGTGGTTCCCAGCCTTGAATAAACCAGATGTTCTTACACTCCGACTCCCAGAAATCCTGGCCCGCACAGCAGGGGGCGAAGGCTTCTGGCAGTTATAGTCCAAGGACACCTAAAGACCCATGGTTGGGAAGTGTGGTATTACCGAACTCTAACCAGAGGGCCTCTAGATCACGAATCCTGATTGGAAAGACATCCTGCAACTGTTTCACAGCCAAGGAGTGGGTGGAGTTCGTCCATGAATCGAGGGATATTTGCAAACTGCACATTTGTTCTGTAATATGGTATGGAGTTTGAACCCCAACCAGAGCAGGTTAACAAGGCACTGGTGGCTCTTGCCTCTTTGCTGCCAGCAAACAGCCCCTAAAAAATAGGCTGTGGTGAAAACACTCATGGGGGGGGGGGCTGAGCCAGAACCTTGTGCTCCTTGGGCTTGGAGAGCAAACAAGCCCTTGAGTTCTCCAGTGAGCCAATTTCCATGAGCTAATAAGCTTCCTGCCACCCCCGCTGCACCCAGGCAATCAACGTCCAAGCCAGCCAGGCTCATGATGTGAAGAGGCAGCGATGGCTTGGCATAAAATGGGCAAATTCCATTTGATCACTCCGCAGTTGATGCGTGCTGCGGTTTCTATAGTAACCTGTAAAAGCAGTCTGCTAACAAGATCCTTTAGCCATCATCGGCACGCTTTCCCTAGCCCCTGTTATCTCTCTGTGTGTATCTGTGTTCCTGTCTGTGGTTTGGGATGAACTGGACAATTCCTGGCCAGTGGGTCTACCCTATGGAAGCTTCTACCTCCTGAGAAGCCCCGAGGCCCTTGAAAAACCTGCCAGCACCCTTTACGACCTTCCCTACGACCTTGTCCCAAAGAAGGGTTCAAAACCACGGGCGGCTCACTCTCCGTCGTCTTCAACCATCTAGCATCAGCACCCAGCCAGAAAAAGCAATGCTAAAACACAATGGGACCGGTAGTGAGAAATACATGTAGGCACAACCGTTTCACACTGTGTATTCAGCAGTCTTTTGCGAATGCAAGTAGTTAGAATCGCAGTTCGAAGGCTCCCAATATCTAGTCAATTACTTTTAGTAACTGTTCAAAACAAACAAACCCTAACTCTTTACTTTCTCATTTCACATATGTAACTAAAAGTGACCAGCTGAAACCTATTTGATGGATGTGACATTCTGAAGAGTTTGGGAGACCTAAATACCTTTCCAAATTAATGACACATTGAAAGAAGTGAAGAAATGCTTGCTAAGTTTTGTTGCATTATGCGGACAAGTTACAGGAAACTAGGCATGCCAAGTAATTTGTCCCCCCCCCCCATAATTGGTAACTAGTTAATTCTGAGCATTGTGACTTCCGGACAAGAGTGGCCAGGTCTCGTACCCACTCACTTGTTCTTCTAAGGCGATGCATGTTTTGTTAGGTTTGTATTTGGAATCTTTTGATGCTATTATGTTAATGAGATAATTGGCTTTCCGAGTGAAGTTGATGTGGTTGATGGTGTCTCCCCCCCCCCCAGCCCTAAGACACAGGATGCAGTTGCTAATTAATATCTCCTGCCGGCGAGTTAATGAGATTTGCTGTAAAAACCAGAAAATCTTTTAACGTTAATGGGGCAGCGTGCTGAGTCATGTTTGATCAGGACACTCTATGGACCACAAATCAGCAAGTGGGTAATACCGTAACTCTTCGAGGCAAATTGTGTTAAATGCAAATCATCATTGGACATTAATCAAGTATCATCAGAATAATGAATCTATCTATCTATCTATCTATCTATCTATCTATCTATCTATCTATCTATCTATCTATCTATCTATCTATCTATCTATCTATCTATCTATCTAGCTAGCTAGCTATCTAGCTAGCTAGCTAGCTAGCTATCTAGCTATCTATAATCCCTGGGAAATATAGTGCCAATGTGTATTGTCCATAGCATGGACTTCACACACACATCAAGAAACATTGTGGCAAGGAAAGATGTCCCAAAGAAGGCCCAGGAGGGAATCTCCAGGTGAGTTGACATGCCTGTGATTCAGCTGACCTGTTAAAGTTGGTCTGCACTGCCACTTGGCTGTGTTGCCTTTGGCTCAGATCTCTGGTGGTGGAGCTGGAGGTCGGGAGTTCGAATCCCCCACTGTGTCTCTTGGGAATAGACCCTGCCTGGGTAGCCTTGGGCAAGCTACACAGCCCCAGGACATCCCAGGTGGAAGGCAAGGGGGCAACCACTCCTGAGCCTTCTTCTGAGCAGGGATGTTGGCAAGGCGTTGGCTCCGAGTCCCGAGTCTGAGTCTTTGGCTCTGAGTCTCAAGCCTTGAGCCCAAATCTTGAGTCATTTGCCCACCCCACCCCCACCATGTTCAGGCTTTGAGCTTTGGGGATCAGATCCAATGGCTAGGATTGCCCATGCACTGCCCATTTGACCATCTGGTGTATGCACAGAGATGGTAGACCTGGAAGGGAAGCATATGGCGGGCAAATGTCCATGCACAGAGATGTCTGGCCAACTTCTCTTCCTGGAGCTGGCCTCTGGGCATGCACTAGCCTACAAGTGGGGCTGCGCAGGCACGGGTGGAGGCAGCAGGCAGATTCCCCAAAAAAGGAAGCAGCACCGTGTGGCACCTCTGAAGATGATGGTGGCAGTGGCAGCAGGAGCAGGCAGGGCAGCCCATCCCCGGACATTGGCAATGCAGGTGGGACATGGTGTCTGACTTGGGAGTTGAGTCCAAGTCTTAGCATCCAACCAACCAGTTGAATCTCAGTTGAGTCCCCAGTGCAACTTAAGTTGGACTAAACAGCAAGTCACAACTCTGGAGTCCCCGTCCTTGTTTCTGAGTAAAATAACCTAGATTAGAGCTCAGTTTCATCTGTATGGTGAATCACCACCACCACCACCACCACCACCACCACCACCATCTACCACCACCACCACCACCACCTATGAGCTGCAGAGCTGCAAGGTCCCTTCTGAATCATGGAGTCCACCCCCTGACAAGGAGGTGTACTGGAGAATTGAACTCCCAACATGTGCTTCCACAGCCAGAGACCTAAACCCACCTGACTGAGCCATCCTCACCTATTCTTGGTTCTGATTCTTCCCACTCTTGCTTTGTGCCCCATCCCTTCTAACTATGTCCGTCCCCGAAAAGGTCCCTGGAGGAATCTAAAGCTGAGAGATGCTTCGTGGGCAAAAGAGCCATGCCGATGGAAGATCGGACTGCAGTTTCTCTTCTGTCTCAGTTCGGCTTCATCAATTGGGCCGACTCCCAAGACTGGCGCAGATCAGCCTGATAAGAATTCTAATAAAGCAATTCTCACGGCGGAGCTAATTGATCGATCTGAACACAAAGCCCACATGTCCTTCTGCTAGGCAAAGGTTAAGCCTGTTCCAAGGATGAAGAAACGGGCGCTCTGCGGAACGGATCTTTTGCTGTGTGCTGTGCGGGGGGGGGGGGGGGAGAGAGAGACAGAGAAAGAATTATGCAGGAGGACGGAAGAAAAAGCAGGGAGAAAGCTCTCTCCAGGGTTAGGAGTTTTGAGTGAAGAGAGAAACGATTGCCCAGCGAACAGATCTAGATGCTCAGATCAGAGAGGAGAAAACAGAAGTGAGGACAACCAATGGAGAATTAAAGAGGGTTTCTCTCCCTGGTACAATCTCAACTCAAACACCTAGAATTGAATGGCATTTCCAGGTCAGGATTAGCACCTTTTAGGAGATGGCATACCTTTCTAGTGCTCCCCCCTTCATTTTATGATAGTATCCCATCACCAATTTCCCCTTGAAAATGGGAGGCTGTAGAATTCTTGCTCTAAAGGAATACTCTACATGTTTATGATCTAAAGCAATGGTTCTCCTTCCTTGGGTCCCCAGTTATTCTTGGACTCCAAGTCCCAGAAGCTTTCTCCATGACCGGCACTGGGCAAGATTTCTGGAAGCTCTCCTCTGCTTTAAAAGAATGATCCTGTGTGTTTGGTCCATGGCCACCAGATGGGTCTGAGTGGCACTAATCAGTTTGGGGTGGGGGGGAAACACCTTTTCTAATTATATTGTAGTTCCACGTCTGGCCCTATGTCATTCTGGATTCTGGTGCCTCCCCGTTTTTTTTGGGGGGGGGGGGCTGGAGTTACCTGCCAATGCTGAAGAGTGTATCATCCTCTGTTTTATTCACTGTTTCCCTTCCTCACATGGGTCTTTTCCGATCATTCTGCTTGGCAGGAATTGCAGGTTGATGTGATTAGAGGATCACCAAGCAGCTGCTGAACAACATAGGCAAGAAACGAATGTGCTAGAGGTCAACGTAAATAACAGAAATTGGATTAAGAAGATGATGGGGGTGGCGAGAGAGAGAGAGATGATGGCAAAAAAGCTGGCTGCTTAGTTTCAGATTTAATTCAACGGAACTGTCTCCCAAGCGAGGACGGCCTCAACACGTGGGGGTGGTCAAGGAGCATGTCACGCGGAGAGCTGACAGCTCGCAGAAATGGCATTTCAGCTGGTCCAGGAGCTGGCGGCTCTATTTATACTTCAGCCATGGTGCTGAACATGAACATGCTGGCTGGGAAAGAACCCGGCCTCTGCATCAGCTCTGCCTGAAAAGTTGATAACAAACTTTCCACCCACCTTATGACAAATGCCCTCCCTCCCCCCTCCAAAAAATTCCTTACAAATAAGGAAATATCACCGCCTCGTGCCTCTCAAAAGGGAGTGTGGTGTAGTGGGTAGGGCTCTTGGGGAAAGGTTGAAATCCCGATCCGGCCATGGGAATTAAATGGTGTGTGTGTGTGTGTGTGTGTGTGTGTGTGTGTGTGTGTGTGTGTGTGTGTGTGTGTGTGTGTGTGTGTGTGTGTGTGTGTGTGTGTGTGGGTCCTTATGGGTCGCCATTGAGCTGGTGCAGACGAAAAGCATTTCGCTTGCCAGAAGACATTGATTAGGGAAAGTGCTTTGCAGGTTTCTAGTCTGAGTTTCTCGAAGACCTGCTGGCCGTATTAAATGTGGAAAGTCAAGAGTGTGTGGTGTGCGGGTGCCAGTTGCTATGGCATTTATTTCCCTCTAATGAAAAGGAAAGAGAGGGGAAAAGGAGCTGAAAGGTAGGAAGAAAAGCTCGCTCTAGGCCAAGGTTGAGCAAACGTTCACGCGTGGCATCTCCTCAAGGTGGTGCTGGTTGTGCCTTGTACAGGGAGCCAAGGATCAGGGCGGGAGGGTAACAGAGGGTATCACTGGGGCCCATGCTGACCAACTGGAAAAAGCTCCAGAGGAGAGCAAGGAGGATGATTGAGGGAAGTGGAAGCCAAGCCTTAAGAGGAAAGAGGGAAAGGACTGACCATGTTGAACTTCGAGGACTTTCGAAAAGAAGGCTGAGGGGGGATATGATAGCTATGTTTAAATATTTGAAAGGCTGTCCTATTGAAGAGGGAACAGGTTTGTTTCCCATGGCTTCAGAGACTAGGACTCGGGGCAATGGTTTCAAACTACAGGAAAAGAGATTCCATTTGAACATGAGGAAGAACTTCATGACAGTCAGAGCTGTTCGGCAGTGGAAGATACTGCCACAAAGGAGGGTGGTTGAGTCTCCTTCTTTGGAGGTTTTTAAGCAGAGGCTGGATGGCCATCAGTCAGAAATACTGTGATGGGCATTCCTGCATGGCAGGGGGTTGGACTAGATGGCCCTTGAGGTCTCCAACTCTATGATTGTATGACTCTATGATTCTATAAGACGAGAGTGGAGATAATATGATAGCACTTTTTAAGTTCTTGAAAGATGGCCTTACAGAGGAAGGGTAGGAGCTCTTCGCAATCAACCCAGAGTGTAGGACATGCAACAGTGGGGTTGAATTAAAAGAACCCAGCTTTCAGCTGAATATCAAGAAAAAAAACTACCTGACAGTTAGGAGTAGTATAGCAGTGGAACAAATGAACTCAGGAGACAGTGAGCGCTCCAATGCTAACCACCATCTGTGAGATCTGCTTTGATTTGCATTGAACAGGGGGTTGGACTTAATTAAATTCTATAATAATAATAATAATAATAATAATAATAATAATAATAATAATAATAATAATAATAATAATAATAAATAGGGATTGCAATAATTTTGAATACATCCTGTTTACTCAAAGGAACATCTGTATTTTAATTAATTTTATTTTTAATTTTATTTTGCATCATTCCAAAGGGGTAGCATGAGCTGGGGGCTCTGCCTAACAGGACATTTGTGTCTATTATCCTTTTTTCTTGTCCTTCCATCCTGTTGATTTTTTTCCCCTCACCTCCTCCAGGGATGTCAACACCTCCAAAGGGACTTGGCATTCACCTGGTCTCACCTTGCATCTTTAATGCAGGTTTGGAAGTAGTCAAAATGCTATTTCAGAGCTCTCTGACGACAATGTACTGCACAGTTTGCTGAGTCTGAACACTGAGCTCCACTCTTAAATAAAAACCGCCTTCCTTCACCAGGGATTATCTGCTGTGTCACTTTGCATGGCTGCCCATCACGCTTCTTGATTATCCTTGTGGAATCAGGCTAATCATTATACCACATGAGCCTCGTGGCGCAGTGGTTAAATGCCTGTACTGCAGGTAAAACTGTGCTCACGGCCTGGGGGTTCAATCCCCGGTAGCAGGCTCAAGGTTCACTCAGCCTTCCATCCTTCCGAGGTCGGTAAAATGAGTACCCAGCTTGCTGGGGGGGGGGGGCAATGTGTAGCCTGCAGACTGTAATCAAAATGATGGTGGAAGGCCTCATCCAAGAGAAAATCTTAAAACACATAAAAGAACAAACCTTGCTGAGAGAAAATCAGCATGGCTTCTGTAAGGGTAAATCTTGTCTTACAAACCTTTTAGAATTTTTTGAAAAGGTCAACAGGCACGTGGATTTGGGTGAACCGGTGGATATAGTCTATCTGGATTTTCAAAAGGCTTTTGACACAGTCCCTCACCATAGGCTGCTGAGAAAATTGCATAGTCAGGGGATAAGAGGGCAGGTCCTCTTATGGATTGAGAACTGGTTGAGATCCCGGAAACAAAGAGTAGGTGTCAATGGGAAATTTTCACAATGGAGAGAAGTGAAAAGCGGTGTGCCCCCCAGGGCTCGGTCCTGGGACCGGTGCTTTTCAATCTGTTCATAAATGACCTGGAGACAGGGATAAACAGTGAGGTGGCCAAGTTTGCAGATGACACAAAACTTTTCCATGTGGTAAAAACCAGAGAAGATTGTGAAGAGCTCCAGAAGGATCTCTCCAAACTGGGGGAGTGGGCTGAGAAATGGCAAATGCGTTTTAATGTAACCAAATGTAAAGTAATGCATATTGGGGCAAAAAATCCAAACTTCATCTATCAACTCATGGGCTCTGAGTTATCCGTGACGGATCAGGAAAGAGATCTTGGTGTGTTGGTGGACAGCTCCATGAAGGTGTCTCCCCAATGTGTGGCAGCAGTGAAGAAGGCCAATTCCATGCTAGGGATTATCAAAAAGGGGATTGAAAATAAAACAGCCAACATTATAATGCCGTTATATAAAACAATAGTAAGGCCCCACCTGGAGTATTGTGTACAATTCTGGTCACCACATCTCAAGAAAGACATAGTGGAACTGGAAAAGGTGCAGAAGAGAGCGACTAAAATGATTACTGGGCTGGGGCACCTCCCTTATGAAGAAAGGCTAAAACAATTGGGCCTCTTTAGTCTGGAAAAAAGGCGCTTGAGGGGGGATATGATTGAGACATACAAAATAATGCAGGGTATGAGTAAAGTGGATAGAGGGAAGCTCTTCTCCCTCTCTCAAAATACCAGAACTAGGGGACATACACTCAAATTGAGTGCTGGGAGAGTAAGAACTGACAAAAGAAAATATTTTTTCACCCAGCGTGTTGTAAGTCTATGGAACTCCCTGCCACAGGATGTGGTGATGGCATCTGGCCTGGATGCCTTCAAAAGGGGATTGGACAGATTCCTAGAGGAAAAGTCCATCACGGGTTACAAACCATGATGGAGATGTGTAATCTCTAGGCTTTAAACCAGGGTACTTCAAGGGCCAGATGCAGGGGAGTGGTATCAGGAGACAGATATCTAGTCCCATGCGCTCCCAAACGCATCTGGTGGGGCCGCTGTGAGATACAGGAAGCTGGACTAGATGGGCCTTTGGCCTGATCCAGCAAGGCTCTTCTTATGTTCTTATGTTCTTATGTTCTTACTTGTAGTGGTATGGGGCGGTATATAAGCAGAACACTTTGCACATTGATCATTTCCTTTCTCCTGAATGTATTAAGCTCTGGAATTCTAGTTCCTCGCTTAAGGATATTTTACTTCTGATTCTTTTTCATTTCAGAATAAACATGAGGACACTGGAAAAAAACAACAACAAGAACAACAACAAGAACATCAAGAACAACAACAATGGAACTCGTCTTTCCAACATTTCCTTGCTTATATGAATTCAAAGAGCTGTGTACTTGTGATGTAGAGCTCAGTAAGGTGGAGCATCTGGGCTGCGAGTTCAAATCTGCCCATGCCTTGTAGGAGATGAGCCAGCCTGTGTGGCCTTGGGCAAGCTGCAACAGTGTCAGGGTGTCCCCAGAAGAAGGGAAAGGGGAACCACTCCTGAATCCTGATTTCTTAGAAAGCCTGTAGAGTCAAAATCAACTGAATGGGATGTCGAGTAGGACTTAGTTGGAATCCACGGGAGATTGGTCCAAAATGCTCCCTCTGGATGCTGAAAAACGCAGGTATAGACTCTGGTTCCTACTAGTGGCCATTTCTGGTAGTACACCTTGGAAACACGTATTTCTGGTTTTCTGTATTTGATATTTTCAGGCATTGGCTAAGAGAAACCGCAGGTAAGAAAACGGTTAAGGTTCCCCTTGCACATGTGTGCTAGTTGTGTCTGACTCTAGGGGCGGTGCTCATCTCCGTATTTAAGCCGAAGAGCCAGTGTTGTGCAGGTCCTTGACCATGTGGCCGGCATGCCTGCAAGGAAACATTGTTTTACCTTCCCGCTTTTTACGGTGGTACCTATTTATCTACTTGCATTTACATGCTTTCAAACTGCTTGGTTGACAGGAGCTGGGGTTTAACAGCGGGAGCTCACTCGGCTGCGTGGCACCCAGGATTTTGAACCGCTGAGCTGCCGACTTTTGCAGCCAACAGTTTCAGTACTCTAGCCCGCTGAGCCATTGTATTTCCTGATTCTGGAAATACAATGGCTAGCCCCCATTGAGTGAGGTTGAAGTGCATTTCCCCTCCTGGTTGTCCTAATGAACCCGTCACGGGTGGTCACTCCGAAGCTCTGGATGACCCAAATGTGACCCCCCCCCCCTCCATCGATCTACTGTTCCATCTCCTTACCCACCAACGCCAAAGTTCAGCTCAACCCTCTTGAAGATCAATGGACTCCTACTCGCTCACGGCAGGAGGAGGTGAGTCCGACGAAGAATGGGAAAAACACCACTCTACCGTCCCTCTGATGGTCTGGTTGCTGCAGACTTCTCTCCTGCCATTTTAAAAAAGACTGCAAAGGCTCGGCCGGTCAACTTCACATTACTTCAGCCTTGCAACCTTCCTTCCGAAAGTGGAGTTGCAGCCACCACGGTTGGGCAGCCCATGGCGTCCCCTTCTCCAAGTATGAAACCGACGGCAAGGGCCAATCATGATTCCCAACGTTGTGACGGAGCAGTCTTGGGTGGTGAGGGGGACGGGGGGTTGAGGTCACAGGTAATTGCCAGTGTCCAGCCGATCTCAAGAATGCTTTGCCAGGTCATCCTTTCTTCTGCTGACATCACAGTTAGGGATATAACGGGGGTTGGTGGTGTTGAACAAACTTGTTTATCTCAGATATCATTTCTAGTCCTCCTATTTACTCTAGGGGGTTCCAAACCATGTCACCTACAACATTACAGGCCCATTAGCTTGGTCTGTTCTCTGTTTGCTATAGACTCTCTTCTCTCATCTGCTCCCCATTGCGTTGGATAGACAGAGGAGCCGCTTTCCCCATCAATGCGTCTATTGTGTGCCTTCAAGTTACATTTGGGGACCTTAATAGGGCTTTCAAGGAGTATTCAGTAAGTAAATAAATAAGTGGTTTGACCAATGCAATCCTGCAGTGGCTTTCTGTGGCCAAAGTGCAATTTGAATCCAGTTCTCCTGAGTCCTGGTCACTCCCTCTATTCACACCACACTGGGTCTTATCCAGATCCAAACATGAACACTCAAATGTGCCATGAGAAATGCTAATATTTGAAAAGGAGAAGGGAAACACTGTTGTGCCATGCATGCAAGACTAAGGGTCAAACTTAACAAGATGCTGACCGTGTATATAGAAGCAGTGCTCCATCAAGTGGTGAAAATGGTACAATTGGTGAAAGCACATCAAAGGCAGAAGCAAGATTAGTCATAGGGTGATTTAGGCCATATCGTATGGCTGCTCTTTCCTGTCTGAAGTGTCATGTATGCCTTACCTTTTGATGCTCTCTTTAGTAGGTAACTTCTGCAACTCCTTCTCTTGCTCAACGTATCCCTGGAACTACAGTGCTGGTGCTTCTGTGCTGATCAGGTCCAGCCCAACCATCAGGCAGAGGCAAGTAGCTGTTGGATGCCGGAGGAAGGGTCTAGAGACCCAGGTCTAACTTCTAAGTGTCCCCTGTGCAGTGGTTTCTAACCTTGGGTTGCCAGACCTTCTTGGACTGCATCTCCCAGAAATCCTGGGCAGCAGAGCTGGTAGTGAAGGCTTCTGGGAGTTGTGGTCCAACAACATCTGGAAATCCAGGCATGGGGAAGGCTGCCCAGAGGCACCTTGGTGTTCTCAGCTGTTTTTGGCAAGCACCGCCCCGTCTGTGGCAGCAGAAACAAAATCATCTCTCTCCCCAGCTGGATGTTGTGCTGAAAATTAGGGTGGGGGCCTCAGGCAGCTCAATCGCTGAGGCCAACACAGATGCAAGACACAGAACGGCGCTGGAAATATTGCACAGACTGGGGATATCTGGTGATCCCATTTGTGCGCCTGCATTCGGAGCGGTTTCCTGACCGTGGCACACTCTACCAGGGAAAATGGCATTTTCAGCCTGCCTGCAAGGCATCAGAAGGGAATATGAGTCCCGTTTGTTTCTCTCACCCATTTGGTTTTGCAGGGGACGGCCGTCTGGCGGAGCTCAGTGAAGCGCCTTAGACTTCCCTCCTTCAGCTGAAGATGCCAACGGCAGAACCCAAAACCCCAGGCCTGTTCAGGATGTGAGCAAACAAACTCAAAGGGGGGGGGGCAGAAATCCCTGCCAGTGTTTCATAAGAAACTGGCTCAACACCCAATGTTTCATTTGGATGTTACGTTTGGAAACCAGAAAGGGAGCTGCATCAGCAGGAAAAGAAAAAAAAAATCCCCACCAAACCGAGTTTGATCCTTGAATGAACAAGGATGTCTCAGATCACGCAGCTCACGGCCAGACAGTGAGGGAGCTGAGAAGCAAAGAGATCTTTTGAGTCACACGGTAAGTTTCGAAGCACCAGAATGAGTGGTATGGTATGAAAAGAACTTCGCGCAAGAGGAGAAAATAAGCAAAACAGATTGCATTGCTTAATACGGTCCCAGCAGCGCTGTGCCTTTGGGGCAGAAGGAGAGTCATGCTCCTTTCTCTTGAGTGGAACTCCGATTTACTGCAGACCAGAAGAATCCACAGGTTGGAAAAGTTACTTCGGATGAAACAGAATACCTCTCCCAAAAAGGACATGGCCGGAGTATTCTGGGATTGATAGCCTGCTCCAAGTAATTTGGGGTGTTTGGGTGGGGGAGGGGTAAGATTGTACATCCCAGAATACTCCAGGTGTTGGTCTCCATGGCCTCAGAGGCCCTTGCCGACTACGATTCCCGTTTTTATGCATCTGGGACGAACGCTCGGCCAGGGCTGACAAATGGGAGCAGCAGGCAGAGGACGGGATGGGGAATTGTTAGAAAGAGCCACCAAAGGTTCGATAGTTGCTCTTCAAGGCGGAATCATTAGGCCTGTTTTTAAGATGGTTGGAAGAGCATAGATCAGATGCCTGTCTAGTAATGTGTATTTCGTGAGGTTGAAATGTCAGGAAGAAAAGCCCATTTAGGTGGGGGAGATTATTGGGTAGGTGAGAAATAAAATATCCGTACACCTTATTATTAATTTCCCTCCTGCTTTTTCTACTCAGGGTGTTGTAAAACATTTTCCTCCCACAGTCAGAGACTGGAAATAAGTCAGTTGAGTTCTATAGGATCCGTGGAATGATCAACCACCACCACCGATTCCCCTTTTTCCTTGAAAACGCTGCTTATTTTTTGAGTTAGGCTCCTGTCAAGTCAGTTTTCTTATTCACAACTTAAAAGAGCATCTCCACACTTTAAAGCACCGGGTTGAAAATAATTGCCAACTGCGGTGGTGCTTTGTAGCCTAGCAGCAAGAGTGAGAAAGACCAATTTATTTATTTTTTTGCTCCATGAGAAATAATGTCAGATGAATGTTGCCGTTTGGACAAAACATTGCATTTTTTTAAGAAAAACAACAACCCAAAACTTTGCCTTCTGCAAAAGATACAGTGACTTTTCAAGGCATCGAATGTTTTATGCAACAACACTAACAAAAAATAACAACAACAACAACAACACCAGGTCTCACTGACACTTCAGATCCTGCCAAGTTCCTCTGAAGAAGGAGAGGGATGCTGCCCAGAACAGGGCAGAGTGAGGTAGGATGATTCCTGAGGATCCAGAACATCTTCCTACTACTGCTCAGGACTTTGGTGTGTTTCTGTAATCATCTTTTAAAGGAGCAAGCCCCCAAATTGCTGCAATTTCCTCTAAATATGCCTTTCCCCCCTGACTGGGTAGGTTTCATGACTGGGATTCTAGCTGCCGATTGCCACCCTCTGCTAGGCAGTCTTCTCAAAACTGAATTTGGGAAGGAAGGGAATTAGATGCTTGGTTCCTCCTGCTCTAAAGCAGACACTGGCATGTAGCTTTTTATAATGAAACCACCCCATGACTCATTACTGTGTTTGGAAACCATCGTGGTTGCGGCTTGATATGTTGTTGGAAGCTATGTGGACATCTATGGCTTCTTACTTTTCCATTACTTGCTCTCTTCTTTCTTTCTTTCTTTCTTTCTTTCTTTTTTCTTCTTTCTTTCTTTCTTTCTTTCTTTCTTTCTTTCTTTCTTTCTTTCTTTCTTTCTTTCTTTCTTTCAAACCACACCACGAGGATGGATAGCAGAAGGGATAGAACTGGAAACATTCTTGTTGAACTCTTGATTTCAGAACTCCCTTCAAAGGTTCTTTGAATGTCGCCTCTGGACATGCCTGGGAAATATTTCTCCTTCCATCACTAAAGGAGCTTGGATTGGCCTCTAAAGGGTCAGTTGGGGTCAGAGGGAGGAGAGATTTGCCATATAATCAATTAAACACTTCCCCTGGTCATCTGCACATGGTCAGGGGAAATGAAATTATCTTTTGTACATCTGCTAGGTCAATGCTGATGTGATGAATCGCTTTGATTAAATTTAGAAAATACTCTTCTTCACCTGTCTGTGTATTCTTGATGGAAAATCTGCCTCCAAGCGCTGTGTGAGCAGGCTTTCAGGAAGGCAAGGAAGATGAGATTCTTGGCTGCTTGGAATCACGTTTAGCCACACAGGACTCCTCTCCAGCACAACCAATGCCCTGTTGCTGGTTCCAGTGTGGGAAGAAGCTCTTAGAAGACCTCTGAGCTTGCAGCTGGGGACAGGAAGAAGTGTGTCTTTGGACTTCATTTTTTCCAGAATTTTACCTTTAGCATGGCTGGAATCACCTCCCCCATCCTGGGGATGCAGCAGAAGGAGATGTTATATATTTTTCCTGTTTTCTTTTCTTTTTTTAAGCAAAGCAAAGCATACTGCTTATATACTACCCCGTAGCACTTAAATCACTCTCTTGGGTGCCGCTAGGACCCAGGGAGCAGTTTTTTAGAGTTACAAAATGGTTTGTTTCATTTTTAAATAAATAAATAAATAAATTATGCCAGCTAGACATGGCCTTCCTAGTGAGCTGGGTACGCATTTTAGCAACCTTAGAAGGATGAATCAGTCTCGAGCCCGCTACTTACCCAAGTCATGAGCAGAGTTCTGGCTGCAGTGCTGTAGTTTAGCAAACTGCAGCACAAGATCTTTTACTCCCCCTTAGCTGCCCTCTTGTTCTCAGATACAAAAGGAGACCAGATTTCTTTCGTCTTAACAGTATTAGCAAAAAGCAAGGTTTTAATCTTAGGGGTAGATAAAACAAAGTTGTTTTTTCTTCTTCAATCTCCTCTGTATGAAAACTCTTCCTTACAAGTTCATTCAGGCCCAGACCCTTTGCCACTAATCTCCCTCTTTGCCAGGACGGAAAAAAGATTAGAAAACGTTCGTCCCTTTCTGCTCTCGTCTTTCTGCTGAAAATGGTACGAAAGGCAGGATTGTCGTTGGCCAAGAACTGGACTGCAATGGAAAAATGGTCTGGATTATTTTATTTTTGGCTACTTTAACGATGTAACGTGTCCAGTCTGTGATTCATCTCTCCGTAGCCCAAGACGTGGAGGTTGCCACGTTTAATTCTGGCAAAGCTTCTCCGCTGGCTAACAGCTGCCTCTTAGGCAGGGATCCAACAGGGAAAGTCCCCCCCCCTCGCAGAACCAAAGAGAAAGCCCGCTTCCCCTGTGGGATTTTTGCCTGAGCACTGTGGGTTACCGATGCAGCAGGCAAAGATGAAGGGAGATTAACCCATTACTGGCAACAACTTTATTATGTAGGAGGTTCTGCTCTTAAGGATGCGTTAGTTCTGTTTTACACACGCAAGAAGAAAAGGCATTGAGCAGGGAATAAGGTTCATGCCATGTTGCTGGAAGATCCATCCCTTGTTGTGAATTCAGTGATTAAATTTAGAGCATGGCTTTCCATAAAAAGAAAAAACAGCAAAAGATAGTTGGAATCAAGTTTATCTTCAGTTACCACTTGCATCTATATCCTATTCCTCTTTCAGTAAGTTTAAGGCCGCATCTACCCCTGTCTGTCTCTGCATTTTGATCTCAAAACACCCCTGAGGGATCTCTTGGGCAGACAGAGACTGAGTGACCTTAAGCAGCAAATGCTCATTTTGACGGAATGTATAATAAAACTGGAACCACTCAGATGAAGTGGTAGGTTACATTTTGCTCCTCTGAGCCATATGGAGGATGCAGGTTTGCAGGGTCATGGGACCCGATTGCCATTTTAACCCTCCCCTGATTTATAAAAAAGGGCTTTTCTTTGACCGCAGTTAACTTTCCTTATTGAACATCTTCTGGACTACAACTCTCAGGATCCCCCAGCCGAGGGAGGAATGGCAGACTTGTAATCCAATTTCCCTACCTGCTTCCCAGGGACTCCTGATTAGGGAGGGGCACCTTACGAATAACGAAATGCTGTTTAATTGTTTTGTAAGCTCATGAATCGTTTCGTAAGCTTACGAAACGCCACGCAGCATTTTGTAACGTAACAAAATGAAACAGCTTTTTTTTAAAATTTGAACTGTTTCATGGCTCCCTGGATCCAAATTTGGTGCCTTTAGGAGGGGGGGGGAGCTGTTTTTTAAAGTTACAAAATGGTTTGTAAGTGTTTCATTTTGTAATTATTTTTTTGGGGGGGAATTGAAATGAAATGAAACAAAATGGGGTCTAAAATGAAACGAAATGAAACACATCCTTATTCCTGAAGCTGCAGTTGCCGTGATCCACTACAGTCCAGCAGCATCTTTTGTTTAGGTTTCTGAGGCTATGAAAAACCTGGGTTTATCAGCCGCCTGTCCCAGCAGAAAAGAAATGGAAAGGAAATTCCCCAAACAATGTGTCTGTTTTGCAGTGCTGGTTCCACACACGTCTGCGCCACCCTTTGGGGCTCAGATCTTTTCTTGTAGAAATCCCCATATCTTTCTTTGCAGGAGCACGGAATCGGAGCCTGCGTGGAAATAACAGCCCGTTTTCCCCTCAGAGATATAATCTGGGGAAAATATCTGGATTTAAAAGAAAAAGCAGACCTTGATTCTCCAGATGGCCCTGGCTGCGCTGTCCCTGTCCGTTCACCTTCAAGTTTCTGCTCAAAGCCAGGTAAGTTTAATGAAAGCAATAATCACGTGCCCTCGAGTCAATTCAGACTTCTGGCAAACCCTTTGCAGGGGTTTTCAGGTAAAGAAGACTCAGAAGCGGTTTATGATTCCCTTCTTACGGGGTGGGTGGTGGATGGTATTGCCCTGGGATGGTGCAGTTTTCCCAAGGCCACCCAGGCTGCCTGTTATCCCAGAAGGCGTCAAAATCAAAACTACTGAGCTATCGGTGTTTTCTTTGAGCGATCTTATAGCCCAGCCTTAACAAAGGAACGTAACGGAAAATGAAAAGACCAGTCCATGTTGCCACAATCGTTTGATAACACTGTGTTGGTAGTACTGGGGGGGCGGGGGAGGAGAGAACCTCACATTTCTTTAGCTGGGTCAGAGGAGGAGAACACGATAAGGAGAGGGAGAAAAAAAATGTTTGTTGTCTTACCTCAAAAGGCTGTGTGTTTTTGCACATAAGGGGAACACCGAGAAGCACAGCAGGCTGAGATGTTATCAAAATAATGTTTGTTCTGGTTGCGTGAGAACACGGAGCCGCGTCCTTGGGTTTGACTTCCCGGGGAACTAAGCAACGGTGGGTCATCTTTTTAAAGTAAATCAAGCACGATGCCGACACACAACGTTCATGCCTGCAATTGTAGGATATTTAAAGCTTTGTTCTGCCTTTTAGCAGCAGAAGCTGTAAGGCAGTCAATCAATGGAACAATTAATCCATCTTTCTTTCCTCCCTCCTTCGCATCCCTCCCACTGAGTATCAGACCCTTCCCTCCTTCCCTCCCTCCCTCCTTCCTTCCTTCCTTCCTTCCTTCCATCCATCCATCATCAGCTCCTTCCTTCCTCCTGTCCTGTATCAGCTCCTTCCTTCCTTCCTTCCTTCCTTCCTTCCATCATCAGCTCCTTCCTTCCTTCCTTCCTCCTGTCCTGTATCAGCTCCTTCCTTCCTTCCTTCCTTCCTTCCTTCCTTCCTTCCATCCATCATCAGCTCCTTCCTTCCTTCCTTCCTCCTGTCCTGTATCAGCTCCTTCCTTCCTTCCTTCCTTCCTTCCTTCCTTCCTTCCTTCCTTCCTTCCTTCCTTCCTTCCTTCCTTCCTAAGATCTCGCTCAATAAAAGCCACAGTGTCTTCCTTTCTTACAGACACTCTGGAGAAGGAGCAGAGATGTGAATCCTTCTGCCTGGCTATTGGCTGAGGGGATGCCATGCCATGGAATACTCAAGAGCATTCCAACTGCTCAATGGAAACGGCACACTCGCAAAAAAGATGGCAATGGGCCGGGGCAGCTTTTGGGAGGGAAGAAAAAATTCAGATTGTCTGTGAAAACCATCATGTGTCTGTGTGTCTAAGCACCGGAAGGACTCTGAGCCGGAAGGGAAGTCAGAAATGTTTGCTCACTTCAGCCATGGCTCAGGAGATGAGTGCCAAGCTTTCGGGAAAGATTTTTCTCTAAACGGAAGCAGGCCGCCTGCAAATTCGTAGCTAGTGATGCTGCACATGAGAAAGGTTTGGGAAGATAGTGGTGGAGAAGATACGCAACCCCTTGCTTTCTACTTCTTGGAGGGATGGAGCGTGAGGACAGATGAACCCCAGGTTATGGGGGAAGGTGGTCGAAGCTGAAAGAGGGGTTGATGTTCCAAAATGCACATCGTACGGGGCCTACGGATGATAAAAGAGCTGTACCCTGGTGCAAATAGCTAAGAAAATATGGCGGATCAGAAAGACAAATTGCCAAAGGCAAAGTTGTGGCAGGGAAGCTGAAAAATGGACAATAATACATTGAATTAACCAGCCAAATGTTTATAGGTCTTTTGGTATATATTTGCTAATGATCCGTAGGTTTCTATCAGGTACAACAGGACCAGTTCCAAAGACCATCTCACAGATGCTGGAAAAAATGTGGATGATCACAAATGCTATTACAGTGGTCCCCCACCCTTTCGCGGTTCATATACTGTGATCCCGCTATGTTGCGGGACCACAGTATATGAAAAAAAAAAGGCGCCCTGGGGTAAGGGGGGAAGTCCCTCGGAGGCCTCAGAAATGATTTTTGGTGATCCGGAAGTCACTTCCAGTTTTCCGGAACTCACTTCCAGTTCACAGGGAGGCCCTTTTGGGGCCTCCAGAAGGCCCAGGAAGGCCCTTGCCGGCCCATTCGGGGCAGCGCCAGGCTGGGGGTAAGTACAAGAGCCCCCAGCTAGACCCCCCAGGCCTGACTCGACCTGCATCCGCATATAGCGGATTTTCAATTATCGTGGGTTGGTTTGGGTCCCTAACCCCAGCGATAGGTGGGGGGTCACTGTATAATAATGAACAACATCCGTAGTGTGGTCTCTGGCTCCCTCTCATGGCTGGTTGTAGTAATCTCAGTCATAGAAATAGACATTTCTAAGATTTTTCTTTTAATATTTATAATATTTTCAGACTATGGATTAGTGAACCCGCAGATTCCGATCCCGCAGATACGGGGGTCCTATTGTAATCACGTCTTGGCTACCCAAGGGGTGTGTGTGGGAACAATCCAGTGAGAGAGTAACTGAGACAGACATGCCATAAGAACCCTATTAAACCAGCATCTATCTCCTTTAGATCAGAGGAAGGCAGTCTTTAATCCCCGCCTTCAGCCTGCGAGAAGTGATTAAAGAGGAATTTGATCAGATTTTTCTGTTCTCAGACTGCACCGAGTCCTAGTGGTACATCATTTCCCCCACTACTTGTGGTCACAATAAATAAATATCCGGATGCAGAGATGGATGTTTCTCCAGCAAAAAGGGGTTTATAACAGCTTTGATGCATTTTCCCTGGCCCTGCGGAGCGTCAAATCATTTTCGGCTGCACAGTGAGCAACAAAAAATGGGGCGAGCGTCTGCTGTTAGAGCCAGTTTGCTGTCGGAGAAACTAAATTAGGGTATTGATCGGTACGTTCTGCATGTCCACATCAAGGGCCTTTCCATCAAATTCCTTCTCGGTACGAGCTTGTTTCATCCCAAGATGCATGCCTCCAAAGACTGTTCTTTTTTTGATTCAGAAGACAACTGAGGGCGGGTGGGTGGCCTTCTGGAATAGGTCCCAGTTCAGTGACTCATCTAGTTGGACTTGTGACTGGACTCTGCATTGATCTATCAGACCTTCCACTGATGTGCCCTGGAAGGTAAAAATGAGAGGTTTTGCAGTTCCAATTACATCGGGATAGATGCCGTGATGGAGAGGTGTCATCTCCAGGCTTAAAACCAGGGTACTTCAAGGGCCAGATGCAGGGGAGTGGTATCAGGAGACAGACATGCTCTCCTGGACACATCTGGTGGGGCCACTGTGAGATACAGGAAGCTGGACTAGATGGGCCTTTGGCCTGATCCAGCATGGCTCTTCTTATGTTCTTATGTTCTTATATCAAGGAGAAAGGCAGGATAAAAATACTCTAAATAAATAAATAAATAAATAAATAAATAAATAAATAAATAAATAAATAAATAAACAAATAATAAATAAATAAATAATATGACTCAAGTTGTGGCCCAGCACTAAATCACGTTTGTAAATTCGCCTTCCTCTTGCCTAATATGGCATCTGGCTAGGATAGTTTTATCTGGACTGCATACAGATTGGTCTGAAACAGAGTGTTCTGTTGACTGGTTTGGTCTCTGGTATCTACCATTGTTTCATAGATGAGCTCTTGTTAGAATGGAGCCAAAAGAAACCCTTAGAGCCATCTAACTTCAACCACCACCACCAAAAACCCTCCAGCAAATGAGATCCCACTACTTTATAAGGTTATCCTTGCCATCTTGGATCTGCTGGGTGGGACCGTGTGGTTCTTCGAGTCCAGACCCTGTCAAGAAACCACAGTGGGGAATTGAACTTCTGACTTCTGGAATGATAGGCAGTGCTACCCACGGAGCTCTCCAGCAGCTCAGCCTGACAGTTGCCTTGTTGGGTGGCTCTTCCCACCAGGACTGTTCCTCTTGATGTTTAGTCAAAAGCTCCTTTCTCACCTTCCTACCTAAGGTATGGTTTGGGGGGCGGGACTTCTAGATTTCCTAGACTGGAAATTCTACCTGAGAGACAAACACCTGACCGATGCCTCCATGTGGCTCCCCAGGGGAGGGAAGCCCTCAACTGGATGCCTTTGAAGCTGAGCTCAGCCTAGTTCTGCCCAAGCTTCCTGCTTCTCTCCCAGTGCTACCTGGGAGCTTTCTTTCGGAACACGGAGCTAGGCTTAGCTAAGCTTCAAAGTCTTCCAGGTGAGGCGTTTCGCCCTGGGCGGATCCTGCAACACAACCTCAAGGCGATGCCCTTGACTTCTCACTCTTTAAAGCAGACATGTCCAAACTTCGGCCCTCCTGATGCTTTGGACCACAACTCCCTGGATTCCAAGCTTAGATTGCCAATGGCAAAGGACTGTGGGAGTTGTGGTCCAAAACATCTGGAGGTCCAAAGTTTGGTCATGCCTGCTTTAAGGCCTTGATTGCATCTTCTTTTGTTCAGTTCAAGATGTGTGCCGTCCTCCTCCTCCTCCTCTTGGCATCTTCTCTGCATGCCAGCGGCCCACTTGATGAAAAAAACCCTCCCAGGAGAGAAGGACGGAGGGTCCCTCCCTGCGTGAGATGCTGCGGGCCTGCTGAGCAGCCCACTTCCATCACCGCTTCCCGTTATGCCCGGATGACCAGTGACTCCTTCTACTCCGTCCCCAGGATCCGGCCCACCATTGACATCACCATCTTGAAAGGTAAGCAGTAGCCACGTTTGAACTTGGTTCTGAAACTCCGGCCATGAGGAGTTCAGCAGAAGCGTGGCCTTGTCCCTTGATGGCGACCCCTCTCTAGCGGTCAAAACTGCTGATCAGAACGAGGGCCCAATGAGTGGCTCTGTTTATGACATGTTGTTTGTTTGTTTGTTGTTAGTACCCTTGCAAAGCTAATTTCATCCCAAGAGGTTTTTGAAACTATGGTTTAGAGCAAGGGTGTCCCAACTTTTTTGCAAGGAGGGCCAGATTTGGTGAGGTGAAAATGTGTGTGGGGGGGCGACCATTCAGCCTGAAGTGGGGAGAAAGGGCGTGGTCAGTGCGTATCTGCAACGGCTGCAGATGCTCTGGTTCCAAGGTGCTCAAGGGCCCAGCGGCTGTTGTAGGGCCTGGGTATTGGCCCATGCACACCCAAGATGCACCACTGCTCGCATATGCTGTCCTCCCTCGCAAGGGAGTGGGGAAGACGCTGCAGCCACGGAGCCAGGAGCAAGTAGGCAGGGCGGGTGGCTGAGGGGATGGACGGAGGCAGGGAGGGCAGGCAAACCATAAAACTGCAAGCTGATGTCTCTAGCCAGCACAGGGAAGGGCCAGCTGGTGGGGATGAGTGACAGGCTGAGCCGGCAAGGAGAAGAGGCTTAAGGGCCACTCAAAATTTTAAATTGGGCCGCATTTGGCCCCCGGGCCGGACTTTGGACATGCCTGGTTTTAGAGTGACCTGTGTCCTGCCCAGTTTGATTTGCAACCCATTGGTTTGTGGATTCCCTCCTCTTTGCCCCTTGGCCGTTCAGTCCCAGTTTGGTCCTTGTACAAATCAGTCAACTCCAGGCAGTGCTCTTGCATGGATGGTGCCTTCCACGCCTTCGGAAGCTCAGCTCAACACTGAACATAGTTCCCAGTTTGGAAGGCCAAATCCTGCTTTCTCCTGAAGCTTGGCTATTGAGGTCCAGAAAAGTTCTCCCTCTTCTCCGCTCGTAACTATCGTGATGAATCAAGTTAATACCAAGCTTCTCCTTTGTCCTTCTAGGTGAAAAAGGCGAGATGGGGGACCGAGGAGTGTTGGGCCCGCGAGGCAAAGCAGGGGAACCGGGCCAACGCGGCCACCCGGGCTGGAAAGGTCAAAAGGGTCAGCCTGGCCTCCCCGGCGATCCCTGCAAGCAGCATTACGTGGCTTTCTCCGTGGCTCGGCGGAAGGCTCTCCACAGCTCTGATTACTACCAGCACGTTACCTTTGACACCGAGCTGGTCAACCTCTACCAGCACTTCAACATGTTCACGGGCAGGTTCTTCTGCTACGTGCCGGGCGTCTACTTCTTCAACCTCAACGTCCACACCTGGAACTACAAAGAGACCTACCTCCACCTCATGAAGAACGAGGAGGAGGAGGCCATCCTCTACTCCCAGCCCAGCGAGCGTAGCATCATGCAGAGCCAGAGCCTGATGCTGGCTCTCCAGGAAGGCGACGAGGTCTGGGTGAGGATGTTCAAGCGGGAGAGAGAGAACGGCATCTATGGCGAAGAGTCGGACGTTTACATCACCTTCAATGGGCATTTAATTAAGCCGGAAATTGAATGAGGGGCTCCCGGCCTGGGCCTACCGTGGGAGAGGGGACACCTGCGGTCCTTTCGATGCTCCGTGTCTGCAAGCAACAGCATGGCTTGGTGGCTCCCAAGAGGACGTATCTAGGGCTACTAGTGAGTAGAGATGGGCACGAAACGAAAAACGAAATGCTGTTTCGTCGTTTCGTCAGCTAACAAATTACTTCATTACCAAATGAAACGGTAGGACAAGAGGACCTAGAGGAAACGGCATGGGAGCAATTCTAGGTAAACCCCTGAAATTTGGAAAGGTTTGGGGGTCAAGAGGCTGAGGGGATGCCCCTAGGTGGCTTGGCTTCCATTCTGAATCGAATTAGAAAGATTTTTTTCCTAGAGCCCCCCCCCCTTTGGACCTTAATAACTCAGCCCCCTGAGACCCCCAAAACCTTTCCAAATTTGGGGGGCTTACCTAGAATTGCTTGAGGAAGCTAAGCCGGCCATTTCTGCCATATTTTCGAGTAGTACCATTTCATGCCCATCTCTACTAGTGAGCAAGCGCTATTAGGCTTTCAGCCTGTGCTAGGAGTGTGAAGAGGCTACCCAGAGCAGGATCTCTGGGATGGAAAGCGTTCCGAACCAATGCCTGCAGATTCAGACTGTCTGGATTTGGGTCTCATCCATGGCATGGAAGGGAATGCGATTGTTTCAGTGGAGATTTCCTTTCAAGGGGTCCTCAGCGAGGTTAGGTATGACATTTTGGGCACCCCTGCCTTTGACTGCTTTCCAGCAGCTGGTCCGAGGTGGGCTAGGAACTCTGTCCTTGCAATCTCCTGCTGCTTAATAATAAATGAGTATTAGAACTGGGTGTGTCAGTTCTCTGCTGTGTCCTTATTAGTGGCTCTGGTGGGAAATTTACTGGTGTAAAAGGCAGATGATGGATGGGGTGGTGGTAGAAAATAGATTGCCCAAGCTGGTGTCCCAAATTCTAGCATCTCCAAACAGGTAGATTCCTTTCTGGGATGCCAGCTGAATTGGACGAGGGACAGGCTGCTTTGGATTAGATCCGGAACTGCTGTGAATCCATGCATTGGCCTCCAAAATCAAAACCAGGGACCCACACAAAACCTTAATAATTTGAAATTAGTGGTGCCCAACCTTGGGTCCCCCAAATATTCTGGGGCTAAAACACCCCAAAACCTTCACCACTAGCTGCACTGGCCAGGATTTCTGGGAATTGTAGTCCAAGAACATCTGGAGAGCCAATGATGGGAACCACCACCTTACATGATACCCAAGATCAGCTGTCTGAGAGGACTGGCCTCCTTCCTTGGACATATTGCCTGAAATCCAGTGATTTAGCCCAAACGAGGCTCATTGAATCAATGGAATTATGATCCTTGGCTTATTTAAGTAGAAAGATGGGGTAAGAAATATTTTAAATAAATAAAAATAACGATGGAGTAGACTCACCAGATCCCCACTGATTCAAGTGAGCCCACCCCAGTTGGGACTTACTACTGTAGTTTAACCAATGAATGGCCAACCAAATAAAAAACAGATATCTTGTTTTAAAAAAAAGCAGCATGCTTAATACAGAGAAGTCAACCAATTCTCTTTTCGAAACTTACATTAAGTCCATATGAGCTTGTGGATCTGGTTTATTTATTTATTTATTTATTTATTTATTTATTTATTTATTTATTTATTTATTTATTTATATCTATACCACCCGTCTTCCCGAAAGAACGGTAGAGGTTTGGGGCAACCTGACACAGCAACAGTGCATGTGAGCACGCATGTTTTAATGCGGCTGTTGACGAAAAAAGAAAGTTGCAACAAAAAAAGGGCATTAGGCATCTTCCTGTTAAAGTACTCCCGGCAGGAAAAATAGGAGCAATAGCAATGATGCCTCTGCTACAGTGCAGAAGCCGAAGACAAAGCCGCAGCTGCCATAAAGCTGACAGCCAAGAATGAATAATGAAGGGCTCATAACCACTGGACGTGTACCAGATAACAGAACACTTAAAACATCATTATATGCACTTTCTTTGATTTGTGCTGTCGTTGCGCCGAAGGCGGTTTCGTCCTGCCAACCCGATAAGCTCATTTTGACGGATCTCGAGCCTTCGTCCACCTTCCAACATTCTCGTCTTGTTCCGCGTAGCATCAGAGCCCGGCGGTCAAGGCGGCCAATTAGATCGGAGCTTGGAAAAGCAACCTTTTTGTTGCGAATGACAGCTCCCAGGATCTGTCAACCAGCCGAGGAGTCGGACTTGAAAAAGGAACTCCCCTAGGACGGTGGTGTTTTGTGGAGACCACGGGGGCAAAGACACCAGCGTCTTATGATAAGGGACGCCCAGGGCCTACGTGTACTGTATGTGACATATGGGATTCCGGCTGGCTTTTAGGATTGCAGTATAGTCTTGAAATATTGTGTGCGCTCAGTGACGGTCTGCTGTGCTGAGCACCGCCATAACGAGCTAATGTGCTGAGAAACATTAAAATAGCCACATTTCACCTTTTAACCTGATGTGGGGAGGGGGGCGGTGCATTGATTTTTTAACAAAGAATTTTTCAAGCTCTGGCTAAAAAAAAAAAATGCCTCGTTCTTCTTTTTTAAAAAGCCTGCCACACTTGGGTCGGAGCGTTCCGTGGCGTCATCCGCGTTCGCCAACGCCGCATCGATCGCACACTTGGCCTGCTGGACGAGCTACATATTTCAACTGACGCAAGTGGAAATTAAGAATTTGGGGAGGCTTCGGGTGGGGGGGGGAGAGAGGGCTGCCCACCATTTTCTCTCAGCCTGGGAACACTCTGAGAGATTAGCCTTCTGCCGGAAACAAATCAATAAATCATGCAAGTAAATAAAGTGATTCTGCATGGTGGCCTCGCATCCGCCACCTGGGCAGGGTAGCCAGCGGGTCTGGTGCTTTCAATAAAAGTTAAACATTGTTATGGGCTGGCTTGGCTGCTGCATCTCCCCTCCCCGAAACCCTTACCAGGATGCCTGCTAGAAACCGGGGCATGGGGCAGCCACACGAAACGTGGCCTGGTTTCACGAAACGGTATGCTGAGGGGCAAAACAAGATGCAAACTAGGGATGTCCCCTTCCTTTCTAAGAGGTGTCCTTTCTTCCTGCAACACCGGCATCCCCGAGAGGGATGCCTGATCAACCAGACTTGCAAACGGATCATAGACTCATAGAATAATTGAGTCAGAGCAGATCTGACACGTGGTAGCCTGATTTTCCCTTGAATGCTTCCAGCATTGGGGCGCTCTCCACCTCCCAAGGTCATCGGTTCCATTGTTGTACTGCTCTGATAGTTGAGAAGTTTCCCCTGATATTCATCCAGAATCTGGATTTCGGTAGCTTTGAGCCCATTTTTATATGCTCCGCGCTAAGTGCCATTCCTTTGGTTGTGACAAATTTTCAAGTACAGTCATTGAAAAGCGCTAGATCAGGTATGCTCAAACTTCAACCCTCCAGATGTTTTGGAACACAACTCCCACAGTCCTTTGCCATTCGCAGTCTAAGCTTAGAATTCTGGGAGTTGTGGTCCAAAACATCAGGCGGACCGAAGTTTGGACATGCGTGGGGCTACCTTGTCCCCTCTTCTCGGAATGGGAGATACAGAGCAGAGGAAAATCATCAGAACCTTCTGAAGATATGGATGTCACTGGCTCTGGCTTCCCGAATCTGCGTCTTTGGCCAGCCAGAGGCTTGAACCCAGGTCTTTTTGAACGGAAGGCTCGACCCCCAAAGGATCACACGATTTCATGAGAAGCCTGGCCATTCTCAGCCTTTCCTCCCCTTTCTTCCTTTGCTCTGTTTCTACTTTTCCAAGAAGTGCAGAAACCCGACAAGTGAAGGGCTGACACCCCCCCCCCCCCATAAAAAATAAGGTAGATAAGAATCCCAGGCAACCCGTTCAGTTAATGGAGGAAGCTTAGGAAAGCTGAACAGAGGCTTAATGATGATGGTGGCACTCCATTTAGTCTCAGAGATTTAAAGCAGGTCGAAATAACCAGAACGGCAAAATAAACACAAGCCACTTTTGCACGGCTGCGGAGATTAGACCTCCCAGAAGCCGCTCCCCGGACTTTGTACGAAGGCCGACAAATCAATTTCTCCTCTGTCTCCTTCTGGTGCATAAAAGCCAACGGGGAAAGTGCTCTGGGCAGAGTTCTCTCGGTCACCTTAGTTCCTCAGAGGAAACCATTGAGGGTTGGAACTTTTCGAAGGCAAGGAGCGCATGGTTTCCAGAACCGGGTGGCCGACTTATTCCAATGGGCTCCGTCTTTCTCCTACTCCACCTCCTCCTTTGAGGTGCCTTTGGTGCTGAATTCACAGGGGACGAGGAACAATGGGTGGTTTCCAAGCAACGCCATGGCATCTGTCTGGGAGCGTTGTCTGTCGTTGGGAGGCAACCGCGAGGTGGCTCCTTCCTCCTTTTAAAAAGGCAGATAAATGTGCAATGGGTGGGAAGCTACATACAGTGTCGTGGCTGCAGATAAATCAAGAGCCAAGATAGGAGACTTCCCCTGGCATTTAGAGGTGAGCGGCCCTCCTTGCTCCGTCTATAGCAGTGGTTCTCAACCCATGGGTCCCCAGATGTTCCTGGACTGCAACTCCCAGAGGTCTTCATCACTAGCTGAGCTGGCCAGGATTTCTGGGAGTTCCAGTCCAGGAACATCCGGGGACCCACAGGTTGGGAACCACTGGTGTAGAGTATGCTAAAGCATGGCCAGATATATTGGTGTTGCAGAAAATCGGGCTGTTTATCTCATGGGCTAGCTGGGAATTTGGGGCCATGCATGCTCAGGGGCCTGGTTCACTTTCATGGGTGTGTTGTGAACGTATTGGAGCATATATTTTTTTGCAATGCCACCTGCTCAGCCCCCCAGGTATTCTCAGGCTCCTCCATGGAACCACCCTGAGAGAAGCACAAGAGTCATCTACTAAAGGCAGGGCCTTCTCAGTGGTGGCACCGAGGTTATGGAATCGACTCCCAGAGGGACTTCCCATGGCAACTTCCCTGTCCTTATTTTGGAGGCAGTGAGGTTATGGTTTTCAGTTTTGATGTTGAATGTTGTGTTTATCATTTTCCGTAGTTTGATTTAACTGTGTGTGAATCAAGGGAGATTTTCACAGAACCCAAAAGCTGGCACCTTCTTTTGGGGTGTGTGGTTTAACTTGAAGATGTCTAAATGTATTGGCCAACTGTAGATCTTGGATTTCATTATGTTGAATCATTCACAGCTTTCAGGGCTAATCCGGACTGCAATGTTCCTATATGGTTTTTTTTGTTTGTTTTTTGGTGATGCCAGATGACAAAATATTGTTTATCCACAACACGGATACAATGCCCTTAACGTTGCAAGAGTTGGGGTTTATCTGGACATGCCCGCTTCCCCCCACCCTCAACCCCAAGACCTCCATCTCAAGGGGCTCTGAAACCTTCCTGGGCTCAAAGGCTCCTCTTCATTGTAGCAAAAAAAAAAAAGTTGAAAATTAACAACTGCGGCAGCGATAGCACAATGATGATGGACTGGACCAGCACAAATGCATGGAAATTTTTCCTGTGAACTTGGCACCGTGCCAGGATGTGAATGAACCACAGGCCTGGGAAACCTGAGATAAGTTTAAAAGAAAAACACGGCACACTTAATCTTCAATTTATCATAAACAGATTGCGGCGAACGTAACCCTGGTATAGTGGCACTCTGGCCTGCCTTGAAGGAAGTGGCCGTTTCCGAGAGAGGCTGCCCCATCATAGTCCCAGGTGGAATCGGGACAGAGACATTGGTGCCCCAAGTTTGGTCAATTCAACGTGGCCTTTTGGAAACCCATGTGCTCCCAATAAATGAACTGAGGTTCCAGCCAAAGACTCTGAGTCAGGACCCAGATCTTGAAGGGGACAGGAAGCCCCTAATGGGCAGGAACGGCCATGCAAGAGGTGAGATCGCCTAAAACAGTGGTGGCGAACCTTCGTCCCTCCAGATGTTTTGGACCACAACTCCCATAGTCCTTTGTCATTGGCAATACTGGCTTGGAATTCTGGGCGTTGTGGTCCAAAACATCTGGAGTGCCGGAGGTTTGCCACCACTGGCCTAAAACAATAAGGAGAGGAGTTTTGATGCTATTATAGGGCAAACAGGCAGTTGGACTCAATAACCTTCTGCTTGAGACTGGG
Source organism: Phrynocephalus guinanensis (assembly GCA_037367245.1). Taxonomy (NCBI): domain Eukaryota; kingdom Metazoa; phylum Chordata; class Lepidosauria; order Squamata; family Agamidae; genus Phrynocephalus; species Phrynocephalus guinanensis. The sequence continues at coordinate 1,536,828 of CM074751.1, forward strand.
AATCATGGGTGTGGCTGAGCATGCCTGTGTGCGGGAGATTGTTAACCACACACTGTAGAAGACCCACAAATATCTCCAAAGGGCCAAACATTTGATAAACAAAGAAAAAAGAAACCAGTTTTTCTATCTTTCAAGAGCTTTTTTGTGCTCGGTTGTACGTGTTATAATACTTCAAGGCAAATGTATGTATGTATGTATGTATGTATGTATGTATGTATGTATGTATGTATGTATGTATGTATGTATGTATGTATGTATGTATGTAGTTAGTTAAAATCATTTTACCTTAATTTTCTTCTTTAAAAGGGTGTGAGGTGGCATACATCATTAAAGGACAATATTTAAAGTTGACAAGTTCAACCATAAGTATACACATACAAAAAAGGTTCAAACTAATTCCATATTGGAGGAAAAAAGTAAAAAAGCAACAGCCAAACACACTCAAGGCAATAAAGTACAGCAGTCTGTTTTTTTTTTAAAACATCATGAAGGCAAAGCTTGCACGGAGAGAAAGCTCTTTGCCTGCTTGAAAAAGGACAGCAAAGGTGGGGCCAGGCTGGCCTCCAGTGGGAGGGAGTTCCAAAGTCTGAGAGCAGCAATTATAGCCCCTGGTGGCCTCCCGAAGGAGAATCATTTGGTGGTTTGGGCAAAAAGGTTTCATATTAGGAAATTAGTTATTCCTTTGATTAGAGCACAAAGCAGAAATAAACATACCCTGGCAGGTAAAAGGCTTAGCACAGTCTAACCAGCCATCACCTAACATACAGATCTAGCCCTTTTTGCACTAAAACATTCTTTAGAGAAAAAAAAGTACCTTTACTCACAGTCATCAGAGGCTGTAGTTACAATCAGAAGGGAAAAGGCAAAGTGGGGTTTGCTGGTACAGAAAGACCCTCCACCCCTGCTCTAATTTTTTTAAAGAACGAGAGCCTTGTGTGTCCTCCCATCTCAATTTTATTCCCTCTGGATCCTGCAGTTCTTTGCATTTGAAACTCCTGGATTATGTTTCCATCTTGGTTGATGCAAAGGGTTTGTTTTGCCTTCCTCTTTGCATCCAGTATGATTTGTTTAGCTTGTGGTGAGCCTGACACCGAGAGCTCTTGAAAAACAGATTACTTTTTGACATCTACACTCCTGAGTGAAACGAAAGGCAGACGTGGTGCGTAGTGACCGAAAAAAATTACAGTTTATTAAAGCAAACTCCAGCCTGGTGAGAGCTTGACATAAGTGCCATGTACCCAGGCATTTACATGACGTCTACAGATTTCGATTGGCTGGTGATCTTTTTTTTTTTTTTTAAAGAAACTGAAATTGTTCGCAAAGCTTTCGGAAAAGCATGAAGATTGAATGTTTCATAATGGCTCGGGTGGTGGGTTTTTAACTCATCATTCACTTATTTTGCCAATGAAGTGTGGCAAGTATCTATTATTTACTGTCATGGCTCTGCCTCCCTTTCCCTGTTGACTCCGTAAAACCAGCAATCACGTTAACAGCTGCAGAAAGAACTGGCAGGGTCCTCAACGTCCCCTTACTTGAAATGGCGGCACTTCGAAGAGGCACTGTCAAAAGAGGACGTAGAAGAGTTGACATCTGAGTTTGACTGAGGAAGCCAAGCCCAATTCTTGCAAGGGGGTGGCTGCTCAAATAAAGTTTGTCTTGCAACCCAGCTGAACTCTCATTTTAAAAGACTCATGGGGCATCCACCACAGGAAGAAACATAGAAACAAAATAAGGAGATTAAATGCAGAATGAGGGGAGGGGTGCCCCGACTCTGTTTTGAAGGGTGAAGATTAACCAGAAATGCAGGTGTTCTTCCTCATCTTGGCCAACCAAATGGTCCAGGCTGGTCTGGAGAGCCCCAAGGGCTGCAGAGGAAAAATGTAACTTGCCTACTGACCCCCTTGAGAAGTTTTAATTTAATATGTTCACAACATAGACTGCGAGGTCAAGAGGGATGAGATGAAATAGCAACCTGTGGCATTTGATACGGCCAACCCTATTAGACAGAAATTTATGTCATAATAAAGAGGTCCATTAGGCACCAAATGGCCTTATCTCCGTTAATACCTTTGCCGGGATATGTCAAAGGCACACTTCCAAGAAACATTTATTGTCTCCTGGGAAATATATTAATTAGCGCTGGAATTAATCTTGCCGAAAAATGGCCCTGTTGCCTTTGTCAAAGCCTAAAGCATGGTTATTGGTAGAAACCAGGTCAGGATTCATCCGTTGACCCCTTCTGGGGTATAGATTTATTTGGGTTCCCTCTCCTCTTGTTGAAAATGTGATGGAGAAATCTCTTAAATTTGCTGCTCCAACTTTTTGACCTCAAAATCAAGTTGGTATTTCCAGGGGGAGAACCTGTAGCCCCCCCAGATTTCACTGGACTCACAACTTCCATTATCCCCCAACTATATTACCCCAAATGAGCTTTATTGTCCCACAACATACAGAAAGGCCACAGATCCTGCCTCTAGGTTGCATCAGTTTTGACACAGAGCCTCTTTTTGTCTTTTTTAAAGTTTAGATTTACGAAATGGTAAGAATGCTTCGTTGAGGCTGGTCTTGTTCCTACAAAACTTTGCCATCACACAACACCGTAATTACTGAATATCCTTCTGGCTGAACTGTTGAACTCCACAGGGCTTACTTCTGAGTAGACCCAAGTAGAGGGCTTCATTGCTGATGGACAAGGACTTGACAACAGTCTCATGGAACAATTTCTTCTTCTTCTTCTTCTTCTTCTTCTTCTTCTTCTTCTTCTTCTTCTTCTTCTTCTTCTTCTTCTTCTTCTTCTTCTTCTTCTTCTTCCTCCCCCTCCTCCTCCCCCTCCTCCCTTCTTCTTCTTCTTCTTCTTCTTCTTCTTCTTCTTCTTCTTCTTCTTCTTCTTCTTCTTCTTCTTCTTCTTCTTCTTCTTCTTCTTCTTCTCAGGACACAATGGCTCTCCATTGCTGTTCTTTCTTTCTTTATTTTGTTTTAAATCAGTTCGGCCTCTGTTTGGATCCTCCTGTCTTGAAACGTCTTGCCTATCCAGGGAGCCGCTGGGTGCAGGCATTAAGGAGAATTTGAATTAGACAATCCAAACTTGCAACTATTCATAAAGCCGCTTTGGAAAAACCGAATGACAAACAGGTTGGGTTTGGAGACGGGGGTGGTGGTGGGGAATATTAGCCAGGCCAACTGGAAAAGAAGGCTGTTGTGATAAAAGGGGCTGGAAAGTAGATGTCTAGATAAAAATATCTTTTCTTTTCTTTTTTGCTGAGGGGGGGGGGAGCCCACAAGAGTAATGGAGCTAGTCAGAGTGAGAGGGAGGCATCCAAAGAGAGCAGGGTAGGGGGGGGAAGAGCCAGGATTTCAAAGCAAGTGCCCCCCCTCTTCTCATAGCAACAGGGACCAGGTTTTGATGCAAACATTCATCAGCAGTGGCTCACAGATGTCATAACACCCAGCGCGCAAGGGAAAACAGGTGAATATGCAGATGCTTGTCCAAGACACTTGAGGTTACGGAGCTGCTGACGGCTGTCCCCTTTTGCTCCTGGGTTTGTGGCTGCACGGGCGATGGCTGAGAGCAAATTTGACCAAACGCCGGAGCCTCTGCAGGCAATAGGGTGAGGTGTTATGATGGCTCCAGCTGGGGTCGATTGGATCCTAGCACTTCCAGCCAAAGGGGAGGGAGGGTGATGATTGTTTTTTTTTAAAAAGTTGTAGGGTTTTAGAATCACTTTGCGATTTCGGCTCAAGGTTTTCCAGAAGATAAAATCCATGGGGCAATTGGGTCCTGACTTAGAAATACTGTAGATGGGCTTTCTTGACGTCAGCCGCCCACAACGGGGGCCCAGCCATTATGCCTCCTTGCTACCGAGTGCCGACATTATATATTCCACTGCTCATCTCTATTAGCAACCAACATATATATGTAAGGTTCAGACAGTAACCGTCTCGAAGGCGGCTGCTTGTCTTTCGTGGTAATTGATGCATTAAAAGCTTTGCTAAAATTGCTAATTAAATTTGATGTATTACAATAATCATCACCACGGCAATGGGAACAGGCCGGGCTGGCAAGACAACAGGGGCCACCTTGACGCACCCGATGAAGTCTTCATGAAAATAAAAAGTAGGGGGGAAAGGGAGGGAGAGAAGCTTCTATTAATCCATCTAGGGATGGGCACGAAATGGAAAAAACTGTTTTGTTTTGTTTCATTTTGTTTCTACTAGCGGTTTGTAACAATAATGAAACAGTTTGTTTCGTTAAGAGGCACCAAGTTTAGTGGCCCTTTTACAGAGTAACGAAACGTTTCATTTTCAAAGGGAAAAAGAAGCGTCCGTTTCGTTTTGTAACAAAACACTCTTTCCTGTTTTGTTTTGTGACATTTTGAAAGCTTACAAAGCGTGTTGTCTTTCATAAGGTGGACATCTCTAAAGGCATCCTCAAATAGCGTTTGCCTTTGTTGCCGTCCCATCGCACTGCTGGCTCATATTCAGCCTTTGATCTACCAATACATTTGTGTTTGGGGAAGGTCACAGGGTTCTTGAGGGTACGAGGTCCGGAATTCCTTTTAGCAAACATCCTGGGGCTTCTTAGCCAAAAGGGTGGGACAGATGAAGGTTGACGCAGGGATCAAATGTACTTCCAGGTGTCCACCAAGAGGCCCAAGAAAGAAAACCTGTCACCTTCAAACAACAGTTATCATGTCCAACACACACGTGGAGCTTGCTGGGTAGGGGCATGGAAAGCATTGCCCACAGTTAGAAATGGAAAAGGGCCATAAATGTTTCCTTGTGGAGGCCTGGAGACCATCACATAAGAGGATCTGATCTGCCACCATGAGCGCTGATGATCAGATCTGCACAAACATTTCTCCCCTGAAGTTAAATACATCACAGGCAGGTTGGCCCGGCAAAGAAGTTCATGGCTGTGTAAAAATCATTAAGCAAACACCGAGAACACGAAAATGATACCATACAGTCACAAGGTGACTATCCATTGATGATTATCCTCCAGGCGGAGTCAGAATTCTTGGGTCTCTGTTTATTTTTTCATTTCTTAGATATTAGAAGGAACCATGCTTTCATCCAAAATGCCTCATCATATAGCGGAGGTTGATAATGAGTAGCAGAAACTGTTTAAAAACAAATTTAAGGGGGAAATCTCTCTCTCTCTCTCTCTCTCTCTCTCTCTCTCTCTCTCTCTCTCTCTCTCTCTCTCTCTCTCTCTGTGTGTGTGTGTGTGTGTGTGTGTGTGTGTGTGCTGTTTGAGGGTCTTTCACTGGTGTTTGGTTTTTTTTAAGCTTATTTTCATGCTGTTTTCATCCACCCCTGTCCCCATTAACCAGAAAACAGGTTGCTCTCCTGCCTTCTCTGCTAGATTCAAAAGCTGGGATCAAACACAATTTCTTCTTTTGGATCTTATAATGAGGGGAAGAGCGGTTTCACGCATGAGTTGCTGTTCCTACCAGAGGGACAAGCTGTCACACCTTTCTCAACTACATAAAGCAAAAAGCAAAAAGTGTTCTGCTTATATACCGCCCCATACCACTACAAGTAGTCTCTGGGCGGTTTACAATTTTGATTACAGTGTGCAGGCTACACATTGCCCCCCCTCGGCAAGCTGGGTACTCATTTTATCGACCTTGGAAGGATGGAAGGCTGAGTGAACCTTGAGCCTGCTACCGGGGATTGAACCCAGGTCGTGAGCACAGTTTTACCTGCAGTACAGGCATTTAACCACTGCGCCACGAGGCTCATGACGGTCATCCGAATGTAAATTAAAGCAAACCCCCCTATGAGAAACGAGTTTCATAATGGTGTCCTTGCTTGTGAAGGGCAGGGGGTTGCCACCACCAAATATGTGAATTGCCTGCGTTGGTGATTCTTCTCCACCTCAATGTATTTAATGAGATGGCCGCAGGGGTGCCTCGTAGCTCAAACTGTTGCGTTAAAAGTTGCCATGGATTCTCTAATGATGCCACTGGCCTGTGGCCAGTAAAGATCAGATGGTGGAACTTAGATTAAAGCCAATAATCTAAAAAGCTTTGATAGGACTCTGGGCCTGGCTTCCTGGCACAAAGCTAGCCATCAAGATAACCCGGGCAGATGCTGTTTTTTATGATGCACCTCCATCCACCTGCTCTCTGCCCTCGGATGATTATCTGCACGGAGGAAGATGCTGTTTCAAAAGGTTATTTTGGGCCACCAGTTGGGGTTGATTGAGGCGTCAGTTAATGGGTAGAGTAGAAAAAGTCAAGGGGAGAATTATATCCATATAAGTCCAGTTTTCCCTATTACGGTGGTACCTTGTAGAAAAGAATTAATTCGTTCCAAATGAAATTATGTTAAGCCAAATTTCCTTTGTACAAATTTCCCATAGGAATGTGTTGAAAACGGATTTATCCCTAATGTGTGCTGAGAAATGCAAAGAAAAAGAAGAAATTCCTAGAGCAAATATAATGCTCTTATTTATTCTTTCTTTAGTTATAAATAACATGTTCTTGTGGGACGTGTTATGTTTAATGTTCTTGGAGCGTCTTGGCACGGCGATTAAATTGCACTTCTGCAGTGAAGACTCTGTTCATCAAAACCTGAGTCCAGTCCTGGTGGGCTCAGGTAGCAGGCTCGAGGTTGCCGTAATCGTCCATCCTTTTGAGGTTGGTAAACTGAGTACCCAGCTCGTAATGGGGCACTTGGCTGAAGAGCCAGAGGGAAGGTGTTCAGTTCCCCACAGTTCATCTTTGGGGGGGACGGGGGAAACAGCCCGTGTTGAGCTGGGGGCCAGCTTCGCAATCTCCAAACACCCTTAGAAGAAGGAAATAGGAAACTAGAACCAAGAACTTGAGCACTCAGGATCTCCACAACATGCAATCAGCTTGATGGCATGTGAGCAAGCAATTTAATGCTCTACAGTCCTTCCCTACAAGTGTCACCCCCCCCCCCCCAAAGACAGCAGCCAGGTTGTTTAGTGAAGTAAATCCTGTCAGAATAAGCTCATTGAATCGATGGGGATTTGTTGGGTCAACTGTTTGGTATGTTTTATTGATTCAAATGGGCTTACTTAGCGCAATAAGTTGCAGCTAGAGTAGCCTCGTTTAAATCAATGGGAGTCATGCAGTTGGCTCACTAAATGCTCATTGATTCAAACAGCCGACTCTAGTACAATTTACAATGTTGATCAATAGGACTTGGGCCGGCATGTCTCCCTCCCCTCCGGACAATGGGTGTTTTCCTTCTTTTTCAACCGTACATCACCTCAAATCCTTGGCGAATCCTGGCGTTTTGGTCTCGGCCGGCGCCTACTAAACCATTCTGAACACCTCTGCATGTTTGCAACACTGTGGGCAAACATTAACTCCCTCCATGTTGTTCTTTTATTGGGCAATTAATTATTAGCGTTGCTCGGTTCATGCCTATTTGTCAACGTAAACTTCATTTTTAATTAAACCTCTGGCACGTGCGTGCGTGCATGCGTGCGTGGAGGGAGTGCCTGCTAATCAAGCAGCTGTGGTCGGCTAATCAAAATGCATGTAGGCTAATTAACTCCTGTGTGGAAACGCAAAGAGGGCCGAGTCCTGTCCTTGATGTTCTTAAAGGATTCTCATCTTTTCTCCCCCCCCCCCCCCGAAGGATTAGGTGCAAGGTGGGGGATCGGAAGCACGTAGTTGTAGCTCCTGGAAGTGCGGTGTGTGTGTGTGTGTGTGTGTGTGTGTTTGTGTGTGTGTCTGTGTCTGTGTCTGTGTCTGTGTCTGTGTCTGTGTGTGTGTGTGTGTAACTCCAGTTTTGTGAAGTGGTGAAACGGCTCTGGGTTTTAGTCCAAACTTTAAAACAGCTCTATCTGGTGTTGACGGTATTTGGGGAATAGATCTGGCCTCTGGATACCTCAGATGAAGGACAAACTCACTCATACAGAGGTGTGATGGGGTTCTCTCATCTTTCCAAAAGCCTGCCTGCGGGTGGTTGAGTCCACTTGGTTTTAAGCATCTTGTTTCATCAGCACAAGGGTATTTTCTCATGCTTTCAGAACCCAGTTTGTGCCCGAATGTCATGACGATCAAGGGATCAGCGCGTGGAGCCCTGAACTCACTAACGAAAAGACGCAGAATAAATTTGCGAGGAAGTGAATGAATCAATAATGGATTGATGACGTCTCAGAGTTTTACCAATACAATGTTCCCTGTTAATTTCCATAACTTTAAGAAATGGATCTGCTTTCCCCTGGTGTTTGTCGAAGATACATATCAATAATCAGCTGGCAGGAAATTTTTTTACCTTGTTGGAGGGGCAACATCAACATAGATCGGAAATGCACATTTAAAAAAATATATGTTGACTTCCTGACCACGTTGCTTTCAGGAGGTTGGACAGAGATGGGCAGTAACTCCAGTTTCACAGAGACAATGGATCTCTTCCAGTTTTTAGTCCAAACTTTATAGGAGCCACCCAAGGTACTGTGATCCCTTGCTTCCAAACAGGATCTGTGCCTTGGCCTAACCCACTTCTTAAGTACCTCACTTACCTTGAAAGCCCTGTCAGGGTGGCCCTAGGTCAGTGCTGGCGAACCTATGGCACGGGTGCCAAAGGTGGCACTCGGAACCCTTTCTGTGGGCACCCAACATCGCCCCTTCACAGCCACGTGTATCCAGGTTAAATGGCTGTATTGGCACTTTGCAAAAAAAAAATATCAGTGGGTTTTGAATCGCAGTTTGGGCACTCAGTCCCTAAAAGGTTTGCCACCACTGCCCTAGGTTGATCCTGAATTGACACCATATTATAAAGCATCAATAAGGGGCTCAGGATATAATAATGGGATCCACCTGCAGGAAGCCTGATTTAGGCTGAATTCCAGGAAAAATCTTCTTAACCGTTAGAGCAGTATGGCAATAGAACCCGTTGCCTTGGTCAGTGGTCCAACATTGGAGTCATTCAAGAGCAAACTGAGCTGCCATCTGTCAGTTCTGCTTTGGTTTAGATTCTTACCATGAGAGGCCCCTTCCAATTCCACTACCCTATGATGGGAGAGGTCAGTGTTATGGTGAGACGTTCTGAAGGTCGTGGTCCCTTCAAAAGGCACAAGTCAGAAACGCACCTCCCTCCTTACTGCTCATGCTTTCTTTCGCTCCGAGTTTCCAGGGAGACATTGATCAGAGACGTGTCGGGTCAGGTTGGCATCACACATTCCCTGTTGCCACCTTGACTTTAGACCTTCCTCGTGTTTATTTTAAGTGATTTTGAAGGACACCGGGATGCTATGACCTGACCCATCATTACAGTAAATCTGTTTCCTGACATCACAGCGAGCACATTTGAGAAGCAAGAGGAAACAAGGGCTGTGAGGTTACACAACTTTTCAAAAACCACACTTTGAAGGAACATGGTGCATATGCGTGCGTTAGACATTCCTCTCTTAGCAGCCAATGGAGATGATCTTTGAAGCCATGACAAGCTGTGAACTTGGGAAGAAAATGTTCAACCTCTTTTTAGAAAAGCCCGATATATAAAGGAGAGAAATCGACAGCGGGCATGAGTATCAGTGAGAAATGGCAACGTAGCAATGTGGTCTCAACTCTACGCTTCTTGCATTGCTTCTCGTGCTTCCTAACATCTCTACACATGAGTGCATGCATGTGTGAAAGACCGAGCTTGGGAGACTTGCTAGACAAAGGATTAGTTGTGTTGGCTGGGGTTTTGTGTAGTAAAAATCCCTCAACTCTCTCTTCTCTCTCTCTCTCTCTCTCTTGCCCCCCCCCCCCCCCGGTGTGTGTACATGTCAGAACCTGGCACTTTCATAGCCCTCATCAGTGGAGACCTCCTTCTGTGAGTCAGAGGTGACATGATCGGAGATGAGCAGAGACTGGGTTCCCTGGTGGAAAACCTCAATAGACTCAAAGGAGGTAATGGCCTTTTAGGCAGGATATTAATTAATTAATTAATTAAGCAAATAAATAAATAAATAAATAAATAAATAAATAAATAAATAAATAAATAAATAATGTTGCCACCCAACAAACCTGCAGAATTGGAGAAGAGAGATGAGTTTGTCCCATGTAGAGTCCCCGCCACCACCTGACCACCTTCAGAGTCGTTTCTGGGCCTCATGAGGATGGAGGGCATGAAACCGAAACAAGAGTTCTGATTGGAGGATGTAGATTGTGGCATCCTACTCATGAAAGGGAAAGCATTGCGCACCCGAAATATTGGCCAGGGTCAGGTGCGCCCCATGGAGTAAGGATGGCGAACCTTTGACCCTACGGGCAGTGTGTGGACTTGAGCTGTCAAAAAATACCATGCTTATATTGCAACTCCTGAGGTATCCTTCTATTTTTGGACCACAACTCCCAGAATCCCCCGACCAATACAGATTCTGGGAATTGCGGGTCTCCAAGGACACTTGACCAACTCAGCTTTGGGACTGGACCCATCCTTGTGGCTTAATTCTGCTGGCCTTGGAATGACTTCAAAAGTGCAGAGAGTTTCAACTCTTGGCCCATCTAATTGGCAGTTTCAAAATTCTGCCCATTTGCCAGAGGGGAAAATGGTGGGCCCCCTCACCTTGACACACCATCTTGGGGCCAGTCACCTTAGAAGAAACCCATGAAGGCCCTCCTGTGTAGAGCGGGTAAATTTATTTTTTCCTTATCAGTCAATCATCTTGAAGAGAAATGAAGGTTCAGGGAGGTGACCATTGGCCACCTGGTTTGGACACTGGTTCCTCAACATGGCCCTGAAATGTTGTGGGCCAACAACTGCCTGAATCACCAGAAAATAAGAAGTCTAGGATCCTGAGTCCAGCAAGCCTAGTGACTCTAGTTTGGGAAACACCCCATTAGAACAAGCATGGTGGCCAACCTGGCTGAGGGATGTTGAGTATCATAGAAGAGAAGCATATTCCTTCTGATTCCTGCTGACCACTGGGGATCACAGCCCCTGAGAATCATGCTTACTCCTACCCTTTTCAGGATCTGTGTCCTGACGGCAATATGCCGGCTTCCGTTGACACATGGCACCCTTGTCCTCTGCACCTCCCTGCCCCTGTTCTGCTCCTTGGGTCATTATAGGGGGATTGAAGGTCTGGTGACCCACAGTGACTTAGAGCTCAGCCAGCAGGGACTGGTAACACACTCTTACTAGCCAGCCTTTTCTCCAAAGCATTTCATGGCGCCAAGGATCATGGCACCAAGGATCATGGACTTACAACAATAGCTTCAACCAAGAAGAGGAAAGAAAGCAAACGTTGACACATCGAGACTTCAGATTTGTTAGGGTTTGTGAACTGGCCCACCTGCCATGGGTTTCAGTCCAGGAAGAGTCCTCTGGGCAGCGACAGGTTCTCCTCTTCTTATTACACGCCATCAAGGTGCATCCAATTTACGGTGGCCCTATGAAGGGATGACCTCTGAAAGGACCTGCCATCAACAACCCCTTGATGTGGTCTTGGCCATGTCAAGGCTGTGGTTGGCTTTGTGGAGTCCACCAGGACTACACCTTACTCGTCTGCATGTGCCCGTTGGATTCAATGCTCCTCTGCGGCAGCATCACATCCTGTACATGGCTGCTCTTCTCTTGCCGTTGCTCGGTAGGATCCCCCTCTTCAGCGCTGTTGCCTTTATGGAGGCACAGAACCTTCTGGAAACTTTGCTTGAAGTTTTCGGAAAGGAAAGCGTATAATATGGGGTTGGCGCAGCTGTTGGCATAAGACAGGACCACCACAAAGGAGAAGACGCCCACCAAGGCGGGCTCCTCGGGCAGGATGAATATCAAGTTGACGATGTTGACGATGTAGAACGGGAGCCAACAGAAGACAAACACCACCACAATGATGACCACCATCCTCGTCACCTTCCTCTCTGACCGCCGGCGCCGTGTGGAGCCGACCCGGATCCCAGAAGACTTGACCTTAATGATAATCAACAGATAACAAAGGCAGATGACCAAGAGAGGCCCAAAGAAACCCACCACGGAGGTGTAAACGATGAACACGGCCGACCAGATCTCAACAGGGTCGGGCCAGTTCATGTTGCAAGTATGAAACGTTTCCTGGACGTCTGCAAATATGATGATGGGGAGGACGACCAGAATGGAGAAAGTCCAGACGGCCAGGCTGGTGAGCTTGGCCACCCTTGGCCGACGCCACTTGGTGGACTTGATGGGGTGGACGACGGCCAGGTAGCGGTCCAGGCTCATGACGGTCAGGCAGAAAATGCTGGTGAACTGGTTAATGCCGTCAAAGGCGGTCACTAGCCGGCACATGAAGGTGCCGAAGGGCCAGTAGGAGATGGCATTCTGGGTGGCCAGGAAGGGCAAACCGAACATAAAGAGAACGTCAGCAATGGCAAGGTTCAAAATGTAAATGTTGGTCACCGTTTTCATCTTGGCATAACGCAGAACCACATAGATGACTAAGGTGTTCCCACTGAGCCCAACGGCGCAAACCAGCAAGTAGATGATGGGGATGAAGATGGAGCTCAGGTCGGACGATGGAGGAAATGCCAGAAGGGTCTCGTTGCTTACGTTGGCCAGAAACGAGGAGTTTGCCTCTGGTGAAAGGGTGGAAATGTACAATGGATCCATGTTCTTTATCCCAAATCTGGCTTCTCCTCCTCCTCCTCTTCCTTTTCAAGGAAGGCCAAAGCTTACATTCCCCAACATATGTTTGGACTGGAAGAGAAAAAGAGAAAGCAAATCAAATCCATGAGATTGATTAAGAGATGTGTTTGGTGGACGATGCATAGAGATTTTTAAAGAATGCATTATGGCAGCTGCCTCGTGCTTGCTGCTGCGAAGCATCAAGATAATTAGCAACCCTGATTGGCAATTATTTATGTATTAAGCAGCTGTTTTCTTTCCACCTACCTCCTCCTAATGAAAACGAAGACAAATTGGTGGGCAAACTGGCTGGTCTCAGGAGTTGGGTGGCGGCAGTGTTTGATCACTCCCAGGAGGTTCTAGGTGGACAAAGTTAGACAGAAGAGTCTGTTTCAGTTTCCAGTGAAGATCAAACTAAAGGGCAAACATAGAATTCATTTAGAAAGATTGGGGAAAATATACCTCACAGCACACTGATTTCTTCACCTACCATAGCTTGCATTTAGCGTGATATGTTTTATGGTTGGTTAGTCAAGCAGCACTTTATGTGCAAGTCTGATTATTAAGAGTGGAAGCCTCTTACATCCAGGAAACACAAATTCTTCTTAAACTCTAGTTCGGCTCCAAGTTTGAGATGCATACAAATTTGATCCAAACATTGATTCTCTTTCTGAGATTTAAACATAACAATGACAAAAACTGTCATTATGTCCATGTTTGTATCCCTTTCCCAATAAAACATGCACTTCTTTTGCAGGATACTTTTTAAAACACTTTTTGGCATGCCATTTGAGAGAGCCAGAAATGCATTCATCCTTCTTAAAAGGAATTTCCAAAGCCCAGCCTCGTTTTGGGAAAGTTTTGCAAGAATAGAAGAACGGCGAAAAAAGGCAGGCAGGCAGGCAGGCAGGCAGGCAGGCAGGCAGGCAGGCAGATAGATAGATAGATAGATAGATAGATAGATAGATAGATAGATAGATAGATAGATAGATAGATGTCAACCACACCCTGTCCCACTAACATAAAACCAACAGGATTGCTCTGTCCTGCTGCTGAAAGATAGACGTAGGGAATAGTATGACTTGGATTGTCAGCTCCCAACAGACTGAAGGGGTTGATGATGGTGGTTGACGGGGTGGAAGACTCAGAGGCAGAGCATAGAACCTGGGGAGGTAGTCATGCATATATAAGCAAGTGACAGCCATCTTTATAAGGAGCAGGGAACCTGTCGCTCCCTCCATCCTGACAACATTGGGTTTGAGTCCTCCTTAGACCAAGGCAACACAGCCAATAATATGAAATGATGGGACGTGGAGTTCCTCGCGACAGATAAGCTCCCCTTCCTAATATATTCCAGACTCGTAGGGTAGGTCGCTATCAACAGCTCGACCTGTTTAGCTCATCCTAATTAAACTTGATTATAGGCATCATCATCGTAGTTGTCATCGTGTAGAACTGCAGATCTGGAAGGGATCAAACCCCAGCCACAGATGTCGACCATCCGGCTATATTTAAATGAACTCTTTGAAACCCTTCCTTTTAATAACATCTTGAGCAATGTCTCTAACTGAAAGGTCAGATATAATGTAGCAGAAGAAGAAATGATTACATCCAATAAAGCTGTCTGTACAAGCTACTGATACAGAAAACTGGGCGATCGGGAGAGTGAGACATGACTCTCTCCCTCACCCCATCGGAAGAGGCAGGGGAACGCTTTGGCCATTAGGGCTACTAACCATCAGCAGCCGCTCTCTTAAGCAGCAACAGCAACCTGTCCTGAGTCAAAACATAACAATTAGAGAGCCAGACGTTGTGGCCAGGAGTTCAAGAACTGGAAGCAGAAGGAGTAAAAAAACCCCGAACTCAATTTTACGAACCCCTTAAGGCAGGGTTTCGTACCGTCCTGCTAAGCCGCTGCTGTTGCTGCAGCAAGAGAAGAACCCATCACCCCCATGACCTGGGAAATTTAAATCTCTAAAGGCAACGTACAAACCCCTCCAGGGGGAGATGCATCTTTCATAAACAACATCAGTACAAGTCATTCCCTTAAATTGTCAACGCAACAGACAGATGCATGGGGGGGAAAAATGGCCATCAAGCCAAAAAGGGAATCATCTTCATTGTGGTTGTAATCATCATCACCACCACCACCACCACCACCATCATGAAACTCACCAGCTTGCTGAAAAGCTTTTTGGATTATTATTATTATGATTTCCAATCTTCGGACAGGTGAAAGAGCTCAAGGAAATGATGAGCTTTTCCCAAGAGGGTTCCTCCCTGTGGGAGCAGCCAGCCGCCCAGAAAGCTCCAACATCCTTGCTCGAGATGCCCAAACCGATGGCCAAGTCTCGCTCACAGTTATGTACCTCTGAGGCTGTTTTGAAGCTCCGCCCATCTTTAGGACAGGGAATAACTGAACAAGCTTCCTGAAGGCCATTTGATCCCAAGCCATGCGCGCCAAACGGTCAGTCGGATTTCTTCCACAGGAATATGAAAAAGGCAGCCTGCGTTGACTTTGCCACCTGGGTTCTTATTAGGACATCTGATTTTCTGGGCGACTTCACGAGGAGCCCCGGAGCCTCAGGGTGCCAAGTCAAGATATTTGGACATGAACGAAGCACCCCTTGATCCTCCTGGCATTAAAATGCCCTAAATCATCATGCGCCAAATGAAAACATAATAAATATCTTGGGCTCGGTAGAAAAAAGAATGCCATCTTCGCTGTGTTTTTTTTTCCATAAGACGGCAATGGGATTTCACACATTATGAAGCTTCATCATCATCATCATCATCATCATCATCATGGGCAGGAATGAAATAATTTACCCTTTCTCCCTTGTTTGTTGTTGTTTAACGGTATCTTAGGTTCATGTGATCTAATTTGCAACGAGATGTGTAACTTAGGGAGGGCATCTTTTATAAATGAAAAACCAATCAAAATGCCAAAGTATTTTAGAACCGCAGAGTCGGAAGGGAACCTAGGGATCACTGAGCCCAATCCTTGTCAAGAAGACATTTAGTGGGGGTTTGAACCCTCCCCCCCCCCCCCTCTGGCTCCACGGGCTGAGACATAAGCCACTGATCCAGCTGGTTAAAAACGGAACCCTAAGTTCAATGTTTCACATCATCATCATCATCATCTATGAGATGTGGGGCTGGAAGGGACCTGATGGATCATCAAGCCCAGCACCTGTCAAGGAGGCCGAGAGGGGGAATCGAACCCCCAGCCTTTGGCTCCACAGATGGAGACCCTAAACCTTTCTCTTGGCACCCAACATCGCCCCTTCACAGCCACCTGTACTCAGATTAAATTGCTGTATTGGCACTTTGCAAAAAATTAGTGGGTTCTGAATCGCAGTTTGGGCACTCGGTCTCTAAGAGGTTCACCATCACTGCCCTAAACCCACTGTGCTATCCAGCAAGTTGTCACCTCTCTTGGAACAGACGTCCCCTCTTTCCAGTAAGGGGAGGATTCTGCAGTGTTATTCTTGCCCTGCAGCTTTGAGAGACCAGGAGCTGGTTAGGAAATCGGGAAGGAGGCAGGCAACCAACAACTACCTCACCCATAAACCCAGCGTGCGTGCTCTCTGCCCCAAGCAAATCTCCTCCCTTGAGCACGGCTGGCATCTTTACATTTCACATGTATGTAACAACAAACAAACAAACAAACAAACAAACAGCAGACCTACGGATGTTTCTTCTCTCTCACTCCATTCTCTGAACTCATTAAGAGTCCCATGACTCTGTTGCCCACGGAGCAAGGGGTCTGGTTTACACCCGGGGCCGACTCCTTGCCTGAGGATTGCAGGGGGTAGGGTGGGGACTGAAGCATCTTGTCTTGAAACTCCATCATCCTCTCAGGGAGCACATTTCGCCCGGAGGAAAGCAGATTGAAGGGAGATAGGATGGCACTCTTCAAAGACTTGGAAGGTCATCACACAGAGGACGGGGCAGGATGTGTTCTCTCAGTCCTCCCAGAACGCAGGACGGGCAGCAATGGGCCCAAGTGGAAGGCAGCCCGGTTTCAGTTGAAAACCAGGAAAAAACTTCCTGGCTGTTAGAGAAGCGCAACAATGGAACCCATGACCTTCAAATGAAAACTGGACCACCCTCTGTCTTTGCTTTGGATTCTTGCATTGATCAGTGGGTTGGACTTGGTGGCAGGAATCCAAATTGTTGTACTTCCATTGTTGTACTGCCCTTCCAACTCCTTTGACGATCCCTCCTGGGTCTAAAAATCCATGATTGTACAAAAAGGAACTTTTACATCCCCATCAGGGCAAAATGTGGGCCAGTGGAAATCTGCACAGGTCAGCCAGCGGCTCTACACCTTGGCTGTAGCCGTGTATGCAAAGGGCAGCCCCTCCGAGGTAGGACCAGCCCTTTTGCAAACATGAAGGTCAGATCCTGAGCAGTGGATGGTGGAATGCACTGCCGACCAGGGATCGTACAG
Source organism: Phrynocephalus guinanensis (assembly GCA_037367245.1). Lineage (NCBI taxonomy): Eukaryota > Metazoa > Chordata > Lepidosauria > Squamata > Agamidae > Phrynocephalus > Phrynocephalus guinanensis. Next base: position 1,553,857 of record CM074751.1, read on the forward strand.
CCCAGACAGGATGTTCAGGCGGCTTTGCAGCAAAATTATTTCAGACTGACAGCCTGCGCTTGGAGTTGACAACACCTTAGGTGTGGGAGAGACAGTGACTGAGGTTGCGTTTCCTGTCTCAGCAAGCCACTTGAAAGGAATCCCAACCAAGTCCTCAAGGGGACTCCCTCAAAGAAAGCAAGCTGCTCTGTACATTCCTGAAGGTCTTCTTGTGACAGTCACCTGTGATCAGCCCTTCAGGTTTTGTCTCTCCCAAATAGGCGCTGCCTATAATGCCATTTCCATTTCACACTGGCAGCTGCCAGCCATTGAGTACACAGGAGTCAAGTGACCGGGATGCATGTGTGAGCCCACACAGTCTGCCTGCCCAGCGCTGCAATGTCTTGGCCAAAGAAAATTAAACGGATGGGTTTCTCACCATGGATGACAAGCAGGCGTGGCCCACTTTGTCCTGCATAAAAAAAAGTTGTTGTGTGTGATGTGACCAGCCATAGCCATGCAGGTGCTGGTCAAGGATGATGGGGCTGACACATGGCACTCTCTCTCTCTCTCTCTCTCTCTCTCCCTCCCTCCCTCCCTCCCTCCCTCCCTCCCTCTCTCTCTCTCTCTCTCTCTCTCTCTCTCTCTCTCTCTCTCTCTCTCTCTCTCTCTCTCTCTCTCTCTTTTCTTCGACTTTTAGGGGTCTGAAAAACCACAAACCACCTGCCTGAACAATAGAAAGCATCTTAGTGTTGGAGAGACGTGACTCCGGCTCCCTGACTAAGAAAGCAGACTTCACCAGAGTCCCCTGCTGAAGCCCTCAAGGACTTCAGGCTGCTAAGTAAGGACCAGCGGTCTATGGCTGTTTCTGTCCACTCCTCAGTGCTGCAGGCAATACAGAACCTCCACCTGGCTTGGGGCTCTCCTCTCCACCACCCCGACCCATTTCTCCCATTATATTTCAGCGAGCCTTTGAAGTGCTACATATCTTGGTGGTGCCCCATCATCCTTCCAAAAAAGGAAGCGAACCCCCCCCCCTTACCTGCCCCAGGTGGCAGCGGTCTGAGGTTCGGCTCTTGCTCCCTCTCGCTTCAAAAGGATCAAGGTGTCAAGTTAGCCAGGCTGTTGATTGATTGATTGATTGATTGATTGATTGATTGATTTTTCCCTCCAGACGTCTCCAAAACGGAGAGACCCCCCCCCTCTCCCCTCCGGCTCACCGTCTCCCTGGCGCCTTTCCCGACCCGATCGTCCGGCTTTGGACCGCCGGGGTCCCCTTCGCTTCTTCGTCCGTCACGGCTCAACGACGTTCGTCGTTTTCGGCTCCCCCCGGATCGGGGCCAAAGCGGGCTCACTTCGCTGCCCCGATTTATTCCGCTGCTTAGGATCTCCCGCGGAAGCTCTCGAACTAGTCCGACGGAGGTGCCTGGCAAAAAAAGTGGCGGGCTGCGTGTGCGTGTTTGTGTGTGTGCAGACGTGGGGGCGTGGATGCCTCGCCCCTTGCGCCTTTGAAAGGCTGCGATCCGTGGGTTGATGGAACCCCCTACAGTCCGCGCTCCGGTCTGGCTGGATAGGCGAGGAGACGCATCCGTCCACGGCGGCGAAAACGTTTGTTTTATTTTATTTTTATTTTTATTATTTTTTTCAAAATCCGCCTGAAAACTGCTGCTTCTTAGGAAACAAACATGTTCATGGACCCCCTCTTTAAAAATCAATAAATTAAAAGCCAGCCCGGGTGGAAAGACAAAATAATACATTTAACTGCAACCACCAGCCGGCTCCCGTGGTCTTGGGGGAAACCACGGATCAGAAACTTGCCCCGAGGAGGATGCAGGAGGGTTGTTTTCCATCTCCCTGTTCCTCCTCTGTCCTGCTTCAGCGCAGGGGATCGGGGCTCAAAGCGGCGGGAGGGCGCAGAGGGGCGGGCGAACAGCGGCTCCTTCCTGCCCTTGAGCCTCCTTCCGTCGAGGTCGGGCGTTCAGACGTGCCCGAGGACGACTCCCGCGTTCGTCCAGGAAGCGCGAGGTCCGGAGTGGGGAACGCGATCTTTGGAGACGCAGCTTCAGCCGAAGGGCCAAGCCAGGTCTTCCCTCGTGGGCACCCAGTGGGCTGGCAGCGCCGGGGGTGGGGGGGGGGGGGGGGTGGGGGGAGAGCGAAAGTCTTGGGGAGCGCGCGGGTGGGCAGACGAACCGGTGCCCGAACTGAGTCGAATTCGTTCGGACCGAGACGATCCGAGTTCGGAGGAAGAAGCCCGGGGCAGCGCCCAAGCCCCACGCGGGCTCCGCCAAGGTCAGTTCCAAGGTGAAAAATAAACACAAGTGGTCAGCTTCAATTCTCCGCCACTGGGGTGGGTAGGGAGGGCTTTCAGGCGGGCTCTTGGAAACGCAGGGGCTCCTCCGCCATCCCGCCGCCTGGATGTGCGCAAGGAGAAATAGACGGAGGCGCGGGGTGGGTTGGATCAAGCCCCCAGTCCCTCCTCCTCTCTGCTGCCTCGCTTCCTCCCCCCCCCCCCCAGTCTGAGCCGGGTTTTAACGAGGATCCGCCGGATGCCGGTGGGGGTGGTTGGTTGGTTGGGTGAGACGGCTGGGCGACTCCCCGAAAGACGCCGACTTCAGGATCCGCCTGCGCGGAATGTCTTACTCCTGCGCGTCTTCTCCTTCGGCTTCCAAGAGGGAGAAGGAGCTGGAGCTGGCCTTTCCGCAGCCACCACCCCACCCCACCCCACCCCACCCCACCCGCGGGTATCTGGCGCCAGCCCCCCCCCCCATCCCGCAGGGGCGGAGAGTTACGCCCCCGCGCAAATGGCGAGGGGAGGGGGTGAGACCTAAGGCGAAGCTCCGGCGGAGAGTTCAAGAAGAGCGAGGGCGCAAGCTCCCGGGAGTCACCCACCCCAGGGATTCTCGAAGGCTTTCACACCCCGGAATCTGATAGTTGTTGTGAGTTTTTCGGCCTGTGTGGCCGCGTTCTGGAAGTGTTTCTTCCAGACGTTTCGCCAGACCCCCTTCGCCAAGCAGCGCTCTTTTTCCCAGCCGGACCTCTCCGGGTGAAAATATGTTTTTAAAAAGCGGGGCTTTCCGCCAGCTATCCTGATGCGAGGAGAGTGGTTGTCTTTTCCGGATGGGAGGCAGATGAGATCAGTTCCTGGATCGGGCCCAACGTTAGCAGTTTCGGTAGCTGGTCGGGAGTTCGAGTCCCCAGTGCAGCACCTTGACAAGGGTTGGTCTCCAGGATGGGCATGGTCCCTTCCAAGCAGTGCAGGTCTAAGATTATTTATTTATTTATTTATTTATTTATTTATTTATTTATTTATTTGTTTGTTTGTTTGTTTGTTTGTTTGTTTGTTTGTTCCCCATGTTTAACTTTCTGGTCACCCTGTCTGCGAAATCCTGGGAGCTCATCTGGATTTGCTGCAGAGGGGCTGGTTTCTTCAGGAGAATATTGGGGGGTGGGGGGTGGTCCTGAGGACCCCGAAGGAGAGGCGGGTTCATCAGACACCCCGAGGCACAAACGGGCAGGAGGAGACATGTCACTTGGAGCAACCCTTCCTTCTCAAATGCCACTAGTTCCTCCTGTTGGTTACCCTGCAGGGATGGCAATCCCCAAGGCTTAATTGCTTGGTCCTTGTGGCTGGTGGTTTGGCTAATTACTTCATGTTCCTTTCCTTTCCAAAGATTCAAAGAATTCTTATTGAGCTGCCTCTAAAATGACCTCTTTTTTTGGGGGGGGGGGAAGATGCCAGAAAACCCTCCCTGCCCCATGGACTGAAGAACGACTTTGTATTGTGCCTGCCCTTCCAAATTCTCACGCCCTCCTTTGCCCACCTAGGTAACTCCCATTATTAAGTGTATCTCATTCCGTCCGAGCAGGGGATGAGACCACAAAGGAGAGCCCACCCTCTTGAATGGGAGAGGCGGAGAGACCCCATCAGGGCCGTTAATTTCTCTGCCACCTGGGTCTTGCCAGCCATTACTTCTTGAGAACAGAGAATTAGTGTCATCATGTGAAGGATGAGCCGGCCTCGTTGCCACGCAGCCCCTGATGATTGCGTTTTTTTGACAGTGGTCGCCCGTGTGGCATGAAATACAGCCAGAAGGGCCGGCCCAGTGGTGATGGATGCCTCAACCCTGGGCGAGGAGCCTTGGATGTTCTGGGACCTGAGTGGTCCACATTCCTCCTGCCAGCCAGAGGTGCCAGCAGCTGGCTCATTTCACAAGCTGTTCCACTGGATGCCTTTCCTGTCGAATCAAGTGGCGAAGCGAGAGGCAATCCAGTCATAATGGGACTGTTTTCTGCACAGATTTCATTGGGGGGACAATTGGCGTGTTTGGTTGCTTGCCCACTTGAATTCCCAGCCAGGGCGAGGCATCTGCTGTTCCTCAAGAAAGCTCCCGGGTAACCCCAAGGTAGAAGCAGGAAGCCTCGTTAGAACCTAGACCAGTGGTTCTCCACCGGTGGGTCCCCAGATGTTCCTGAACTGCAACTCCCAGAAGTCTTCATCACTAACTGAGGTAGCCAGGATTTCTGGGAGTTGCAGTCCAGGAACATCTGGGGACTCACAGGTGGAGAACCACTGACCTAGACCTAGCTGAGCCTCACAGATGTAACAGTTTAGGCCAGACATGTCCAAAGTCAGGCCCAGGGGCCAAATGTGGCCCGTTTTCAAATTTCGAGTGACCCACAGCCTCTTCTCCCCACCGGCTTAGCCTGTCAGGCATCCCTGCCAGCTGGACCCTCCCCATACCGGATGGAGGTGTCAGCTTGCAGTTTTACGGTTTGCCTGCCCTCCCTGTCTCTACCTGTCCCCCCCCCAACCACTTGGCCAGGCTACCTGCCTCCCCCAGCCCCGTTGCTACAGCATCCTTCCTGCCTCCTTGCATGTCCTAGATGGAGGCTTGTCCATAGTCCAGCCTGGGGACCAAATGTGGCTGAATGTTTGTCCCCCACACATTTTCACCTCACCAAATCTGGCCCTCCTTGCAAAAAGTTTGGACACCCCTGGATTAGGCCTCCCCCCCTTCCAGGTGAGTCACATTTATGTCTCTGGAAGGAGTGGGTTAGGGATTCCTGGATTGAGGGAAGGATGGGATTTGTAGTCTGAGGAGTCCAAAAATCTAATCCCAGGTCATGGAAGCAAACATGTATCTTGTAGGACGGTGGTTCTCTGGCCTCTCATATCTTCTGCCCCACCAGTCCCAGTGGTTGGGTGAGCAAAGCTCCTCAGATCTGTCCTGCTAGTTATGTATCAAGGACATTATTTCCCAGAAGGACGTTGCTACGTTTTCAGGAATCCATGAGCCACATTTATCATTACTGGCAAGCAGATGGGCTTTTTTTGGGAATGCATGGCTTTGGAAGGTCCGGAGTTTTGAAGCTGAGGCTCCAGTACTTTGGCCACCCCGTGGGGAGAGAGGAGTCCTTGGAACAAGTCCCTGATGTTGGGAAAGATGGAAGGCAAAAGGAAAAGAGGATGGCAGAGAATGAGATGGTTGGACAACCAACCAACATGGAATTGACCAAACTCTGGGAGGCAGTGGAAGACAGAAGGGCTTGGTGTGCTGTGGTCCATGGGGTCACGAAGAGTCGGACAGGACTGAACGACTGAACAACAACAACAACAACCAAAGGTTGTGGAACTTGCTCATCTCGTGCAAGTGTGAGAGAAGGGGAGCTTCACATTTGCAGCATCCAGAAAGGCATTTACGGGTGTAAGTCACTGATGGGCCAAACGCCGTCAGGACAATCCCACTGAAGACGGTGCGAGTCCGCTCTTGTGGCAAGTGGCACTGATTCTGATGGCTCGCTCCTGGCTGAGATGTCAAATGAGATTTAGCCCGATCCAGTAAGAACGGGTCCGATAGATGGGGCGCTGGACCAGCGCTGGGGCACTTGGAGAAGAATGGATCAGCACTGGGCAGCTTGTCACTGTGCCCCAGAAACTCCTGTTTGTACGGTCCAAAGCAGATGGGTGCCAGTTTCAAATCTGAAATAAATGCCACAGTCTTAGTCACGCAAGCACACACAGCCGTTAAAAAAACAAAGGGGAAAAAAAGAAAGCTCACTGGTGTGAGAATAATTGAAAAACAACAATTGCAATGCCAAGACAAAAAAAAAAGCCCATTTGTAAATTCTTTCCCGATCCTAGTAGCTGAAATTACAATCTGTGACAATTGCTTTTATTGTCGCAGGAAGAGGAATTGGAACTACAGAAATTTCCATGTGTAATAAAGCTCCCGAGAGGAGGGTCTGTGTTTTCCAACGTATTTAAAAAGCCCAAAGGCATCAATCCACCACCCATGAAGCAAAGATGTAGGGCTGCCGTTGTCAAATCACAGGCATTTTCCCCTACGATGACGCCAACTCCGGAGTCTACAATAACAACTCCACCAAATTGTTTTGGCAGGTTGAAAGAACATGAGACATTTCGTGGGGGTATTTAGCATCTGGCAGCCTGTACGGCTCCCGTGCAGAACAACAGGTGTGCGGGGTAGAAAAGAGAAACCCATTGTATTGTTTTGGTGTGCAAGGAAGGGCTAGCTGAGGGTGCCTCTCCATTATGCATCATGCAGCGTAGCAATTTTTGCACGGAGGCTGCTCCACGCAGCGGGTAGAAAGGCATATGTCTGGAGGGAAGCTTTGCAGACATAACTCAGTCTCTGTGTATCACTCTGCGGGGGAACAGCTCCTTTCTCTGTTATGTGTGTTGTGGCTCCATTGCTGGTTGGAAATGTTGAGCATAGAGGCAGGAGGGTGTGGGGTTTTTTTTTTGGGGGGGGGAGCAGGCTTTCCCTTAATAATTGAATGCTTAGGAGCCATTGAAGAGGGTATAAAATAAAATCTAATAAATAATAAATAACTATAAATAGGGTGGTCTTAAATGCTGTGGCGTCTTGATCTGTATTTTGAAAGACTTAACATTTTCCAATTAAGGTTATTCATTCTTCTTTAATATTTGAATAATTTGCTGTTTGGTTTTTTTAGTTATTAATGCTGTAAGGCACCTCAGGCCCCTTTTTTTTAGGAGACAGGCAAAGTAAAAATGTTTTAAAGGAACATGTAAATACGAATCTGGAAATGGAGTCATGGCAACTGGACTTCTTTTCTTGAGAGAGTGAAACGTTTCGCTACTCATCCAAGCAACTTTGTCATTCTGCTTGGATGAGTCGCGAAAGTTTTGATCACTCAAGAAAAGAAGTCCAGTTGCCATGACTCAACTTCCAGATAAACTCACCGGAATGACTGAGGAATCTTCACAGACGTAAATAAGAACTAAGAACAAATAAATAAATAAAAATATTTGCTTGTCTCTGCAACATGTATTTTGACACACATACACAGGTCCAAGCATGGAGCATCTGTATGGCACCCCCAAAAATGGCATTGATGAAATTAAAAATAGTAAATCAAAGAGCTTATGATCCAGCCAAACCCCCCAAAAGAATCCTCAGCTTTCAGAAGGGTGTTTTGCCATTTCAGTGGAAACAAAGCCATCCAGGTAGCAATTCTGGTGGCATTCAGAAGCAGCAGAAAGATTGCCCATCTGCCAATAAAGCTTCTGTCTCCTGAGGGCAGCTGAGGCTGCCGTTCTTGCATTGAAACACAAAGGAAGGCATCACGGTCTTGTTCCTATGAGATAAGGAATTGAAAGAAAAGTTAACCTTCAGGACGAGTCGGTGGAAAGGCGCTTTGTGCACAAAGAGATCAGAAGTGCTTGCCTTTCTTATCACTTCAGCACAAACTCGCCCCACTAGAGTCTGAGCAGAATTGCTGGGGGTTGAATTTTCGATGGCTGCACCAGGCCGTTGCTAGCTGGAACGGTTGGCTTGTGGTGGGAGATGAAGGTCTGGGTCGCGTCATTTTCACAACGCCAACCAGCATCCTGAAAAACAGAATTTATTTTGTAGACCTTGACGAGTTGCCGAAATCAACCCCCTTCTGGAAAAACAAATTGTTGGTTATTTGTCTTCTACATCCCACCCCTTAATTTAAAAAAAAAAACTTTTCAACTGTTCTGATGGTCAATCCTAGATCCAAGTTGCTATTTATTTATTTATTTATTTATTTATTTATTTATTTATTTATTTATTTATTTATTTATTTATTTATTTATTCATTCGTTCTTTCGTTCGTTCATTCATTCATTCATTCATTCATTTATATCCCACCTTTCTCCTCTTTTCCCCTCCAAAAACACCCAAAATGGATACTATGGTCTTGGGAAGCAGACATGGTTGCGGAACACCTCATCATTTTAGAACACAACATCTATGCAAAGTCCGTGTGGGCTGTTGCAAAGTAGGGGAGAAGCTTTCAGGGTGTTTAAAGTCCTGTGTTGTTCCTTGTACATTAAAGCACAAACAAAGGAGATGATTCCGCCCTCCGCACTGTGTAGGGTTTCGTGCAAACACAGCCCAAAGTCACCGGTGTGAGCAAGTATCTGGTAGGGTTTTGGAAATGCACTCACCCCCTTGTAAGTTGTTTTCCAGGGGTCTCCAATCCATTGCCGAAACAGTTCTGTACAGTATGTCCTGCCTCAGAGTTGCTGTCCATGGTGCTGAATATCCTCGCCCAGGCTTTTAAGCAGACCATTCCACCATCCTCCTCCTGACATTATCGTAACTAGGAGACTGGCAGTAACCTCTCCTTGTGATGCCTAGAAACTGGCTCTTAATTTCACATATTAAAAAAAATACATTATTTTTTAAAAAAGTAAACGTGGGTACTATTTAGTGACTGAAATCCTCTTGGCACACCTTTATGCCACCCAAGTAGGATGACATCATCCACCAACAATGATAATAGATAATTTAAATTAATTGAAAGTTTCCTGTCCCCTGCCTCTTAAGTTCCTTGGGCTTCCTTTCGATTCAGGAAACTTTTGGCCGCCTATACGTGGGCAGAGGAGGCACTGGACGTTGAAAAATCACCACCAAATCTGCACAAATTGGAGCCACCAGAGCCCGTATGGATTGTCTCATAGGCACCAGGACTGGGACTTCCAGCAGGCATCAACCCATTCATATTGGATGGCTAAAAGTCGATGACATCATCCTACTTGCGTGGTATAAAGATGTGCATGAAGATTTCAGTTATTGTTTCATTCATTTATTCAGAAGTAGTCAATAATGAGACGTGCAGGCTGCAACCATGTAAAATGATACTACATCAAGTCAATGTGGAGCATAAAAATACCTTAAACTATATTCGCATGATCCATAACAGTAAAACACTTGGCAGCTTGAGGCATGCGAACTGGGAGGCATGCGAAAGGAGATAAGTCGTCAACGTGAGTCTAAAAATATATACTGTCACAGTAGGTCTGGGAACATCATGTTTAATATCAACCTTTTTTATCTAGCACCACTGCATAATAGTCCTCCAAATGCTTCCTAAATGCATGGCGGCTCAGCGGACTAAGGCTCTGAAAACCGTTGGCTGCAAAGTCAGCAGCTCTGCAGTTCGAATCCCGGGTGACATGCAATGGAGTGAGCTCCCACTGATAACCCCAGCTCCTGCCAACTTAGCAGTTCAAAAGCATGTAAATGCAAGTAGATAAATAGTTACTGCTGTAAAAAGTGGGAAGGTAAAACAATGTTTCCTTGCAGCCATGCTGGCCACGTGGACATGGACTTGCAGAACACTGGCTCTTTGGCTTGAATATGGAGATGAGCACTGCCCCTAGAGTCGGACATGACTAGCATGTGCGGGGGAACCTTTACCTTCACCTTAATGCATTCTGAGAAGTAAATTCATGCTTGCGATCAACAGCATTCCCATTCTGTTCCAACTTCAATGCATAATTCAGATGAGCCAGGGAATGTTTAATATCTAACTGGGAAGATCCAGCTTGAACTCCCCACTCAGAAATTAAGTTCCCTGTTTGACCTCCAGGCCCTTGTGTAAATTTTAACAAATTAGCCACTAGAGGGAAGTAGTGGGCCGACACAGTAAAAATAAAGTCTTTTAAAAAAAATTTCTGCCAGCCACCATGGAACTTCTCAGCTGCAGGGTGAGATTACCAGCAAGGGGATATTTTCTGCAATTAAGGATATACTCTGTCCATCCTGTGGCCTCCATAGCTTCCACACAGTTACATGGGGAGTCAGAAAAGATGCCAGAAAAAGGATATTTTTCATTTACATCACCCTGCCAGTGATGCCATCACACTTTCACCAGCATGACTTGTTGGGAACAAGACTAAAGCTGACAAGTACCTGCAAGGGAGTCTTGGGGGGGGGGGAATCAAAGAGGGAACTCATGATTTACTAGCAATATCTCCTGGCAGTACAATCCATACCCTCAAAAAGTAATGGTAAAGGTTTCCTGTGACAGTCAAGCCCTGTCTTTTCTGGCATCTCCATTCACAAACCAAAGGGCTGGCATTTGGCTGTAGCCATCTTTCCTTAGTCATGTGACCAGCATGGCCATATGCCCTCACTGAAGTATAATTTACATAACAGAATTTGGGCTATTTTTTTTTTTTTTTTTTGCTTTTAAACATCACACAATTGCAGTTAATTTTGGGGAATGCAAAATACGAATCTACTTGCTAAGTCTGCCATGGTAGCAGGAAATAACCACTTACTGGAGTATTGAAATCTTCCAGGATCAAGGGAAAGGTAGCAGGATATAACAGCTTACTGTAGCTAATTCCTTTCTAAAAGTCTGTTCCCTATTTTTCAGGGTGAAAAATGGCCTTGAGCTGGCTGTAATCCAAGTCATCAGTGATCGAGTTTCAACGAGTGGGCTGGCCGTTTGTATGAGAAACTCATTCCTGTGATGAACCAGATCAGATTTATAAGGCCGGCTATCAGCCTTTAAAAAATAAGAAGAAAGAGGGGGGGGAGAGAGAGAGAGAGAGAGAGCCACACACATGGGTGGAAAGGAAGACAAATTCAGCATCTCCCCTGTAGAAAGAAGAGCCGTTTAATAACTTGAGTAAGTTATTTTCCAATTTAATAGGAAGAGGTGAGTCAGGGAGTCGTGAGTTATCGCCTGAATGTTCTGCTAGAACTTGAATTGTGCCCAAGTCATTTCAACAATGGCTTCTAGGCGATATATTTTCTGACAATGGTGCTGCGTTGTCCTTCCGCGCTTTGGCCAACCCAGCAAATTCCATTTTTAGGTATCGCTTCTGTGCTGAAGCAAGCTGGTCGGCAAACCACATAACAGAGGGAGACTCCCACCCTTCCTTCCAGAGGTGGTCCTGGTAGCGAGAGAGGAGCGCTATCCCAGAATGGCAGCCCACAAGATTTAGGAGAGAAGGACACCGAATTTTGTTAGTGGTGAACTCGAAGCTGGAACCAGCATTTGGCAGGAATTTTGTACCCCAAGCACACCCCGTTATTGATTGATTGATTTGATTTGATTTGATTTATATACTGCGCTCTCTGACCAAAGGTCACTCTGTGCAGTTTACAGAGTGCAAACATACATGATGCGGCCATTATTTATTTATTTTATTTCTTTATTTGATGTTTATGCCGCCCATCTAGACCTAGGGCTACTCTGGGTGGTTTCCAACATGGAAACACATGACAATTAACAAATTATACAATATGTAACTAAGTAAAACCAACACGGCAACCACAACCGAATCCCGAAATCAACGAACAACCATATTTGAATCAGAGAAACAACAACAACAACAACAACAACAACAACAACAACAACAACAACAACAACAACAACAACAACAACGATGACGACGACGAATTGGTTCCACCGGGTGGCCCAAACTGTGTGGCCGACAGATCCAACAGGATTTCATCATTAACTGGACCAAATCAGATGCTGCTCGCTTAAAAAACTGATGTCTCTTTTGGCCATTGTGACTCACAGGAGGAGGTGTGTGTGTGTGGTTAGTGGGGGGGGGACACCATTGGCAGAACCTCTCAGAATAACCCATGGAACCACCCCTACCCATCACTCTGTAGGCTAGCCACGTATGTCACAGTTATGACCTCCACATTTTTAGATCTGGCTCATTATGCCTGAGATAATACAGAGCTGATGCAGAGATGCAGTGCTTAATGGTTTCTTCTCTCCCCCTGCCCCTCGCCTCTATTTAGTCTGCTGGCAGTTTGTGCCGTTGTGGGACTGGAGTCTGCTGGAGGCTGTTCTCATCAGTTCAGCTGTGAGTAAATGACACTTTTTTATTCTTTCTCTTACAAATGTCCCAGAGTGGGTTATAGAAGCTGTAAGTGCCAGTTGATGTGACAATAAAAGAAGAAAGGAGATTTGAAGCTAGTTTGGTTCTGTAAGTCCATGCGCTTCTGCTGCACAGCTTGAAGTTTTTAACCAATAATTCAAAACTCTGCAACAGGAAGTGTGATCCCTCACTCCAGAGAGGGGCCAGCTGAAATGACTTGGCAGGAAGGCTGATGAGGTCATGTATCTTGCTTCCTGTGTAGCTTTTGGGTAAGCTGCATGTTGGCCTCAGAGCACAAAGAGGAATCTCTCAGAAAAGTATCCAACAGAAAAGTAATCTTTTAAGAACCCCTCTGCTTGAAGAAGAAAGCCAGTACGATATAATGGTCAAGAGCAAAAAACTAGGACCGAGAAGATCAGAGTTCAAATCCCTGTTCAGCCACAGAAACATGCAGGGGATGGGTGGGTAGGGGGCACCGGGAGGACCTTAAATATTTAGCATATGGCAAATGAGATGCCAGAGCTAAGACTGACACGTCTAACCACAAGGACCCCTTTATCCTCAGGAAACCCACTGGCTCACTTATCCACATTCTGAAAAAGATTAAATATGTGAAAGGGGAAAAAAATCCTAGAAATAAATATTTCTCAAGGGGATGTTCCCAGACCGGGAGATGACCCCCCTGTGAATCTGGGGTTCCCATTGTAGACAACAATGAGACTGTGACTAAACATTAGAAAGAACGTCCTGATACAAGAGCTGTTCCATGGTGGAACAATCATTTACGGGACACGAGATACTTCCAACTGCATGGCCCAACAGGGTGAGCTTGACAAAGTGTCCCTCGGAGACTCCTTCCAACTCTATAATCCTGAGGGTCTACATGGAAATGGTTTCTTACAAGAGTATATACATGTACAGAAGGGTGGTGATCATAAGCTTGTTTGGCAAAGTAACACCACAAACATTCTCTCCTGTGTTCCTAAGCCAAACCTGATCCTCCTTCCGTGTGTGATCATCAGAGTGAGAGAATAGGAGCCAAGGATGTATATTTCATGACACCAGATTGCATGAAACTGACGGTGCCTGTGTATATAGTTTAAAAATAGCAGTAACATCTATCATGTGCATAAACCATTAGCTGTTAATCTCTCCGTGGCATGTCATAACATGATGACGATGAAAAGTAGGCAGATTTTGAAAATGGGCTTTAGCTATTTTCTCGCACCGTCTTGTCGTTCTGTGACATGGAATATAAATATCACTGCACCTCTCTCCCACACCCTGGCGATCACAAACCAAAGGATGATACCGTTTCGCTGTGCTTGCCCCATGTTGGTCAAACAGATCCATCACAAACCAGGTGCATAAGAAACATACCCACCCAAACATTTGCTGTTCATATAATTATGGCTGATTAAGAAGCATTTGGAACATTGCATTTTCAAACAAGGCATCTTTGTTGGCTCCTGGGTTTTTGCCATGCACCTTCACTCTTTGTGAATTAGTACTTTGAAAAAAAATCCCAGACTGAGTTGATTATGTTCATGAGCAGAACAGTCGGGAAAACATGTCCAATTAATTATGACAGAATTGGATTTCCATCTCCCCTGGTAATGTCTCTCATGGGCCTTGAGGTTTATCTGCATGCTAATTAATTTTGGTTCTACCCAAATAGATAATCTAGAGGCAATTAGATGTGTGTCATTCTGATTAAAGCTCTAATCCGGTCCATACTCATGTTGAAGGAGTCACCAACAGGGGGTGATTTTCAGGAATTAGAGACTTCCTGTTTGAGCCTCAATGCTCTTACAGCTCACCAACAATGACACCAATTACACGTGAACCCGGCAAGCGGCAGAACGAGGCAGGAACTTTAATTAAAAAAATCTTTCTCTATGAGTGGCATCCTCACTGTTACACAGGTGTAACGTACAGGATAGGAAAGTGCCTTGTATTGAATCACTGGACCATCCAGCTTAGTACTAACAAATAAGTTTCCACTTTCTCCATCACACATTTAGTCCAAAGAGGAACTTTGGATGTTCTTCTTGTTCATGTAATGGAATCTGTTTTATTAACATGTTGCCCTATATCAGTCTTTTTGTTTTACCAACATTTCACCAGCAGATACAACCGACACCAGGCCAAGGTATAGCTCCTGGTCCTGATCTAGAGAGTATGTTTTTATTAAGCCTGTTGCCTTCTCAAGCGTCCGGTCAATATTTGGTATGTGCTTGTGTTGTTCTTATTTAAACTCCTGAGACGGTCGGCGGATGGCTGTCGAGTTGATTTTAGGAGACAGTTGCAGAATTGCAATTGCAGAATTGCAGAAGCGCCCTGAAGGTTTTCTTTGGGGTCGCCAAACTTTTAAATAGATCATTTGGTGGGAAAAACTAGGCTGGAACCAAACACAGGGCAGAAAATGCTCCTGGAAGCTTTCAGGCTCCCATTCGCTGAATTTAACACTTTTAATCGGCCTAACATCGCTCTCTGCAGGAGAAGAAAGAGAACATTCCTGAGCGTTGCATTTTCTTGCAGGGAAACACCAAGATAATACTGCAGTTTAAACAGGAGAGAAATATGCTTTGCTTATCGACGCCTGTGCATTTCCCCACCTCGCCTGCAAACAGATGAGGAAGGTACCTCAAGCTGAGAATTTCTGCTTTGTGCAACAGTTGATCCAGATCTTTGTGAGTCTCCAGTGGCTGTGCATTTGGAGGGCCGGGGTGGCTTGTGGTGTAACCCAGAGGGAAAAGGGGCTCCTGGACCTGCCTGCATGCTCTACTTGTCTTATCTTTCCTCCCTTTGCGGATCCAGTCAAGAGAGCAACTTCCTTCAAACAGGCTCCTGGCAGAGGTGCCGGTCAACCCATCACCCCAACCAGCCGGACTGATGAGGAAAAATGGGAGATGTAGACCAGTCCCCCCCCCCCCGAAAGTGCCAGAGAAGGCTGTGGAAGAGAGAAACCCATGGCCATCCTTTGGCTGGGATGACTAAACGTCCCATTCACGTTTAGTCATTGGGAGTGGTCTATGAAGCTGCCGCAGGATCCATGGGGATCTTCAGCCTAGAGAAAACAAGACTGAGGGGTGATAGGATTGTTGTTGCTGTTCAGTCCTGTTCAGTCGTGTCCGACTCTTTGTGACCCCATGGACCAGAGATCGCCAGAACTTCCTATCTTCCACTGCCTCCTGAAGTTTGGTCAAATCCATATTGGTTGCATCGATGACACCATCCAACCATCTCATTCTCTGCCGTGCCCTTTTCCTTTTGCCTTCAATCTTTCCCAACATCAGGGACTTGTTCCAAGGACTCCTCTCTCCTCATGAGGTGGCCAAAGTACTGGAGCCTCAGCTTCAAAATCTGTCCTTCTAGTGAACATTCGAGGTTGATTTCTTTCAGGATGGATAGGTTTGATCTCCTTGCAGTCCAGGGGACTCTCAAGACTCTCCTCCAGCACCACAGCTCAAAAGCATCAATTCTGCGGTGATCAGCCTTCTTTATAGTCCAGCTTTCACTTCCATACATCACTACTGGATAAACTATAGCTTTGACTATCCTGACCTTAGTTGGCAAAGTGATGTCTCTGATCTTTAGGTGATAGGATAGCACTTTTCAAATATTTGAAGGGCTGTCCTGCAGATGAGGGGCGGGATTTGTTCTCAATCATCCCTGAGGGCAGAACACACAACAATGGGCCCAGGTTAAGAGAACCCAGCTTTCGGCTGAATATCAGGAAAAACATCCTAACTGTTAGAGCAATACACCAACGGAACCTGTGACTGTGGGAGGGGGCAAGTGCTCCAACACTGGAGGCACCCAAGATAAATCTGGACCACCACCTGCCAGATACCCTTGGACTTGTATTCCTGCATGGACCAGGGGGTTAGTCTTGATGGCCTTGTAGGTCACTTCCAACTTCACTATTCTATGCTTCCGTGGTTCTGTGACCCATCAAAGTTGTCCATTCGGGCTGTACAACAAACATTTTGCATTGCTTCCCAGCTTTGAAGGCATTTTCTTGGACGCTATGTGTTTGTAGACACATTTGTTGCGGATTTCTGAGAAAACGCAAATAACGAAGCCTGATTGTGTCCCAGTTCATCTAGTCATCCAGGAAGTGCACATTTTGCTGAGTGATGATTAGCAGAATGAGTGTGGTGAGGTCCGTGACCAAACGAACCCCAAATTTAATTCTGTCAGAAATCACCCTAACACAGGCTGTGTATCAATCAATGGGGGGGGGGGGAACTCTTGTTCGGGATGCGTCTCACTGGGGCCACCTGCTGGTGGAGAAGTGAATTCACCATCTTCTGATCACCTTCTCACTCCACCGCCACCGATTCCATAATATTTTATATTTATGGTCTGCCTGGGATCTGGCGCAATCCATCTATTTGAACACTTCCTTGACGTTTATTTGCAGCTTGATGAATTCCACGGCTGTTCCTCTCAGCATGGTGTTTGCGTTCATCGGGGAAACCAGGCAGCCATCCAGCAGCCGATGGGAGCTGCGGAAGGGCCTTCAGGCTCAACCACTAGGGGTCACTGTTGGAATAATATACTCCTCCAAAATCAAAGCAAACTTTTTGTTACTTTTATCGTTGCTAGTACTTCATCCATACTAGATAAATACTTTCGCTTTGTGCGTTGGTTACAAATCCCTTCTTACAATTTTCAGGAAGGATGGAATGATCACAAAGGAAGAACCCACGTTGATAGATCTGCCCATCCAGGGAGTCAGCCGAGGATGACAGAGTAGCATTGCTGGGCTCTGGACCTGAAATCTCTGGAAACTGGATGTCTAGGAACATTCCGTGTTGGAGTTCTTGCTCAAGGTTTTTGGAATTGCCCTTTAGGCATGCTCAGAAGTTTGTCCTTCTCATTGTCTGGCTCTAGAGCAGTGCTTCCCAGCCTTGTTCCCAGATGTTCTTGGACTACAACTCCCAGAAATCCCAGCTGGCATGGCTAGTGATGAAGGCTTCTGGGAGTTGTGGTCCAACAACACCTGGGGACCCAAGGTGGGGAAGCACTGCTGTAGGCGCTGCAGCTATTGCTTCTGTGACTTCTTAAATCCACACTTCAGTTGTCTATTAATGCTGTAAGATGTTCCTCAATACCTTGTTCTCAAACACTTGAACATGTCTTAATCGTATTGGACTGTATCTTATCCCTCATGGATGCAAGCTGACTTGGGTCCTTTTCCAAGGAGAAAGGCAAGGTAAAAATACTCTAAAATAAATAAAATAAAATAAATTCATCTTACAATTCCCTACACGAGGTAGTGTGGTGTAGTATGGGAGGAGGACTCGGGGAGCTCAGGTTTGAATCCCCACTGAACTATGGGAACTCACCCAGGAGATGACACTGCATTTGCACATTGTATTTGAATATTCACTGTTGTTAGCTTTACATACTGTATTTTAATGATGTAAGCCCCCTTTTTGAGGAGGAAAGCATCAAGCAAGCAAGCAAGCAAGCAAGTAAGTAAGTAAGTTTCATACCTTTTTCTTGGAATAAAAACCAAGCTTTGCTTGTGTTAAGAAAGAGTAGCCTGTTTTAGGTAAATTCATCCCAAGAGCTTTGATTCCTTCTTCGCTTGCCCTTGCAGGAAACTTTCAAGTGTTTGAATGGAGCTTTGCATCCTCCCCCCCCCCCGCCCCGCCTTGCAGAACAAAAAACAGTATGGCTTAGCAGTTAGAGAGTTGATCTGGGACTGACAAGGTCCAGGCATGACAGAGACATACAACTCATATAAAAACCCTGGGCTGTTGGCTGTTTTCTCACCCTCATGTAACTCCCAGCACTGTGGTGCAGAGAAAGGGGAGAGGCAGGGAGGTTAGCAATGCAGCTAAGAATAACAGAGATGAGCCCGGAAGGCAGAGAGAGAGAAAACCCTCCTTTTTATTTGTTTGTTTCAGGATCTGAAGGCCTAGCCTGATTATCCATCACGCGTCTGGCTCCCCTGGGAAATGCAGACTTGGGGCAAGCAAAGGAGCTGAGTCACCCTGGGTGAGATCATCGACGCAGCCGGCTCTTAATGCATGGCGTGATGTCATCCCCACAGCGGAGAAAGGGGTCCCCGGCCCAAGCGGCCGTCCAGTCCAGGTGGAAGCTTGATTTGTGTGGGTAACTGGTCTCCCAAAGTCCTTCAGGGAGAAGGGAAGAGGAAGACAGGAAATCAACCAAGAGCTGACATTCCGTCTTTTAATATATATATATTTTAAAAAAACCAGACAAATAGGAAAAGCAAGGAGAAAGTTGCCAGAACCCAGAGGGGCAGAAAATGAAGAATAGGAAAGCTTCCCCCTTTCCCCACCTGGATGAAAATGCCCCAATTTCGTCTCTTTGCAGGAAATGAAGCCCTCGAGTGTGGAGTGACGTGGCTCAGAGCCCGGCGGCCTCTTCTCTCTCAATCTCGCCCACCTGCTCCGCCAATCTGTGGTGGCAGTGGCGGCCTCGCCACCCACCGGTTCCCGCTCGGAACATGCCGCGTTCTGAGTCCCCGTCGCCTCCAGCCTCCCTCGGAGACCTGGTCTCCATGGCGTTCTCCCACGGACCCGACCGTTGGAAGAAGTTGCAGGAGGAAGATGGCGCATGTTCTTGCCGGCTGCCCCCACACCGTCCATTCTTCCATCAGATGGTTTCACTCCCCCACAGGACAGAAGTCAACCACGGACACCAGATGGCCCACCATGCTGCCGCTCTTCCTCACGTCTAGAGATGGGCACGGAACGAACATTTTTTCATTTCCGTTACTGTTTGTCGTTTCCGTTACGTAAAGAAACGACAAACGAAAATTGTGATGAAAATGCAACGAAACGAACAGAACCACGAAAATTGTGGTCGTTACATTTCGTTTCCGTTAATGGCGACGTGCAATGAAATGAGCTGCTTTTAATGTTAAAAACGCCCTGGACATCCATAAAAACACCATGATAATTATTTATATTGTCTGATAATACCTACCAGGGGGGTTGGGGTCCTTAAAACGTTTGTTTTTGTCTTCTCCCATTGCGATGTATTTTTCTTTTCCCTTTAAAATGGATGTCACCACCAGCCACAAGATGGAGGCAAGCCATGTGATGGGATCATGTTCAACCAATAGCATGCCCAGGTTGCAGACTGGGCGGGCAGGTCTGGCAGCCACAGAGGGCATAAAAAGCTTTGGCAGCCCCCGTCCTCCTTGCAGTCTCTGGTGGGAGTTAGGGTGGGATTGCTGTCTCTGCGACTCTAGCTTCAGTCCTGCAGCCTCCCTGTGTGCGTGCATGTTGTGTACCTCTCAGTGAGTACCCTCCCCTGCCCCACAGTGCAGTCACTCTGCAGCTGCCTTGCACCATGGGCAATGCCCACCGCTGCCTTTGCAGCCTCCCTGCATACCTAGTCTATACTGTGTCTCTGCCAGCATCCATTTTTTTTTAGTGTTTTCCCTCTGGTCTGGGGCGTTGGAGGATGCCTGCGCATGGAAATGCTTTAAAAATCGCGCAAAAAGCGGGTAGAAATGACAAACGAAAAAACGAAAAACGGTAACGAAATTTTTCAAAACATTCCCGACAAACGGAAACGAACCGAAACAGACCTCTCAATGACAAATGAAAAACCGAAACGCCATTTTTCTGTTTCGTGCCCATCTCTACTCACGTCCCTAAAGAGCCTCCGTGGCTCGGCAGCTGCCATCTGAAGCAAATTCTTTTCTGTGTTCTGCCTGAGTTTTTAGAAATTCCACACTTCTATGTTCACCTTGTAAGCCCTTGGCATAGGACTGGAGGAGTATTCGATGACTACGGTTTAAGGCCACCTCTCTCTCTCTCTCTCTCTCTCTCTCTCTCTCTCTCTCTCTCTCTCTCTCTCTCTCCCCTCTCCCCCCACTTGCTCGATGTTTATCTCTTTCTCTGGAATCCTGAAGAACCACCACTTCAGCCCCTGAGACCTGGCAGAGTCCATTTTTGCAGGGATGGTGAATCCACACCCGTTTTCACCCTGAATGGCACAGAAGCTGTCCATGGTGCTGAGCTCTCTTCCTAAAATAGCTTCAGCACCATGGGAGTACCTTTGACATTTGGACTAGGACCTGGAACAGATTCACAGCTCTCATCTTGAGCCGAAAGCCAGCAACCTCTGAAGGATGTCTGGTTTGTATTGGGCCTCCAGTAACTCCCCAAGCCCGGTTTTTTTTTTTTTTTTTTTTGGCAGCATCTAGACTACTTTCTCTCATTATCTCTCCTTGTGGTGCTCTCCAAAGTTTGGATCTTGCACTCACGTTTCCAAAGAGAAACCACAATGACTGCTAGATAGAACCACTGCATTGCTCCGCTACTCAGCCCAACCTGTGAACTGATATTTCCTCTGTTGTTGCCTCAGGACCATAGAGGGTCCTTTTTCCTCTGCTTTCCTTTGAGGTCTTAGATGAAGTACATGTGCATTAAAAAAAAGAGAGACACCCCCCCAACTTCCACATTCTCTTATCTAGCCTTCAGTTGTTTCTCCTGCCTCTTCTTGTTTCACAATTTGCACTCTTTCTTGTTGACTTCATTTCTAACCCGCCTTTCTCCTGCCAAGAAATTTAAGATCTGTGTAGCTTTACGTGGACCATGCATGACAAGGACGGCAACACCGAACTGTTTTGTTTCGTCATTTTCTCGTCCTGCTTCCCATCCTCCTGCCTCCTCCTTATACCTTCTCCATGTCTCTGCCTTCTCTCAGCCTGGCCCTCAATGGACCGGGCTGTCTCGCATGTAAGACATGTTTTCAGAAGTGAGGTCATGGCCACAGGCATCCGCCCGCCCCCTCCCACCAGAGATCCCCCCAGCTGTTGTTGTTGGATGAAGGCGGCATCGGTCTTGGTAGACAGCTGCGGGAGAGGTGAAAGTTGACTCCTTCCCTTTCCCGGGAACAATTGTCCATGGGATGGGAGCCAAATATCTAGCAGCGGTGATCACGAGAAAAGAGAGGAGGTCCTTTGGAGTGGAGTAGGACCTCCCCCCCAAATCCTGAGCTTGCCATTTCTTTGCAAACATTCCTGTTTCACACCTTCCCCTGCATGTCTTGGAAAAACCTCATCATTTTAAAGCTTACGACACCTCAAAGGAAAGAACGCAAACCTTTGGGAGGTGTGAATGCTGGAAATTAAAAAGGTATCAAAGAGTTTTAGGGCTCCTTACAGGCGATCGGGTTCTCTTGCCCTCTGTTCTTAGTAGTGTGGCGTACGACTTCAGAGGCAACCAAGGAGACCAACCTGACCTGTTCTGGCTGCGATGGACTAACACAGCCAGGGGCTCGGAAGTGGTTCCAAAGGGGGTCGGTTTGGGACGGGTGCGGAAACAGGATTTAGCCGATGGGGGAAAAGAAAGGAGATGCTGTGGATGGAATATATCTCCAGAGGGAACTCTTCTAGAAAAAAATGAGGGAGAACGTTTTCCACGCAAGAAGGCTATAAAAAGGCCCACAATTGGGTTCGAACACTGGAAGAAGGCAAACATGACAAGGAGACCACCTAAGCGAGACTGATAGGGGCTCTTGGTGGATTTCCATGTGGGTGGGAAACAAGGAGGTGTAGGTAGGCAGAAAACCTATGGGTTTTCTGCACTACAACACGCAATATCCCCAGGCCAGGATATTGGACCTGACCACCAGGTTTTACAATGACCTTTCTAAAGAGACCTTTTGGATTGACACATCCTTGATGGCTTTAATTTCACAACTATTGTCAACTGTATGCTTAAATCTTGACTTAATCCAGTTTGCTGTTTCCCCATCATCATCATCATCATCATCATCATCATCATCATCATCATCATCATCATCATCATCATCATCATCATCATCATTGACAACAACAACATTTTGACTGACTGTGCTTGGTATTTTGAACTACCACCACCACCACCACTACTGCAGAGTTGGAAGCGACCTTTGTAGATCCAGGAGTCCAGCTCCTCTCAAGAAGTCCCCGTGGTGGTGGTGGGGAAATTGAACTCCCAACCTCTGGCTCTGCAACTAGAGATCTCAGCAATGGAAAGGAAGCCATGACCAATTCGAAATGTATGAGCATGCCTCCAACCATTCCTTCCACAGGCTCGTGGTTGACGCGACCTCTGCGTCTTTCTATCTCCGTCAATTTTGGGTTAATGCAATATTGGTGAATTGATGGCACAGGGAGCCCTTTCTGTGAGCACACGACATCCCCCCCCACCATGGCACTCCCCCCCCCATTTGGCGGGGGGAAGTGTGCTCCATGCAGAGAGTTGGGTGAAGGGGATGCAGTGGCTTGTGGGCTTGTTTGTAGCCCTAGTTTACTCTCCAGCCACGCCGCTCTGGGCACCCCAAAAGCGGTGTGGCTGGAGAGTGAACTGTTATGAAGGAGCCCACAAACCATTGCCTCCTCTTCGCCTGGCTCTCTGCATGGAGCCATTTTGAGATGGCCCAAAAAGGGCTCTGTGCAGAGAGCCAGGCGAAGGGGGAGGCAGTGGTTCGTGGGCTCCTTCGTAGCCCCAGTTTACTCTCCAGCCACACCGCTTTGGGGATGCCCCGAGTGGTGTGCCTGGATGCCCGGAGCATGGTGTGGCCACAGGAAATTCAAAAACCTGTTCTTCGATCCTCGCTCTCTCGAAGGGTAGCACCCAAAGCATTTGCACCCCGGCGTACCACTGTATTCAGGTTAAATTGCCGTATCGGCACTTTGCGAAAAATAAGTAGGTCTTGAATCGGAGTTTGGGCACTCTGTCTCTAAAAGGTTCACCATCCCTGTGTTTATGTCTGAACAAAGATTCCAGTTTAATCTCACAGGGTCCTTTTCTAGGTCATATTTTACGAAGACTTTCAAACTGAAGGGATCAAGTTTTATTCCAGTTTTAGGGAGGCCGTTTAGAGAAAGAAAGGTTACTTTTAAAACTCATTCTCAGCTCGATCTGCCAAACCTCCAAGCTAGAAAGCGGGAGAAGGCTGCCATTCCGTTCTTCTAAAGCATGTATGTGCTTCTTATTTTAAAGAAATAATTCCACCATGAAAATTGGACTCGTATTGGGCTTCGTCGGCATTTCGCCCTGAAAGACTTCTCTCGAGCGCTATTTCTTTATTAAAGGCCGCACTGGACCGCATTTTAATACTACATGAAAGAGAAGGTTGTATTAAGTCCCAGTAACGGAATAACCATCTGTTGGACTTCTCTCACACGGCAATAGATGTTTCTGCTTTGTGGGGGTACAGTATTGCTTCCAGACTGACACTCTCCCTTGCTCCTGTCCCCACTTCATAAATTCACCGAAGGATAAAGTCAAGAGGCCTTTCCTAAGGAGCAGCTCTCGACACCCTCCCCTACATCCAGCTTCCTTACCCCATTGCTGAGCTGTAGGAGGGCAGGGGTGCTGCAACACACCCTTAAGGGGGAAGCAATGGTCCTAAGCTAGAGGCCAAGAGAACTGAGTCATCCTCCATAGGTCCCGATGGATTCAACCCTGAGAAGTTGGCTTTTTTTTTTACTACAAAGTGGAGTCACCAGGGACCAAGTGAAGGTGAGCTCTTACTGTAGGGTCAGGTTACTGCAATGGGGGTCCCTGCATGGCAGGGGGTTGGACTGGATAGCCCTTGAGGTCTCTCCAACGCTAGGATTCTATGATTCTACACAGGGGAAATCTTATAATTCGAAGCGGATAACATGGTGTGGGTGGGTTATGTCAGCGACTCAGTTCCCCTAGAACATAAGAACATAAGAACATAAGAAGAGCCATGCTGGATCAGGCCAACGGCCATCTAGTCCAGCTTCCTGTGTCTCACAGTGGCACCACCAAATGCCTCTGGGAGCGCACGAGACTAGATCTCTGCCTCCTGATACCACTCCCCTGCATCTGGCCCTTGAAGGTCCCTGGTTTTAAGCCTGGAGATTACACATAGAGCCCTGTGAGCAATTTGGGGGGGGGGCATGTTGCATTATTGGGGTGGTGTTTCATTTAAGGTCAAATTTCTACTGACTGGTATATGTTCATGGCTTTTCAAATCTATTATTGTGATGCTTGCATTGTTGTTAGCTAATATTGCCACTGCTGTTTTATTTGTTGTGGACTGCCCAGCGCGGCCTTGTAGCCAGATAGGTCGGAAAGAAAGAAAGAAAGAAAGAAAGAAAGAAAGAAAGAAAGAAAGAAAGAAAGAAAGAAAGAAAGAAAGAAAGAAAGAAATGGAACCCATATTTCCCTATTGCCCCATCGCAAAACAAAGCGAGCTTTGAAGTGTTAGAAGCGCTAGATGGGTTGTTTGTAGCCTTTATGGCAGTGGTTCCCAACCCCAGATGCTCTTAGACTAACATTTCCAGATGCCCTGCATGCAGAGGGACATTTGGGGAGTCATATCCTCTCCAAAATCCCTCCCCCCTAACAAACAAACAAACAAACAAAACACTGGTGAGAATAAACTGCCACATTTTGTTACAACCTATATTCGCAACTTTGGAGTTGATACTTCCGATTGTTCTGGTGCTGGGAATCCATTTGTACAAGTCTACGTCACCTGCCATCTACCATCTTTGCTCTTCCCTGACAATCGACTGGGACCTTTTGGGTCACATCCTTGGCCTTCTCTCCTTCCTGCTGCGTCAAGCCAAAGGAGCCCCCACCACTGGCAGCCAGATCTGAGCTCAGAGCATCAGCCTCCCCCCCCCCCAAATCCAATAAATACTTCAGGACCCCTTCCACCCTTCTGAGCTGGATGCTGGGTTAAGAGGTTGCTTGATTTAATTCCCCCCCTCCAGGTTCCCAAGGCCGGTCAGATCCTGAGGATTTTATTTTGATGGGACCCGTCCAGTCCAGTAATCTGGTTTCCTACTTACTCCATGAACACAGCTCAACTAAAAGGGAGCTTGAGCTGGTCTGTGTTTATTTTTTAATCTGTCTCCCTGCTCACACTTCAAGAAGGATCCAGAGTGTTCAGGACTGTTCTCAAAGCACTTTGCGTAGAGTGAAGTGGGGTTACTTGCCAGTTCCCACACCCTGTCCTCCCCCTACAAGGCTTTGTCCTGGAATCTCACTTTCAGTCTCTGTTAAAGTCTTTATTCCACTGTAGATGGGTTTAACATGCCTCGACTCTGCCGGGTGAGTTTTGCCACCGGTATGTCGCTCTCTTCTGGGTCGTAAGCCCTCATTGCGCTTTGCGTGCTTCCAAGACAGCTCGGTCCTCCTCAGCCTTTCCACCTGAACAACCCAATAAAAGAGGATCAGGTGACTTCGCCCCTGCCAAAGATGCAGTATGTCAACAAAACAAAGAGAAACACACACACAGACACACAGACACAGACACAGACACAGACACACACACACACACACACACACACACACACACACACACACACACACACACACACACATCCCTAGAGGGTGAAAAGTGAGCCATCGCGCAAGTGAGACTTTATTTTGGGCAGGGAGCTTGTTTGGATGGGATGGATTCTCCATCTAAACTAGGGTGGAGCGCAAAAAAAGAAAAAGAAAAAGAAAAAAAAGAATACGAGGCAGCCTAAAACCCACTAGGGACTGGATTGTTTTGGATTTTCCTAGACTACAGATCTCATGATTGTGCATGCTGGGAGTTCTACTGGACTTTGTAAATAAGAAGGTAAAAGTCCCACCACCCTTGCACATGTGTGCTAGTTGTGTCTGACTCTAAGGGGGGGGGGCCCTCATCTTTTTTTCTAAGCCAAAGAACCAGTGTGGTACAAATCCGTAGCCATCATAGCCGAATGCATTTCTGCACACGGAACACTGTTTACCTTTCTGCTGTACCTATTTATCTACTTGCATTGACATGCTATCAAACTGCTAGGTTGGCAGGAGCTGGGGTTAACGGCGGTTGCTCACTCCGCTGCGTGGCACCCGGGATTCGAACCGCCGAGGTGCTGACTTTGAAGCCGACAGTTTCAGCGCTCTAGCCTGCTGAGTCACCTAAATGTGGCTCACCTGGGCAGAAAGGCCTAGACTGGAATGAATTAGGCCTAGCCCCACCCATTGCCTGAACTGAAGATAAAGGATTGGAAAAAAAAATCACAAAATTACAGAGACCTGGTGGCAATACACATATCTGGCTTGTGGACGAAACACATTTAGGTGGTCCCCATTGCCATCAAGGTAATGCTGCAGAGTTTTATAAACTATTTTAACCAGCTGCAGATCTCTGAATTAGTGCCATCAGAGTTGCAAACAAACAAACAAACAAACAAACAAACAAACAAACAAACAAACAAACAAAAAACAAACAAAACAAAACAAGCAGTATTAGGGACAGCATAAATATTATCCCAACATTTAATGGATACTTAGGGTATTTTTTGTTAAAACCTGTTGTATAACACCAGTCAAAGACTGTATCATCATCATCATCATCATCATCATCATCATCATCATCATCATCATCATCATCATCATCATCATCATCATCATCATCATCATCAGTGGTCTAGGGCCTTGGGAAATCAGTTACTTCTTTCCTTTTCATGTAAGATTTGCCCAAAAATAGTTTTCAGACATATTAATCTCCTCAAGATTAAATAATGAAATGCACAACCCGCTTGTCTACCAAAATGAAAGTCGAGGATTTCAAGAACCAAGTTTCAGCCAAGAGCGTCCAAGACGGATTTAGAAGGCAGAGCCGAATGCAAAGACCTTTATTGAAAAGTCTGGGTTTCCACCCAGCACAGATTTGTTTTTTTAAAAAATATACCCGCCCTACATGTTACTGTAAGATTTCGTAACACGACGAGTAGGAATCTCTCTAAGTCCTTTCGAGACCGCAGTTCTTTCTCCGACGAACTTGTAATAGTCCTTCCCCACCACCACCACTCCCCCTTGTCCCAGTCACCAGCGAGGGTGCCTCATATTTGCAAAACACTCTGAAAACATGAGCTAACGCTCCTCCAGACGCCCCAGTAAGGAAGCGGAATATTTTTGCTCTTACTACGGAGGGGAGGGGAGGGGTGGCGGTGGCGGTGATGAAGGAAGTCCAGGAAGGAAACCTAAGAATGGAGAAAATAAATAAAATACAGCGATACAACGGCTTGGCCAAGGCCACACAAGACGTCAATGGCGGAGGTCTTATTAACGCTTTGGGCTGGCGGTCCGGCAAGTAGTATTAGATTAGGATGTTTCTGAGATAGTAGGCTCCATTTCGTATCCTATGCCTGGAATTAAATGCAGAAACCTTGTTAAAAACACTTCGGGGCTTATGTTTTTGGGGTGGTGGGGGTGGTCTTCATACGTGTCACCTGTGTCTGTTTTCCAGAATAAGTCATCAGGAAATGGTTCTAGGCCGGGTCAAAATAAGCAGGTGGATCTATAGCTTTTTCCTCATTTGCCTGAAACCTTTATAAAACATCACTTCTGGTCTAGTGGGGTGGTAAGGAAGGGTCCTAGCTGGGGTCCAGGACCACATAAGGTCAGGACGAGTGCCATATATAGCCCTGGTGGCCTCCAGGTCGCATGAAACTGTCCAGAGAAGGTGCCTCCAAGCAGTGACTTGGACCATGGGACTAGCAACAGATGAGTGAAACCTGTGTTTGGGAGTTTATAAGCACCTTTCTTGGGATGTCTATATTGGATTTTGTGGACTACAATCCTATAATTCTCATTTTTAGAAGTCGCTCCCACCTGCCAGACCTACAGATTCCTAATTTCTGCTCACCTGGTGAGCAGAAATGACCCGGATAGGCCTAATTTCCATTTGAAAAAGAAGCTTCTCTGTAGAAATGGGCACGAGCCCTGTCACAGTTGCACAAGGTAGACAGACTGAGAGTAGAAGTCTTCTCTCTTTCCCTCAGGGCATACCTGCGGTCCACCCTGGATGGTATGCTGATTCTGTAGGTAGACATGGTGCTCCCTCTAATGGTAAAAGAGGTCTGACTGTGATAGTGCACTAAAGGCAGACCCATTTTAAAATCAGAGGCACTTAGTGGATAGTAATACTAAGTACGTTAGTGGAGTTTGCAGCTTTATTTGAGGATAAATAAGAGCACAAAACAGCCTTGTAAGAGTAGAAAGCAGGCATTTGCCCGAACCTACTTTTTAGCCCCAAAGCGTTTCTCCCAGATGAGCTGGCCAAAAGATTTGAGACAAAAAAGGCAGGAAGGTGAATGGGGTGGCCCAGGTGTAGGATATTGGGATCTAAGAGGTCACCTCCCGACTTGCCTCAGCGCTTCCTGTGTCTGGCAAATATGTGTGGGGGATTTTGGAACGGCAACGTGCAAGACAGGTGAGAAAGGAAGACGTGTGCTGCGCATTTCATCAGGTAGGTTCCCAGCAGCGGAATCATCAGCTGCGAGCGAGGGGACGGCGAATCGTTAAAGTAATGCAGTGTTTGAGGCTCTCCATCATCGTCTCTCCTCATTTCACCACATCGGCTCATAAAAATGAAGCTGCGCTTTGCCGTTCAAGCCCCTGCCGTTTGGGTTTTATTTCTTTTTCGTGTGCAGGATTTCCCCGAGTGGGTTCTTCGTCCCCCTTTCCTCTCCAAGCGTCTTTAGAAGGACCTTGCTTGTCAGCAACAGCCCATAGAGAGAAATCCGCTTTTCAGGCTTCATTACTCTGGTCTCCAGTTCCTAGGATACCGACAGACGCCGTTGCCAGACCTTGGGATGTGCGTTGGACGTTTAAAATAACCCTTAAAAGGTTTCTTTCCTTCTCTCTCTTTCTCTTTTCTGGAGGGGAGGAGAATTCAGAAGGGGTTATGCTGCCTCACCCTAAGCGTGTTTACTTTGAAGTGGGCCATACGCAGGTCTCAGCTCCAGTTCTGGAGGTTGTGAATGTACCTTGATTTGCTCAGGAGTGATTTTTCCCCTGGGACAGGGGTGGGGAAGCTTTGGGCCTCCAGATGTTTTGGACCACAACTCCCAGAATTCTAAGCCTTTATTGCCAATTAACAAGGACTGGGGGAGTTGTGGTCTGAAACATCTGGAAGGTTGAAGGTCTCTCTTATTTTGTTGTACAAAGTCACAGAGTACGCAGGGCTGGCGCGTCCTTTAAGGCGAACTAGGCAGTTGCCTAGGGCGCCAAAGTGGAGAGGGGGCGCTGGCCAGCCTGCTGCCCCCCCACTCCCCCGCCACCCCTGGCCACCGCCGTCCGTCCGTCCGCTGCCCGTCGCCGTCCGCCCGCTGCCACCCGCAGCCATCCCCGCCCACCCCCTGTGCCCATCGCCGTCGCCGTCCCCGGCCATCTGCCGCCCCCTGCCGCCCTACCCCCTGCTGCCGCCATGCCCCCAACTGCCCCCCTGCCCTGCCCCCCACCGCCACCTGCCCCACCCCTCCGCCCCTTGCCTAGGGCGCAAAAAAAACCTAGCGCCGGCCCTGAGAGTAGGCCAGGTTGAACTAACGAAACTTACAGAAGCATTGACTCACACCCATTGATTCAAGCAGCCTACTTGAATGCAGCTGACTATTCCAAGTGACAAGGCTTTGGACAATGTTTATTCCCCCACCCCCCACTATTCTTTGCCTTTCCCCTACTGATTGTTCCTCTGAGCAGTGAGTTTTATTTCTATTCCACATTTTTACGATCATCAGCCCACTTGGATATCTCCACCCACAAAACTGGGGTGTCATTTTTTAAAAAAGTGAATCAAGATATTTGCACAAAAGTTCACCCCATCTCTTCTGCTCTTCCTCCTGCAAACCGCACTGACCTGTTCAAAGGATGTGGGCTGAATTTCTCCAAGGTTTAGGATCCCCAGTGAAAACGCATCTGCAAAGGGGTAAGAGAGGAGCGGAGGAGGCATGGGGTCCCATCAGCCCCAGACGATTGCTGTTCACCTGGAAGAATGGCATTTTTGACAGATTGCAGATGCCTCCGAGAGGAAGCTATTTAGCAAAGGGTTTATCTGAGGGGCAAAGCAATTAGGAAGAGAGCATGTACCAAGGGATAGCTCAGCCCTGCTGATGTTACCAACAATCCTTCAGCATTACTGGCTTTCTTGAGGCATTGAGATAACGGTGGGACACAATTGGCCTTCTTGTATCCTTTAAAATAACCATTTGTTGTGGTCTTCAACAGAACCAGTCTGAAAAGCTGTGGATGTTACCTTTTTGGATTACCGTGTCCAGCACCGCTGAAGAATGTAATTTGAGAACTCCATGTTGGCACCTAAACTGGTGGGAACGCACCTGGTAGAATCTAGTTCGTTCTGTTCTTGAGAAATCTCAAGTTCCCTTCCTAAATTTTCCTCTGGGAGTCGTTCTCCTAAAAAGTAACTTTTCCAAGCTTTGACGAAGTAGACCTCTGCCAGAATTCCTGGACCTCTCCCAGACCTTCACTAGAGTCTGTAGGTTAGGATGCTTGCATTTGCTGTGACAGTTAAGCATTATCATAAAAAAAAAATCATCCATTACAATGAATGCTCTTAAGATGCATAGCATTTCACTTTCGTTTTCCTTCAGAGCAGCCATAAATCACGGTGCCTCGCTCCCGGGCTCAGAGTTTTGCTTAATCCCTCTCTTTTTGCCGAAATCTCTTCCAATCCCACCCACGGAGAGAAGAGACTTAAACAAGACAGGACATGCAGAGCGAGTTGGCAACAGAACTGGAAAACAATGGTATTGGCTTGGGAAGGGGTTATGGGATATGTAGTCCAAAACCAGCAGCCGGGTTCCAAGCTTTGCTTCACCATAGTAAAAAATTGCAACAGGGTGGAGCTGCTGAAACTCCGGAGGTGCCATGTTTTCTACTGTGGGACATACTACAACAAGACTCTGGGGGATGGAAATGTGATGGATGTTGCCGTGGAGATCCAACATATAAATAAGTCATTGGACAAGATGATCCCCATGTTTTCAAGTAGATCATTTGTTCCAAACCTGGAGTAATCAAGGCATTCTTGAACTGCAGGTCTCAGAAACCCTGGCCAGCACAGCTGGTGGTGAAGGTTTCTGGGAATTGTAGTCCAAGGACTCCTGGTTTACTCAAGGTTGGGCACCACTTAAGTAGAAGATAACCCCTTCGGTTTGGTTTACACAAATGTCAGAATACGAGAGGCACAAATTACGCTTATTTGAGCAATGCTGTTTTTGAACCATGGGGACTTGGCTCCAACATGAGTCGATATTGAATCCAGGTGTGGATTCGCCGTCAACAATACAAGGCTACCGATGAGAGGAGGACTCTGTGTATATATTAAATTGCGGGTGGCAACTGTTGAGTGCATGGGTCACACATGGCCCACCAAGACCCCTTCCTGGAGCCCCTGGAAATCTCTGCTACTGAAGAAAGAAAAATAAGCAAAATTTGTGAAATTGCACTTCCAGAAGTCACCAAGAAGCGCCATGAACCGATGGGATATAATTTTGTCTCTCTGTGCTTTTTGGCAGACATGCATTTCTTGAAAACTAGAAGGGGCCATCCTTCCCTTGATCAGAGATAATTTGCAAGAGGCTAGACAAAGTGGAGAAATTTATGAAGTGGACAAATTTATGAAGTGGACAAATTTATGAAGTGGTAGGTACATTCCCTGATCACTTACTCCCCCCCCCTTTGATCAACTGATAAGAGCAAAACAAATTCACCTTTGATTAAGAGAATATTATATTCTTCTAGTTGTTGCAGAGAAGAAGCTTTCATTGTATAGATGGGATGATTAAACACAAAGCATCTCAGCACCACCATCTTGAACGAAATAAAAATGTCAAGTTATTATATGCCTTGAGCAGAAGGTGGGAGCCGATGGACCTATTGGCCACTCCCAACTCCATTATGATGATAGGATAGACCTCTGCCGCAAGGAGCTTACACTTTTCTACTTCTGAGAGGTAAGGAACTACTAGAGCAGGCATGTCCAAACTTCGGCCCTCCTGATGTTTTGGACCACAACTCCCAGAATTCTAAGCTTAGATTGCCAACGGCAAAGGACTGTGGGAGTTGCGGTCCAAAACATCTGGAGGGCCGAAGTTTGGACATGCCTGTACTAGAGCTTTCCAGAATAAACCCCTCTGGGTAGTCACACTAAGGGAGACCCAGAAGTGCTCCATGACAAATCAGGACTTCTTTATGGTGGCTCCAATTTTGTGAAACCAGCTCCTAATGGATCTATGCTTGGTGCCCTCCCTTATTTTCAGGGAGGTTTTCCACAGCAACCCTATTTGATTTTTATTTTTTACTTCTTGTTCTCCCACCATTCGGGTAATTGTCTTCGGCGCCGTTTGTTCTTATTTTATTCACATTTTAATTTTTTTATATATAATCTCCGTTTCATATTCTGTGTTGAACTCTCTTTGTAAACCACCCAGAGTTGTGCTTTCCACTAACGGCGCAGCATACAAATCAAATCAATCAATAATTAATAAACAAGGAGAAGTAATAAAATTAAAAGAGTTGACGGGAACAATCAGTTTAGTTTGGCTCCATTTTGGAACAAGTAATTTGCCAGAATTAGCCGCAACCTGGCAAAACCTACATTGGCAGCTTGCGTCTGACTTATGCATGTTCTCGAGGTGTTCAGAATTACCCCAATGGGCAAAAAAAAGGGGGGTGGACCTGAGCCCATCACCCATGTCCCTGCACCCTAATCCATGAAGGATCAGGTGACTTAATTTCTAATTTCCTCACACATGTGGCGGAGAACAGCTGTGGAACATGAGCCGAGATGGCAGAGGAAGTCTTGAGATTTGCTTGGGCCCCAGTGGATTACAAAAAATCTGGAAACCGGACAGATAACACTCAAGTAACAGACTGGAAACATGCTGGGGGGGGGGGAGCGTGCGGAGTTTAAATCACCTCCTGCACAAGATTAAACCCGGCTGTTCGGCGTTACAAATGGAAGGGCTGTGCGCCCCGGACTTTTGAACTACTGTGGTGAAATAAGTCGAGCGGAGTAGCTGTTGTTTCAAAGGTGTGATGCAAACACACATGCAAACACACACAACAGAAGTTGGCACAGCTGTAGTAAAGCAATTCTTCACAAGGTCCTGATCTGTTGTAATTTCGCCCTCACCCCCCCCCCCCACTGGACGGTTAATTTGACGCCTCTGTGGCTCCGAGAAAAATCACCACCAAAGGATGTAATTGCATTGCTCAAGGAAGGAACTGATTCCTTTAAATTCCCAGTTGTGCAGGGGGGGGGTGGTGGAGGTTTGAAGTTGTAACTGTTCATCTCACAGGGAGGAAGTGTTCATGGTGCATCTCTCACTTCGTCCTACCACCCCTCGTAGGTGAGGAGAAAGACGCACCCCTTACTGGTGAGAATGGCAAGGAATTTCCCAGCTGTTTCAACAGAACTCTTGTATCCATCCTAAAGACATTCCATAGGGAAACTTCCCGTTTTGTGCAAAGGCACTTATGTTTGCGCAGAATGGCACAAACTTTATGCGTTTGTACAGATTGTCCCAAATTGCACTTTTGTTTATTACAGCAAAATCAATCAAGCAGCCAGCTTACAAGCAGCAGATGGGTTGTTTTTGTAAATAAAGAAATCAGTTTACAAGCAGGGGATGGGTTGTTTACAGCAAAATCAATCAAGCAGTCAGTTTAAAAGCAGTGGATGGGTTATTCTCATAAAGAAATTGCTTTACAAGCAATGGATGGGTTGTTTTTGTAAATAAAGAAATCGGTTTACAAACAGCAGATGGGTTGTTTTCATAAATAAGTAAATAATCCCCCCCTCCACCATGAAGAAGCTGTATATAATCACAACAACAGAAAATAATGAAAGGTGATGGTACAGCCATTGAAATCCTAGTTTAAAAAGGTGGAACTGTAGTCACAGGAGATAGAAAATATAATATTTTTTATTTCAGTGTAAAATGCCCAGTATGTTTCAGCATATAAACAAAGAAATAGCCACCAATTAGAATGTAATAAACATGTCCCCGAAGAAGGCTGATAGACCGAAATGCATCTGGCATTTTACATTGAAATAAAGAACATTATGTTTTCTACAACCTGGGACTAGAGATGGGCACGAATAAAAAAAATGGCATTTTGTTTGTCATTTGTCGTTTGGAGGGTCCGTTTCGGTTCATTTCCGTTTTTTGCGAATTTTTGCAAAAAAAATCATATTCGTTTCCTTTTGTTTCATTACCATTTCGTTACCATTTATTTCAATTTTTTGTGATTTTTTTTAGCATTTAAAGCAGTTCACTGTATTGCCGTAACGAAAACGAAACGCACGACAAAATTTCCGGTGTTTCTGTTCGTTTCGTTTCATTTTAGAGACAAAATTCGTTTGTCGTTTCATTGCGTAATGAAATGAAAAAACAAAAACGGAAACGAAAAATTGTTTGTTTCGTTCCCATCTCTACCTGGGACTACAGTTTCCTCTTTTTGTCCTATTTGACCCATATGTAACAGGAAGGCATTACATGGTCCTCTCTACTGGAGGAAGAGTTGTAGCTGTTGAATTTAGTTGGTATGAACGATGATGCACCTGGAGAGGAATGTTATTTCACCCTATGTTTGAAGAGTTTTCTGAATCTCACCAACATCTCCATGTTCCATCTGGAAAGCTCCGACAGCTGTCAAAGCCTTGGGACTTTGTTGTGAGACTTCAAATGAAGGAGACAGGGAAACCCAATGTGTTGGCCTTTGAAGTTGGGTTGCAACTGGCAAGGTCTGGGTTAGGGTTAGGGTTAGGGTTAGGGTTCCAAGATGGACTCGTTCCAAGATGGTGCCAGTGACTCCCCCCACCCCCAAGCTTGGCAGGAAGGTGGATGGACATCAGCTGTGCTTGTACAACACTGGGTTCCTGCATGTGATCCCGTCATGCCCATTGGAGTCAACCACAAAACCGGAACTTCTTAGGCCGGTTGTCTGAATGAGCTGAAAAGAGCGGTTTCCCCTTTGGACCCCCCAGCATCTTTGACATCACAAAGGCAGGTCCTCCTGCCCTTTGCTTTTGGTTAGGGACAAGTCGATGCTCCAGGTTTCACAGTTCTATCTGCAAGACCTGAGGCCTGATCCTGCAGTCGGTAATGGGTGAGGTTTGTGAAATGGGGGTCACTAAAAGTTTGTATGTAACAGAAATAGGAACTGTTCAGCAGGGCAGTCAGAATCCTGTCCATGACTCGGAAGAGCTGTTTCAGTGAAGCTGCAACTGCTGGGAAACCCAAGTTCCATGCTCCTCCTTCCACGGAGTGGTGAGTGGGAAAGATAAAACAACACCACCAAGAGAGAACCAAAGATACTTTCCCAGGCCACAAATCCTAAAGATACCAGGCAAATTTATGAAGTGGTAGTTAAGTTAATGCACTTGGAGTCCAAGATATACCATGGAATGAGCCTAATGTACAAATGAGCTATGTTTTGGGTAGGAAATTATGCCCTTTGGTCTAAGCTGCATTTCTAACATATCCGAAATCATGTCCTGCTCTTTCTTCCCATCTTCCTCCTCTCACTTTTCTCCCTTTTGTGGTTTCAGAAGAAAATTCTAGTTTGGACTTTCATTGCAGAGCATTTAAAGAAAAAAAAGAAGTCATCTCCTCAGCTGCTTAACATATACTTGCAAATTTAAAGTTAGGGTAATAATTCTTGTTGGGAAAAAAAACCACCAGTCCATATTCCATACTTAATCATTTGGGAACAACACATCTGTTCCCTGATAACAACCGGCAGCTGAAAGCATATGTCACCAGTGGGAATAACCATATAACCTGTTGCCGCATTTTCTTGCGTTAAGACCCTGTTTGCTAAATATGGGGCTTCCACACACTGCTAAGGAATAGGAAAATGTGCCAGTTTTGCTTTTCCTCTCACTTGATTTTTAAAACTGCTGAAGTTCTTTCCACTCTGATTTGAAGAAATTTGTGGTTTGGGGTAATTTCAAATACACAATAAACTGGATGGGCATTGTCACTTATTTATAGAGATGGGCACGACTTAGCGGTATTCCCGTTTCCGTTTCCGTTACTCGGTTCCGTCACTCTATGGAAACGGTAACGGGAATTACTCTGCCAGACTTCGAGCTCGAACCGACGAACGAACAATTTTGGTCTGATTTGTTGTGCTCGTTCCTTGCATCGCGCGATCGCGCGATGCCACGCAGCACAGAAAAAAAGTTTTTAAAAGTTAAAAAAACCCGGTTCCCAGCCAAAAAGCAGGCGGGAAAATGCCTGCCGTGCCTCAGGGCACCTACCAGAGGAGTTGTTTCTGGAGGTCCCCGGCCTCCCCCCCCATCCCCCATCCTGGGCTGCTCCTGTGGGACTCGCCGCAGGCTCGCAGCCAGCAAAAAGCCCAGTCTCGCCGGCGGCCGCCGCAATTAAAGCGCAAGCAAGTGGCACGGACGGCACAGGAAAAAACTTTTAAACTCTCCCCCCACCCATTCCCGGGCCAAAAAAGCAGGCGAAAAAATGCCTGCTTGACTAAGGGCGCAGGGCACCTACCGGAGGGGTGGTTTCTGGAGGGGGGGTCCCGCCTCCCCCCCGTCCTGGGCAGCCGGACTCGCCATGCCATGCGGTGCGGGCAGGGGATCCAAAATGGGGCGGCGAACGCAATATTGTTTTTGAAATCGTGGTCCAAAAACACAGAAGCACAACAGAAACACACGAAAATTTATAAAATGCCAGATTTTTCACAGTAGCAGTGGGTTTTTTCTTGCAACAAAATGTCTCTCCTCTCCTCCTCTGCCCTCCATTTATTTTATTTTATTTTATTTACACCTGCGCAATGATGGGCTGGCTGAGTGGCCAGCCATGTGGGAGTGGACGACCATGCAAATTTTTGGAGCCATCCCACCAATCGCATGGCCACTTGGCCATGGAGACTTCTGGGATGTGCCAAAAAGCCCCCTAAAACCTGCCCTAGCCCCCCTAACCCTAACCCTAACCCTTGACTCCGTACCCATACGTCACAGACTGTCTTCTTAGTGGGTCAGAGAGGCACCCAGAGGTGCAACCCACTAGCCCACCGTAACCTTACCCGTCACTAGCCTAACCCTAGCCCTTGCACTAACCCACCTTAACCCTAAGCCAGATCTACTTGCATTGCACTACACGCAAGTACGATTCCCTTCTTTGTGAGACATGACGGTGCGAGAGCCTTAGGCATCACTTCTCCCTATGGCTCTGGGTTCACTCACTGGTCTCACTGTCTGCAACTGGTATGCATATCCATATGGCTATTGCATACCATTTTGCAGCAGCAGCAGGTGAGGAGGGGAGACCCCCATGTTGAGGGGTCTCTTGGAGCCTGCTTCCCCTTCCTAGTGGGTGAGGATAGGAGGCACCCATGGGTGCCTCCAGGAGCCCGCTTTCCCTTTATAGCGGGCCAGAGGAGGCACCCACCCCACAGAGGTGCCTCCAGGAGCCCGGTACCCCCCCAAAAAAACCAGTACTAACGAAAACGAAAAAACGAAAAAACGAACAGACTAATTTTTGCGAATTTTCGCAAAAAACGGAAACGACCCGAAACGGAACCGGCCCAACTAACGACAACTCGAAAAAAAAATTTTTCCGAGTCGTGCCCATCTCTACTTATTTATAGTTCCCCGGGACAACAAGGTCTTGTTATTTCCTAATCTAGCGGCTGGAGCTCACCTCTGTTTGTAATTGGAAGAGCTGATGTGCATCCACAGACCTACATCTGTGGTCATGTGGCAGACATAAATAAATGGATAAGTGCCCAGCACACCGTTACCTTCCCACCAAAGTGGTACCGGTGCATCTACTCACATTTTTGCATGCTTTTGAACTGCTAAGTTGACAAGCAATGGGCACTCCCCTTCTTGTGTGGAAGCGAACTGCAAACCAGCAGCTCAGCGGCTTAACCCGAAGTGCCACCCATGTCCCCTTATCATTTATTTGCCACGGGCGGAGTCATTTCCAGGATGGAATTCTGGCTGGGGGGAATTCCTGGCGAAATGTGGTAGTTGTCTTGTGGGTGTGTGGGGGGGGGAGAAAAATCACAATACTTCATGCCCTTGGATGCCTGACCTATCCATTTGCAGTTCTAGCACTTTGCAGCCCCTCAGTCCATCTTGGATCTTGTTGGTTCATTCATCCCACAGGAACCCTCATTAGATGCCACCATGTTGGTCAAAATTGTGGGCTTCGAAACCGAAACTGGAATAAAAACCGAACCAACGAAACGACCCATACACAAATGCTCTTATCTTGGCCCAGCTACAGCCTTGAGAACAAAATCAATAGACAATTGTCAGAACTGAACCCGGTGTAGAAAGGGACAATGGTTAGACTCACTGATGGAAAGAACCCAAGCCCATGATCCATCACAGATATCCTTCCATTTTTAGCTTCCTCCTGTGATGCAAGAAGGGGGGAACAGACCTTTGTAGAGGCGTTCCCCGTAACCCCTCTGCTGAGTTCTTTTGCTCTTTAATGGTGTGGCCAAACACATGTGCAGTGAGTTTCGGAGAGCCAAGCGTCTATCAACCATCCAGCGTTTAGGTAAGGACAAATTCAAAAAGGCGTCTCAAATTACTGACACGCGGCCAACATAAGTAGTGTAAGGAACCTTACATCACAGGGCCAAGGTTAATCTGTTTCACAACAGCTTATAAAAACCTTTTAACAGATTGTTCTGTTTTATTTTACCAGGGATGGGGGAGGGCTGTGGTGTATGAGGAACAAGAGAATTACATTCAAAACTTCAAAAGGATAAGAATTCATATTTTCCTCTCTCTTTTCTTTCTAAGAGAAAGGGAAATCCTCCCTTTAAAAAACAAAAACAAAAACAAACGCAGCGACTTTTGATCAGGTTGTGTCGCTTCACAAAAGGTTACGGTGAACCTCTATGACACCATGTTCTCCAGCGCTGTTCACGCGTTGAAACAAAAGGTTTGAGTGAACGGGTTTTTTTTAAAAAGTGTACAGGATATGTCAGGAACGAAACACAGGAACAGTTGGCCGACACACAAGGATCTGAGTCAAAAAAGGAGACTTGGCCACCAGCCCAAAAGGTGTCTGCCGGGTGGCGTAAGGGAGTGCGAACATGAACTCATACAGCAATAATTGCAGCAAGTACAGAATTCATGCACAGGAGTCTGACCCGTTGCATTAAGAGGAAGCGTAGGTGGGCAGCGTGATCCCTGAATCCTCACAGGGAGCAAACACCCTGAGGTTCCACACTATGAAGGCTATCTTTCTATTGAGGATGTTTTAGAAGAAATGGGAAGGAGGAATTTGGGGCCAGAGGTCTGATCTTCTGTAAGATAAGAACACAGTGACTGATATCCAGTACCTTATGGTTCATCATCTTTTGTTCCTGACAAGATGATAGAAGCTTCACAGGATGGCTTGGATGGAGGAGAAGGAACAGTGCTCATCAGCTTTGTCGATTAAGCTTGTAGTCTCCAATGTGATCATGAGCCTTTGTATATCATCTGCCATCTCCATCCACGGTTTTCAGATTCTAACATAGCTGGACACCATGTGGGAGGGAACTACAATGCAACCATCCTAGTTGTTTGTTTCCATCCATCTATCCACCTGTCTGTCTGCTCATAACTCTCTCTCGCCCTCTCTCCATCCATCCATCCATCCATCCATCCATCCATCCATCCATCCATCCATCCATCCATCCATCCATCCTTCCTTCCTTCCTTCCTTCCTTCCTTCCTTCCTTCCTTCCTTCCTTCCTTCCTTCCTTCCTATCTATCTATCTATCTATCTATCTATCTATCTATCTATCTATCTATCTATCTATCTATCTATCTATCTATCTATCTATCTATCTATCTATCTCTATTTGAAGCAGAGAACAAATGGTTCTTTCCAACCAGAACAGCTTGGAAATGATCTGAAAGATGTGGGTAAGCAGATTATGTTGGGACATATATATGCCACCTAGGTGCCCATGGAACGCCCATGAGCAAGAGTTGGCTAGCACAGGACCAACGTGTACCAAGAGGCAAACTGCTTCGGATGATGGCGGCGTGGTAGAACCTAGCGGACGTGGTGTCTCCAGTGAGTGTCAGTGGAATGTTGAATTCACCCTGAGTTTTAGCTGGAACTTTGGGAGACTGATCCAAGGTGTGGAACCCATTTGAGAACAGGGCTCTCCCACTTTGGAGACCTCCTGCAACATTTGGACTGACATCTAGAGCCAACAAGGGACAAAAGGCCTTCATCACCTCTGTCTCTCAAAGATGGGTCTCCACTGGACTGGTGCTTTTGTCAACCCTACAAAAAATGGCACCGGCCTTCTTAGAAAAACACCAGGAGAGGAGAAGGCGGTTTTGGAGGAAGCGTTCGCTCAGCGGGCCTGCTGCGAAACCTGCCGAGCTTTCAACGAGCTGCTGGAAAACAACATCGTTGAGTGAGTCGAGTAAAAAAACGGATTTATTGGAAAGAGGCTAAAAATATCTGTGAGGAGGCAGTGCTCACGTCAGGCTGTGTCGGCTCAAAAGCTGGACGCCACCTCTAGCTGTGGACGCACCAACGCCTTCGCCAATCTCCTTTATGGTCTTGGACGGGATGAGGTTTCCTACACTGATGACAATTACTCTGTGTAAACACAAGCTCTCCGAAATAAATCTGTAAATTTGTCCCTCGAGGTAAGAGACAGGGAAAACGCAGATGGAGAAACGATTACTTAGATGTCATTCCTTATTTGCCGAACCCTCTGCTGGAATATAACTTGGGGGCAAAGGTTTCACTCCATCTCTTCTTTGCAGCTGGCGAGAGCCAAAGACCTGGCCAGCCTGAGGGGATTTTAAGAAGAAACGCCCATAAGATGGCTTGATCGCTGAGGTAAGTTAAGGTTCAGAGATCCAGGTTTGAGAACTTGGATGGTCGCTACCCAAATTTGCCGCGTCTCAGAATATTTCAGTCTGTGGGATCCTGGTGTTTTATGGATTTGGCGAAGAAGGGGGGGAAAGAAAACCAGACGTCCATCCATGCTGTCCTAATGGGTTGGCTTTCTAACTCAAGAAAGTGACATTTGAGTGTTTCAGTCAGGTGGCGCTAAGTTCTAGTGAGAGGATGTTGCATAGGCCAAGTCAGAAAAAGAGCCTGGGTTGATTATCTCTTTCTTTTTCTTTGCCCCCCCCCCCCTGG